>JAQSUU010000207.1:14800000-16000000 GCA_038087645.1 Saccharum hybrid cultivar R570
GCCCGACGGCTTCCAGCTTCTCTAGCCCCTGTAAGCGCGCCGACAACATTCCTCCTCCGGCACATCCATGCCGATGCCCCTCCGCCGCCGCCGCCACCTCATGACTCGTCGCCCTTCGTCTCCCGCATCCTCGAATCGGAGCCGAGCCTGACCCCGAAAGCCGAGTCGGAGCCGGCATCCGATCCGACCCTCGACGAGTTCCTCGCGCGCTTCGTGGCTGCCTTCCGTCCGCTACTCACGGCTGCCTTCCCCAACCATGACCGTGACGTGCTCGACGAAATGCTCCGCCTCGTCGCGGACGCCGTGCTGTGCCGCCTCACCGGGGCCGACCGGGGGCCTGATGCTATCGAGCTCAATGACGACCTCTGGGCGGCCGTATGGGAGGTCAGCGCCTCCGTGCGCGAGGCTATGCGCCGGGATCAGGTCCGCGCCGACCTCCGCCAATACCTTCACTGCGACGAGGTCAAGGAGATGACGCGGTTCGCTGTCGATGTCGGCATCCGCGGTGCCATGCTCCGGGAGCTCCGCTTCAAGTGGGCCCGCGAGAAGCTCGATGAGGTCGAGTTCTACCGCGGCCTTGATGACAAGCGCGCCGATGCCGAGGCCGGTGCCGACCCGGCGCCTGCGCCGGTGCCGAGGCTGACCGCTCTTCCGAAGAGGAAGGGAGAGGTGAAGTTCACGATGTACGGACTGGACATGTCTGACCCAAAGTGGGCTGAGGTGGCGGAGCGAGTGGCCGAGGCTGAGGCGCATTTTGTGCCTGAGGAGGCCAAGGCTGTAGAAGGGAGGGCGAAGAAGGCCGAGGAGCGGCTGCTGTCAGTTGACCCGAGGAGAGGAGATCCGGTGCCTGCCATTGAGGAGTGGAAGGAGGATCTCCGGCCAAACCGTGTTGATTGGATAGCGCTGCTTGAGCGGATTAAGGCACGGAATGTCGAGTTGTACCTCAAGGTGAGATCTTTGGTAACACTGAAAGCTTGTGTGCATCATGCTGCAATGTTTGTTTGCTAGTGTTTTCCCCCCTTTTTGCATGTAGTAAAATTCTTCCTTTCTCCACAAGTTTCTCGCTGAAAACTACTTGAATTATTGCTGGAATATGTAACTAGTTACCTGTTTTCACTGGGTGAATAGTAGAGATATCCTGGATCTACTCAGACAATGATAGCTTAACCTGGATAGAGACATAGAATGTGGTTGGACGTTTTCATTCTTAGAGAAAAGAAAGTTGTATGATGAGAAGCATTCTCTGGAACAATAGTTTGGGGACATAGGGAGTTAAGTTGTATTTTATTGGGCCATTTCGTCCTTTGAACCTAGTGACACTAAGCCTATTTGAACCCCAAAATTGTTCGTGGGCTTACTGGAAGTGAATACTAGATTACACTGAAATATTTCATTCTAAACTTATTGTGCTTGGGCAAAACAGATTGACACAAATTGTCTGCATAGTGATTTGTGGTGTTTTTTCTTTTGAGCCCGTCTTATCATGTCTATCAAGTGCCATCAAATTTGGTCATAAACTTCTGGAGATCATTATGCCCTTCACCTTCAGACAAGGGTTATGACTCTAGAATTTCTGAAGACTTTAATGAGTAGTTCTCGTAAGTTCCTCTCCCACAAGGTGATTATCATTTGATGCACATTTGGAAGGAGTTCATGTTCACCAGTTATATCATTTGATGCACATCTGGTTGCGGGGGAGGGAGGGAGGGCATTGATTTGAGGCTTCAGTGGGGGTGCTATGGGTGCCACTGATCGGCTACCTGGTGTTTCAGAAGGGTGGTATGTAGGAGAGAGGGCTGTCGTCAGGGAGGGTCAGGCATGGCTGCCATTGAGCTCTAGGGGAAAGAGAGCATTGTTCATGTGAATGGGGATTTTGAGATATGTTAGTCCCGGCAAGTCTTCCCTAGATTCATGGTGGGCACATATTAGGCAATGCAAGCCACTGTGGATCAAGGCATGGACAGGGGGTTTTAGGTAGATTTGGATTGGGGGGAGAGGGAGGTGGGGATGCTGGAGCAGTTGCCTGTTGCAGACTGGTGGGACAGAGGTCGTTAGTGGCCCGGGTTGGCGAAATGCGGGGCCTACTTATTGCTGCCGAAGTCAGGTGAGGCGGCCTACCACATCCTGCTCAGTGTCCCCTGTGCGATCAGGCTGACAAAGATATTAAACATCTGCTCACTTCCTGTGTCTTTGCACGACTGTTCTGGTCCAGAATCTTTATACCGATGGGATTGCAGGAGCTGGTTCCCCAATGACATGAATCTTCGTTTGCCGTGTGGTGGCGCAAATCAATCAAGAAAGTTCAGGACAAGAGGAAGGGAGTGAATACTGGCATTATCTCGAGAGCTTGGCTAAATCTGTGTGTTTTTGAGGGTGCCAGCCCAAACATCAACACCGTCTTTTAGGCCTTACAATGAGTAACACCATCTTTGGTGTCTAGCGGTTGCGCGTGGTGACGTGGTCTTAACGCCCTTGCTTTGGGTCAAGTTAGCTAAGCTTGGCGTCTTAGTTTTCAGCGGTCTGGTCTCACCTGTGTTTGGTTTTTTATTAGTCCAAACCTTTTATGTTCCCAACCCACTGCTAGTCCAGCCCGGAATGAGGTGTTTGGTTTTCAGCGGTCTGGTCTCACCTATGTTTGGTTTTTTATTAGTCCAAACTTTTTTTATGTTCCCAACCCACCTCATAGCCCAGCCTGGAATGAGGTGGTCTTATTTGTAAGGGGCTGTTTTTCTCTCTCTTAATACAAAGATACGCAGCTCTCCTGCGTATTCGAGAAAAAAAGGAACACACCCACCCACCCGCACAACTCTAAATATGTTATTAGCCATGGTTTATATGTGTTAAATCAATTGTTTAGTTTCCTTAAAAAAAGAAATGTTTTCACACCACTTAACATATGCTACTATTTGAACTTGCAGGTTGCTGAAATTCTGCTAGCTCAAGAATCTTTTGAGGCAAACATCCGTGATTACTCAAAATTAATTGATCTTCACGCTAAAGCAAATCATGTGAAAAGCGCAGAGAGAGTACTTGGTAAAATGAAAGAGAAGGGTATTGCACCTGATGTCATCACATCCATCGTATTAGTCCACATGTATAGCAAGGCAGGCAATCTAGAGCAGGCCAAGGAGGCTTTTGAATTTATTCGAAGGGAGGGTTTTAAACCAGATCTGAAACTCATCAGTTCAATGATTAATTGCTATATCAACCATGGAGAACCAGAACAAGCAGAAAATCTGATAAAATTTATGAGGGGTACACGTGTCAATGTCAAACCCACTAGAGAAATCTACACAGACATCGTACGAGCATATGCTCAGCGAGGCATGATGACATGTGCACAGAGGGTTCTTAATATGATGGCACATGATGAAATCAAGCCTACAGAGGAGCTCTATGCAATATGTATAGAAGCATATGGACGTATTGGTGATCCTACTCAAGCCTGTGCCATGTTTGAGCAAATCAGGATTAGGCTTAGACAGGAACCAGGTGACAGTTCAATTGCTGGTGTGGTGGCTGCGCACATGAAGAAGAACCAACTAGATGAGGCTTTGCAGTGGCTGCTGAGTTTAGAGAAGGACGGACTTGAACTTGGTGTCAAGACGAATCTCATGTTACTGGATTGGCTGTCTATGTTGCAGCTAGTTCTGGAGGCTGAACAGCTTGTGCAGAAGATAAAGAAGCTTGGAGAAGAGCCCATAGAAGTCCATGTGTTCCTTGCCGATATGTATGCAAAGTCTCGCCAGGAAGAGAAAGCCCGCAGGTCCCTCAAGATCTTGGAAGAGAAGAAGAAACTATTGAAGTCTGATCAGTTTGAGAGGGTTATAAGAGGCCTTCTCGATGGTGGGTTCTCAGAAGAGGCAAATAAATACTACAAAATGATGAAGTCCTGTGGCTTTGAACCATCAGAAACAATCGAGGTCGGTGTTAAGGCTAGTCTCAGGATTAGGGGCGCTTCTCGTCACACTGGTAGGCATTGAGGTTAGGGCCTGTATGCTGGTAGAGTGGCAGTGATCTACTAGGCACACAGGCAGGCAAGGAGGGATTCTGGTGTGAGAACCTTGGGGCACTGACACGGGACAATCAAATTGACAAAACTCAGTGCTGAAAGATAGCTTGGCCATTTTTTTTCCTGGTTATCAATTGTCTGGAGGCACGACGTTGCTTCCATAGACTATGAAGTTAATATAGGTCCTGGCTTCATGATTTTGTTGTTTTCAGTGATCAGGATTTTCACTTGTATTAGATGAGGTTTGAAGTGATTGTAACACTAATCCATCTTCCAGGTTGTTCCAAGCAAAACATATATCCGCGAATAGTGGTTATTGCTCTGTTCAGACATACAATGATGTAAGTTAATAATTATTCCCTCAATGATGTAAGTTAATAAATATTCCCTCCGGTCTCCTGTCACAATGGTTCACTAAAACTGCATGCATCAATAACTTTTAAATTATTGAGTTTGGAAACATACAAATTATATGTGTAGATTTGCGTTAGAAAACACTTTCGAAGTTTTAGGAGTTTAAGAAACATTTTAAAATTAGGAGTTTGAGAAACATTTTAAAAATATTAGAGTTTAATATTTAACAGAAAAGACTTGTTTCAATCAAGTCATGTGTAGATTGGCATTAGAAATTACTCCGAGTTTTTTTTATAAATTGAAAGTAGTTTAAGGAAAGGCATGCCGTGTCAGGGCGACGAGGAGCAAGAGGAAGGGCAGATTGTTTTGGGAATAGATAGGAAACAGACGAACAGTGGGCTAGGTGCCCTTTTCAATCCAAGTCAAGGTGTTCTCTGCAAAATTGCCAACCTCCAGGAGCAGCAAAAATCCTGCCAAAACCAGACGACTGCCACACCAGCGCTTACCTACTTTTCGCTTTTGCAAGTTTATGCACTTAAATGGCACATGCCCACGAGTTAAAGGGACGCCAATGTATTTAACTTAAAAATCACATTCGATAGAAATTATGCATATATAAGATTATTTCATTAAATCCTACACACATTGCTAATTTCTTCTCTAGAATATATTATTAAATCCTACACAAATTTGAGATTTTTAGAAGTACTTTTCAATAGAAATTATGCATATATAAGAAAGGAAGAAGTCCAATTTTTTGTCATCAAACTATCCCTCGAGCCTAATTTCAACCGTCAAACTTTAAAACCAGAGATCTTTAGCCATTTGACTATCAAAACCTTTCGGATTGGCTATTAAGCTGGTTTCAACGGTGATTTTCAAACTAAATAATCAAGTCATTGATGCTTGTAGCCTTTAAGGTTTTGACAAAATCTTGTCCTAAAGACTTTTTATGACCGTAGGGCATATTTCTAAAGAACAATAATAGATAGAAACCATCTATAGGCAACAGTGTTTTTTTTAACAACAGGCAAATGGGTTATCTGACTCTCAACACTCCGAAAACAAGACAAGTTTAGGGTACCGCAACCACAAGCAAGCCACCAATGAAATCCGAGTCCAACATCCAGAATACAAGGGAGCAAATCTGCCATGTTATCATAAGTTACAAGAAACACCTCCCAACACCACTGATTGGACAGCTATTACCACGCATGCTTGCTTGTTGGATAAAAGACATCAGACCAAACAACAGTCGTGCTACCGCTGAGCCAGTTTCTTCAGGTGTTGAAACAACTTTTGCTTTATCCACTGTCGATCATATGGCAGAAATGCCTGAATCGAGTGATCATAACTGCATATGGAGAGGGGGGGGGGGGGGGGGGGGGGGGGGGGGGGGGGGGGGTGGAGCACAATTATTATGTTGTTAGTTTTGAACACGAACATGTATAAATATACCTCAAGGAACTCCGAAAATCTTAAAAAAAAAGTTGTACTCACACCAGCGCACTAATGTCAGCTAGGCCATCAATGAAGTTATAGAGGTCGCTGATATCATAAGTTATGTTTGGGACCATTGGGTTGATATCCCTAATTTTCCTTTCATAAAGCCCACAGATCCCTGCCATTACAGTTGAATGTTACAAGTAACTTATGAACTTTAGAAGGGAAATAAATCAAGAAGAATCACTGCAGATTTGCAAATCTGGTTTTTGGAAGAGCATAAGCTGGATCCACGTCAAAGTAGCCTATTGCTAACAGTAAAGCTAGGGGGTAAAACATCAGGCCAGCCAGCAACAAATTTAAACAAAGAGGACTAGATCCAATCAAAACCTCTAAGATAGATTAATATCACGTTTCTATAAGATATAGTTAAATATCACTGTTTTTTTTTTCTGAGTATAGGATCACACGAAGACCACCATGGTCATGCAAATAATACAAACTAGGGAGTTTTATTTGAGTTTTTTTTCTAAAGCAGGTCCTTTTTCAACCATACATACCATCCAATGCATGATTAACCGAATTGTAATCCATAAATGTTCTAGAAGCCCTATTTTGAGATGGCTGCATCAGAATAATGGTGTGCCTCCCAGCCTGCAAAGAGCAATCAGTCAGATACACACATCAGCGCATAGCAAGTGCCATGGGTATCATTGCATAAACTGGTGGTGCTTCTACCAAAGTGCCAAACATTGGATATTAACAACAGATGCTACAATATTCCCTGTGGCAGCTCCTATGCTGGAATATTCATAAAGGGAGCAATAACACAAAAGTGAATATTTACCAGACAACCCATTTATTAGCTACCCAATACAAATACTTTTTATTCCCTTTCCTTTATTTCGAGCAGCAATAATAATATTGGTGTAGTCATCATCAAGTTGGCTTTGGACAGGATGCACAGTTATGGCATCTAAAAACTTTTGATCTTCAAGGCACATACTGGGAATAAAGGAAACCCAAGCCAACACAATGCCTATCACTATCAATAGTGTTATCTTACTTTGCATGCAAACAACACAATTTTTTTTTTCTTATTTATGCGATTATAAATTCAAGGTAACCTTTATATTTTCTGCTTCTTCAGACAGAAAAAGAAGTGTTAAGCTAGAACTACACGATGATTGACGAAAATAAAGGATTCTGTAGAAGGATAAGAAGGATTTCTAAATGCTCTTCAAGTATTGAAAGCTGAGCATAGCTATTTAAAGGTTTAGATGATAGCCTAGCTCCTTAGATGCCTATAGTGCATGTCTAAGTAAAGAAGCATCCTGTAGGAAAGGCACAAAGGAACAGTAAATAATTCGTTGTGTTTTACAAACTAGAAGGTATAACCTAAATAAGGCAAAAAAAAAGGGGTCACCAGTCTATGAACAAATAATCCTTGTAACAAAGGAAAAAGGCACAATAACCTATGAGTATGTAAAATTCATTGATAAAAATAACTAGATGCAGAATAAAGTATAACAAACATGTCTTTATTTGAAGCTTAAAATGGTAAAGAAGAGAACGGAAAGGATAAAATCAGAGATTGAAAAATGCAGTTGGATACAGGGATTTCCTTGGTATATGGAGTCCCACCAATCATCCATAATAGACAAACTTACAAAATGCAAGTTAGCACTTGTGCCATTTGCTAGCCAGCAATACAGGCCAAGGCATTATTAAAGACCTAGTGGTATTCATTTCCCATCAATAAATTATAACCAAGCAAGCTGCAGTGTGCAGTCTCTGAGCTGACGGTGTGGCAAGTTACAAGTAGTTGGGGAACATCAGAACTAAGGTAAGAGCAATGAAATCATGGGTATTGGCATAATGAAACTGGCACAGGGTCGGTAGGGGATGGGCTTGTACTACCTTTTCTTATTCATGAAGCATCACCATTGGGTTTTCAGGTCGTCAAGACACAGCCTCTAAATTACATATTTCCCAATAGTGAGAACCGATTGTTTGGCAACCTTTGTTATCTAGTAATTATAACTCCTACTATGGTGTCATGCCGCTATGCAGCTTCAGTGTCAAAGCATTTTGCCATTGATCAGAAATTACAAAAAAAAAAAAACTATCATATCTTAAAGTAAAATACAACTGTCTAAATACAAAACAACAGTTCCACATATTATGCCTGAACATTCAGACCACTTAATTTCATGTTCTCAAAAGAACATTAAGTTTGACATACAAAGTTTAGTTAGCAGATGACACATTGCAGCATGTTCATACAACTAAAATAAGTCTATAACCTTACATATCAGAACATAGAAGCAGAGTCACCTGAGGATCTTAAGCTTATAACCAAGTACTTTTGATAAATTGCAGAAGGGGAGAAGTATGGACCAGAATGTTCACGACATACTCCATAGATATCACCACATTCCCAACCCTCTCAATAAACCAGAACTCGAACAAGTCAACAAAAGCAAATAGCAGATCACTTGCTTATCAAAGCTAACCATCCAATCACCGGTGCCCCCAACAAGCATATGGGTGTACATTTTTTGCAAAAAGAATCGAAGTTAGTAGGCATAATTCATGTATAGACTTGCAATTAGATCAGGTCCGATTCTCCGATTAAGCTAACCATCCAACCACCGGCGCCCCAACAAGCACAAGGGTGTGCACACGTACACCCCATAGTTCTTTTTCGCAATAAGAATCGAAGTTAGTAGGCATAATTCATTTATACACTTGCAATTAGATCAGGCCCGATTACATACAAACAGCCAAATAGCTTAGGTTAGGCTTTGGGTGCTGCTCGGTTTCGCACAGCAGGAAGGGAAGAGAAGGGGGCAGGAAGAGAAGAGAAGGGGCGGGCAAACCATCTGTTCGGTGCTCGTTGCCCGAGAAGGGGCCGACGAAGACCTGGGCACGGCGGCGGGGCGGCGGCGGCCTATTCGTCGAGCAGAGAGAGAGAGAGAGAGAGAGAGCGCACGCCGGGAGAAAGAATAGGCGAGTCGGGGGCTGTTCGGCCGAGGGAAAACGCAATCGCACGGGCCTTCTCCTGGACATGGGCTGTCCATGGTTTCAAACATCTTTTTGCAGATTTTTCTTCTTTCTTTCTTTCTCTCTTTTTATTTAGTCTTTATATTCTTCCTATAATTTGTATTTACTCTTTTTCCTTGAAACACGGAACATTTTTTTTGTTGGAAAAAATCTACTTCACCCCTCAAACTATGAAGTGTGGACTATTTCATCCCCTCAACTATGAAACCGTCTATTCTACCCACGAACTTTCTAAAACCGGTCAAATTACACGCAAAATGGTTTTGGACGGTGGCTGCTACAGTAACGGTGGTTGGTTTTGTCCTTTTCTTTTTATCTATTTCGGTTGAATCTTTGAAAAATTATAGTAAATCATAGAAAAATCATAAAATGGAAAATCCAATTTTGTTGGACTTCACATGAGTAGATCTACACAATGAACATATAATATGGTATGCTTTAGTACAAAGTTTTTGCTGTAGATTTTGATCTATTTTTCTGTAATTAATTAGAATAATTCATAACTACAGTTCTATGATCCCATTGTAGTGAAAATTTTATGGTGGCATAATTATTGTATGCTTGAACTGTAGTAAAAATTGTATACTCATTGTATCATGTATAACTTAGTTGATCCAATGAGTATGAAATTTTTACCGTAGCAAAACCACCGTCCAAAAAGGCTTGGGGGTGCAGTTTGACCCGTTTTGGAAAGTTCACGGGGTAGAATAGACTGTTTCATAGTTGAGGGGGTGAAGTAGTCCACCCTCCATAGTTGGGGGGTTGAAGTAATTTTTTTCCTTTTTTTGTTTTAAATTAGTGGAACCAAGATGATAGTATTTATTGGGACATTGCAAATAAGTAAAAGGAACACCTTTTATTATTTTGTTAAGGTGGAACTTTTTTTTCTCATGAACCTTGAAACATTTTTCTCTTGAATACGAACATGGAACATTTTTATTCTAAATGTGGACCAATAATGCCGTAAGGCCGAACATCGGTTGATAAATAAACGTTTCAATTTAATTAGAAAATATTCTCTAAGAAAATATGATCCAAATGTACCTAAGCGGGGTATTATTTTAAAATTTTATCGTAAGAATGGTTCATACTTTTATTTGGATGCATTCTTCAGAAACTATGAATTTTTATGTCTCAACTCTTTTTGTTGGCCGTGAACTAGGTTCTTCCATTTAAGCAAATTAATATCATTCCAGTACCATAAAAAAATGGTCAGTACTCCCTTCGTTGCAGAAAGAAAATCGTTATGGGATACGTCAGGTCAAACTTTTTTAATTTTAACTACATTTATAGAAAATACATGCAACATTTATATTTCTAAATAAGTTTATTATGAAAATATATTCAACGATCTATCTAATGATACTAATTATGTATTATAAATATTAATATTCTTTTATATATAATTAGTCAAAGTTAAAATTTGACTTGTCGGAAAGCAAGAATAACTTACCGGAGGGAGTATATCTTATACCGATAGCTAGCTCTATAGTTCGGTATAGACCGGTACATGAGTGAGTAGTTACATCCCGTTCTAGCCTCGATACGTGCCAATACTATAGTTAATATCGGCAACTTCGGCCAATACCGGTCATTACATGACTAGCGTCAAAAAAACAAGTAGCAACTCATTTGATGTACAATTTTAGTAACTTGTAGAACTATATATTATTGAGCACACGAACTCACTAAGCAAAATTGGGCTGAAAATCATGAAGTCGTAGAGCGATCGGCTTGCCATGTCTTCGTTTGGTTCACCCTTTGAAACTGTAAGCACTTGAGACATGATAGGTCAACAATATAAATGCTACACTTCGTTTGGGTCACCCCTCTTCCAACATGTGATCTACTCCCCCCCTCCCCCCCTCATCCGTTTTAAATTATAAGTCATTCTAGTTTTCTAGATACATAAATATACATTATGTCTACATACACAATAAAAACTATGTAGCTAAAAAAGCTAAAACAAGAACAACTTAGGAACCATGTGATCGGCATAACTGATCCAAACAATTTAGCAAGTTGAGGCAGTGAATCTAACCTAATAAGTAAACAATCAGTGGTGAAGATCCCAATCCAGCTGGCCTAAGTAGCATCAATGGGGCTAAACTTTTGTGTCACTCCATTCCATCCTTGCTTACAAATACCCCAGCTATGAACAGACCTATGGCTATGATAAATATCCCATGGGGCCACCATTCTAACCACGGAAAAGAAGAAACTTGAGTAGGCTAAGCCCCACCACAATAAACTTCAGAAAGTAGGCCTAGAGGAAAGATGAGAGTGCCAGGGAGAATCCGTAGCCATCAGGTATCAGCTGCTTCTCATCCACTTTATACCTCAAGGATGCTACTCAACTTTAAGTGAAGTCCTTGTCTTCTGTATCACTAATACTTAAAGTCTCATTTATATTTGTATATAAGTTCAGTTTTTACTTTCTTTGTTTCCGAGTTCCTCCTGCTCCATCGCATCCATCATTATGTTCCCGTCAAGGTAATAAATAGCAGCGGTAGCGGCCACAATTGAGCTAGCGGTTCATTGCCGCTACCGCTACGAGGTAGCGCTCTGATCTTTGCACCTTGGAGTTTTGCGGTCGTAATTCTAAGTAGCGGGGTGATATTGCGTCCGCAATTGCACGTAGCAGGCCGCAATAGCATGGAAGCAAATAACCCTAATCAGCCCACCCCACTATAACTCACCCCCCCCAAGTCAAACACTCACGCATCGGCTGTAACCTCCAAGGTCTAGGTTCAGGTGTTCTTTAAGTATAATTAAATATCTATTTATACTCATTATTCATGATATATGTAATTAAAATTATGTGAGATTATCGGGTGTCACTGTTGGAACTTATCGTCTACAATATCGTCCGCTATCCGTAATCCGCTACCTCAACGCAGTCCGCTACCAACCCTATACGCTATTTATTACCTTGGTTCCTGTCACTACCGCGAAGGTAGTGATATGGCAAATGTTCTCCATGACCGAGAAGTGTGGCGATTCAAATTGATGTACACCTAGTTGGGCAAATCCAAACATACAGTCGCACACACTCCAACGGGTTTGTACTAAAGCTACCATTCTCGAACTTGCACGCACGAGGCCTGAACTGACCCGGCCGCCCCAGAGAACCCATCCTACCAGTCCCATGAGTTTTTCCATGGACACTCCGCCTCCGACTACCACCCATGGGGCCAGTGTAGCAGTTCAGCACACTAACACCTTAGAGCAAGAAGGTAGTAGACTTACGTGTCATCCATAATACCGTATATGTGTTTGGGATGTTCAAACTTGATCATAACACCACAATAGTCAGGGGCCTTAATGCATGACCATAACACCTGAAGCCTCGTTGTGTTGCCCTCTCCACAACCAGTCTTTGTTCCCACTTGAGTCTCTAGATTATTATCCATCTCTGTAACCAGTAGTAACCAGTGGCAGAGCTAGAGAATTATAGAGGGGGGTGCGGCTTGCGGTCTAAGGATAGAACACTAATGCAACTCAATAGCACCATAGCCATAATTTTAGCATGAATAGTTTAAAACAAGCAATATTGATGTAGATCAACAATGAAGTAGCGGTAATAATATATTTATGCTTACCATTTGTCAAAATACAGTGAGCAAATCGCACAATTATAACAACAAAAGATTATCGGTGTTGACAAAATACAATCCTTAGCCACGAAATCCTCACTGAAAAAGAAATAAACAATTCATTGTAAGAAATAATGTATATAATGTATCATTGAAAAATGAAAAAGAGACGCATTACCTCTTATAGATCAAATCTACGCCATTTTCCTTCCATGTTCATGAAGCGATGAACCACGTCATCATTGGTAACTTTCTTTTCTTTCTCCACATAGCAAATAAGTCTATTACTCAAATGTGCATCACCCATGCAGTTACTCAGAGTTGTTTTCACAATCTTTATCCCCGAAAATATTCTCTCCCCTATTGCAGTAGCAATCGGCACAACACAAGTTTCAAAAATCGATATGCCAATGGATAACAAAGATTTTTTTTTATCTCCACCATTCTTTTTGAAAGCTCACTGATGGTATATATGTTGGAGTCTTCTCTCACATCAACAATATAGAGGCCAAGATAGTGGCTAAGATCCCTCGCATCATAAAAAACCTTTCCATGTTTTTCCTAGCATCCACAAGAGTATTTAAATTTTTGTTACTTTGATTGCTTTTATAAATATCAAACATCAAATATCATAGGAAGAAAAAATAATAATAACTCTAGAATCTGTACAAAGTACCAAGACTGCAAGAGAAAAGACAGGAATTACAAAATTAAAATCATTGGATGGTCAATTTGATGGAAACTAAAACTATGAAAGAATGAAGAATATTTAAAGTTGCTTACTCTGTGAAAGATGGACACGAAGAGGAGAGAGGCGTGCTGACTGCTGAGTAGGCTGCTGCTCGCTGCCTTGCTGCGCTCCTGGTGGCTGCCTGGGCGCAGGGCTCTGCCGCGCTGGCCGCTGGGTGCTGGCCGGTGCGCCCTGCTGCTTGCGACGGCCAGCCGCGATCGTTAGATTCGGAGAAGCCGAGAAGGCGGAGCGACGAACGACACAGAAGGCCGCGGGAGCCGGGATAGGAGGCGTGCAGTCGAAGTGTTCGCAAGCCTGTTGTGTACGATTGGGCGGTCGGCCAGGGTGCGTTGATGCTGCTGGCTGCTGGGCTGCCGAGTTGCAAGGAGTTGTGGGCTCTTTCCAGTTGGGAGTTGGGCTGTGAGTGCAGGCATTTGGGTCAGGGTGTGCGAATACAAAAAAAATGTATACTATAAAGTATTCTGTATTCCGGCGTGGATGCGGCCGCACCTAGTAAACACAGCATGGATCCGCCCGTGGTAGTAACAATAATAAGAAGTAGCAGTGACAGTAACCACTCGGCTTCTATCGTAATCCCTTTAGCGCATGTGACCAAAGAGTCCAAGAAAATAGAGTGTCATAAGACGATCTAGGCCCATCTAGTCACTACTAAGGTTTGAAGTATGTCAAAATCGGATATGGCCAAGGTTGTCAATCCAGTCGAAAAGATAAGATCGTAATTACTAAAAAGGCAACGTATCTGGTGTAAACCAACCTCTCCATGTAACCGTGCAAACTTCTAATCTGGGCCACGTGATGTTGATCTAAGGAGCGCATGGGGATTGGTTAATTTTGCACTTAACCGCATGCTCCTAATCACACTTTTGCAAATCCCCCTCCCACTCCCTCCTGCGCCCCCTAGATCAATATCATGTGTTTGCACGGTTGCACGAAGATGTTGGTTTGCACCAGATACGTTGCCTACTAAAAACTGTATAAACATAGGTTCTATTAGCTAGAATCATAGAATCAGACCCCTTAGTTAAGATCATAAAGATATACAAAATCGTATGATAACGCAGATTTTAACAACTTGGAATGCAGTTCCTATCTAATGCACCGCTGCAATTTTCAGAATGAGACCAGAACCGAGGCTCTCAAAGTTCAATACGCATCACAGTAAAGTTAAGGATCTTTAGGTTGAAATAACATCAACAGCCAATCTGTTGAGATTGAGACACCCTATTGATTTGGGTAATGCCATCTCGAAATGGTAGTTCTACACTCGTGTACGGACGAGCCAACTTCAGCAAACCCCAATTCGAAGGACATCAGAGGGGTAAAACAAAAGGTGTCATCAGACGGGCTAAAGAATCGTTTTGTACAATGTCAACATTTCACGTACTTAACGTAGATGTATCCCAAAGAATACTTCCCAAAATACAATACAGGTTACACAATATAGGAGCACCAAAAAAATAGTAATGGCATTAATACGACAAATAGGATCAGGTTAAAGCAATTCATCTCAGGCTACAGAAGTAAAAAAAAAAACTACCGTTACAAGCGAGCAAAATTTGTCCAAACAATAAGCTCACATATGACTTCTAAAAAAAACATACAGCTCACATATGACTTCTAAAAAAAACTTGCACAGGCGAGGGTAAGGCTTGCCACTGACACCCTTCCCCAGACCCCGTACAGAGCGGGAGGTCTCTGCACTGGGTACGCCCTTTTTCACAAATGGTTGTTTCTCAATACTGCAGCGTTGTAATTTCCTCGAGGGCGAAACTAGATGAATTATCTGAGATAAGTTTTATGCCATTTATTTCAAGGATAAAAGATTGTTGCAAGCATCCATTTCAGTAACATGTGAGCTTAAGATTGCCTGACCCGATGGATTTGCCCCGATGGTCTTCACTGCAGCTTTGAAAACCGCTGAGTGGAAGAAGGTATCCTCCATTTTCTTTAGAGTGTCCTCAAGAACTCCAATACCCAGACAACGTGACATGATTAGCCGCCCAATAACTTCACCAAAGTGTGCTGGAGCTTTCGGAAGGTCGATAGCAAGATCGTCCAGAAGAGACCCATAAAGCAAGCATCCAGTTTCCAAGTCTGCCGTCTTGAAAGTATTCTTGCTGTGAAGGTATTCCAGTAGCCTAACAAGAGGATCGATGGAACTGTCACCTTTGTCAAGAGCAAGATTGATGGCCTCTTTAACAACTTCTGGGTAGTAATGAGGACTCTTGAGCTCCTCAATGCACTGCTGTGCTTCATCTAGAATACAGACGTGAAAAAATTCCTCAAGAAGAGAGATGGTCTTCTTTTCTAGACCAGCAGAGTTTGACTTGGGAGCAGCAGCTGGCTTCACAACAACAGGAGCTACAGATGGAGCTGGTGCAAGTCCAGGAGAATAACTTGAAGGACGGGATATTGGACCACCAATGCCCACAAGTGCACTTGTCTTCCCACTAATTAGTGCTGCACTGCCTTGAGGAAGTAGTTTAGAATTGACAGACGATGGCTTATTCACCAGCTGGGTGTGGCTGCGGAATGAATCAGTTCTGGATTTAGAACGTGCAACTTCCCAATTATCATCATCTAACCCAGGCATTCCAGGCATCTTTCTCGCTCCAGGCATGCCAGGCATCATGCCAACAGTTCCAGGTCCATTCATTGGGAAAGCTCCAGGTGAGAGTGGCCCTCCAGTATCAGTTCGTCCATTCCTCATGTTTGTGGCCGACCCAGGTCGCAATCCAAGTTTCATTTCTGCCTCTGTATGAATTTCACTGATTTTCTTGGCTTTTATCTGAGAAAGAAATAACAACATATCAGAGTCAGTGAATACTAGAAAATTCAACCCAGTTTGTGCGTAAGAATAGCAAGCGCTGGTTCATGGAGAAAGGCATATCGCACTGAAATAGACTAGTGTCATGGTCAACTATCAGCATGTGGAACATGTATCTTCAACTTGCAATGTATGTTTTATTCCCTTTATTTTACAAGATACTAGTGTATAGTAGATCCTGGCACACAGAACACTAATGCAAATACATTTCAAGATCGGAGCTGAGACATTTACCTCCTCACGTCGAGGCACCCAGTTGTTTGAACGGAGATCAAGGACATCGCGTGCCATGAACCTCAAACGCGGTGCCAATTGAGTATTAGTTGTAAGCTCCTTTAGACAGTTGAAGTAGACATCGTTAAATCGACGAGACTTTGGGTTCTCATCCATCTGTTTACCAATTGTGTTGAAAAACTGACAGATGGCCTCGACATTTTCCTCAGCAGGGCAAGAATTGCTATCAGAACCCAGCAGCTCCTACTTACAGCAAATGAATTAGAAAATATTTGACAGTGATAAAACACAATGTATGTGGAGAAAGGCGTTCCAGTCTAGAAGTCTATTCCCACAGATGGATTGGGGGGAAAATGGATCACTTCAGACCCAGCTACAACTACCCAGCTGAAGAGTACAAAGGATGACATATGTAAGTACCTGAAAAATGTGATGTACTATCTTCTCTGTCACCATTTTTTGCTTCAGCAGCTCACCGATAAGGCGAATGTTTCCAAGTGTTCGAAGCTTCACAAGCCTTTCTTTATTACGTTTCTCCATCTCTTGGTCTGGACCAGTCAATTTCGCTACCTCAGCCCGTAGGTTGCCAGCACCTTCAAATGCCTCTTGACAATTGTTCAACAGTACACGTTTGAATGTAATGTCTCTACCACCAGGCTCTTCAGAAGGAAATGATGGGAGGCTTTCATTGAGTTCAAAGCATAGCTGAGCATACATCTGACAGAATGTGGGCTCAAATACAGCCTTCTCAAATATGAGAGTAATAACATCCTGAACAGACAGGAGAAAATAGGTCAATCACAAGGAACTGATGAACAGACAGGAGAAAATAGGTCAATCACAAGGAACTGATAACAATAAAGCCAGCAGAATAAAGAAATAGAAATAAACAAACCTTCAAAATATCAGCTGTAGTAATTCCTGCTTCTATCAGTTGGCCCTTCAGAAGGTCAAACTTCTCTGGCGTCAATTTGTTCAGTATTCTGTGCCATGAATATTTTTTTTGAAAGAAACCCAAACAAATTTGACTTCTGAACACAATAGTATAGAAAACAAAATCTTGATACAAGTACCAGAAAGGTAAAAAAAAGTCTGAAATCAAACAGTACCCTTTCACGGTTTTTAGAACTCTCTCCTTTTCAGAGAGATTTCCTCTCCGGACAGACCATGGGACTTCAGCCTTGATAAGAGCAGGGGTGGGACCAGTCTGATGTAAAATAAATCAGGAATGTTAGAGAATCCATTTTGGTATGACATGCAAATGATTAGATGGTCATGTGCTAGTTTTGCAGCAGCTTTGCTTGTGCAGCATCCAAATATATGTGCTGTTGATTAATGTACTTGAAATGTTATGTGGATGTGGCATTCATTCTAATATCACACAACAAATAGTTCACATGTTTAAATTTTATTATGCGAATTTGAGCTGGTCATCTAAACATTAGAACATTTAGCATGTGCCTGGCTAAGGTTTGAATCAGACAAAGTCCATACAGCAACTGCATCAGCAATTCAGCATTTACATTGTATATATGCTTATTTATGCGACAATTGACAAGTTGCTTACAAATCAATCACTGCTTGCAAGTTGCAACCGCATGTGATAATGTGAAAGCATAAAAGGCACTTTTCCTCCATAATTTTTTTTCTAAAAAATCATATACACAAAATCTACAGAGTTAAGTCAAGCAGTTTAGCATAATAGTTACAAAAAAATATACAGTGACATACACAAACAGAGCAAGGGAGCTCAGCCTAAATAAATGATTGCAGAATCCACTGGGGAAAAAAACAATGATAAGACAGATGTTAGTACTCTGTTTCAAGATACCTGAGATTTAGCAGGAAACTGGGAGCTTAATTGCTCTTGCTTTCCACCTGAAACACGAGATTCTTTAGCTTCACGGATTTTATCCCATGACTTCTCTTCACTAACAACTGGGGAAGTCTGAGAACGTGAATGCCAGTCACGACTGTCTGTCTCAGTATACCGGTTATGTGATTGAGTTTGTACCTATCATCAGACATGATAAAGCACCCAAGGGATAATATAATCAGGTGACCTTACATGCAACACTGAGGAAAATTAGAGCAGTGTGAAGGAAGTAACAAAAGCTCCCATCTTAAAAGTAAATGGAAGAGTTCTCACATTTGAGTCACTGCGAGCCCAACTTTGATCCTCACGTTCCTCTCCAAGAAGTTCTACATTAATTTCTTGCTGAAGTTTCAAGATTTCCTTAGCTATATCAAGAATCTGCAAAGTAATTTAACCAAAATATGGACTAAGCAAGACCGTTTCAGGAAGAGGAACAGAAAACACACGCGCCATGATATGAAATCATTTGGAGATGCATACAATAACTGATAGTAATATAACGATAAATATCACGCCCCCTCTATAAGGAACCAACTATTGACAAACACTGCTTCTTTATGCAGGTTAGGAATTTAGGATGGCACCAAAAATAAGATGTGCCATCAGTTTTCCCAACATTGCTCAGATCCATGATTTATGAGGTGACGCGCCTAGTTGTCCAGGCATACACCCAGCATCACAAGATGCCACAAGGTTTTAGTTACACCGTCACCTAGGCTAGGGATGGGAATGGATTGGGGCAACCCATTGGGTAGTTGAACCAACCCACAAAAGTAAGGCCAATGGGTCACATGGGTCAGCCTCAAAAGTCTAAAATGGGCCGATAGAGACAGAACCTATTGACCCAATGGGTAAGATGTGTCGACCCAATTGTCACATAACAACCTTTTCTAAAATGTGTTGGTTTTCTTCATTTTTCCAAATAAGCACGGTTGGTCATATAAGTTGTAAACACGTCTATGCTTAGAAGTCAATCGGAGAATATCATATTTTAATAGTGAAAATAGATAAAATTAAAATCATGGTTCACTTGCAAGCTTTTTAATTTGATGCATTGCTAATAATCTTAATGTGTTATCATGGTACTTTTCAATATTGTATTCTTTTCTACAAGCATTGATAGTATTCATAGTCCATGATAGCCGAGAAATATTTGGGCTGACCTATGCTACCCATTGGGTCTGGGGGCCATAGTTTTTTTAGGTGAGATCGGTCGACCCATGGCCCCTAAAATTAGTCTTGAGGCCATGGGGTTGGGTCCAAGGCCAGGGCCAGGTCGGCCCATTCCGATCCCTAACATAGGTGTCCAGGCGCACCCTAGAGGCCTAAACACCACACGACACTACAATGCCTCAAAAACCTTGCTCATGTCCACTCACAAAAGTGACATTGTATAAAAAAGGTCTTAAAATGTATTCCCAAACATACAGAAATCAACAGCCGATGTTGTGAACGGCACTCTTCCATGAATACAAGAAAGACTTTACTCCCACACAAGTTGGGTAGGCCGGACATGAAACCCAGTAAAAGCAATAAAAAGAGCATAAAACAGAAGTATTTGCAAGAGTAACTGTAGTAACAAATAAGATAAGTGCAGTCTGCAGTACCACAACAACAAAAGCAATGTCTTTTAGTCCACAGCAAGTTGGCTAGGGTAGGCTAGGATAGAGTTAAATCAACCGGTTGCTTAAATGACATGAAAGATGATGAATACACTACACCAGATAACCTCACTTTTCCTATTTACCATATATAATACATATTAGTATAAGCAGTGTCATCATTTGATAATCAATAGGATATGAGAATTGAAGTTTAGATAAATATAGAATCCATTTCATTACTTCAAAATTTTCAATTATTAATGCACAGCACACCTCCCTGAATTACCAATAGATTTTGTTTTCTTGCCTTTCATATTTGACAAGAAAAAAACAAATAACACAAATAGATGTTTGCTGACAAATAAAAGAAAAATTCTATCATGAGAAGACAATGTTGTTTCCACTTCCTAGGCTCCTAGCTCTCAGAGGGAGCAAATAATTACAACATGATATGCCATGAGTTGGATGTATGGTTACCCAAGAGGCGTCAGGAGTTACTTTCACTGTTTCATGTAATGAAATAAACAGCTAGATAAACAGAGTAAGAACGAATAAGTACCTCACGCATTTCAAGGAGTTGGTCTCTTGTGTACCGAACACGCTCAAGAGGCACAAAACGTGAATCTCCAAGCTGCAGTGCATTATTACGCAAGTCAGAAAGGCAAAGACAAGGATACAACAAATATTCTTCCTTTGCATGCAGAATTAACTGGACGAGCAGCAACACATACACACAAATGCACCAACAACATGCACTTCGAACTTGGTCAAACAAGGAAACTTGAGTAGAGGACCATTTCTTTGGCCCACATAGGCATCTAATGGTCACAGCACAGTTTAGTGTATCATTTGCTTTCAGTGTTTTACTGTCGTCGGAGATCTCGGATTCCTTGCGAGTTGGTGACCCACGTGATCAAACGAACTTACAGGAGAGCCAGGGCCGACGCCGACGGGAAGCGCTTCTTCTTCCACCGCCCGGCAACGCGGTGCTGGCGCAAGGGCGATGTCGTGGCCAGGGCGGCTGGCATCAGAGTATGGAGGCCGCCCAAGAAGGAGAGCCTCCGCCGTCGCCGCCGCTGTCGTGTGGGGTCACAGGTGTTGGCTGCGTTGGGCGGGCAGGTATCAAACGGCAGTGGGGCAGGTTGATTATTCGGGTTGGGTTGGGTTGGAGAAACTCTCTCATAAGCAGTGGGTTTGGGGTGGGTTCAACCCCATTAGTAGACCTAGATTCATTGTATGAACAAGCATGGATGGACATTCTAGTGCTCTCTCAAGAAGTGAAGAGATTAAGCACAAGAGGTTTTATTGCGACCAAGAACCATCCATCAACATAGTATATTACTCAGAAAACTGTGCAGCTAGTTTTTGGCAGAGTACTATATCAGCCATGTGATTGATTTTTCTATTTAAACCTAATAATGCTCATATATGAATACGGAGAGCAAATATCTATTGAATTCCCATTGGATATAAGCTTTCGTTCTACACAAATGACAAAAATAGAGATCATAACATGTTAGCTGAACACTAATTAGACAAACAAATAAGCTCCATTCTTGTGTCACTAATCCATCTAACCGAACTTGTAAGCGATACCAAAGATGGTTAGTCACTAATTTTCCAAATGGCAAGTTGGCATCAACCAAACTCAATAAAAAGAAGATTCAAATTCAAGTATGACAACGATAATAGCCAGCTCCTAAAGTTGTAACTGGAAGAAATCCCTATACGGCTATACCTACATGATATGCTCTGCTTTATAAATCACACAGTACAACAGAAAGCTACAATGCTACATAAAGAAATAACCCTTAATAAGTGTAGGTATGAAAGCTAAAACACTTTGTGCTATGCCAAAGGGCAAAGTTCCAGCTCAATTCAAGAATAATCAAACCATTAGTCATTGTAATGCTGGAGCATTCTAAGTTTCTAATAACCAGCATAAAAGTTCACGCAGCTAGAGTTACCCTGTACAGGTGCATTAACATGTCCCAACACCAATGTGTCTCTTCTCCTGTGTGTGCGGTATACCTCGACTCCAACAGCAGCTCAACGCCAAATTAAGTTCCACAGGCTTTAATTACCAAATCGGCATCAGACCAATACGACCCAAATGGCAAAAATACAAAATCCCCCCGCAATCCATATATCGCCCTCGGAGCCGCAGCAGGCGCAAACCCCAATCAAAACCCTAGCACACCCCAACCTCGCCCCGCCCCCAACTCCAGATCAAGCGGTCACCTTGGCGGCAAAGCCAGTCGATGAGCCGGCGTGCGGCCGGAGGAAGTCTCCGGCTCCGGTGGCTGCGGCGAAGGCGGTGGGGAAGAGGCGGGGGCCGCGCAGGCCGATGCCGCCGCCGCCCGGGCGCAGGCTGATCACAGGCTGGTCCGTCGCCATATTCTGTTGGTCCGAACAAAATCGACAGCCGAGCCGGCGCGAATTCGAGAGCTAGAGGGGCACGCGAGTGCGGATGAAATCGAAGCTTTTCCGTTGAGCTGGGGACCGACTTCTATCGGGGAGGAGAGGCGGAGGAGGAAGAGGAGGCTGCGCGGCTGGAGTGTGGGGTTTTATCGTGGAAGAGTGGAGACGTTATTAGGGCTTCCGGTATGCGGCGGAGTTTCGTTCTGGGACGTGGTGGTTTGGTCTTTTTGGGAGGATCAGGTGGCTCTTGCGGGAATCGGGATGAAGTGTTGAACGTAGGCCGCTTTGGCTGCTGCTCTGCTCGCGCGGGTTTCAAGGCTTTCAGCGGTGTCCGTTGGAGTTCCCTCCGTCCTAAATTAAGGCCTCGTGAAAAGTTTTTTTTTATCACGCCGGATTTTTTATGATACGTCAGTGTTCGAATATCAATAAAAAATTAATTATATAATTCGTCTGGAAACCGCGAGACAGATTTATTAAGCTTAATTAAATTGTCATTAGCACATGTGTGCACTGTAGCAATTTATGATTAATCATGAACTAGTTAGGCTTAAAAGATCCGTCTCGCGGTTTTCATACAAACTGTGCAATTAGCTTTTTAATCTACATTTTAATGCTTCATGTATATGTCCAAACATTCGATGTGACAAGGTGAAAAGTTTTTGGTGGAAACTAAACAGGGCCTAATTGTCGTTTTGGATTTCTGTGCAAGTTTGACTCGATTTATAGAAAATACGTGTAATATTTGTATCTTCAAATAAATTTGTTAAAAAAACTAGATTAAAAGGTATTTCCGATGATACTAATTATGTGCCATAAATATTAATATTTTTTTAAAATATATTTAGTCAGAGTTGTTTCTCGGGAAACGAAAACGATAGTTATTTTGGGACGGAGGGAGTACTCCTATTTTGGTACAGTTGTACATATATGGAACTATTGGCCACAGGTGGCCAGGTTTGCCTACTCTGATGGTGAAATGAGTTTTATTTTTCTGAAATACGCAAGAGTATCGTGCATCATTGCATTAAGAAGAAAGAGATTTTAAAGTCACAAACGGTCATGCTGCCGCGGGTATCCAGGATAGCGCTACATTGGGATTATAACAAACCAAGATTGACAGTTGCCATCTAAGCTACCGGTCAGCCAGCGCTGCCAAGTTCTTTGCACTTGCTTCAATCCACTGATCGGCTTGGGCTTTGATTATCTAGAGTAGCTCGCTTATCGTGGATGGTGATTCCCTGAAGCAGCGGGCGCAGCATAAATAAGTTGTCGAAACTTTTTTGCTGTTGGCCGGTCCAAAGGGCGCGTAGTTGTCGCCACCAGCGCTTGATGGTTAGCTGTTGCTGTGGAGCTTGCTTTCCTAACGCGTGGACAATGAGGTGCCAAAGTTCCCTGGTGAAAACACAGGAGGCAGTGATATGGTCTATTGTCTCTTGTGCCTGATCACAAAGGAAGTAGGTTGTCTCTCGCCTCTAAGCCATGTCTTCTCCAGCGGTCTGCTGTCCAATGCATCGACGGAATGCCAGCTACATGAAGATCTTCATCCGCAAGAGGGCCCAAGTTTGCCAAATGAGTTGGTGACCCTGGAATGTGGTGGACCCTGCATGCAATATGTGTAGGCAGACTTTGCCGAGTAGCAGCCATCCGGTGTCCACCGCAAAATCGTTCTGTCCGGTTGGTCAGTGAGGAATGGCGAAATGAGTAAATATCACGCCCGTGCATAGCATGTATTTGTTCGACACATAGGAGTATATATTCAATTTTTGATTAGTTGACCTATCATCCATAAATAGTGTTTGGTTTGGTTTCATATATCGTCATCTGTTTATTGCGTTAAGCGTTTGCGTTAAATTATGCTGATTTTCTCTTCTACCACAATTAGATCTTATGTAATCAAATGTCATATCGTGCGAAATCGGTTCCTCTATCACAACTGCATAATTCCCTAATCGGATGTAGTAGGCCGCTCATTGTCTTTGTTGCCATGAATTCCACCGTACCCGCGCATAGCATCGCCCGGCCACGGCCCCTAAGTGCCCATCGTCTTCGCTGCTAGTACGAGATCCTCGCCTCCCATAGCGTCGCACCGACCACCACAATTCTCAGAGCCCACTGTCGCTATTGTTAGGTACTAGATTATGGTGCCCATAGTCCGCACGCCATTGTCTGCCCACCACCCCTCACCTCATCACCGCACACATGGTTAGGAAGCCCACACATCTGAGACTCTGAGAGGATGGCAGCACGAGGCTGTACTACCTGAGGACGAAACACGAAGCACCCTGCAGTGGAACACTTGTCTTGGCACAGAGGCTCATCACTACTACAAACGACTTCTATAAAGGCGGCTAGGAAGCATCTAAGTTTCCGCCTCCACAAATCAACGACTTGTATAGGTGGTTGCCCAGACGCCTCTAGAAACGGTAATGCTAGGGCTAGGGCATATGTCCGTTCGGACGCTTAAAAAATCTCTCTCCTGCGCTTCGCCTCCACCGCGCTGCTCACCTTCCATACTCCGCCTCCACCGCGCCGCCCGCCTTCCATACTCCGCCTCCACTGTGCCGCCTGCCTTCCCACTCTGCCTCCACCGCGCCGCCCGCCTGCACCGCGGCATCCGCCCCCCCCCCCCCCCCCCGACCGCTCCATCGAGCCGGCGAGCCTCCACAACGAATGCTCCATGAAGTAGGCGAGGGGAGGAGCTTCGTATGACGCCACGCTAGTGTCGGTCTCTACAATGGCGTGCCTCTATTCGTCCAAGGAGCAAGGTGACATTTTGCTGAAAAAGCGCAATGTTTCAAGCCGTATGTTTCAAAGTGTTTCAGATGTTTCAGAGGTATATTACAAGTGTTTTATATCGATGTTGCAAAAGTAGATCGGGATGTTGCACATATTGCAATGGCTATACACGTATGATTCAAGTGTATGTTCCAAATGTTTCATCTGTTTCAGACGTATGTTGCAAATGTTTCATTTGGAATGTTGCAATGCAAGTGTTTCGGGTGTTTTCATACGTATGTTGCAAATATTTTATCTGGATGTTTGCAATGGCTACACACATGTTTTCAAGATTTTTCTGGTGTTTTTGTAAGTGTTTCAAACGTATGTTGCAAGTGTTTCAGCTATTTTGGACATATGTTGCAAGCATTTCATCTGGATGTTGCAAAATATATCAGGATTTTGCTAATGTTACAATGGGACTCATCTGCCGCAGCCGCATGCTACAGCTGCTGGGGCGTAGACGGTCTCCACGTGCGGTCGAGCAGCACGGGCGACATTCGAGCAATGTGGGCCCGTATGGGCTCGAGAAACGAGGTGCAGGCATAGGCTTTCGGACGCGGGCGTCCGTCCGAACGTCCAGACTTTAGTAATCCCACTCTAGAAATTGATTTGTAGAGACGAGTTGGGAACCAATAGGATTTTAGATGCCTCTAAATCTTCCCTGTCGCCCTACCTCTCACGCCTCACGAGTAATATAGAGAGCTTCGTACTTTTTCTAGAGAATTTTTTTTCTCACGCCTTACCCCACGGGCTCCCTTCCTTGCCATCTCCGGTAGGTCAGTCGACTGGAGTGACTATGGACGCGCGCGCGTCCCTCCTTCTCAATTCATGCATGTGCGCCATGTGGCAGCTTATTCAGCAACCAGCAGTGTAGAGCACGGTTTCTTTCACCGCCACCAACTACCATGACTTCATGAGCCGCATGACCGCACGAGGCCTGTGACCTCATCCTGACTCGGATCCAACGTAGTAGCTCGATCGCTAGTACTCCATACTTCCTGATCGAGTCCGACAAAGGACGATGATCGCCTCTGACTTCTTGGCTCCTGACGGCGGTTAATAAAGTTAAGCCTACTGTATGTATATAGAGAATAGTACGACGGTGGGTCATTATCTAAAAAAAATGACGGCGGGTGCCGCGCTGCACGTTACAACGACCCACCACAAGTAACTCGAGCCACCGCATATGCATTATCTTCCCATTTCTCTCTCACCAAACACACTGAGATTTTATGCTTGACTGCAGACGTGTCCTTCAAGCAGAGAGCAGAAAAGGAAAACACAGCTGTGTCACCGTATGGCTGCTTGCTTGATCTACACTCCTGACGAGTGATAACTATCAGCCTGTTCGTTTCGCTGGTTTATTGCGGCTGAAAGTATTATTTACTAGTTTGTTGTGAGAGAGAAACACTACTGGATGGCTGCTGATTCCGCTAAATAGCTCAAACGAACGGGGTATGCGTTGTTGTAGCCTGTAGCGCATCATCACTAGACCAGAATTCGGACAGGCCAAAGAAAGCACAAGTTCAGAACAGCAGAGCTGCTTGCTTGATTTGCCTGCTGCTGACTTGTGCCAATATATAGCGTGAAGCGTGTGATGACTTTCGATTGATTCCTAGGCCTTGCTTTTAGATACTTAAATTCACCCCTAAATTCCACTATATAAAAAGAAGATTCTCCGTCACATTAAAATGTCGGTACATATATAAAGTACTAAATGTAGATGAAATCAAAAACTAATTGTACAGTTTTGTTATACTTTGCGAGACGAATATTTGAAGCCTAATTAATCAATGTTTAGACAATTATTACCAAATAAAAACAAATTACTACAGTATTCAACAGTGATTCGGGCGCCCTAAATTGGGCATCTAAACGAGGCCGTACAGCAAATCAGAATCTTGCAGCAGCAGCAGTAAACATGAAGGAGAAGGATGTTGGAGGCTGTTTAGCTGGCAAATTTTTTGGCGAAACGTTACTGTAGCAGTTTCGTTGTTATTTGGCAAATATTGTTCAATCATAGTCTAATTAGGCTTAAAAGATTTGTCTCGTCCATTTCGTCTAAACTGTGTAATTAATTTTATTTTTTTATCTATATTTAATGCTTCATGCATGCGTTCAAAGATTCGATGTGACAGAGAATCTAAAAATTTTGGCAAAATTTTTGGCATCTAAACGGTGCCTTGGATTGTTGGTTGGGAATTGGAACCTGAGAGGCCTGACAAGTAAAAAAAAAAAGGTGTACCACTACCACGCCGGATGAGAGACCGACCGGACGCGGGGGGAGGCGCGAGCTGGTGGGCGCACGCAACTAGCAGAATCTCCGAAAAGGCCCAACTGGTTCAGCCATGTACAGGATCATGCATGACAAGTGCTGGCAGTCATCAGCCTCGTTGGAGTAATGTACTATTAGACTAGCCGCACCCATCCATTCTCTATATCATCCTCTATACGTCCTAGTCAGCAAGATTCTCTCCTCTATACTCAATTCTTCCGCACCCATCCATCCTCTATATCATCCTCTATCCACTCTATTCACTATGGGACCGACTTGTCAATTTATCTAAATATATCCATGTGTGATCTAGTTTTGAAGGATTTATTGAGACGAATTTAATGGTGCAATCGAAATTTAATTTGGATTTTTAGTTTGTGAGTTATAGCATTTTTTTTCCTTTGTTTAGCTAGCGGGGTCCGTCACTATAGAGTATAGAGTAAGCACAATACTACTCTAAATATAGAGTGAGAGAAATGATAGAGTATCGTTTTAGAGTATCCAGTGCAGCAGTTTTTACTCTATATTCATACTCTAAAGCTTTAGAGTATCGTTTTAGAGTATCCACTGCGGGTAGTCTTAAAACCAAGTGACCTGTGAAGACCACCACTGCCAAGGGCCAGGGTACCAGGTCTAAGACTACCCGCACTCATGGACCTCTATATTCATTCTCTATACGTTCTAGTCAGTAAGATTCTCTCCTCTATACTCAATTCTCCCGCACCCATCCATCCTCTATATCATCCTCTATTCACTCTATCTACTGTGGGACTCACTTGTCACTTTATCTAAATATATACATGTGTGATCTAGTTTTGAAGAATTTATTGAGACGAATTTAATGGTAAAATCAAAATTTAATTTGGATTTTTGGTTTATGAGTTATAGCATTTTTTTTTTCTTTGTTTAGCTAGTGGGCGCCGCCGCTATAGAGTATAGAGTAAGCATAGTACCACTTTAAATATGAGTGAGAGAAAAGATAGAGTATCGTTTTAGAGTACCCAGTGTAGCAGTTTTTACTTTATATTCATACTCTAAAGCTTTAGAGTATCGTTTTAGAGTAGCCGCTGCGGGCAGTCTGACACACCACCTCGACATCTGGATCGAAACAATGTCTGACGTGCATCCGTGCATGCACCGATGCACGCCATTGCAGCGGTCATTGTTCAATGTTCACCAGGAATTTCAGTGAAATCATCCCTTGAAATATAGGCATTGTTTAGATACACCTCAAAAGTTGTAATTTTTTCACTCTCTCTCCATCACATTAATCTTTGGACTCATGCATGAAATAATAAATATAGGTAAAAAAATAACTAATTACACAGTTTAGTTAAAAATCACGAGATGAATCTTTTGAGTCTAGTTGGTCCACGATTGGATAATATTTGTCAAATAAGACGAAAGTGGTACTATTTATCGATTTGAAATTTTTTTTCAATCTAAACAAGACCATAGAATCTCTCTGAACAGAGTCATCTTCACGTTCACAAATAAAAAACCTGGACGGCGTCGCCGCTGCTGATCACTGCATAGACAGACCAGGTCGAGCCGACATGCGACAGCCGAGACGCGGCGCGCGCGGTCGGCCTTGCAAGTGCGTGCAGTGCAGCATGCGTGCCCCTGTACCGCCGCCGCGCATTCTTCTGTCACTGCTGATGCGGCGCAGACCTCATCAGATCGGGGCAGGTCACCAGCTCCCGGCTTCCCGCGCCCAGCGTCCGGTTGGGTGGACCGCGTCCACCCAGGGTCCCAACACCAGCACAGCACACCACGCCTCCTGGCCAAATCCAACCGGCAAACCCCCGTCCACTCCACCCCCACCCTCCGGCGTCCGCTGTTGCTTTCCGCGCGGGTCATCCGTCCCACCAAACGCCCGGGATTTTTTTCTTCACCAAAAAAAAGAAAAAACGAGACTCGGGCACAGATTCACGGAGGACGACAAGGGCCTCGTTTAGATGCCAAATTTTACCTAAATTCCATTATAAAAAAGAAGATTTCTCATCACATTAAAATACTGGCACATGGAGTACTAAATGTAGATGAAATTAAAAACTAATTGCACAGTTTAGTTATACTTTGCGAGACAAATCTTTTAAGCCTAATTAGTCAATGTTTGGATAAAAATTCACAAATACAAACGAAATACTACGGTGAAACAGATTTTGTAACCTCCAAAATCGGACCAAGGCCCTGTTTAGTTCCCCAAAAATTTTGCAAAATTTTTCAGATTCTCCGTCACATCGAATCTTTGGACACATGCATGAAGCATTAAATATAGATAAAAAATAAAACTAATTACATAGTTTAGACGAAATGAACGAGACGAATATTTTAAGCCTAATTAGACCATGATTGAACAATATTTACCAAATAACAACGAAAACGCTACAGTGTCCATTTTGAATTTTTTTTTTTTTTTTTTTTTTGCATCTAACCCGGGCCCAACTAAACACGGCCAAGGAAGGAAACCGGGGGTTGCGCGCACTGCTGCCTGGCTATAAAAGGCGCTCCACCCCCGCTAGCTCACCAGCTCTCCACCCAGAGCTATACCCCCGCACCACTACCTAACGCTACCTGCTTTTACACCGCGGCGGCCGCTTTGAGCTCGACTTCGCGTCCGTCCCAGATCCGCCGTGCTCCTCCATCGCTCGCGCAAGGTTGGTTAATTGGTGCCCTCGCCTCGCCTGCTCGTCTTTCTTCCCTTTCCTTCCCGCTTGGATTTGGGCTTCTCGATCACGAGGCGCTCCGATGGGTTGGGTCGGGGGATCAAATTCAATCAATTCGACTGTGTGTACGAATAATAACGCGGTGCGGGGTCTTGTGTCGCGTGCGTGCAGATGAAGATCACGGTGCGGGGGTCGGAGATGGTGTACCCGGCGGCGGAGACGCCGCGGCGCCGGCTCTGGAACTCGGGGCCCGACCTGGTGGTGCCGCGGTTCCACACGCCCAGCGTCTACTTCTTCCGCCGCAGGGACGCGGACGGGAACGACCTGACGGCCCCGGACGGCAGCTTCTTCGATGGGGCGCGGATGCGGCGCGCGCTGGCGGAGGCGCTGGTGCCCTTCTACCCGATGGCGGGGCGGCTGGCGCGCGACGAGGACGGCCGCGTCGAGATCGACTGCAACGCCGCCGGGGTGCTGTTCCAGGAGGCGGACGCGCCAGACGCCACCATCGACTACTTCGGCGACTTCGCGCCCACCATGGAGCTCAAGCGCCTCATCCCCACCGTCGACTTCTCAGACGACACCGCCTTCCCGCTGCTCGTGCTTCAGGTAACGAATCGATCCACCCCCCTGAGAACTCCGAGGTTCGGTTATTGCATTTCACTAGGATTTTGATGATTTGATCGGGGAAGGGTTGAAAGTTGAAAGTCGAAACAGAGTGGGGTTTGCGTGAGGAGATCGAGGTTATCTACTGAGTCGCCGCCAGCGCACAACGACTGGGTCAACGTAGGTAGACGCGTCGGTGGGTGCATCCGTGCATGTGCGGCGTGTGGACGAGACGACATATGGCCGGGCCGCGGGCGCCGACGCGGATCGGTCCGCGTGGAGACAGGCTGTCAAGCCTGCTTGACGTTGCTCCATTCCTGCGACAGCCGAGGATTGAAAGGACGATCTTCAGATCTTACATTTATGGAAGAAGAGTTCGAGAAAAAAAAAGAGTCCAACACTTGCACTGGACCAAGCCTCATAAAAATGCGATCAAGCCTGCAAAGGGTTCCGTTCCGTCATATAGCACTGCTCCATAAAAGAAATCGTACTTGTAGTCAAATAGGGGTTGAATAATGGGTGCTGACGGTGCTGTGCCACATTTAATTACTATACGTACTACACCGTCCTATTTTATTATGACTTATTTTATCATTAAAGATACTTTAATAATAATTTATTTATTTTATAATTTACACAAACTTTTTGAATAAAATAAATGGTCAAACACGATGTCTAAAAATAAAAAATGTCATTTTTTGGGACGGAGGAATTACTGTAGGAAAATCAATCGTAAAAGTAAGCCTTGAAATACTTGCCTGAGGTTGCTGTTGAACCTTCTCTCATGGATGCGGGTGGTTGCGAGCACGTGGCTTTGGGTTGCAAATTGTTAAGGGCACTCCTAATGAAGACACTACCATAGTTTCTATAAATATTAATTATACTGTCACATAAGCGTTTTGCTGATGTGGCGAGGTAGTTATTGAATAGAAAGAGCAAAAATCATAGAAACTGGGTTTAAGTTAAAAATCATATCTACACAAGAACCAGACATGAAGGGATGTGAGTGGTAGAGAATAGAGAGAATGTATGTGATTGGATAAAAAAAAATGTTTCGTAGAAACTATCCATTGGGACCGTGGTTTCGGCCCTGTTCGGCTGGCTGTAAAAGCGGCTGATGCTAATGCTGATGCTGATTTGTTGTGAGAGAAAAACACTGTTGAACGACTGGCTGATTGTGACTGATAAGTTCAAGCGAACAGGGCCTATGTAGTGTCTATGAAAATTAATAGGTATAGATAGTTTCTAGTATTGGGACTGCCCTAACCATATAATCTTTTTTGGTTCTTTGTGCGTTTGCTTGTAGTAATCCCTCAATTATCACTTTGTAAACAACTATTTCTCTCTTAATGAAAAATGTGCCTGATAGCACGGTCGAGAAAAAGTATGCCATGAAATACTTCGAAATCTTAATATGCCTTGTAAAAATAACTTGAGGGAGTACTGAAAACATTTTTCTTCTTTTCTAGAATAGCACGGTGCTTATTTTTTAGAAACATTTGTGAGAGTGAAACTGTTGTGTTACCACCTGGCCCTGAAAGTCCATATGTAGTGTCTAAATGTTTAGAGCATCTTACGCCAAAAAAATGTTTAGAGCATCTTTAAAAGTCTCGTTCAAGCAACTCCCAATCGGTTTTTTTGGCAAAATGGGGGGAAAAAAGGTCTTCCAACAGTTTTATAAACACATGCCCCTAATGTTAAGCACTTGGTCCCTCCACTCCTGAGTCTAGGCACCCTTTACCCCCCCTGGGCAGCCTCTGTGTCCCTCAACTCCTCTGTTTGCCCCTCGACCAGGTTCTCTATCTCTCCCCTTCCGTCCAGTTTTCAAACTTTAGGAATCTAACTATTAGATATATTTTTATAGTGACAATTTGCCATGACACGGATTTCAAGTTACACTTTGTCTATTTATTCATGTTATATTATATTGGTTTATGATAATAAACTTATTATAGGATAATATATGTGATTATAGATTTAACGTATCAAGTTTATATTGTGAAAATTAAAGATTGTTGGCTAAATTACTAGTCAAACATCGGACCTTATAAACTGGACCGGAGAAAGCTAAAAATATAATACATATTCGTTTTATTCTCCTAGCACAATCATTTTTTATAATATTCTAGCACAATCATTAGTTCATTAAATTAAATGATTCTTAAGGAGCTTTTAGAGATGCTCATGTTCATGGAATTCGTGGAAATCATACAGTAGCTCGTTTTCCGTACAGGTCTTTTGGGATAAAATTGTACCAATGGTAAGTATGAAAACGACAACGAAAAATGCATAAGATAGATTTCTTCGCCCATGGTCCCATACCGTTGGTACTGTTAGGTCGAAACATGACATCATTTTCCCTTCGAGAAGAAAAGGAACTATCGTGACAGCAACATGCTACCACCTCGAGTATGCATAAGCGTATGCCCATGACCTATGTGTATGGTCTATCCTGGCTTGCCTTCCCGGCAATTCCGGCACCACCCGATTGCCATTTCGCAAGATTTCACTTTCTTTCGACTAGTGAACAGATTCCTAGCACCTACTGACCGTATATCATTAAACTGCTGCACATGATAGCACACATGGATTGGAAACAAAAAATTCCTATTTACTCACTCTGTCCCGAAAGTAACGCAATTCCTGTGCTTTAAGAAGTCAAACGATTTCAAATTTAACTAAATCCATATGAAAAATATAAACATTTATGATACTAAATACATATCATTAGATTAATCGTGAAATGCATTTTTATGTTAAATCTATTTGGAGATATAAATGTCAATACTATTTTCTATAAACTTGGCTGAACTTAACCTTGACTTGTCGTAAGCCTATAATTGCATTTCGTTTGAACGAAGGGAGTATTTGTTTAGGGTTCACAGATGCTATCACGGTCATCACTCAGCAGGGGGAAACCTGGCAACTTGCCAACGTGTGACCCAGGAACCACTAACCACGCTGATGATGCTGAGTGATGAGTAATAAAGTGGGTTGCTTCTTTCGTTGAACAATCAAATGTAGTTGCGCGCTAGTTCTTTGCTCAGCATGCACGCGTTGCTTGCTCGATCAAAGAAAATGATAGCCTAACAACAGGAGCGCCAGAAGGATGATGCTTTAGACTTTTCTTGAGACAGCAAGCAAAGTTTGGTGGTTTCTTCTGTTCTGATCTGCGTGTCTCTTGCTTTGTATAGTACAGTACCGTTCGTGTTTGATCCATACTTAGCTGTGCATCCATGATTATGGCTGGCCTCAACTATTGTGAAAACGTAGCATAAAGCGAGCGAGGTGCCAAGAAACACCAAGACTGGCCAAGCAAAACTTTAGATTTTCTGCAATTGTTAGGGTGTGGGTTGTGCAATAATCCGACAACAATGGTATTCAATTCAAAATTGTACTATGACAGAAACGTGGGATCCGCTTGGAGTTTTAGTTACATACTCACATTGGATTGAAGTTGCTACTTGCAAGGTGCTAGAATTAATTCATCTAGTCCATTCGGTTTTGGTGCGATGATTGTTTCATCATGGTAGTTAGATGTATCTTTTTGAGCCCGAAAAAAAAAGAAATCTTTCTGAGATGCTTGTTTCCATTATAGACCTAGTTTAATTTCAGGGGTGTAAAGTTTTGAGATGTCACATCGGATGTTTTATGGAATGTTGGAAGGGGTGTTCGGATACTAATAAAAAAACTAATTATAGAACTCGCCTGTAAACTATGAGATGGATTTATTAAGACTAATTAATCTGTTATTAACACATGTTTACTGTACCACGACATTGTCTAATCACGGACTAATTAGGCTAAAAAACGTCTCACAAAATGTACACAATCTTTTCTAGTCTACATTTAATATTCTATGGATGTGTTCAAACGTCCGATGTGATAGGTCGTAAAGTTTTATGAAAAGAACTAAACAAGCCCTAAAATTAGTAACACTAATCGACAATACAAGTAAACTTCCGTATAGTTGATGGATGATGCCTGTGTGTCGCTGTTTGGTTGAAGCCTTGCTAGGCAGCTAGCTGCGCAGCCAGGCTGATGAAATCATAGGCCTGAGCCTGAGAGCGCTGCCTGTACCAAGCAGGTTACCGTAATCCCAAGCAGCTTAGGGCGTGTTTGGTTACCGTTTGTTAAAGTTTAACACCCATCACATCAATGTTCCCTCGAATGCATGGAGTACTAAATGTAGACTAATTGCATGCATGTCGACACAGATTAGAAGTAATTTACGAGACGAATCTATTAAGCCTAATTAATCCAAAATTAGAAACTTTTTGTCAAATAAGACGAAAGTGCTACAGTGTTTGTTAAACTTTAACACCCCAAACCAAACACCCCTAGTCGTCGGTCCTTCATACTCCAATCTTCTTTTCTACGGTAGAGAAAAATGATTGCCTGCCTCGTACCGGCATCTAGTATATATTGACTATTGATTTGGACTTCAGTCTCGTGCTCTCGCCTTGTATTCTTCGTTTGATAGGGACAACTGGACAAGTTAAAGAATGCTTATACTTCCAACAAAGAAAAAAGAAGGTATGCATGTAACAATTTCGGCACCTAACCAAAATTGGCGCTCTTGTTTTTGCTGCAGGTGACCCACTTCAAGTGTGGTGGCGTGGCTATCGGCGTTGGCATGCAGCACCACGTAGCCGACGGCTTCTCCGGCCTGCACTTCATCAACTCGTGGGCGGACCTCTGCCGCGGCGTCCCGATCGCCGTCATGCCCTTCATTGACCGCTCCCTCCTCCGCGCACGCGACCCGCCGACCCCGGCCTACCCGCACATCGAGTACCAGCCGGCGCCCGCCATGCTGTCCTCTGAGCCGCCACAGGCGGCCCTCACGGCCAAGCCGGCGACGCCGCCCGCAGCCGTGGCCATCTTCAAGCTCTCCCGCGCCGAGCTCGGCCGCCTGCGTTCGCAGCTCCCCGCGCGCGAGGGCGCGCCGCGGTTCAGCACGTACGCGGTGCTGGCGGCGCACGTGTGGCGGTGCGCGTCCCTGGCGCGCGGCCTGCCGGCCGACCAGCCCACCAAGCTGTACTGCGCCACTGACGGGCGGCAGCGGCTGCAGCCGCCGCTGCCGGAGGGCTACTTCGGCAACGTAATCTTCACGGCGACGCCGCTGGCGAACGCCAGCACGGTGACGGCCGGCGTGGCGGAGGGCGCTGGCGTGATCCAGGAGGCGCTGGACCGGATGGACGACGGGTACTGCCGGTCGGCGCTGGACTACCTGGAGCTGCAGCCGGACCTGTCGGCGCTGGTCCGCGGGGCGCACACGTTCCGGTGCCCCAACCTGGGGCTCACCAGCTGGGTGCGCCTGCCCATCCACGACGCGGACTTCGGGTGGGGGCGGCCCGTGTTCATGGGCCCCGGCGGCATCGCGTACGAGGGGCTCGCGTTCGTGCTCCCCAGCGCCAACCGCGACGGCAGCCTGTCCGTGGCCATCTCGCTGCAGGCGGAGCACATGGAGAAGTTCCGGAAGCTCATCTACGACTTCTGATCTCCAACTCCTCCCCAGAAGTCATCATCAGTACCAACCAGTACGCGCAGCACAGAGAAGCGGAGAAGCACTAGTAGCAAGAGGCGCAGGGAGGGTGATTTTTCAGCTAACTACTGGAAGTCTGGAGGGAGTAGGTTGCAGCAAGATTCTTTGATTTCACACATAGTTCCTGCACACGTTTCCGTTTCTGCTTGCCCCCTTTGTGCAGGGTGTATACCTTTTGTGCCGTACGTATGATTTACGAGCCCCAGCAATTGTATGATGAATGAACAATTTTTTTCGTTCTGAATGATACAGATTAATAAGATTAATTAACTTACCTCTTGAACCGTTATATATATATAGGCATAAAGGGGTATATGCAGGGAATGCAGGACAGTGGTGCGATTCAAAACTTTTCGATCGAGACCGACCAATCTGCTTGACAGGAGCTAAGAAAGTACTGTACTGATGCTACTACAGTACTCTGCTATATTGGACGATCGAGAAAGTACAGTCTGAACTTAGGGTCTGTTTGGTTTAAGTGTTAAAGGTTAATAAACACTGTAGCACTTTCGTCTTATTCGACAAAAAGTTTTCAATCTTGGACTAATTAGGCTTAATAGATTCGTCTCGTAAATTACTCCTAATCTGTGCCGACATGCATACAATTAGTCTACATTTAATACTCCATGCATTTACCGCAACATTAATGTGATGAGAGTTAAACTTTAACATGTCCAAACCAAACATGGCCTTAGCATGATTACTTTGGTCTGGACATGATCATATGACTGGACCTTCTTTGCCATGTGTACTAGTTGACGAATTGAGACGTCCCAAACGGGCCCGCGGAATAATCTGGGTTCTAGAAAGACACTGCACAGTGCACATATCGAATACAGGACGCACGGCAACGGAAAGAACTTGGAACGTCGTCTGATTCCATGGATTGCAGCGATCGGAACTGGTCGCACAGGTCCCCTTTTGTCTATGACCCGAACCACACGCACATGCGTGGACAACGTGGCAACAAGAAAGATGAGGATTAGGTCGAGTCGAGCTCCATTCCTTGGTGGCCGGTGGTTAGGTGGGTGTTCGCCAACCCTGGCCGGTTGCAAGTAGGTGACGACGCTGACACGGGCTCCATGTGGCCTGTAGCTGTAGCTTCCATGTCGGGAGTCCACGGCACGGACCGGACGCAATTTGCGATTGCTCAGGCCTCGTTCACTTACCCTCCCAACCCAAAATATTTCCTCTTACACACATCACATCAAATCTTTCGACGCATGCATGGAGTATTAAACGTAGGTAAAAAAGATAACTAATTGCATAGTTTGTTTGTAAATGTCGGGACGAATCTTTTGAGCCTAGTTAGTCCATAATTGGACAAATTTTGCCAAATAACAACGAAAGAAGCTACAATAACTTTTCAGCTACTTTTCGCGAAGTGAACACACCCTCAGTCGAGGTTGGTGGTGTGTCAGCCCTCACCCGTACCAAACAGAATTTATACCGTCGTCAACCTGTTGGATCATCGCCGGTGGAGTCTCTCGCATACCACTGCTGTGTTTTTTTTGCGAGAAATATCACTGCTGGTTTTAAGTGAACCAGCTATGACGCCTATTACTGTTGCAGCGCACGGTTGATTCTGTTTGCTTCTGGTTCCTAGCTGGTAATAAGAAAGCCGGCAAGTTCCTTTTTCCTTTTTTACAAAAGCAAGATGATAACTTAAGACATCTTTCATAAAAAAGAAGTTAAGACATCAGGCATCAACACATACATAAAACCAATTACACATGCACACAAGCACAGATGGTAAGACGAAACAAGCCGCGCGAGGCTCTGCTGGGAGCGCGCGGCCTAGCCGGGTGCGGGCTTGGCCGCTAGCGTGTTGGCCGCCGGCTGCTAGGGCACAGCCGCGGGGCATGTGCTGCACAGAGGAAGAAAGAGAGGCATGGGGAAGGAGACAAGGAAAAATAGAGAAAATAAAAATATGAGGGCATTATGGTCATTATATTATTTTTATCTACTATAAGGAGCTATTTTACCAAATGCTTTATCAAAACAGCTTTGTCTTCACTAATAAAGCTGCTTGCAGAGCTGAAGCTGAAAAAAACTGCTCCGCTAGTGAAACAAAGCTGTGCCAAACGAGACCGTAGTCACCAAGAGCCAAGTCACTTGTAACCACTCACATTGCGACTAAATTGTATTAATTAACCTCAGCAAAACATACGTTAGTCAAAGTACTTGTGCCCATGAATCACCGAAATCCCATAATCACCATATTAGGGCCTACGTTCAAAGAGGACAAGAGTTGTTGACATACAACAATGACCTACATTCGTCTATGATACTTGCACAAAAAGCTGCGCTCAAACGATACAGCAAACATGGTGTTCACAACTTCATGCCGAGATACCTCAAAAACATGTTGATGGTATCCCAATAACTCTGAAAAAGAAACATAATACTACAAATGAAACAGGCACATCAAATTTTAGCTCTAAAAACATAAAAGGCAATCTTTTGAATGGGCATCAAATCCCCGTGCAGCATCTACACAAGGACTTGTCAAAGGGATCAGATATCCACAAATCATGGGTATGCTTATTTCCTGTGAATGTACTCCAACCCGCACTTCAGAATTTAAGGGCATGTTTGGTTAGAGGTGTTAAAGTTTAACAAACATTGTAGCACTTTCGTCTTATTTAACAAAAAGTTTCTAATTTTGGACTAATTAGGCTTAATAGATTCGTCTCGTAAATTACTCCTAATCTGTGCTGACATGCATGCAATTAGTCTACATTTAGTACTCCATGCATTTGCCGCAACATTGATGTGATGGGAGTTAAACTGAATGATTCAGAAACCAAACATGGCTTAAACTGAGCACCTTGAGAAGCTCTACTGTCCAGTTGAAGCCGTCTGCATTGATTAGCGAGCCACTTGTCATTGCAGTTGTTAAGAGCTCCAAATTCCATTTTCTTTAGCACTTTAGCATTCAGGGTGTGTTCACTTCACGAAAAGTAGGTGAAAAGTTACTGTAGCATCTTTCGTTGTTATTTGGCAAAATTTGTCCAATCATAGACTAACTAGGCTCAAAATATTCGTCTCGACATTTACAGACAAACTATGCAATTAGTTATCTTTTTTACCTACATTTAATGCTCCATGCATGTGTCAAAAGATTTGATGTGATGGGTGAAAGAGGAAATATTTTGGGTTGGGATGAGAAGTGAACAAGGCCTCAGAACAAAGAATTTGGCAAAGTCAACATCAGGCCTCTTGCCATAATAGTTCTTGATGACCACTGTTTTCAGATGGCGCTAAGGCATTCGACAGGATCTAGTGAATGGTACCTCAGCACATTTCTCACATCCTTGTGTGGGTGAGACTGTATACAGAGAGAAGAACAGAACAATTTATAAGAAGTTGGTATTGATCGAGATGACAAGATAATTATTGTTTATCATTTAGACAATATAGACGCAAACAAGGACAGCTCACAATGATATACAGCTTCTCCAAGCAGGGGAAACATTTGATGAAGCCAACAACTGGGTCCAGATTAGGACCAATGGAGTCAAGAACCAAAACCTTCACCATGGGCATGGAGGTTGTCGAGCTGATAGCAACCATTTCCTGAGCAGAAACCAGGAGTAGATAATTAAGGGTATGTTTGGTTAGAGGTGTTAAAGTTTAACAAACATTGTAGCACTTTCGTCTTATTTGACAATAAGTTTCCAATTTTGAACTAATTAGGCTTAATAGATTCGTCTCGTAAATTACTCCTAATCTGTGCCGATATGCATGCAACTAGTCTACATTTAGTACTACATGCATTTGCCGCAATATTGATGTGATGGGAGTTAAACTTTAACATTCATGAACCAAACAGGGCCTAATAAGCTGCATATAGAAATACCAGATTCAGAAGGCAACAGGTACCTGAAAAACTGATTTCCCAAGCTCGAGCCTGGAAATGCCATCTGATAGCAAACCCAATACCTGCAACCTACTCCCTCTATTCCAAATTATAAGGCATTCCAAGAATCTTGGAGAGTCAAAGCATCTTAAGTTTGATCAAAATTATAAAGAAAATTACAAAAATTTATAACATCAAATAGGTATACTATGAAAATATAATTAATGAAGAATCTAATGATACTTAATTGGTGTTATAAATATTATTATCTTATCATATAAATTTGATCAAACTTGAGATCCTTTAACTCTCCAAGATTCTTGGAATGCCTTATAATTTAGGATGGAGGGAGTAGGTGCCTGCATTACCCGGACGGTTGGCGGACCATATCTCGGATCAAGCGGTAACAATCTTTCAAGCTGGGGTGTATCCTGGATGACAAGCTCCTGGAACTTGCCGTAGTTTGGTTGTCCCGATGAGCACTGAAGCCAGTGCTCCTAAGAGTCTTCGAGACAATGCAGAGGCGACCAATGCCGGAATTGCGGTCAAGCAAGAGGCTCTCGAGAACAGGGCAGCCCGAGAGCAGGCTATGAAGGGTGTCCTCCCACATGGTGGCCCAGTATAGGGTAAGCTGCTTGAGGCAGGGAAAATTCAGCGACGACGGGGCTATCTCGTTGGGAAAGTCGCAAAAGTCTGATGGTGGCGACACAGAGGGTGGGCGCGAAGCGGAACACGGACGGCGGCAGCGGGTAGTGTGGCCGCGGGTTCAGGATCGGGAGGGTGGGCGCGAAGCGGAACACGGACGGCGGCAGCGGGTAGTGTGGCCACGGGTTCAGGATCGGGATCTCGATCTCGTACCGAAACTTGATCTCCCGGAGGCCGGTGAGGGCCCGGGAGCGCAACCAGCCGTCGATCTTAGTGTAGCGGTCGTGGAGGCGGATGCCGGGGAGGGCGAAGCGGCGAGCGGGGCCAGGGTGCTCGGAGAGGATCTTGGAGACAAAAGCGACTCGCTTCCGGTCCTGGCGGCTGAGGTCGCTGTCGGCACCAAGGTTGAGAGGCGCGGCGCACCAGAGAGGACGCCACCGGCGGGAGACGGCCTGCGTGCGGGCGCCGTCCTTGGTGAGGAGGAGGGATCCAAAGCATGAGCATTAGCATCACATACATGTTCATCATCACATGCAATATGAGTTCATTTGAATTGAAATGTGAAAAACATTTGTTTGAACCATAATTGTTGCATTTGCTTGCTAGAGTCGTAGAACTTGTTTAGCTACAATTTTAGATAATCTAGAATTAATTAACATGATTTTTGAAGCAACTTTTGTATTCAAAATCTCCCCAAATTTTGCTTTTAAAAATATTCTAGAAAAGTGAGTTTTTAATTAAAATTTTGACTTTAAATCATTAATTCAAAATCTATTCAGAATTTTGAAAAGTGCCATAAATGAAAGTTGTAGAGAATTAAATTTTGAACAACTTTTATTTTGGGAACAACTTGTGAAAATGTCTTCTTCATCTTCAAAATTTGAATTTGAATCAAGTTAGAAAATCTGGAAATTTATTTATAAAAGAAAAAGGCAATCTCAGGCTTAACGGGCCGCCGCCTCCGCTCTGGCCCGCTCGCGCAAGCCGGCCCGGCCCACGTCCGCGTCTGCCTCCTCCTACCCGCACGCGCGCGCATGCCGTGGCGCCCGTGGCAGAAGCCGGCCGCCGCATGGCCGTACGTCACCGACGCCGCGCGCCACGCGCCCTCCGGTGGCCCCCGCGTCCCTCCGCGCCCGCCTACTCCCTCCGCGCGCTCGCCCGCCTCAGCTGCTGCCTCCATTCTCCTCTACTCGCTCCACAGCAACGCGCCAGTAGCAACCGAGCGGCCACCGCGCCATTGCTGGCTCTCGAGCTCCACCACCGCCTTAGCCACCGCCCCGGCTCACCGCCACAGCCTCCGTCTTCCTCCTCGCTTCGCCTTCTCGTTGCGCATCCCGTGCTCGCCACGGCCCACGCGGATTTGACCCCTAGCCACGGTAATAGCTCGTCGGAGTTCCGGTCGAGCTCACCGGAGTGAGCCGCTCCGTGGACTTCACCCCTCCATCCTCCTTCTCGCCCACTTCTCAAGCGCACGAGCACCACATTTGCGCGGTGAAGCTCGCAGACCACACCGCGCGGCCCATCTCGGTCGGTGTTGGCCGACCGACGGCGGGCCGAGCCACCGCGCCGCCATGCACGCCGGCGAGCTCGATGCCGAGCTCGTCTGGCCACATGCTAGGCACCCCTGGCTTCGCCTCGCAGCGGGGAACACGGTGGTGCCCTCTCCGTCAACGGAGGATCCGCCGGCGGCGAGATCTCGGCGGTCAGCGCCGTCTCTGGCCGGTTCGGTTGATGGGTGGGTCCGTTTGACCGTGGGGTCCCGCCTATCTGTCTCGTGTGTATTCACGGTGTGCAGATATGGGGTGCGCGTAGCGTTTAGGGCCGGTTGGATTTTCGGTTTTTAAAGAAAAGGATTTTCTAGAAATTGTGAAAAAGCTTCTAAAAATTATAACTCAAGATTTATGGCTCCAAAAATTGTGAAACCAATTTTGTAGTGTTTCTCATGAGTAGATCTACAGTTAAAAAATGTTGCATGTTAGTTTTGTGATACTTTTCTGTGAAGATTTATTTAATTGTTATAAATGCTGATATCTTAGAAAATGTGTAGTAAATAGAATATTGATTAGAAAAAATGTGGTTCCTATTTCATTAGTCTTCCTTAGTGATGTACTTTCTAGGAAAAATGTTTATGAGACATGTTCTGTGAAAAATTATTGAAGTGTAGTTCAAATGCCTTTAATTGATGATTTTTGTTATTTTTGGTAGAGAGCAAAAATTGTATAAACATGCATGTGATAATTTTTGTGACGTGCTTGTTTACTGTGAGTAACATAGAAAAAATATAAAATCTGTTGTTTGATACTTTTTCTAGTACAAAGTATTTTCATGCTCATTAATATGCTATAGCTTGTTTATTTTGTACAGATAGTTTTACTTATTCAAATTTCATGAAATTTTTATAGTATACTATTTGGAGTAAAAGGATGCTGCTGTAATTTTTGTAGATTTTTACCTGCAACAGAAATAGGTGTTAATTTGTAACCCTAGTTTAAATAAGAAATGAAAGATTATTCTTTATGAGTAATTAAAAGTAATAAAAAATGTTTGGTGTATCTTTAAAGCCCCAAACTACCTTGCTGGTGTTTCTTGATAGGTTAAGGTATTAGGGTTTGGCAAATAGTGACAGCACTTGTGTGAGCATTTTATGCTAACTAGTATAAGAGTAGATGACATGTTTTGTGGTACATGTTCTTGGATGATGTGGACTACCTTGTATAAGATGTTGTCTGTAATTCATACTATCAGTTCAATGTGCTCATCTACATATCATGTCATCATAGCATTCCACCGCATCTGACGCACCGTCTACATGGTTACTTATGCAATTGCATCATACAGGATCGCAGGAGGAGTCGCAGGTAGCAGTGCCGGAAGAGCACACTTGGACCGATCAGCAAGAGCCCCAGGCACAGGAGGTGCCTGAGGAAGAGGAACAAGGAGAGGAGTTGCTCGAGTGCGCAGATCACCAGCCTAGTTCGTTTGAAAGAGGCAAGCCCCGGAGCATTCTAAGTCTCCTACTTTATAAAAGCAATTCTTTATTTATGAGTTTTATATATTGTTGCATTAAGTTATAGGAGTTGAGTGAAACCGTTGTTGCATTTATTATTGTCCTTGTCCACCTGGTTACCTTTTATCCTGTTAGGTTAGGATCGAATAATTGCTTAGCCATGCTTAGACCGGTAGAAGTCGAGTGATTTCCTGTCACCTGCGAGTTATAGGTGGATACCTGGTTATGGTTAGCTATAATTATGATCATGGAAAGTAACCAAGTGTTGATGGATAAACGGAGACCGGGCGGAGTCTTATAGGGTTTTGGACTATAGTGATTCCGTTTGTGTCGGTTAAGGACCGATCGTTGCTCGTCCCTCTTGTCATGTTAAACGCATGCCTCAAGTACCTTTCGACCACGAAGCTAGTGACACTATTTGAGCTGGGATAAACTCGGATTGGCAGACTGGTGCTGAAGGGGGTATGACGGGGACGCGAAGAGTGAGCCCAAGGTGCGTCTTGGCAGTCGGGCGGTCCCTAGGTAGTGCGGTTCATGACTGTTATCCCGCGGCTACTTAGAAAGTGTCATTGGTGATCTAAGCGACCCTGACGGGGAAGCAGGGTTTGTGTGAGGAATAAATCACTAGCTGGTTAGGAATCGATTCGAATCGCCATCGCTCCTGGATAGTGAGCACTTGACTCGAGCTACAGCATCGTAGTAACAATGATGGAACACGGATATTTATATGAATGATGTTAGAAATGCTAAACCTGGTATGGTAACTTGGATGTTAATGGCTAATCAAGTGATTGCTTTAGCATAGGTGCTTACCTAGATTGAATAGTATAGCACCCCTAGGTGTTAAGCATGCATTCACATTCCAAATCATAATCATTAGCATTTCATGCATGTTCATCATCATATGACAATATAACTTGGAATTAATTAAATTGTGAAAAACATATCTTTGAACCCTAAAGTATTGCAATTGCTAGCTAAGAGTGATAAAAATTTGTTTGGCTATAACTCTAAATGACTTAGAACTAATTAACATGATTTTTGGAGCAATTTTTATATTCAAAATCTCCCCAAATTTTGCTTTTAAAAATATTCCAGAAAAATGAGTTTTTATTTAAAATTTGGACTTTAAATCACTAATTTAAAATCTATTTAGAATTTTGAAAAGTGCCCTAAATGAAAGTTGTAGAGAATTAAATTTTGAACAACTTTTGTTTTGGGGGCAACTTGTGAAAATGCCTTTTTCATCTTCAAAATTTGAATTTAAATCAAATTATTAAATATGGAATTTCATTTAGAAAAGAGAAACAATTTCCCAGCCTTAACGGGCCGCTGCCTCACTTCCCGGTCTGCTCGCGAAGCGGCCCAGCCCGCACCAGCGTCCGCCACCACCGCCCGCCCGCACGCGCGCGCGACGCCGTGGCGCTCGCGGCAGAGCTCGCTCGCCTCGTGTCGCCTGTGCGCCGGCGTTGGCCGCCCCGTGGCGCCCGGTGGCCCCCGCCGCCCGCGCTTACCCCCGCCAGAGCCGCCTCCTCCCCCTCCACTCACTCATTCCTTCCCTCCACTCTCCACAGCCACAGCACAGCAGCAACGCACGGTCGCAGTCCCGCCTCCGCCACCGCGCGCGTCATCGCCGGAGACGGCGTTCCGGCTGTTCCGGCTCACCGCGAGCCGCTCCGTCTTGCCCCGAGCACCGCCTTTCCCTCGTGCAGCCAGTGCTCGCACCAGTTGCCCATGGTAAGCTTTCTCTCCGCGTGAATTGCTCGCCAGAGCAGAGCCGAGCTCGCCGGAGCTTCCCGCCCGTGGACCGCTCCCCTCCGCCCCACCTTTTTCTCTACTAGCACGTGCATCTTGTTCGCCATGACTCACCGGTGCTCGAGCACCCTTCCGGTGACCGTGGCATGGTTGAAGATGGCCGGCCGGCGACCACCCGCGCCGCCGCTCCGCCATTGGCGACGGCGAGCCTATTCCCGAGCTCCTCCGGTCATGTCGTTGCACCAACGAGACCGCCGTGGCACGGGGATCACGATGGTGGTGACCTCACCGCCAGCGAGCTCACCGGTGGCGAGAACCGCACGGTCAGCGCCTCCCCCGCCTCTGGGTGACTGACCCGTGGGGTCGTGGGTCCACCTGTCAGTCTCAGTATGCGCTCGCGTGTGCACTGCACCGGGTGCATCTAACGTTTCCAGCTGCTGATGTTAAAAGGATTTTTGAAAATGATTTTCAAAAATTGTTAAAAGGGTTTTTAAAATCCATAACTTGCTTATTTTAGCTTCAAAATTGTGAAACAAATTTTGTAGTGTTTCTCATGAGTAGATCTACAGTTTAAAAGTATTGCATGTCAAGTTTGAAATACTTTTATGTAGGGTTTTTATTTAATCACTGAAATTGCTGTTTTCTTGGTAAATATGTAATAAATCATAGAAAGGTCAGAAAAATATGGTTCTACTTGCAATAATTTTCTTTTGTGATGTACTTTCTAGGAAAAATATATGCCATGCATGTTCTGTAGAAAATTTTTTATGTGTAGTACAAGTGTTTAATATTGTTAATAATTGTTATTTTTGCTAGAGAGAAAAAGATGAATAAAACATGCATGTAATAATTTTTCTATAGTGATTTATTATTGCGTAGAATGTAGGAAAATACTAAATCTATTGTTTGATACTTTTCATAGTATAAAGTATTTTTATGCTCATTTTTAGGCTCTAGCTTGTTATTTTTGTTTAGGCAGTTCTAGTAATTCAAATGCAATGAAATTTTTGTGGCATACTAGATTAGATGGTAGTAAGCTACTGTAATTTTCTTAGATTTTTCTGTGCTACTAAAATAGGTGTTGTTGTTCAAACCTAGTTGCAATTATGGTTTAATTAACCTTGTTAATGCATGACTAATTAATAAGATTTACTTTGGTGTATCTTTGAAGCATCTTAGATTTCTGTGGTGACTTGGTATGGTAGAGAATGTTGGTAGTAGTATACGAGTACATATTCTTGGATGATGTTGACTACCTTGTAGAAGAGTTGTATTCCTACTTTATGCAATAAAGTAAACCTGTTCATCTACATCTCGTTCATCATGATCATTACATGTCATCTCTGCAATGCACCTAGGCATGAGCACTTATACGTTTGCATCATACAGGATCGCAAGAAATAACTCTGATAGCAGTTCACGAGGAGCCGAAAGAGCAGCCCGAGGTGCAAGAGCAGGAGGTACCCGAGGCCGACGAGGAGGTCGGTGAGGATCCTCCAGAGTGCCCAGACCACCGTCCGAGCTCTTTCGAGAGAGGCAAGCCCTGGAGCATTTTTCTCTCTCGGTTTGCAAATATTTTGTTAATGCTTTACTTTAACTACTGCATTACGTTTAGGAGTTGTTTGCGACCGTTGCTGTATTATACCTTGTTTACCCTGTTCTACCATATCCTTGTTACCTTGGTGTTCGTAGTCAAGAAATGCTTAGCTTGCTTAGACCGGTAGAAGTCGGGTGATTCCCTGTCACCTGCGAGCTATAGGTGATTACCTGGATCTGCTGGAAAAAGAATGTCATCGTAGAATAACTAAGTGTTAATGTGAAGTTGAGACCGGACGTAGACTTGCAGGGTTTCGGACTGTAGTGTTTTTCCGTCTGTGTCGATTAAGGACCGACCGTTGTTGGGCCTTGAGTCATGTTGAACGCATGCCTTACATTTAGCTGGTCGAATAATGTACCTTTTGACCGTGAAGTTGGGAGATTATTCGGGCCAAGTGGATTGCCCGCAACGCACTATACCGGAGCAGTAGTGGCAGGATATGGGGGCGTGATGATAAGGCCAAAGAGCAGTCGGGCGGCCCCCGGGTACATATGGTTCCTGGCAAGCTCGAGACTTTACCTGAATGGTTGACTCGGTGACCAATACCTCACTTTAGCGGGTGAGTGAGGTTTGTGTGAGGAATAAATTACCAGCTGGTTAATAATCGATTCGAATCGCCATCGTTCACTGGATAGTGAACACTTGACTTGAGTTACTTCATCATAGTAATTCTAATGGAACACTTGGACAGTTATATGGTATATGACATGATAGAAGTTGTTAATGATCATTGGTTATCTTTACCGGTGTATTTACATGTTACTCTAGTACAGGTGCAAATGTAGTTGACAGGTTAATAAAGATTTAACTTGATGCAAAGCTTTTGGAAGATTCTTTAAATGCTAAAAATGCCTTTTTGCAAATGAGTCAGCTACCCCACTATAAAGCCTGTCATGATCCTTGGTATCTCTTATTTTCGGTTCTGTCGGGTAAGTCTAGCTGAGTACCTTCTCGTACTCACGACTTTGTTCCCACTTGTTGCAGATTGGCAGATGTATTATGGCTACTGTATCAACTGCCTTTATCCTGCGATGGAAGAAGCTTAGGACCATGGGCAATGGTCATTCACTATGTCTCATCTGATGCTGTTGTGGGAGATGATCCTGAGCTGGCACTTTACTTCGAACTCTGTGTGAGTGTGTGGTTTGAACTAAATGCTTCCGCTACTTTTATTTAAAACTGGTTTGTAATAACTATGTTTAAACTTCGATGTATTGGCAACATGAACTTTTATGTAACTTGTGATGGTGACCGCTGAACTTATTACGATCTTGGCTGGTATGTAAGTTGGTTTGAAATCCGTTGTGATTTCACGGACTACCGAGTTATACGGGCTTAAGTTTGCTAAATCGTCTGCTCAGTGGATGATCTTCTTACTTAATCTCGTATAATTGGTCGGTTCTGTTACAAATAGGTTATAATAAAGATGATGCAAAAAGTACTTAAATTAGTTTATTCATGATAACTTATGCTTTTCGCAAATGAATCAAGCCAGTCCACTTTATAAAGGTCGTGCATACTCCTTGGTGTCTTTTATTTCTGCTTTATGACGGGTAAGTCTAGCTGAGTACCTTCTCGTACTCAGGGCGTTGTTCCCATTATTGTTGCAGATGATCAGATGTACTATGGTTATTGCGTCAACTGTCTGTATCCGGCGATGGGCGACAACTAGGACCAAGGGCAATGGTCACTCCGTTCGTCTTATCTAATGCTTTTGTGGACTATGACTACCTGCTGGCACTGTATTTGAACTAAGTGTGTGTGCGGTTTGAAACTACTTGCTTCCGCTATGTTAATTTGAACTCGTGTTGTAATAACTTTTATTTTGAACTCTGATGTATTCAACTCTCGTTGCGAACTTTATGTAGCATGTGACTGTGGCTACTAAATCTGTACGATCTTGGTTGAATGTTGGTTGGTTTGAAATCCTTCGTGATTTCATAAAATCTCAGGTTGTACGGGCTTAAGTTTGGTAAATCATCTGCCTCGGTGGAAGATTTTCTTACTTAATCTTGTATAGTTATGTTGATCCGTTACAATGACGGTGCCCAGAACCTCATCGGGGAGCCGGCTGATGACGTCGAGGCTGCTTTCGCCCACGCCGTCACCACTTCCCAGTGGCTCTTGGCCCTCGATTAGAGCGGATCTGCGCTTTTTGGCAGTGGTTGGCGACGGGGAGGGTTTGGGTGAGGCAGTGAGAGTCTGAGAGAGGGACGGGGAATGGGGAGAAATGGGTAATCTTCGACTGTTGGGAAGAAATGAACGGCCGAGATTCGCTCTTTTCCTTCTCGCTGTCGCGTTGGCCCAAAAAAATTAAGGGAATGCGAAGGCTTTGGTGGCGCGAAAATTATTTTCTCGGCGAAAAAGATCAGGCCCGTGAACTATTTTTTTTCTCTGTATTTCTAATTGCCAAATAGTTACTGAGCTAGTACCCCAATCTGTTAACAGCCAAAATTATTACAAGGGTTCCAATGAAAAGGCCGTAGAGCCAACTCTTGATTCAAAAAAAAAAGAAAAGAAAATTTTTTACTAGGGATAAGAGACAATTCCTTGTGAGTCATTATATAAGATGCAACTTTTCCATTAGTCACCGAAAAATTCATCTTCCTTCTCAATCATAGCTTTGATTTTTCCGACACCTACACGCCACTGCCATCAACTTTCGAATGAATGGTAACTAACAGAAGCACGAAATGTCTCTTTTGCCCCTCTTACAGGTGGGCCCCATCCGTTAGCCTTCTTCCTCATTCCATGGCCATGGAAGCTAGTTGCACTGTTGCTCATGCGCGGAGGGGAGGGGAGCTAGGCCAGGCTGGCGGTGAATCACCGACGACACATGGCGTGGGTGGGCCCATGCGACGGTGGCCCGCAGCTGCCTACACAGGGGCGCACGGGGCGCAAGGGGCAGCGGGGCGTGGCCATGCTGGTCGCCTTCGCATGCCAGTCACCATAGTCGCTAGCTTGAGCACAGGGGACATGGGCACGGGTGAGTGTGCTGATCGGGCGCCGTGGGTGCGGGCGAGCCAAGCGTAGATCCAGCCCGCCTCGGGCGCCGCGAGCGCGGGCGTGCCGACCTGGCTGCTGCCGCAAGCTGCTCGGGCGTCTAGCGAGCACGTGAGGGAGAGGGGGCGTGCACGGGCGACTGGCTCACGCGGCTTCGCTAGGCGAGCTCGCAGTGGCTTTGGTGGAGTTAGATATTCTGGCTGCATAGAGCACGGTGAGGTACTGCATGAGGTGTTGAGCCCCGCAACAAAGGCGTTGCCGGCAACCGCGACGTGCTACCACTGCTCTCCACCTCGCAGCACCCCAACCGCTTGCTCCGACATACTACCGAGGAAGCGACAGGTGGTGCGGGAAGATGAAGAAGAAAGGATGACGTGTAAGAGGGGCAAAAGGGATATTTCACGCTTCTGTCAGCTCCTGTTCCTCCAAAAGTTGACGGTAGTGGCATGTAGGGGTCCAAAAGTTGACGGTAGTGGCATGTAGGGGTCTGAAAAATTTAAACGATGGTTGAAAAGGAAGATAATCTTTTTTCGATTGTTGATAAGGAAGTTGCATCTTTTATAATTTTATAATGGCTCATAGGGAATTGTCTCCAGGGATAATGGACTCTACTATTACATTTATCTCGTTGAGACGATAAAAAATATATATTAATAATTTCATTTGGAATTCGGACAAAAAAATACATTATTGGGGATGCTGATGCAGAAAAAACAGGCTTGGCCGGTTTTCTAAACAAGCTAGGCGAGTTTAAAAAAAAAACGACAAGTTCGATTTTCTAGAAAATTGACTGTTTGCTATTTTAAAGGGTGGACTTTGCAACTTCGCTATTTCAAACAATGACCTCGCAAAACTGTCGTACAAAAGATGGGTATCTTCATTTCTTTACCATAATCCCTATTCAGCTCCTTTTTTATGTCTTCTCCAAATCTCAACCATGATAAATGACGGATTTGCCCTTGTACGGTTGTACCAAAATGAAGACCGCACGTCGTCTGCTTGACCCCCACTGGCCGGTTGCATTGAGCAGCACGACCGAAGGCGGGGCGTCATGCACCACAGTTCTCAGTTGGTCCTCGTTTGGGACTGTGCTGGGCAGAGGGTAGGCTGACAGGTTGGAGGCAATGTCACGTCAAGTGGTGAGGCCATGCTGAACGCGTGGGACGCCGAGTGCGTGGGCTAATCTCAATTGCATGGTTCTCATTAAAAACCACTGAAACCACTTATCATCTTGTGGGTCTAGATACTCACGCCAGTAGCCTCGTCCTCATGTTATTGCTACCCAATAAGTCAGCAGCAACAACCTTGACAATGGCCCTGTTCATCTGGCTTATAATCCGTCTTATTCAGCTTGTTTTTTCAGCCGGAACAGTATTTTTCTCTCACAAAAAATCAGCCAACAGTGTTTTTCAGCCGGCTTATAATTCCAGCCGAACGGGGCCAATATTTTGTTAAATTTGAAGTTCTTCGACCATGCATATAGTAAGCCAAATGAGTCCATGGCATCATCATGTCTCTTGACAAGGCTCACCTTCTCCTCAAATTTTAGTATTTGAACTATGAAAAGAAACCATGCATCTGTGGTACATGTAGCATGAAGCCATCGTGGCCACTGCTGATGGACGAGCTTGTGAAGGTGAGTAGGGATGCAAGCGAGTTTATTTGCAAACCCACAAATATTTACAGATGCACGGATAAATGTGCTATAATCCCTAAAGGTGTTGATTGTTAGCCCTGCTAATGGTTTAGTGTTCTTAGTGGGTTGGTTTTGAGATTGCATTACTTTGGTTTGGTGGAGAATGGATTGAGATTTAGGATGGAATGTTTTGGTTTGGACTTTCACTAAAAATCCACGGGTTCGAATTGAAACCGCAAGCTAAAATTGTGGCTTGGAACGACAAGTCTAAAATGTAAGTTAAAACCACAAGTTGAGATGAACGCATACCATCAAGCAACAGAGCAGGGGATACGGCATGACGCGAAGGTCTTTGTCCCGGAGAAGGAGGTGTCTAGGCTCAACCTAACTGCGCCATTGTCGTCGTAGATCGAAATGGAGGTGGTTGTGCCACCGGTGTTGATGAAGAAGATAGTGACGACAACCAACCTGTGCTGGGGTGGCACCATTGGCAAGTTATCATTCTAGAAGTCGAAGAACCGCCATATTCAAGCATAACACTCTGGACGACTACTTCTAACGAAAGCTAGTCGAGTGGATAGCACAAGTGAAGAAGAAAGGCGACGTGATGAGGACACCACTGTTGTAGACACTCATCCTTTACAATGACTAATTACTCGAGCTCGTGCACGTCACTTAAGTCATGAGGTGAATTCGTTACTCTCACTTTATAATATTGTTTCTAAGGATGATATGCTATTGAACCCTTGTGATATTTTGATCCTAAGGAATATGTGAGTGTTGCCTATGAACGTCGTGGTAGAGCTCCAATCTATTTTGACTCGAGTCTTGAAATCAGCAGACAACTATGTAGTGAATCGATGATAACTTACTCGTAGGAGTCTAATTAAGGTGATTTTGGATGTGTTGGAAAGCTAAAGACGATAGCTTTGTTTTGTCTCTGGTCCAGTTCTATATTCTTCATGAAACATTCTTTGTGAATAAAACTATGTGTCGTGTCACAATTTAGGCCAAGTTACGCCTCGTAAGCGTGTTTGGGTTAGGAAACATTATTAACTTCTACACATCAAAAAGGTAAATTATAAAAATGCATTTCATAATGTTTCTAATGGCTTATATGATGTTAAAAATATTATGGTTCTTTTCTATAAATTTAGTTAAACTTAAGATGGATTGACTTAAGATAAATAAAAAGTACACTTCTTATTGGGGAAAAGCATAAATAAAAGATTTTCTGACTGCCTCTACCCTACTAATGCACCAACATAAACATCGCTAAGTCTACCTCAAATAATCTCCCCTGCTGAGATAGCCTCTCTTCATGCGACCCAAAAAATGTACCCAGAAAAACAATTGCATGCAAATCAACCATCCAGATTACATCACAATCTTCTCTCTCATTACTCACTCAAATCCAATGATCAGGATTGAGTGTATGGTCCTCCTAATCCCCCCTCCCATCTGCCTTGCGAAGGAAACCCTGCACACGCGCGACACTGTGCGAGATCAGCGCGGCCCTTTCCTCTTTCCTGTCGCGCCTCCCGCACAGAGAGCTCGCAGAACTTGCCTTGACGTGACGCCCGCCTCTAGCCCCAGACACCGTTCGCATCTCCGACGCAGCCGCCGTGCAACTGCACGACGTCCGACACCCTCTGCCCTCTCCGCCCCAGCCGCCGTGTAGACGTGCGTCCAACCTTCCCGCGCTGCCTCCTACTGCAGCGATCCCGCTCCTGCCAAACATCCGCATCAACCTCGCAGCTGTCGGCGTCCAAGACCGTAGGCCGGATCAGTGTTGTGTGGCATTGACGCGCTGCAGGCCGGTGGCCATTTGAAACCAGGTGCTGCAGCAGGAGGCAACGGCACCAAGTGTGTTCGGAATAGGCCATCAGGGAAGCATCGTTTCAATCCTGGATGATAAACTAGCATATTCTCATGCTTCACCAATCAGGTAAGGCTTTGCAACCCTGTAAATTGAACTGCCTTTGAAGTTTATTCCCTGATAGTTTTTTTTATATAAGCTGTGAATTTGAAATCAGTTTTATATTTGAGATCAGTTTTATATTTGGAATTTATGGCTCTGCGTAATACTGTGAATTTGAATATACCTGAGCCAAAAACACAAAAAATACCAAACTTTCATCCAATCATCTGAGTTCTAGCTGATCAGGCTGCCATAGCAAACAACCTCACCTCATATATCCACCATCCTTTGTTTTTGTGCTATAAGGTCTATCCAAAAATTAACAGGCCGATGGGCTATAAGGTCTGTTCTTGTCAAATTATGTGCAGCGATATTCCAATTTAAAAAGTGTCAAAATCCAGAGATGTCGATACCAGGAATCAGGTAACAGAACGTTTCAATCTAAAACAGTTTATTATCAGGTCACCAAAATGTAAATGTAAAATCATACTTTTTAGCTTGACTCTGATGGGTGGGCAGTCTTTTACAGATCACTCCTCCCACTGTGCTTGAGATAGTTCAGTAATATCTTTATCTGATATGCAATGTCGACACCCTGGTGAAACCTATGTGCAGTACTGCAGTTTAGTGGGCCATGCTTTGTTTCTCTCATTTGCAAATTCTTGAGCTTTACTCTTCCTGAGCTGAACGAATTCTATATTTTTTTGGCCCTTGGTTCTGTAGTGCTGTCAAAGTTGCAGGATGGTGGGCATCTTCATGTTTGCATCTTTTCAGAGTACCAATTTAGCTTCCCCACACAGTTAGCATACCGGTGATCTATCAATACCAGTCCATTCCACTGAGAAACCCTCGAGTTGAAAATGGGGACGCCAACAGACGGATGCATCGCGTTCAGCGATATAACCAACATCCATACCCCAGGTATGTGCATAAACACATATAGGGTAGCAACATAGATACAAGCAACAACATGTATATATATAACACCACCATGTCAAACAGCTTGCACTGAAGAAGAACGCAAGAGGGATGAAAGGAACAGGAAACAACGTGAGTACTGCGCTAGGATAAGGGCTCAACAAACGAACGAGGAAAGGGAGGAGATAAATAGGAAGCAGCGTGAGTATCGTGCGCGGCGAAAGGCTGAATCAAGTGCACTTTCTAAACCACCAGATCAACCAGGATCTTCGGCAGGTAAGAATACACTATTTAGGATGTGCCTACTTTTTGAGTTATAGTCATTATAATTTATTTTGTATGCCTCTTGTCCTGTGTTACAGCAATACCAGGACCGTATCCAGATCCAAACATCGTTGGAGGACAACAAACAACATATGGGGCAACTTCATCGACCGTTGTGCAACCGTCGGGTGAAAGATGTATTCCTGCCACAGCCGTGACTTTTTGTGACGGGGATACGACAGGGACCTACTCCGGAGTAGGGCTACACTCGCCATTTCCGACGTGGTCTTCATCAATTTTTACTGGAGCATCTTCGCTTCAACACAAAGAAAATGAAGACCTTCGTGATTCTCCGGATTGGTTGCATCGAAATGATAATTACATCAGAAGGAGTCATCAAATGTATGGAAATAATGCATTTCAACAGTCTACTGAAATCCTTCGTGAACCTGGTGCGTCAGCATTCGGTGAAATTTAATCACTGTCTTTTATGAATCTATTTGATGGACTTAATAATTACATTAAAAAAATATCATCAGGGTCCCGTTCAAGTGCCCACAGGCTTCTGAGAAAAAGAGAGAGCTACAATACTATGGATGACTCCAAAAAACAGAAAGTATTGAGCAAAATGTGGGATTATACAAGGGATATGAGAATTACTACATCTCCGTCCATGCAGGCTGCTCCAACCAATGCCCAAAGCACAAGTTTGTACATACATGCTCTAATACACCCAACCAGGGTCTAAAAACCACAACTAAGGTGTCATCACATAACTACTGCAGCGCTACCACCACCTCTCCAACAATTAAATGGAAACACCAATGAGGTACAAGAATATGACAGTACCTTGTTCGAGCCTGCACATAATGAACACACTAATTCAGATGAAGAAAAAGGTGGGTTCCTTTTTTAAGATAATTAATAATACCACATAACATGACTGTCATATTAATGTAATTATTAACCGATGATACATTATGTCTAGGTTCAGTGCCTTACTTACGCGTGGAAGACATGGAAGATCAGAGCGATGATGACGAAGCTAGGAAATTCCGTGGGGAAGGTAACTGGATATAAGTACTAAATCATACTGTTTTAATAGTTTTACCATGTCTATTTATAGCCCATCCTTAACTTCCATGCAGATGAAGGATTCGAATCATACCGCGTACATGGTCATAATGAGCTCGACGACCCTTACGACTACATCTACCAGAATTTACCAGATCAGCACCATGTTTTGAAAAAGGTACCTGATTGCAGACACTGTGGGGCAATACGGTTTGAATATGAACCACCAGGATTTGGGTTGCAGAAAAGGAAAGATCCATGTGCATATTCCTGAAGTGCCGACTGATTTTAAAAGGTTGTTTACCAGTCAGATAGATACTGATGCAAAATATTTTAGAAAACGCATACGTTACTTTAACTCTCATTTCTCTTTCACGACCCTTGGAGTTACCTTGGATCGACGAGTTGCCACTGCAGCAGGTGCACTGGTATCTATACGTTCTGGGTGCACGGTTCCTTGTACCATCGTCTCGATCATTTGGTCCCAGGCTCCAAGGGGCTGCGACACATGCAACTCTACCTTTACCATACGACAAATGACACATTAACACATAGAACACGGAGATCTCCTGACCTTGACATCAACCTCATAAGAAATGTTCTTAGAATATTGGAGGACAACCCTTATGTTCAGACCTTCAAGAGGGTTGGAGCCATTCCAAATCTTGATGACTACGTAATTGAACTAAATACTAATGTCACACCTGACCAGTGGAGGTACCTTGTCTACCACATTATCTTTGTTTTATTTTAATTACTACCATAATTAGTATCTAATTAGTTCTTGTTTGGCTTATCATTGTGCCTAAAAGGTACAATGCACCGACATCCTCACAGGTTGCTGCTATCTAGACCGAAGGAAATGACCCCAGAGATGTTTTGATAGGAGTGTGCTGGTGTATGCAAGAAGAGATCACCCACTATATATCAAAGCATATCATGGTTGTTATGATCCATTGTCATATCCTTTATTTAATCCTAGGGGAGAAACTGGTTGAAATAAATTTATGCCATATAGTGGATCATCTACCGTTCAAGCTACTCCTCCTCCTATTGAGCCTACAGGTTTAATATCCTTGTATTATTAGAAGAGATATAAATTCAAATCTATCTCAACTCGGTACTCATCTACCTAATAATTTTTCACTATACACAGATGAGGCTGAAAATGAAGCTGACATACAATAAGGTGAATACTTAAGTAGCCTTGTCAAGGAAAATCAATCTGCAAAATTTGTGACAGCACCGCAGAGTTACTTCGTAGGGCGTCTTTGATTATATGGGATGAGGCTGCTATAACAAGGCATCAAGCGGTTGAGTGTCTTGATAGGTCTCTATAAGATATTATGAACTGTTCATTGCCGTTCAGGGCTAAAGTTATGGTGTTTGAAGGAGATTTCAGACATGTGCTTCCTGTGGTTCCACGTGGAACTAGAGCACAAGTAACTGATGCGTCATTGCAGAGATCTTATTTATGGGACAATATAAGGAAGATAAGATTGACACGTAACATGAGGGTTCAAACTGATCCATGGTTTTTAAGTTACCTCCTTAGAATTGGGAATGAAACTGAAGAAACCATTGGAAATGATTATGTTCACCTGCCAGAAGATATTGTGATTGGTTATGCAGATGACAATGAAGATTTCATAAACACACTCATTCGGCATGTTTTCCCATCACTTGAGGAGAATGGGAGATCTGCGGAGTATATGAGCACACGTGTCATCCTTTCAACAAAAAATGAGCATGTTGATCAACTAAACACAAAGATGATTGCCATGTTTCTAGGTGAGGAGAAGATTTATCATAGCTTCGACTCTGTTGATGATAGTTTAAGAAACAACTACCCAATTGAGTTTCTGAATTCCATCACTCCAAATGGTCTCGCTCCACATGTGCTAATAGTAAAAATCAACTACCCCGTCATCCTACTCCGTAATCTTGATCCTAATAATGGCTTGTGCAATGGAACAAGACTAATGGTTAGAGCATTCCAAGACAATGCAATTAACATAGAAATCATTGGTGGCCAACATCAAGGAAAGAGGGTGTTCATCAAATGATATTTCGCTCCCTTTCAAGCTAAAGAGGAAACAATTTCCAATTCGGTTGAGTTTTGCAATAACCATCAATAAAGCGCAAGGGCAAACCATCCCAAATGTTGGGATCTATCTTCCAGAACCTGTGTCCTCACATGGACAACTCTACGTTGCATTGTGAAGGGGTGTGTCAAGATCAACAACAAGAGTTTTGGCTAAACCAAATCAGGAATTGGATTCCATACTGAACACCACCAAGAATATTATTTATAAAGACGTCCTAAATTGTTGATTAACGGTGGGTATACTTACTCAAAAAAATTTGTCCTTCATCTTTTTCTTTCATTTCATTTCATTTGCACTATTGACAGGTGTGAAGCCTTCTCAACATTCCCTCGGACATACAAGCATATACATGGAAAGATGACATCTTCAGTTTATATATCACAAAAAGAATGTCCTCTCATTTTTCTCCTATGTTGTCATGCAAAGCCAAATCATATCTTCTTTTAATATGTGCGGTGAAATTTCAATTACTTTGACATGGCTTAATGCCCTGAGTTCTGAAAGCTCCATCACAATTAAGTTTAGCAAAGCTTTCTAGTGATTTTACTCATGTGTTGTAATGCGAGACATGACTTTATTATATCTTGTTGTGCATTAGCATTTTCTAGATATACACGGTTATATACAATTGAGTGTGACTTAAACTATCAAAAAAAATATTATTGTTTGGTTATTTTTAAGTGCACCTCTGAAATGAAGTCGTGACATGCCAGGGGCATTATACTAGTGTCCTAAATTCTTGTTGAAACTTCTTTGATGTCCAAATTATTGCCGTGGGTTCCTTGGGCCGAGACCCGAGTGTGTCTCCACTCCTCTTCCAGAAAACACAAAAGCAAGGAAGGAGCCATCTCGAATTGTCTGGATCCATTCCCAATTTCACATTTCCCATCCATCTGAAGGCGAGGGTTATCTCGTACCTCCCCCGCTGTTCTCCTCTCCCGCAGGCCGCATCCGATAGCTAGCGCAAACAAAAACCCTCTCTGGTCTCTCCGCGCCCGCCTCCCACCACCGGTGACCGTGCGCCCATGGCTGCCTTACTCCGCACGGCCGCGGCCCTCGCGCCCCCGCCCTCGTCGCCGCTGTCCGCACGGGAGCCGCGTGGGCGGTGCCTGCGGTTCGCCTGCTTCCGGCGCACGCCGGCCCGACCGCTCCGGGCGTGGCTGCTGCCGACCCCGCACGTCTTCTGTCGCGACGGGGGCCGGTTCCGGCGCCTGGCCGCCACCGAGGCCGACGAGGCCGCGCAGACGGCGACGCAGGTGAGGGTGGGTGTTCTGGTGGCCGTAGCTCGTGTAAACTCCGTCGTTCCTTTGTATCCGATGGACGGGTGGTTGCTTCAGTTGTGAAGAATAGCTGTCAGGTTCCTGATATCGTTAGCGTCCTAGTAAATTTGAATTAGAAAAATATGAACCGGAGGTGACATATTGTTCATTCTCTAAACATCAGGTTGGTCTATGTAAAGATCTGTAACTGCTTTGCATTGACATCTGAGGACGAATTATTTGCGCTTACTTGTTAGGATAGGTAGGTACACAATTTGTGTCGAAGCTACTGCTTCTTTTCGCTATGTTCTGATTATATATGGCTGGCGATACATAAGTGCTGTAATTTTGGGGAATAAGCAGCTGGACCTTCATTCTTGAGTTGTTTAATATGACCAGTTAAGAATTTTTCAATATATTGTTTGATAAATCATTTCCTGGTATGAAGATTTCTGCTTTGCCTTCTTAAGCTCCCCCTAAACAGATCTTGGTTAGTCATGATTAGTGATTTTTAGGTGGTCCTCAAGAAGATCGAGATTTAGCAATGCAGGACAGTTCTGATACTTAAATTATATAGCCTTGTTGTCCATGATAGTTATTTTTTTGCTGGGAGACATTCTAAAATTTGTGTCCTAACTTATCATTCATTTTCAATATAAGCTTGTTGGCTTTATAACTTGTACTTACTATAGTCTAGTGTAATTTTATTTTGAAGTTTGATCAATATTAGAGCGAGTATTGGATAGGACTTTTGCAAGTAATGACTGCCCAAAGTTTCACTAATTGGAAGCATTAGCCATCTGTTAGAAAAACAGGGTGCTGCACTTTTATGGAAAACCTTGGATAAGTAGGGTAGTCACACCGGTGGTGCATCTTTATTTAGTGGAACTTATCTGTACTTGTGAAAACACATGGTGTGACAGCAATAGCAGTACCCAGCTGCATGCCTGTGCACTTGTGCTAATTCATGAAGATGCTAGTCTCCTTTTTGATCCTTGAAGTATAGCAAAATGCACAATCTTGTTGGTTGAGGACATTGATTTGTTGCATTTCACTATAAATGCTATTATGTTGGAATTTTGTTAGGTTTTTGGATTTGAAAAGTTATATATCAAAGCCTTCATTCTAGCTTTAGATACAGTATGGCACTGATTTGTGTAACACCTTTACAATAGTTAAATTGCAGTGCAGGGATGCGATCTTTCTGCAGATTACATGACAGCAACATAATAATTTATAGGAAAATATTTTAATATATTAGGTTGGAATTTTCGCTAAAGATGGCAATAGTGCAACAATATGTTGCTTTCCTTTGAATGCTTGTTTAAAAGCTGAAGAAGTTCATTTTGTTGCAATGCTATCCACGTCCATCTACAGATAATCTGTCTATTGGATGCTTGGGCTTTTTTGTATGATGTTATTTTTCTGTGCTGCAGGAGGATTCAGAAACCGAAGTTACTGGAGATAGTGCTGCAGATGATGGTGCTGGAAGCACAGATGAAACTCCATCTATGATTGTGACAGCACTGCAGTCATACAGAGAAGCTCTGATTAATGACGATGAAGCAAAAACTGCTGAGATAGAGTCCTTTTTACTTTCTATCGAGGATGAGAAAAACTCTCTTTTGAACAAAATCACTGCTCTAAATGCCGAACTAGCAACTCAACGAGAATGTATCTTGAGAATCAGTGCTGATTTTGACAATTTCAGGAAAAGGACAGAAAATGAGAAGCTTAACATGATAGAAAATGTGCAAGGGGAACTTATAGAGAGCTTTTTGCCTGTTCTCGACAACTTTGAAAGAGCAAAAATGCAAATAAAGGTGGAAACAGAGGGAGAGGAGAAAATAAATAATAGCTACCAGAGCATTTATAAGCAATTTATCGAGATTCTGAATTCACTGGGCGTTGAAGATGTTGAAACTGTTGGCAAACCATTTGATCCTATGGTAAGTAGTCTTAGCAAAATATCATCTAGATTAAATCCTGAGATTTGCATATTCCACTTAAAGTTTTGTTGCTACACTACATATCTACTCCTACATTTTTAGTATTTCAGTGTAATCAGGTGGTAGAGACTATTGACTATTTGACTTCTGCAACAGAATTGCTAAATCTTTATAGTTGTCCACATCCGAGCATTTTGCAAGGATATATATTTTTCTTTTAAAATGATTCCTTATCGCACATTGTGTTTCAGTTTCATGAGGCTATTATGAGAGAAGAGTCATCGGAGTACGAAGAGGGGATCATTCTCCAGGAATTCCGAAAAGGTTTCAAACTCGGGGAAAGATTACTTCGCCCAGCAATGGTCAAGGTGTCTGCAGGACCAGGCCCTGAAATGTCTGCAGGACCAGGCCCTCAAACGTCTGAAGATAATGACCCTACAATTGTCGAAGATAGTGTGGCACCTCAAAAGGTTGAAGATGTTGAAGACGATGGTGTTGATGGCGATGCAGAATAGGTGGATGGAGCTTAATCTGTGAATCAACAAGAACAGGTCCAGAAATTTTGATGGCTTTTTCTGGAGCGTGCCAAGCAGGTAATAGGATAGTACCATTTTGTTCAAGCTAGAGTTAGGTCCCCAAATGTGCTGTTCTTACCTGCTGCTGGCATGGGATGTTGGTATTGCGACAAGTTTGTGTTTCTACCCGCCGTGGTCGACTTTTTGTTCTTACAAAGAGGGTTTTTCATGATTCATTGATGCGACATGACATTGTAAGGCTTAAATTGTCTCAGATTGGGATTGATCCTCAAAATCTGAATTCCATCGTTTGTACATTCCGACCGGAACGGCAGTGCCCGGGGCAAACAGAGTGCTGGAGTATATTGCATGTTGGAAACTCCTTTTACGGATAGACGGAAATAGAAATCAGATCACCGTCATACTTCTATGGGCCTAATTCCCCCAATGTGGGCCTTAACACCCTTGTCCACATGCCCAGGTCTTATATATAGAGGTCCATCAGAGGCAGCTGCCACCACCCGCCGCCGCCCCGCCCCGTGCCCTACTTTTGCACCAGCGTTGGCCGAGGCGCCGAGCTCGTGACTGCCGTCGACGTCGATCTCGTCTGCCGTCTGGGGAATGGTGAGCGCGGAGCGCCTACTCACGCCTCCCTTGCCTATGCCTGTTCCACTTCTACCTCGTGATTTGCCGTGCCGTCTCTCCACACCCAATCCGCCATCAAATGCACTAGGGCTGTGTTAGCTTCGCGAAAAGTATGTAAAAAGTTACTGTAGTATCTTTCGTTGTTATTTGACAAAATTTGTTCAATCATGAACTAACTAAGCTCAAAAGATTCGTCCCGACATTTACAGACAAACTATGCAATTAGTTATCTTTTTTACCTACATTTAATGCTTCATATATATAGGTCGAAAGATTCGATGTAATGGGTGGAAGAGGAAATATTTTGGATTTGCATGGCGGGCTATGCCTGCGCCACCGTACCGTGGAAGGCATGCGCCGCTCGCAATCGCAAGCCCAGCCGGCTATCACGTGCAAAGCTAACAGCGCCCTGCCCCTGCGTGTGCCCAGCAAACAAGCATGCAAGCAGCCTGAGTCAGCAAATGGATCCTGAAGTTTTGCCTACAATGATCTATTCCAAGTTTCTAACTATATTTGGTTAAGAGTACGTTAGCCATTTGTTTAACCCTTCTTCACCCAGCCGTTCTAACTCAGCCAGTTCAATAATTCTTTTGATATTATTAGTTCATCCAATGATATAGACCCCTTTCGATATTCGTGTACAAACCACAAGTATATAGCTGCAGAATATTAATAGCGTTATTTTTAGCATAGCTTCGTATTGCTGCAAAGACTTCGAAATTTGGTAATAATATTTTTCTAAACCATTGTCCTGGCATATATTATTGTGGAGTTAAATGATTAATTAACCTAAACTATTCATTTGCATGGTGTACATGTTAGTTTTCCTTTCATTAGAAAATGCCTTCTTACCGTGCTAAATATATATACCTTGGAATATTTATACCTCTTAAGCCATAAATCCGGTTGTAATGATTCTTGCATTCTTCATACCATCATAGCAACATGTTCGACATTTTAGTATTCCTTTTCCATTTTGTTTCTATTGCTCGGTGTACTATTTTACTATTTTATTTATCTTCATTTGTTTGTTTGTATCTACATATATATGCTCATGTGATCGTTGTTAGCTACGTTTAGAAGCAGAGCAAGTGGTGAACATTCAAGAGCAAGATTTTCAAGGCGCAACAACAACAAAACGTTATAGAAGGCAAGTGTCCTTGATCATTTTGATATCCCATTTATCATTGATTACATACCGCATGCATGTGTCATTACTCATAAGGACTTCATAAGATGTACTAATCTTCCCTGTTAGCTGGGGTATATGAACGTAAATTCTTAGTTGCTTTACCTTTTATTTACGATATATGATGATCTTATAAATTATTGATACACCTTATCATTGTACATGGAATTGATGGTGATACCCTGTAATGAACTTAATTGGAACATGGAGTGAATATCCAAACATTGCAACCACACAAACTAATCATTAGTCTTGGCTAATTAATTAGAGGATCCTTGTGTGGACATTAGTTTAATACTAACATGGATATGGAAGAAGGCTTAGTGAGGGATTAGGAACACTAAAGTACATACAAGATTAGTAATGAGAATCTAAATCATTAACATTCTATGGTAGGTGGCCTTTGAATATAGGAGTTTTCTCCTACGCTTGCCTAATCCTAGGTATGGGAGATTGCTTCTACAACGTGTGTTCTATAGACTAATACGCTTGGAAGGACCCTTTGGAAAGGCCTTGTGGTGAAACCTTGCCTACTCACTTTGGAAGTGTTTAAGAGGTTGTCCACCTCAGGCAAACTGGTATCACGTCATGTCGATAAAAATTGGCAACCTCAGGAGAGTGTCTAAAACTAATATACTAGTTCTTCTCACGGTTAAGAGCGACCTGGATCTCGCATGTTATATTTATATTGTTAATTTTTGTGCTATGTTACATACATGCTTACTTTATGTTATTTAACTTATTTATATGTAATCTGCTAATGGTTCCGGGATAGCATACTTTATTAGTAAACAAGTTATTAATGAAATGTGCCGACTAAAAAGCTTACTGCAGTATAACCAGTGTTAGCTATTCCTTGTTTTAAGTCTGTGCATATCATTTATTCCCCACATATGTTGAGTACAATGATATTCACGCTTGCTTTATTATTATTTTGGAAAAATACCGGATGAGTACTTAGACAGAACGCTTAAGGAGTTTCTAGAGAACTATCAGGAATTTAGGCATATGTGTTCCATAGTAAGCTGCCTGGGGAAGATTAGATGTTCCACTACGAGTTAGTTTGTGATACGTTTGAATTGTTTTTGTTAATGACTTTGAGTGAACTTTGTAATGATATTTTTTTATTTAAAGCAATATTTATATTATTCACTAATGATGCCATTATATGGGTGTAAAACTGATCCTGGTGCACATATAATCAGCACTTGGTTCTATTCTTAGAAACTTTTGCCATTTTCTGTTATATTATATCCTTATCCTTGTTTTTTATCCCCCACTTGTTGCTTGTTAATTCATTGCTCCTGTGTTTATTCCTTGCCTCAATATTTATGCTTTTAGGACTGTCTCTTACCTTACTCTTATGTATCCTAAAGATGGCTACAACTTATCGAACAAATCCTAGGTTTCTTTTTCACCATGTAGTCTAAAGAAACACTTAGTTTTGAGTGTGTTTAGTAACTAGTTTAGGCTTGCTTGCGTGTTTGTTGTTATGTTTATGCATGAGCTGCATCTTTGTAATGTGTAAGCTGTATTGTAGGTTGTTGTCCATGACTACTGAAAGCATCTAGGCCCCAGGAGTTGGTTTCGGCAATTGATGACAACGCATTATTACCATGACTAACGAGTGTTTTGCAGAAACTTTGATAAGTTAGGTCATGGGGTTGATAACTGCTTTGGGCACTATGGTATTCATGCCCCTTGATGGAAATCGTTTCAGTTTTCAAAGGATCAACGACAAGATTAAGGACGATTAGTTCCGGATGTCAAGGTGTTGAGTTACATCCGGAATAGTCGTTAGGATCTTCGCTTCTTTCCTTTGGCCGTACTATAAAGGGGGGCATGAGCGAGTAGCTTTACCTAGATGAGTCTTTTGTTTAGGTGTGGTGCACACTTGTCAAACTTAGCACTAGGTAGCTCAGGTAAAGCTCAAAGTTCAGTTGGAAGTAACTCGGTTCAAGTTGCGTCGCGTTTCGAAGTCGTTTGAGCCGTTTACCCTTGACTGAACGAGGTCTCTGTCTCGACCGGATGCGTCCGGTCAGTACTAACAATCACTGCGTTTCAACCTAGTTGACCGGACGTGGTTCTTGCAAGGACCGGACGCGTTGATCGTGTTGACACGTGTCTCAAAGGGTAAAAGATCTAATCGGACACGACTGGGAAGTGATCGGACACGTCCGGTCACGTTCTAGTAAGGTACTTTGCTGACTTGACGCGTCCGGTCATCATTGATCAGACGTGACCGAGCGTCAGGTCAAAGTACAGTAAGGTCCTTACATGATCGGATGCATCCGGTCATCCCTGATCGGTGCGTCTGGTCACTCAACGATGTCGTTCAATTTTTCGACCGTTACGTTCGACCGGCGCGTCCGGTCAGTGCGTATTTTGCTGAGTTGGCAGGTAACGGTTCGATTTGACTGTGGGGTGTATAAATACATCCCCTCCACCTCTTTTAGAGGTCTCTTGCTTATTTATTCAGCTGAGAAACACCTTTCAAGTGCAAGGAAGTACAAAAGCTCTAGTGAGGGTAGTGATTTGAGAATCAAAGTTTGAGAATCCCTCATTAGTGACTAGGGAGTAGCAAGTGTGCATCCACCTTGTCATTAGGCTTGTTGTGGTTAAGTGAGAGTTCTAGCTTGTTACTCTTGGTGATCACCATCACCTAGACGGCTTGGTGGTGATTGGGAGTTTGGTGATCATCCGTCGAGCTTGTGGATGACCCAACTCATCTTGTGAGCGGTTTTGGACGATTCACCATGACAGAGTGTCAAAGAATAAGCCCGTAGAGAGCAATTGATCCTTGCGCGGATCAAGGGGGAGCTACACCCTTGCGCGGGTGCTCCAACGAGGACTAGTGGGGAGTGGCGACTCTCCGATACCTCGGGAAAACATCGCCGTGTTCCTAACCCTTACTTTCAAGCATTTACTTTCTTGTATTACTTTCATTACTTGGTTTACTTTCCTAGAATTGCCATGCTAGACTAGGATTGGAACTTAGGATGCAAAACTTTTTACCGGTAGAATCACAAGGAACACTAGTAGGCACTAGGGGTGAACTTTGACTTGTAGGATTTAATTCTTGCAATTAATTTTTAGAAAAGCCTAATTCACCCCCCTCTTGGACATCTTGATCCTTTAAATTGGTATCGGAGCACAGTTGCTCCTAATTTAGGCTTCACCGCCTAGAGCAAGATGTCTAATGGGGGAAGAACCATCTCCCATCTTTGAGGGAGATAATTTTCCATATTGGAAAATTCGCATGAAGGCATATCTCGAAGCCATAGATGTTGGGTGTCTTAGAGCCGCAACCGAAGGGCTTCCCTCTATCAAGGATCCCGCCAACCCAAGTGGTGACAAGGAGAAGTACGACTGGTGGAATGCAAAGGCAAAAAATACACTCTACCGGGGCCTAGACAAGGATATCTTCAATCGTGTGCGTAATACAAAAAACGCTCATGAATTGTAGGAAAACCTTTGTGCTCTCCATGAGGGAACTAAGAGTGAGCGTGAGGAACGCTATCACATTGCTTTAAAAAAATTAATTCTTTTGAGATGCTTCCCAAAGAAAGTGCTAATGAAATGTACACTCGATTGAATGTTCTTGTAAAGGATCTCAATGCTCTCGGGCTCACTCAAATGAGTCAATCGGATGTTGCAAGGAGGATCTTGAGCGTTCTTCCCGTGGAGAAGTATGGTCACATTGTCACCGTGCTTCACCAAAGTGATCTCTCCACCGCAACACCAACACAAGTATTGAGAAAGATCAATGCACATGAGATGTACATGCACATCACTTCGGAAGAGGGCTCATCATCTTCCAAGAAGAAGGACTTGGCCTTCAAAGCTAGCCATGATAAGAAAAAGAAGAAGGGCCAAGCCATGATGGTGCAAGAAAGCTCAAGTGAAAGTGATATTGATGATGCATTACTTGCACTCATGGTGAGAAAGACCACCAAGATGCTAAAGAAGCTCAACAAGAGTGGCATCAAGTTTGATGGCAAGAAGAAGAAGTTCTTCACAAGTAGCAAAAGGAAGCCTATATCCGAGATGGATTGCTACAATTGTGGTGAACTTGGCCACTTAGCTCATCAATGCCCTAAGCCTCCAAAAGATAAGTACAAGTACAAGAACAAGTGACCAAGGGTGAACGAAAGGTGAACTACAAGACCGGTGGATCTCATTGGGTTATTGATAGTGGTTGCACTCAACATATGACCAGTGACCCTCGTATGTTCACCTCACTTGAAGAGAATGGGGTATGTCAAGAGAAGATTACCTTTGAGGACAATTCAAAGAGCAAAGTCAAGGGTATAGATAAGATTACAATATCAAATGATCACTCTCCTTCAAATGTGCTCTATGTTGCTTCATTGAGTTTCAACTTACTATCCGTTGGACAACTTTGTAACCTTGGCTACCAATGCTTATTCACTCCTAATGAAGTGGTAGTTTCAAAGATAGATGATAAGCAAATGATTTTCAAAGGCTTTAGATACAACAATCTCTATCTTGTTGATTTCACCTCCGAAGATGCAAACTTAATGACATGCTTGTTCACCAAAACTTTACTTAGGTGGCTTTGGCATATGAGGCTTGCTCATGTTGGAATGAACACTCTCAACAAGCTATTGAAGAAAGAACTAGTAAGAGGCTTGAAGGATGTCAAGTTTAAGAAGGACAAACCTTGTAGTGCATGTCAAGCCAGCAAACAAGTTGCAAATACTCATCCAACCAAAGCTTACATGTCAACATCAAGAGTGTTAGAACTTCTATACATGGATTTGTTTGGTCCTACAACTTACAAGAGCTTGGATGGAAATCTCTATTGTCTTATGATTGTGGATGACTACTCAAGATACACTTGGACTTTCTTTCTTCATGACAAATCTGAAGTGGCAAATTGCTTCAAGAAGTTTGCAAAGAGAGCTCAAAATGAATTTGAAGTCAAGATAAAGAAGATTAGAAGTGACAATGGCAAAGAGTTTGACAACATAAACATTGAAGCTTATTATGATGAGATTGGAATCAAGCATGAAGTTTCATCAACCTACACTCAATAAAATGGTGTAGTTGAGAGAAAGAACCAGACATTGATCACCCTTGCAAGAACAATTCTAGATGAGTATAATACACCAGAAAAATTGTGGGCCGAGGCAATCAACACCGCATGCTATTCTTCAAATCGCCTCTTCCTACAAAAGTTTCTTGACAAGACCCCCTATGAGTTGCTAAATGGGAAGAAGCCGGACGTCTCATTCTTCTGGGTGTTTGGTTGCAAATGCTATATCTACAAAAAGCGTCAATACCTAGGGAAGTTTCAAAGACGTTGTGATATTGGCTTTCTTATTGGTTACTCATCAAAGTCTAAAGCATGTAGAGTATTTAACCATGCCACCGGTTTGGTTGAAGAAACATATGATGTGGAATTTGATGAATCTAACGGCTCCCAAGGAGCAATTGAGAATTGTGATGACGTAGGTGATGAACCATTGAGGGAGGCAATAAAGAACATGCCGGTGGGAGACACCAAGCCTAAAGATGATGAAGACGATGTATAAATTGTCAATCCACCATCTTCATCACATGTGCCTCAAGATGATAATAAGAATGAGAGAGTTGAAAATGAAGATATTCATGTCTCTTATGAACAAGCCGAGGCACAAGCTCAAGATGTTGATGCTCCCCAACCCTCTCCTCAAGTGGTTGAAAGAAGAAACTCACCTCTACTTCAAGCACATCCACAAGATCTCATCATAGGAAGTCCTACAAAGGGTATAATAACTCGATCTTAAAAGCTTGCTTCTTTTGTTGAACATCACTCTTTTGTCTCTTGTCTTGAACCTAAGAATGTAGAAGAAGCTCTTCAAGATCCGGATTGGGTGAATGCTGTGCACGAAGAATTGAACAACTTCCCCCACAATCAAGTTTGGACACTTGAAGAGCATCCAAAAGGTGCAAGAGTCATTGGAACCAAGTGGGTGTTCCGTAACAAGCAAGATGACCAAGGAGTAGTAGTGAGGAACAAGGCAAGACTAGTTGCAAATGTGTTCTCTCAAATTGAAGGTCTTGATTTTGGAGAGACCTTTGCACCCGTTGCAAGACTTGAAGCCATTCGTATCCTTCTTGCATATGCATCGCATCATAAAATGAAACTATATCAAATGGATATGAAAAGTGCATTTTTAAATGGCTTCATAAATGAACTAGTCTATGTTGATCAACCTCCCGGGTTTGAAGACCATAGATATCCTAATCATGTTTATAGGTTGTCCAAGGCACTATATGGGCTCAAGCAAGCCCCTAGAGCGTGGTATGAGCGCCTCCGGGACTTTCTCATTGAGAAGGGCTTCACTATTGGGAAGGTCGACACCATACTATTCACCAAGAAGCTTAATGGGGAGATCTTCATTTGTCAAGTCTATGTTGATGATATCATCTTCGGATCAACAAATGAAGATTATTGTAAGGAATTTGGTGAATTGATGTCGAAGGAGTTCAAGATGTCTATGATTGGTGAGCTAATATTCTTCCTTGGTTTTCAAGTCAAGCAAATAAGAGAAGGGATTTTCATCTCTCAAGAAAAGTATACCAAGGATCTTCTCAAGAGATTCAAGAGGGAAGAGTGTAAGCCAATCAATACCCTAATGCCATCTAATGGACATCTCGACCTAGATGACGGAGGTAAACCGGTTGATCAAACTCTCTACCGTTCTATGATTGGTAGCTTATTGTACCTTACCGCATCTAGGCCCGATATCATGTTTAGTGTGTGCATGTGTGCTCGCTTTCAAGCATGCCCTAAAGAACCTTACCTAAGTGCCGTAAAAAGAATCTTAAGATATCTTAAGCACACCCCAAGCATTGGTCTTTGGTACCCCAAAGGAGCTAGATTCCAACTAGTTGGCTATTCTGATTCGGATTATGCCGGCTGCAAAATTGATAGAAAAAGCACATCTGGAGGGTGCTATTTGCTTGGGAGGTCTTTAGTATCTTGGTCATCTAAAAAGCAAAATAGTGTGGCTTTATCCACCGCCGAGACGGAATACATTGCCGCGGGGGCTTGTTGTGCACAAATCTTATACATGAAATAAACCCTCCTAGACTATGGAGTTGTTCTTGATAAGGTGCCACTTTTATGTGACAATGAAAGTGCCATTAAAATTGCTAATAATTCGGTACAACACTCACGCACTAAGCATATTGATATCCGCCACCACTTTCTAAGAGATCATGTTGCTAAAAATGATATATCACTAGAAGGTGTAAGAAGTGAAAATCAATTAGCGGATATCTTCACTAAACCTTTGGATGAGGCTACCTTTTGTAGGTTGAGAAGTGAACTAAATGTGCTTGATTCTAGTAACTTTAAAAAATGAGCTTGTGTTGTCCCTTGTATTGCATTGTATTATATGTCATGTTTAATTCTCCGCAATGCATCTAGGACTTGTCTAACACGGTTACGATAACCCTCCTTTGGAGGAGTGAAGAAGCCTAACCGTTGATCAAATTTGACAAGCAACCTAGTCTTTCTTTCTCGCTTTGCATTGCATATGCATGGTTGTTGCTTTGTCGTTTCTTTTCGGTTTTGCTTTGAGCAACCTCTGTGTTCATCCATGAATAGAGAGAGCATTTGATGCTCCCAAGGGTTTATAAACTCTATTGCATGGCCATACGTTGCTCCTCCGGTGTTTATTGCATATTTTCCTAAAAAATAATACTAGCCTAAGGCAAATTATTTTGAAAATCTTGAGTGTTTGAGTGAGGTTGCTCATATTAGGTTCTAATTGGTGTTTATTTGAGTCTCTTTGAATTGGAACTTGATTGGGAGAAGTCACGTCGAAGATCGGATTGAAGAAATGCGTTTTACAGTGACCGGACGCTGGACCGGACGCGATGCTGCTTCATCACTGTGTCCGATCCCGGTGACCACCAGCGCGTCCGGTCATCCTGAAGACAATCTCAAGGATCTATGACCAGACGCTGGACCGGATGCGACGTTGTGACCACTGCGTCCGGTCCCGGACCCTACCACCGTGTCCGGTCAAGCGTGTTGAGTTCCCCGGGTGATCTTCGAACGGACTCTGTCAGCATCCGATCAGCTCTAACCGAACGCGTCCGGTCGCGCCAGGAGCTTACTGGACTCTGACCAGACGCTGCTCTGCCACGTCCAGTCAGGCGACCAGCGCGTCTAGTCATCGCGTTAAAAGCGGATCCACCCCTTCTTAACCGTTCATCCCGATCCGTTTTTCGGCCGTCCTTTTCAATCCACTCGCCGCCGCCATGATCTAATCCGTGCCCTAGCGCCGCCCTTCGCCATTGCCACCACGCCAACTGCTCTCCTCTGTGCCATGCCTCGCCACAGCCGCCACAGCCGTCCTCCGCAGGCCATGCCATCACCGTCGTGCCTTCACCACGCGCTGAACCCGCTGCTCCTCCTCCGCTGATCCCTCGCGCGCCGTCGTAGCCGCTCGTGCCGCCCTCAGTCGCACGCGCCCCTAGCCGCAGCCACACGCAGCACCACCTTCAGCCGTGTCTCGCCACGTGGATCGCCTCCGATCGTCGCCTCCATTGATCCTCCAGTGGCGACTCCATTTTGACATAACCCTAATCCGTCGTGAAGTTTTGCGACAACCGTTCTTCATCGAGGTCTCTTCGCATGATTTCGTCTCTGTGAGGTGATTTCACATTGCCTTGATCTTTCAATTAGGGTTAGCCGATGAACTTCCGCTGAAATTCTAATTCATCTATTGTGTGTCTCGGCACTTCAGCGCTCATCCGGTGTTTCTGTGGAACTCTCTGAAAGGTCCTTGGTTGGTTTTGGTAATTGAGTGACAACTTAGGTGGACTAATATGTGGTTATGTGAGATACACAGGAGATTAGTCTACATGTGATGGTGTCATGAAGGAGCTCATTGCATATGAGACATGACATGGAGTCATGTGACCAAGATGGAGAAGATCAAGATGAGGCTTGGCTCGAAGGACCAGTTGTGAAGGTGAAGGGCAAGTTGAGGCTTCGAAGCGAAGGACCATGCGATGGTGAAGCTTGAGCAAGACTTGGCGCCGATGGACCAATGCAACGGTGAAGAGCAAGTGAGGTCAAGATCGATGAACCAATACGGTCACATGATGATATGAAGTGAATCATATCATTTGGTGATTGGTTGGTGCATGTGTTGCATCAATATCGGAGGAGATAAAGTGGAATGCACAAGGCTAAGGTATAACCTAGGGCATTTCCATTGCACTGGTCATAGGTGTGTAGAGAAGTTTATGACCGGGTTTAGGATAGATGGCCGTACTATCAAGAGGGGCAAACTTGTTTGCATATCGGTCATCTAGTGCCACTTGAGCGATCTAACTGTGCATATGTGTTAGGATCGAGTGGCGAGGCAAGTTGAGTGCCTAATTCCTTTGGTAAAATGTTTATGAAAATGCTAACACACGTGCACAAGGTGGTGATCACTTGTTGGTGTTGGCACATTTGCGAAGGCGAACGAAGGTCACAGAGGTGACCGGACGCTGCACCGGACGCTTCCGGTCAGTACAGCGCAGGCGCGGGTGCTAGGGTTTGCAACTGGCGCGTTCGGTCACTCGCTGGATCGGCGCGTCCGGTCAGTCGCCCAGAGGGAACTGCGGTTCACGAGGATGATCGGACGCGAGGCGCGTTCGGTCACACATGATCGGACGCGTCTGATCGTTGAAGGTGCTTACTGGACTCTAACCGAACGCGGGCACTGTCGCGTTCGGTCGTTGCAAGGAGCGCGTCCGGTCATGTCGTTGCGCGCGTGATGCTGTGCGATCGGCGCGTCCGGTCGTTGCTAGGGGCGTGTCCGGTCTTTGCTTCACGGGCGCGCGGGTCAGTGCGATCGGCGTGTCCGGTCGTTCGAAGCGGCGCGTTCGGTCATTTGACGGACGCGTCCGGTCGTTGCCTGGGGCGCGTCTGGTCGTTGGTTTGACCGTTGGGGTCAGTGACCGTTGGAGGATCGGACGCGGTTGAGCGCGTCCGGTCAGTTACGACCGGCGCGTCCGGTCGTCCCGAAAAAGACCCAGTGAAGGGGTAACGACTCTATTTGACCGTGGGGTTATAAATAGATGCCTTGGCCGGCCGTGGCCGGTAGCTGAGCACACTTTAGCCTTGGTGGCTTGTGTGGTAGTGCTTGGGAGCCCTCTAACTCACTCATGCTTGATAGTGTTCATCAGATCGAGTGAGAGAGCGATTCTAGTGCGATTGCATCGTGAGGTTGCATCGAGTGGCACTAGGTGATCGTGTTGCAAGCCGGTAGTGCTTGTTACTCTTGGAGGTTGCCACCTCCTAGACGGCTTGGTGGCTTGTGGCTCTGTCGAAGCTCGCAAGAAGATTGTGCGAGGCTCAAGAGAAGCTTTGTGATGGGGATTGTGCTCACCCCGCGGGGATCGCGAAGAGTAACTCTAGTTGAGCGTGTCATTGAGTTACCTCACTTGAGAGTGGTGTCTTGCGGTGCCTTGCGGGGCGTGCCTTGAGGGGCAAGTGACTTGAGGGTCACACCGAGGAACCATCTAAGTGTTGGTCGACACAACGGGGACGTAGCTTGGTGGCAACCAAGTGAACCTCGGGAGAAAATCACCGTGTCAACTTTGTCTACTCTTCTCGGTGGTTTGCCTTCATGCAACACAAGCTTGTATTTACTTTCATATATACTTGTGCTTGTGTAGTTGCTCTCGTAACTAGTTGGCTTGTGTAGCTTGCTAGTTGTCTTCTTGCTTGTGTAGCTAGAAGCTTCCCCTTGCGTGACTAATTTGGTTTATGTAACCTTGTTAGTCACATTGCTTAGTTTGTGTAGCTAAGTGTTTTGCGCTCTCTAATTTGGCATTAGTTGCCTTGTTATTGAGCATTGCTAGTGAGCTTAGGCTTTGTGCGCTTTACTTACTAGAATTGTGTAGGAGCTCCCTCTTGCTTGCAAAGTACTAGTGCATAGGTTTGTGTGACCTTGCTCTAGAACTAAATAGGAGAGCTCTTGCTAAGGAAAGCACCTTAGTTGCTTAATTAGGATCTTTGTGAGGTGCTTGTGAACTTAGTTAGAGGGGTGAAGTCTTGGCTAGACCGATAAGTTTAATTCCGCATTTGTTTTTGGTTAGCCAACACGCTTAAGTTTTAGAAAGGACTATTCACCCCCCCTCTAGTCTGCCATCTCAACCCTACAAGTGGTATCAGAGCCGGGTCTCTCATTTGTGGTCTTCACCGACCCGAGAGGATGGCGGCTTATGGGCTAGATGTTGAGTGTCCACACATTTTTGATAGCACACACTTTGCACGATGGAGAAATTAGATGACATGCAATTTTAAGTTTATTTCTCCTTAATTATGGTGGATCATAGATGTGGGTTTTTCCTTTGCAATTGATAAAAAGAATGCAACTCAAGCGCAAAGTAAATGCCTACATCTCGATAGCCAAACTACTAATATTTTTTTATCGATCTATGGATAATAGCATACTTCATGAGATCATAGACCTCGAGTCTGCCCATGAAATTTGGGTGTTTCTAAATGAGAAATATGGGGTGATCTCAAATGATGATGAGCCCAAGGAAGAGGCGCATGAGGATGTTGAGCATGACCACAACAAGGTAGTTGTGAAGGATTGCTCCACCTCACGGTCAAGTGATGACAAAGATGATCATATCACAAGATCACTTGATAAGAAAAATAATAATGCCACAAGTGATGCAAGCAATGATTCTACTCCATGCACACTTGATGGTGAAGATGATGGCTATGAGAGTGATGCTCCAACAAGCTCTTCAACATCACCATATTGTTCCATGTCACATGGTGACACTAAGGTATCTATTAGTGGTTTTGTTGTTGATTGTGATGGTCCAAACTTTGAGCTTCTATATAAACTCTCAAAGGCCCTAAGAAATGAGATGGCAAAAACAAGTAAATTGAAAAATGAAAACTTATTTCTAAAAACCACATGTGAACAACAAAAGCATCTACTTTATGTTACTACTTGTTCACATGAGGAGCTAAAATTGGCTCATGAGGAACTTAGTGTTGCTCATGATAACTTGGCACAAGAACATGCTTTACTCACTAAGAAGCCTAATAATGAAGAAACCAAATCTAGCGAGAGCTCAACATTTGGGTCAAATGATCAATCACATATGACTAACCCTTGTGATGTAGGCAAGAAGCATGTATCCACCTCTTGTGATGATTTATTAAATATGCCATGTTCTTCACAATTAAATGCTTGTTTTACTTCTATGTCTTGTGAGACTAACCTTTTGAAGGAGAACAATGAGCTTAAAAGTAAAGTGAAGAATTTGAGCAATAAGTTAGAGAGGTGCTACAACTCAAAAGTCACCTTTGAGCACATGATGAAGACTCAAAGAAACGTTGGTGACAAAAATGGCCTTGGCTTCAAGAAGAAAATGACAAGGGGTGAAAGAAAGCAAGAAAAGAGGATGAAGAGGCTACTCCAAAAGAAGCTCTCGCATTCCATGTGCTATCGATGCCATGAAGCGGGACATCTTGCTAATGGTTGCCCAAACATTGAGAAGCTCAAGAAGATGAAAAAAGAAGAGAGGCTAAAGCATGTCAAGTGCTTCAAGTGCCGTACTTGGGGTCATCTCACCTCATTGTGCCCAACCAAGCAATTGGTGAAGTAACAAGTAAAGCCTCAACCAAAGCCACTAGTTGAGCAAGAGAAAACACCCCAAGAACAAATCAAGATCAACCATGGAGATGATGGTGACTTGATGATGAAGAAGAAAAGGAAAATAAGAAGGGGTGGTAGAGCAAGGCATCCAATGCAAATTCAAGATGTCAAGATGATGAGCAAGAATCAAGATAAGAAGAAAGTACATGCTCACATCAAGTGCTTCAAATGTGGAGACATGGGACACTTCGCCTCGGGGTGTCCTACCAAGCTTGAGAAGAAGGCTCAAGCAACTCATGAGAGGCAAGGGAATGAAGAGCATCATATGAGCAAAGAAGAAAAGGCTCAATCAAAGAGAAGATGCTACTCATGCCGGGAAAGGGGACACATGGCACATTCATGTCCCCTAGGTAACACTTCTAAGTATATTTCAATTTATGATACTAATGTGCTTAGAAAGGATGTAAATGGTACCTCTATGGTTGCTATTGCAAAACATCCCGCTACTCATACTAAGGCAATGCCTAAGTATGTTGCACCTAACTTGAGAGGACCCAAACTTGTTTGGGTACCATCAAAAAGAGAATGAATGTGTGTAGGTACCATGGCATTGGAGGCTTGACTCAAATTGATTTCATATTTATCATTATATGTTGACTCAAGTATTGAAACTTATTGCAATTCTATCCCAATGCCAAGTCAAAATGAGTGAAGTCCAAAGTACTAAAACATACAAGTGTCATGATCAAGTTGTGGATAATTTGTTGGAATTATTTGATGGCTTGCAAATGTTCAAGTTGAAAGCTTGCTATGAATAATCATGAGCTAACCAAGGTATATCTCTTGTTGATTATTACATTTGGGTGCATATGAGTTGATTGAATTGGATAAATGTGCAATGTTGCTTGCTATGAGATGATTGAATGGATTAAATGCTTAGCAATCAAGTTTGGATTGATTTGGGTTGGATAAGTTCATGAGATGACCTTTAGTAAGTGGATTAAATGTATATATATCTTATGAAAGTATTCAAACAAGTTAGTTTCAAGTTTGATTCACTTTTGATGAAGAATTGCTCAATGTATTGAAATATGTCCAAAATTAAAAATCTGAGCTAGCAGTGATCTTAGCCATGTTTGAGTGAACAAATCTATTTGAATTGGCTTGAAATTTGGTATACATGCTCTACACTTATGAAAGAAGATGCTGTAGAAATTTCATGAGAAGTGGATAAGAGATGCTTCGGTTTTGGAGTGCATCTTGTCAGCTATAGTGCAGCAGTTTTCAAGCATGTAGCAGTTGTGGAAGATTTGAAATCTAGTAGCAATCTAGAAGTCAAAAGAAGTTCAAATTTTTACAGATGCTAGATGACTTAGTGAATCATATCTCCACCAAATTTTATGGCATTTGGATCCGTACATTGTGAGATATGAATTATTCTTTGAAGGGTACAGAATCTGCCAGAAAAGTGACAATCATTAGATTAATCTAGAGTCACTTTAATTGAAAGGTCCTCAAGTTGGAAACTTGTTTATAAGTGGTTGAGGTACCTAAGTTTGGTTTTGGATTGATCTAGAAGCATGAAAAGCAATGAGTACAAGAACATTTGATTGTGGAATGTACTTGGTGTACTTATTTAGTACTCAATTTGAAGATCAAGATCAAACTTAAGATGAAGATGAAGTTTAAGTTCTAGTGATGATTAGAGATCATTTGGTAGAAAGAAAAGGACTTAAACAAGTAGAAAGAGTTGGACTAAAATGTAGATTCAAGGATTATTCATCAAGATTGAGTTTATCATTTGAATCAATCAAACTATATCATTTCAAGTGAGTATCAAGAGTGGTTCTTTGGAGAAAGGTCACTTCTCCCTAGTGAGGGGCTTGCCGCCGTGTGTAGGTGAAACCAAGTTTGGGACTTGGAAGGCTAACATGGAAGTGGTGATATGAGGAACTTGTGATGCTTAGTTGAAGCAATCAAAAGGGTTAATCAAGAAAAGCAAGCAACACCCAAAAGAGAGCTAGTCATATATTTCAAGTGGTATTCTAAGTAGTTCTCTCATACAAGCAAAGATGATATAATGAAGCAAGCCAACCACAACAAGAAAGTGCACTTGATCATAAGTGGTTTTCATTTCATATGGGTGAAGAATGGATTTATCTATGATAATTGGTCTTCACCAAGCTTATAAATTGGACTTCACATTGCTATTGGAGTAATAAATTGGAATCTATATGACTATCCTCTACTTCAACATAGCAAAGGTATCATTGAAATGTGCATGATCATCTCATTCCTTACTAGTATGCGGTTAGTGCATATAGTACATGCTTATTAGGATCATGCATAACAAATGAAAAGTTTTAAATTCATAGCCTACCATTATTGCTTGATTGATTAATTGATCTAGTGGTATGGATATGAGTTTGTTCATGAGCTAGTGAATCCAAGTACTTGATCTAGTTTGGATTGCTAACAAGTGACAAGTACAACATTGGCAAGATAACCCTTAGCATGAGGTGTGAAGAAGCTTGTCATTGGATCAAACCGGACTTGGAATCTTAGACAAATCAACTTAGTTTAAGTCATACAAGAAGCTCATGACAATGATAAGAGTACAAGCACAAGACAACAATGAAAATGGATATCTAGTTTGTTTCAAGTGGTATCTAGACTCAAATTGATCTTCCAAGCAGTATTCACTAGTGGTGTATAGATCATGATCTACAAGTGATATCTTACAAGTGGTACTCATAAAGATAGCAAATGTTCAAGAAGTGAATATTATTGTCAAATCCTTCAAAGTGGTTCCATACTAGAAAATTCTTTCAAATGATATCACATTCCTACTCATGATATCTTCACATGGTATCATTCATGCAAGACAATAGTTTCACAAGTGATCCTCAACTTTAAGTGATCAAATCAAGAAATGCTACCCTCATCCTCAAGTGGTACCTTAAGTGAATGACACATGCTATGACATAGGGGGAGGAGCCCCACCAATTGGTATCAAGGTCAAAGATCTTATGTGGAATCTCAAGAACAACCATAAAGTTTGTCATTCCAACATATGTGGTAATGTCCATCAAAAATGCAATATTCAAGTCTCAACCATCTACCCCAATACAAGCCTTTGTATCAATTGAGAAGAACACCTTTTATGGAAATTGATGACAAAGGGGGAGAAGTTGGACAAAGATATAAAAGTTTTTTGAGCTTTGGGGAAAGATTGGAAACATTGGACATGGACATGGACAAAGAGGTAGTAACATTGAAGAATGAAAGGGGATTAAACATTCTTGGACAAAGAAAGCACACAAGTAGGGGGAGCAAGCTCATGAACTTTGATTGATTATATTTGATATGTGCATAATTCATGTGCTTGCTTGCATTGCATAAGTTTTTAAATTCAATATGCATGCTTGTGTGGTGTATGCTAGTTATAGAACTTGAATGATGATTTGATAACTAGCATGCATAGGATGTTAGCTAGACTTATGTTTATCATGCAAAAACTAGAACCTTGCTTATAATGTTGATCTCACGGGGTTTCTAGTGTTTTTGATGTCTAGCTACTCATGATGCTAAGGATGATGGCAAACTTGTGATTTTCAAATGGTATCAAGGTACTAATTGGTATCAAGCTACAAAGGTTTATTCTATACACCTTAGCATCACTTAGTAGTGCTAACCCTCCCACAAATTTCATATTCATGCATATGTGTGAGCTTGAAACCAAACCATTTGAGAACATATGTAGGGGGAGCTATCACTACCAAGTCAGATTTTATGGTGCTTATCCAAATCTTGACATAGAGCTTAAAGTTGGACAAGTAACATTAAATCCAAAACAAGTTAGCAATTTACACTTTGTGTGAAGTGCTAGCTTGAAAAAGCTTAATTTCCATATCTTTGTAGAGTTGTCATCAATTACCAAAAAGGGGAAGATTGAAAGGTCTGTGGTTGGTTTTGGTAATTGAGTGACAACTTAGGTGGACTAATATGTGGTTATGTGAGATACACAGGAGATTAGTCCACATGTGATGGTGTCATGAAGGAGCTCATTGCATATGAGACATGACATGGAGTCATGTGACCAAGATGGAGAAGATCAAGATGAGGCTTGGCTCGAAGGACCAGTTGTGAAGGTGAAGGGCAAGTTGAGGCTTCGAAGCGAAGGACCATGCGATGGTGAAGCTTGAGCAAGACTTGGTGCTGACGGACCAATGCAACGGTGAAGAGCAAGTGAGGTCAAGATCGATGAACCAATACGGTCACGTGATGATATGAAGTGAATCATATCATTTGGTGATTGGTTGGTGCATGTGTTGCATCAATATCGGAGGAGATAAAGTGGAATGCGCAAGGCTAAGGTATAACCTAGGGCATTTCCATTGCACCGGTCATAGGTGTGTAGAGAAGTTTATGACCGGGTTTAGGATAGATGGCCGTACTATCAAGAGGGGCAAACTTGTTTGCATATCGGTCATCTAGTGCCACTTGAGCGATCTAACTGTGCATACGTGTTAGGATCGAGTGGCGAGGCAAGTTGAGTGCCTAATTCCTTCGGTAAAATGTTTATGAAAATGCTAACACACGTGCACAAGGTGGTGATCACTTGTTGGTGTTGGCACATTTGCGAAGGCGAACGGAGGTCACAGAGGTGACCGGACGCTTCACCGGACGTGTCCGGTCAGTACAGCGCAGGCACGGGTGCTAGGGTTTGCAACCGGCGCGTCCGGTCACTCGCGGGACCGGCGCGTCCGGTCAGTCGCCCAGAGGGAACTGCGGTTCACGAGGATGATCGGACGCGAGGCACGTCCGGTCACACATGATCGGACACGTCCGATCGTTGAAGGTGCTTACTGGACTCTAACTGGACGCGGGCACTATCGCGTCCGGTCGTTGCAAGGAGCGTGTCCGGTCATGTCGTTGCGCGCGCGATGCTGTGCGATCGGCGCGTCCGGTCGTTGCCAGGGGCGCGTCCGGTCTTTGCTTCGCGGGCGCGCGGGTCAGTGCGATCGGCGCGTCCGGTCGTTCGAAGCGGCGTGTCCGGTCATTTGACGGGCGTGTCCAGTCGTTGCCTGGGGCGCATCCGGTCGTTGGTTTGACCGTTGGGGTCAGTGACCGTTGGAGGATCGGACGCGGTTGAGCGCGTCCGGTCGTCCCGAAAAAGACCCAGTGAAGGGGTAACGGCTCTATTTGACCGTGGGGTTATAAATAGATGTCTTGGCCGGCCGTGGCCGGTAGCTGAGCACACTTTAGCCTTGGTGGCTTGTGTGGTAGTGCTTGGGAGCCCTCTAACTCACTCATGCTTGATAGTGTTCATCAGATCGAGTGAGAGAGCAATTCTAGTGTGATTGCATCGTGAGGTTGCATCGAGTGGCACTAGGTGATCGTGTTGCAAGCCGGTAGTGCTTGTTACTCTTGGAGGTTGCCACCTCCTAGACGGCTTGGTGGCTTGTGGCTCCGTCGAAGCTCGCAAGAAGATTGTGCGAGGCTCAGGAGAAGCTTTGTGAGGGGGATTGTGCTCACCCCGCGGGGATCGCGAAGAGCAACTCTAGTTGAGCGTGTCATTGAGTTACCTCACTTGAGAGTGGTGTCTTGCGATGCCTTGCGGGGCGTGCCTTGAGGGGCAAGTGACTTGAGGGTCACACCGAGGAACCATCTAAGTGTTGGTTAACAAAACGGGGATGTAGCTTGGTGGCAACCAAGTGAACCTCGGGAGAAAATCACCGTGTCAACTTTGTCTACTCTTCTCGGTGGTTTGCCTTCATGCAACACAAGCTTGTATTTACTTTCATATATACTTGTGCTTGTGTAGTTGCTCTCGTAACTAGTTGGCTTGTGTAGCTTGCTAGTTGTCTTCTTGCTTGTGTAGCTAGAAGCTTCCCCTTGCGTGACTAATTTGGTTTGTATAACCTTGTTAGTCACATTGCTTAGTTTGTGTAGCTAAGTGTTTTGCGCTCTCTAATTTGGCATTAGTTGCCTTGTTATTGAGCATTGCTAGTGAGCTTAGGCTTTGTGCGCTTTGCTTACTAGAATTATGTAGGAGCTCCCTCTTGCTTGCAAAGTACTAGTGCATAGGTTTGTGTGACCTTGCTCTAGAACTAAATAGGAGAGCTCTTGCTAAGGAAAGCACCTTAGTTGCTTAATTAGGATCTTTGTGAGGTGCTTGTGAACTTAGTTAGAGGGGTGAAGTCTTGGCTAGACCGATAAGTTTAATTCCGCATTTGTTTTTGGTTAGCCAACACGCTTAAGTTTTAGAAAGGACTATTCACCCCCCTCTAGTCCGCCATCTCGACCCTACACTCTCGCGCATCAAGGTCCCACATCTTTTCACCAGAATCTCACCTATCTGAGGTAGCTATCGCGATCTATTCTTTTCTTATCTCATATGCTTGCTTTCATAAGGATCTCACTTATCTATTAGTTAATATATATTTCTTATAGTAGCTCTATCTATTCTATCTTTACAGAGAGTCCTGTCGGTGCTTTGTGTGTGGCAGTTGATCCGTTTTGAATCCGAGGCCAAGCCTGCAGATATGGATTGAGGCCAAGCCTCACGAGTGTCAGTTCATCATCTTTCACTATCATGGTTTTCTCAGTCATAGAGGTTGGTCAGTATGGTTCGCTGTAAGAATGCTGGTGGTGCACCAAGTGATGGGGACAAAAGTCCTCCTAGGTTGACAGAGGTAGCCCATGGCAAGCGCAAGAAGATAGCCACCAAGAAGAGAAAGAGGACACCCACTGAGGCAGAGATAGCACAGGCAGTCGCTGATGCAGCAGAGCTTGCAGAGAGGTGGCAGAAGCAGTGGGATTCATATTGGCGAGCGTCGCTTTAATCTTGAAGGTCGACAACTCGATATTGAGGCCACAGAGGAGACAAAGGATGCACCTGCAGAATAGCCCACAGAGGACACAGAGGAGACAGAGGAGCAGACCGTTCAGACTCCACCGTGTCATCGCTCAGGACGTACGTGAGCTCAGGTGACTCCTAGGTAGAGGGCTAGCGTCGTGGAGGTCGTCCACCTCCCAGGGCTCGAGGTCACCCCCCAGTCGAGCACTTTGACTTGAGGGGAGCTACAACACGCCAGGTACATGCTCTTTGGTTTGTCGAGGTTGGTCGGTGGTTCCCACCTCAGCGGGACCCCCGAGCTTCAGAGGGCTTCTACACACCTCTGCACGAGGATTTCTATAGAGCCTATGTTGACAGCAGGATTGAATTTAGACCTTAGAGAGTTTGTCGACTCGAGGCTTTAGTTGAGGTTGTTAGTGAGCAGCTCCGTCCACACTTGTCCTTTTTACCTGGTTTGTCAGACTTTCTGGGATGGACTAGAGCTTACTGCGGGACTTGGGTCAGAGAGTTCTACTCCTCACTTTGGATTGACCCTGCTCACGAGTTCATACACTTTGCATTCTGAGGCCGTGACCATAGGTTGTACAGCACCAGGGTACAGGAGATTCTCAGACTCCCTGCTTCAGAAATGAAGATTTAGGTGTGCTTTGGTCAGACTTCACCACCGCGACGTTCTCATGGAGGTTCAGTGCCACCCACAGACATGATCAGACCTTGCTTCCGTGAGCCATTTGGCGAGGGGTCCAGACGTACACCTGCCAGCTTGACACCCCTTGCTAGAGTGCTTGATGCCATTGTGAGGCGGACTCTTCTTCTAAGGCTGGGATATAGAGAGGGCCTGACACGTATGCAGCTTTGGGTTGTTCATCACCTCATCTCTCAGACACCGTTTGATATTTGGGATCTGATGCTATGTGAGATGGAGGACACTTTGGCAGAGGGCTTCAAGGGTCACCATCAGTTACCATATGCGCACTAGATTTGCTTTATCATTCGATCTGCGTGTGACCTGCCTACAGAGATTAGGGCTGAGATCTCTGATACCACTACTGCATTCCCAGAGTATGACATTCGACAGTTATGGGCTTTAGTTACTAGAGAGCAGGCACCTAGGCCGGGACATCGTCAGAGGCCAGAGGTTCCAGAGATAGCAGTTGAGCAGGATGAGACCATTGAGGGTCTTGCTGAGGCCGAGCTTGTAGATCTTGATGCTCAGCCAGCTGATCCAGTTAAGGATGACGCCACTGACAGCACAGACGAGGACTACTAGCCTATTCCCCGGTACCGCTCTCCTCGGTCTCACGACCATGAGGCTGGTGGTTCAGGATCAGCCTCCCGCTCAGACCCAGCCATGGTGGCTATCCTTGAGAGGCTGACCTAGGCCTAGGAGAGGCAGGAGGTTCAGATGTAGCGACAGGCTCAGGACACAGCAGCTGCATTTGCTCATATTCAGGCTCGTTAGGACGAGTTCCAGAGGCAGCATCTGGAGTTTAAGAGGCAGCATTTTGAGATGCAGAGACAGCAGGTAGCCACCCAGCAGCAGTATCTTGAGCTCCTGTGACACCTCGTCACTATTGGTGTTCCTCCACCACCGTCTGTCCTTACTCCAGCACTACAGTCTAGTGGACCTCAGAGTCAGGGACAGTCGAGCTTTCAGTTTACCTCTCCCCAGCAGCAGATTCCTCAGACCTTTTAGTCACCGAGCTACACTCCTATTTAGATGGGGTTCACTCCACCAGCTCAGCCCAGACCTCACCTTCTGACAGGCACTCCTTTCATTGCCTTGAGTGCCTCCTACAGTGAGTTGACTAGTCAGCCGACACCCTCGCACACCACTGTTGTGACCTCTTCCGGGATGTTGGCTTCCGAGACTGTGGCTCCTCCAGTGACAGGGACCGGGACTACAGAGACAGTGCCATCATCAGTTGCCTCGATAGATCCTCCCATAGTTGGTGCTTTTCAGGCTCAGGTGACAGAGACTGCTCTTATTGTTGCTACTACATCTTCAGTTCCTGCTCCTGCTCTACAGATCCAGACTGCTTTACTGCCACATATATCTACAGAGGGTTAGCCTGATAGCTCAGAGTCTGAGGAGGATACTTCATAGTTTGTGATCACTCCACGCTCCTCGGCACCCGACACGACTGCTTCTGTTCCCCCATCGGATCCTTAGTTTTGTTTTTGGCGTTTGATGCCAAAGGGGAGAGAGAGAGTAAATTTAGGGGGAGTGTTGATAGAGGGTTTCATTTTTTTCTTTTGTGTGCTACTTTCATGCATCATGTTTACTTTCCTGCCTTGCATTTTGTGACATGTGTGCTTGTGAGATACGTGAGTCATATGTGGTCTATCTTGTCTCTTTTATATAACATGTCACTTAATTGGTTCTAGCTCATAAGGTTGTGCTTCTGTGCCTTACTTCGATTTCATATGAGCTATGTTTTATGTGTACTAACTCTTCATGTTTTATCTTGTGAGTACACTCTGTTGGCTTGGAACACATAAGCAATTCCTAACCCCTTATGCTTATTGCTTTTTTGCTTATGTGAACCAAGCATGTTCGAAAATCTCAACTCTTAAATCTTCTGAATCTAAGTGTTGTCATCAATCACCAAAAAGGGAGAGATTGAAAGCATCTAGGCCCCGAGAGTTGGTTTCAGCAATTGATGACAACACATTTTTACCATGACTAACGTGTGTTTTGCAGAAACTTTGATAAGTTAGGTCATGCGGTTGATAACTGCTTTGGGCACTATGGTATTCATGCCCCTTGATGGAAATCGTTTTGGTTTTCAAAGGATCAACGGCAAGATTAAGGACGGTTAGTTTCGGATGTCAAGGTGTTGAGTTACATCCGGAATAGTCATTAGGATCTTCGCTTCTTTCCTTTGGCCGTACTATAAAGGGGGGCATAAGCGAGTAGCTTGACCTAGGTGAGTCTTTTGTTTAGGTGTGGTGCACACTTATCAAACTTAGCACTAGGTAGCTCAGGTAAAGCTCAAAGTTCAGTTGGAAGCAACTCGGTTCAAGTTGCGTCGCGTTTCAAAGTCGTTTGAGCCGTTTACCCTTGACTAGACGCGGTCTCTGTCTCGACCGGACGCGTCCGGTCAGTACTAACAGTCACTGCGTTTCAACCTGGTTGACCGGACGTGGTTCCTATGAGGACCAGATGCGTTGATCATGTTGACACGTGTCTCAAAGGGTAAAAGATCTAATCGGATGCGACTGAGAAGTGATCGGACGCGTCCGGTCACATTCTAGTAAGGCACTTTGCTGACCTGACGCGTCCGGTCATCACTGATCGGACACGACCGAGCGTCCGGTCAAAGTACAGTAAGGTCCTTGCACGACCGGACGCGTCCGGTCACACCTGATCGGTGTGTCCGGTCACTCAGCGATGTCGTTCAGTTTTTTGACCGTTACGTTCGACCGGCGCGTCCGGTCACGTCGACCGGCTCGTTCGGTCAATGCATATTTTGCTGAGTTGGCAGGTAACAGTTGGATTTGACTATGGGGTGTATAAATACATCCCCTTCACCTCATTTAGAGGTCTCTTGCTCTTTTATTCAGCTGAGAAACACCTTTCAAGTGCAAGGAAGTGCAAGAGCTCTAGTGAGGGTAGTGATTTGAGAATCAAAGTTTGAGAATCCCTCATTAGTGACTAGGGAGCAGCAAGTGTGCATCCACCTTCTCGTTAGGCTTGTTGTGGTCAAGTGAGAGTTCTAGCTTGTTACTCTTGGTGATCGCCATCACCTAGACGGCTTGGTGGTGATTGGGAGTTTGGTGATCATCCGTCGAGCTTGTGGATGACCCAACTCATTTTGTGAGCGGTTTTGGGCAATTCACCGCAATGGAGTGTCAAAGAATCAGCCCATAGAGAGTACTTGATCCTTGCGCGGACCAAGGGGGAGCTACACCCTTGCGCGGGTGCTCCAACGAGGACTAGTGGGGAGTGGCGACTCTCCGATACCTCGGGAAAACATCGTCGTGTTCCTAACCCTTACTTTCAAGCATTTACTTTCTTGTATTACTTTCATTGCTTGGTTTACTTTCCTAGAATTGCTATGCTAGACTAGGATTGGAACTTAGGGTGCAAAACTTTTTACCGGTAGAATCACAAGGAACACTAGTAGGCACTAGGGGTGAACTTTGACTTATAGGATTTAATTCTTGCAATTAATTTTTAGAAAAGCCCAAGTCACCCCCCCTCTTGGGCATCTTGATCCTTTCAACTACAAAAGTTATTTTTCTTAGTATAAGTGTTATTCCCTCCATTCTAAATTATAAGACGTTTTAACTTTTTTCTAATCTAGACATAGTATATATCTAAATGCATAGCAAAAGCTACGTATCTAAAAAAACCAAAACATCTTTATAATTTGGGGGAGTCATTAGTTGGGGGTTTTAATCTTGTTATTATCTGAATCATGTTATCTTGTATTCTTGTTCTTTGTATTTAATTTTTTATACCATGCTATGATATCTTGCATTCTATACCTTATTTTCACACATTATATCTTTCTCATACCCTTTCCACGATCATCCTCTTTTCACCCAAATAGATGGTTAACACAAGGAGAAACACTAGAGGCGTAGGTAACAACACTGGCAATAAGAACCCACCACCTCCTCCATCCCATGTGACAATTGAGAAGATGGTGGCTATGCAGACTTAGATTTTGTAAGGAATAGTTTAGACAATGACTTCTTTCCAGCAAGCTCGAGCTCAGCAGATGCAAACTCCACCTATGGATAGGCATGAATAATTTATGAAGGGTTGTCCACCTATTTTCAATCATTGTTCCGAGCCTATAGAAACTGATGATTGGCTCAAATCAGTGGAGAGGCATCTAGAGATCGCTCAGTGTAATGATACAGAGAAGGTCTTATATGCTTCTAGATAGCTTAAGGGAGCAACATTGGATTGGTGGGACTTCTACACCTGCTCTCATGCAACTCTAGCTAATATCACCTGGCAGGAGTTTAAGGATAGCTTTAGATCACATCATATGCTAGTAGGACTAATCAATTTGAAAATGGAGTTTTTGAGTTTAAAGCAAGGATCCATGTCTATCATTGGGTATCAAGATAAATTCATTCACTTGTCACATTATGCCCCTAGTGAAGTGGGTACTGATAAGAAGAAGCAAGATCACTTCATAGAAGGTTTAAACCTTGGTGTTCAGTACCTACTAGTAGCTCACTCATTTGACAACTTCCAGCAGCTCATAGATAAAGCTTTGGTACTGGAGAACAAACTACATGAAATAGTGGAGAAGAGGAGAATGCCATTCCAAAGGCAAACAGATAGCAGTTCTCACAACTACCTTGTCACTCAAATGGGAGCACATTTTTTCCCTGAAGATTTGTATGAAAGACCAGATTAAGCTTAACCCCACCTCTATAATACACATGTGCTCTGTCCTTCATCAACCACTTATCCTCAGGCAATGTCCAACCGTTAGAGTATTAAAGCCAAAAGGGCTTCTTTCTACTGCAAGCAGGAAGGACATTTCATCCGTCAATGCCCAAACAAGCGTTTGCATCAGGTTAAAAGGAAGGCTATGAAGCAGAACTTCGTTAAAGGTGGCAACTAAGGATGCTTGTAATGACCAAAACGTTGCATTTAGTATGTCCTCATCAACACAATAACATTTGTTTGTTTGGAATCAGGAGCAATGCATCTTTATACTTGCTAAATAAATGGTATTAAATTTCTTTACCACTCTTATATATCTTAACCTCATGAAAATATGAAGATATGTATGAAGAGTCATCTTTTGCTAGCCTTTACAAATTTTGAGGATGAGATTCTATTAAGTTGTTTTGCCATAACTCATTTTTTTTATTTTGAGATGGGTACGTGTAACATCCCAAAAATTCACATTCAAGAATCACTCGTATTAAAAATTATTTTCAAATGCATTTCAAAAAGCTATAAGTCATCTGAGCTCTATATCCTTTCAAATATTATCCATCTTATTCCATTCCAATTACCTCTCTTCAATTTATATCCTGCTCCATGGCATTAGCATCACTCGCCCGTTCCTCACCTCTCTCTCCCTCTCTCTCACTTCACCCGATGCCTGACAACGGCGCGTGCGCCGACCCCACCACCATCGCCGCCGTAGCGCACCCGCGTTCAGACCCCCTCACCGACTGCGGCAGCTCGCACGCTGCCATAATAGCGGGTCCCACCTCCCACCTTTCTCTTCCTCTTTCTTCTCCATGCATGGCAAAAGCACATTCGTATATGCGCAGCAAGTAGAGCAAGACAAAGCACCCACCGAGGCAACATCTACCTTTACCATTTACCACGCAAACAAGGAAGGCACACAGGCAGCATGCATGTATCACCAGCATGCAAAGCACAAACAAATAAGTGTTAGGAGTGCACCCGCACATACACACATACATATAGCTCATGCATGCATGCAAAAACTAGCAAAGCCTTAGTAGCATGCACACACACATACTCGCATGCATGTCGACCACCATGCAAAGTTAGGCACCGACCGTGCATGCCGAGAATTCACCATCCCCTGCTATGAGTCACACCACCCACCACCGTCCACCGTCCTCTCAGCGCCATTGTTGCATGCGAAAGGGTACCGAAAGCAAGCCGATGGCACAGCCCGCATCCCGGCCTATAAAAGGCATGCCGGGGTACTCTCCCGCAGCAGCACGCTTGAAAGCCCAAGTTTGGTTTTGGTAATTAATCACACCAAGTTGTTAATGCTATTATATCAAGTGGAATGAATTAGGTATAAGCAACACACATGATGAAGGAGCATGTGGCATGAAGTGATGACCACAAGGTCACAAGAGGTGGAGATGCACATAAAATGATGATCAAGGTGATAAAGCATGTGGAGATGGACATGGAACAAAGTGATCAAGGCAAAGGTATAAATCATAGGGTTTTCCTTTTGCTAGTCTAAGATGAGTAGAGAAGTGATTGACCGGGTTTAGGATACATAGCTGACTATCAAGAGGGGCAATCACGGTTAGCTCGGGAATTAAGTGCCACTAGATCAATGTCTTGAGCATATGCATTATGATCTAGTTGAGAGCTAATATAACCCTTTGAAAATGTTTGTGAAATGCTAACACACATGCACATGGTGGTGTACACTTGGTGGTGTTGACACTTTTGCGAAGGCGGTGGAGTTTGAGCGGTAGAGAGGGTTTGAGTTTCTCTCTCCCTCCCACCGAGCTTGTGAGCACGGGATTCAGGCGTTTTCGAGGAAATGAAATGCCTATTTTTCATTACGCCGGAGGCGAGAAAAGGTGGCGAAAGTCTGGAGTGTTTATCACTGAAAAACTTCAACTAGACGCTGGACTAGACGCGGTCCAGGGTGGACCTGCGCGTCCGGTCAGCTCTAGTCGAGGGCAGAGGCGCTGCACGCCTAGGGTTTGTGACCGGACGCTGGTCTGGCCTGACCAACGCGTCCGGTCAGTTCACCTGGGCGTAGAGGAAAGGTCCACACAGAGCGCGCGACCGGCACGTCCGAAGGTCCCCGGGACCGAAGTGTCCGGTTAGCTTTGACTTGTGCGGCTTGGTGGCGCGATGCGATCGGACGCGGTGGCGGGTCCGGTCACGTGCGACTAGACGCGTCCGATCGCGCGGGGAGCTCTCTGGACTCTGATCAGACACCAGGTGCAGCGCGTCCGGTCACGGCAACGGCTCTCTCTGACGTGCACTATTGCTGCTTGTCCTATAGCGACTAGACGCGTCCGTTCACCCTGACCGGTGCGTCCGATCATCACGTTTTTCACTGCATTGTCCGGTAACAGCTAGTTGCTTACCCCTTCGCTATAAATAGAAGTTGTTCGGGGTTTAGGGGTAATCTCTTGCATTCTTGCTGACCTTAAGACATCCTTTGAGCTAGAGAACAACCCCTCCACTCATCTCTTTGCTTGGTTGCACATCTTGAGTGAGATTGAGTGAGATTTAAGTGCATTACTTGAGAGTTGCATTCTAGAGGCACTTGATCTTCGAGTTGCTACAGATTTCTTGTTACTCTTCCGTGTTTCCCGATGTGGTAGACGGCTTAGAGCAGCGGAGGTGATTGGGCTCATAATTGGAGATTGTTGGAGCCCTCACCAAGTGTTGTAAGGGGTTCTTGATCCTTCCCCGTGGGAGTTCATGAATTGGATACTCTAGTGGAGCTCGTGGCTTGGAGGATCCCCATATTGTGTGCGGTTGTGCGGCACCTGCCGAGGGCTCGACTCTTGATAGTCGATTAGCTCGCGAACCGATAAGTGGGTGTATGACCACAACGGAGAGTAGCTTGTCGGGAAGCAAGTGAACCTCGAGGTAAATTCTTGTGTCATTCTCTTCCCAAGGATTTCTCTTGTGTGATTGATTGATTGGTTCTTTTCATCTCTACACGGCGGTATAATTGAAAGCCCAAGTTTGGTTTTGGTAATTAACGACACCAAGTTGCTAATGCCATGTGTTAAGTGTTTTGAGTTAGGCATAAGCAACACATGTAATGAAGGTGTATGTGGCAAGGAGTGGTGACCACAAGATCACAAAGAGATGGTGCATGGACATGAAATGATGATCATGATAGAGATGCACACAATATGATGGACATGATGATCAAGTGGAGGAGAAGGATCTAAGAGCGCAAGGCAAAGGTATAATCATAGGAGTTTTCCTTTTGCCGGTCTAAGATGAGTAGAGAAGTGATTGACCGGATTTAGGATACATAGCCGACTATCAAGAGGGACAATCACGGTTAGCTCGGGAATCAAGTGCCACTAGATCAATGTCTTGAGCATATGCATTAGGATCTAGCAGAGATTCGGCGCTTTTTGGGGAAGTGAAATGTCTATTTTCTACTGCGCCAGAAGTCGGAAAAGAAACGGAGGCGAATGGAGGTCACAGAGGTGACCGGACGCTGGACCGGACGTGGTCTCTGTATGACCGGACGCGTCCGGTCAGTTTGACCAGCGCGTCCGGTCAGCGTGACTTCGGCTGTTTAAGTTCCTAACGGCTAGTTGCGTACCCCTTCGCTATAAATAGAAGATGTTCGGGGTTTGAGGGTATCTCTTGCACATTTTGAGACCTAGAAACATACTTTGAGCTAGAGAACAACCCCTCCACTCATCTCTTTACTTAGTTGCACATCTTGTGTGCGGTTGTGCGGCGCCCACCGAGGGCTCGACTCTTGATAGTCGATTAGCTCGCAAACTGACAAGTGGGTGTATCGCCACAACGGGGAGTAGCTTGCCAGGAAGCAAGTGAACCTCGGGATAAATTCTTGTGTCATTCTCTTTCCAAGGATTTCTCTTGTGTGATTGATTGATTGGTACTTCTCATCTCTACACGGCGGTATAATCACTCGAAGCTCTTCTCTCGTATTACTTCTTGTTTCTAGCTTGTAGTTGTTGTTGTGTTTAGTGAATAGCCTTATACTAGACTTGTGTAGGTGGCTTGCTTAATTAGTTAGAGCTAGTGCTTTTGCTTCGCCACCTTTCATACTAACTTGTGGTTAAGTAATTCTTGTAAAAGTTTTAATTAGACTATTCACCCCCCTCTAGCCTTTTTGGACCTTACAAGTGGTATCAGAGCCGAGGCACCGTTTATTTGAGGCTTAACAACCTACGGTGAAAAAGAAATGGCTCAATTAAGCTTGCACATCAACAACACCAAGAAGGCACCTCACTTTGATGGCACAAATTATGCATATTGGAAGGTTAAGATGACCGCACACCTCAAGTCAATCAATAGAGAAGTGTGGAAGGTCACCGAAATAAAATTTGAGGTTGCTAATCCGGAAGCACCTACACCGGTGGAAGAGAAGAAGCTCCAATGTAATGACATTGCCATTAGTGCTCTTCATGAGGCACTAGATGACAAGACCTTTGAGCAAGTGAAGACCATTGAGATTGCTCATGATGCTTGGGCCAAGCTAGAAGAAACTTTTGAGGGCACCAAAGGTACAAAGACCGCTAAAGCATATATCTTGCAAGAAAAATTTTTAAGCTTTAAAATGCAAGATGGTGAGAGTGTACCGAAAATGTTTTATCAGTTGCAAGTCATTGTCAATGAGCTCAAGGCTCTTGGTGAGGAGGTCAAGGACAACCAATTCTCTACGAAGTTCTTGAGAAGCTTACCCAAGAGGTTTGATACATTGATCACCGTGCTAGTGAGGACTATATTGAAGGATTCAACTCCTCAACAAATATTTCTAAGTGATGACCGATGATTCATATAGAGAAGATGATGAGAAAGAGGAGTTGGTCAAAAAGAAGAAGGATGATGAGAAGAAGAAGAGTGTGGCATTCAAAGCCACCACATCCAAAGGCAAATCCAAGATTGAATCATCAAGTGATGAAGACTCAAGCTCTTATGATAGTGATGACATTGATGAGAAGATGACTTTTTTTGTCAAGCAATTTGGGAAATTCATAAAGAAGAAGGGCTTTCGTGCAAGAAGGAGAAAGAACTCATCCAAGAAGAGTGAGCATACCATGAGATGCTTTAGATGCCATAGCAAGGACCATCTCATTACAAAGTGTCCTTATAATAGTGATGATAAAGATGCTATCAAGAAGGAGAGGAAGAAGCAAAAGAAGAAGCTAGAGAAGAAGGAGAGCTCTTATAAGAAGAAGAATGATTCTCATATTGCTACATGGGATAGTGATGATTCCTCAAGTGATGATGAGGATGACAACAAGAGCAAGAAGAAGGGACATGCTAGCATTGCCATCCAAGAGAAGGTCTCCCTCTTCGACACTCCATCGTGCCTCATGGCTAAGGCCGCTAAGGTATCATCCGATGATGAGAGTAATCATGATAATGCTAGTGATAGTGATAGTGATGAAGAAGAATTCACTAAAGATGAACTAATCACTATGCTAGAAGATTTCACTCAATATTTTAAAGAATCTAGAAAGGAGTGCAAGGGCTTGCTTAAGGATAAGAAAAACCTTATGCAAGAACTTGATGAGCTTAGGGCATCTTATGAGAGTCTAAAGGTATACCATAAGGAGCTTCAAAAGTCTCACACTAAGCTTGAAGAAGCTCATTCCTCTCTAGTTGAAAAATGTGAAAACATGCCAACTAATGTTGAGAAAGCTAAAACTTGCAACATAGGCATATCATGTGATATAATTGATGAATCCTTTTACAAGCCTATTATTGTTGCTCCCACTAACCCTTCATGTAGCTCATCTACATCATCCTCATCTAGTAATGATGGTTTCACTTGTGACTCCTCACTTATAGTTGAGAATGAAAATCTCAAGAAGGAGGTAAAAGAGCTCAATCACACATTAGCTAAGGCTTATGGTGGTGAGGACCTCTTGCTTATGTGCTTGGGTAGCCAAAGGGCTTCTCTCTATAAAGAGGGATTGGGCTATAACCCCAAGAAAGGTAAGGCCGCTTTTGCTCCTCACAAGACTCATTTTATGAAGAACAATGGTAGCTATTGCAAAAGTTGCAAGCAAGTTGGTCACATAGAGCAACAATGCATGAACAAGAAATCAAATGCTAATGTATCCTCAATTAAGTTTAATTCTTTCTATATGCTTACCAAGGGTACAAATAGTGTTCATGCTAAGTTCATTGGTGCACCATGGATGGGCTCAAAGAAGAAAGCCATTTGGGTACCAAAGAACTTGGTCACTAACCTTGAAGGACTCAAATAAGTTTGGGTACCTAAAAAGAATTGATCTTGTCTTGAAAGTCAATTATAAAGCCAGAGGAAGGCATTGGGTGCTTGATAGTGGGTGCACTCAACATATGACCGGGGATTCTTGTATGTTCAATTCAATTGATACAAGTCAAAATGGTGGTTTTGATGCTATCACTTTTGACAACAACAAGAAAGGCAAGGTCAAGGGGCTTGGTAAAATTGCTATCTCAAATGACATGAGCATATCTAATGTGTTGCTAGTTGAGAGCTTAGATTTCAATCTTTTATCGGTGGCACAACTTTGTGATCTTGGCTTCAAGTGCATATTTGGTAGTGATGATGTTGAAGTCATAAGTGTTGATGGATCAAATTTGATATTCAAAGGATTTAGACATGGTAGCTTATACTTGGTTGACTTTAATGATAGTGAGACACAATTGACATCATGCTTGCTTAGTAAATCTAGTATGGGATGGTTGTGGCATAGAAGGCTTGGTCATGTTGGAATGAAACAATTGAACAAACTTTTGAAGCATGACTTAGTTAGAGGCTTGAAAGATGTCACCTTTGAAAAGGATAAACCATGTAGTGCTTGTTAAGCCGGCAAACAAGTTAGAAATGCACATCCTAGTAAGAGTGAAATGAGCACATCAAAGGCATTTGAGCTATTGCACATGGACTTATTTGGGCCAACAACATACACTAGCATTGGTGGCAACAAGTATGGCTTTGTGATAGTGGATGACTACACTAGATACACTTGGGTGTTCTTTCTCTATGACAAGAGTGATGTTTATGATCTATTCAAGTCTTTTATCAAGAGAGTGTAAAATGAGTTTGAAATTACCATCAAGAAGATTAGAAGTGACAATGGTAGTGAGTTCAAGAACACAAGAATTGATGAATTGTGTGATGATCTTGGTATTGGACATCAATTCTCTCCAACCTACACTCCTCAATCCAATGGTGTAGTTGAAAGAAAGAATAGAACTTTGATTGATATGGCTAGATCAATGCTTAGTGAATACAATGTGAGTCATTCATTTTGGAGTGAAGCTATCAACACGGCTTGCTATTGTAGTAACCGTCTCTATTACCATGGGAAGCTTGGGAAGACACCATATGAGCTATTGAATGAAAGAAGCCCAACATTGCATAGTTTAGAGTGTTTGGTTGCAAATGCTATATTCTCAAGAAAGGCACTAGATTGAGCAAGTTTGAAAAGAAATGTGATGAATGATTCTTACTTGGTTATTCTACCACAAGCAAAGCATATAGAGTTTGGAATCTCACTAATGGCACCTTGGAATAAGTTCATGATGTTGAGTTTGATAAAACCCAAGGATCGCAAAATGAAGCTCAAAACCTTGATGATGTGAGAGGAGATTAATTGTCAAATGCAATGAAGAACATGGACATTGGTGATGTTAGGCCAAGGCAAGTTGATGATGATGATATTCATGCGATCAACCAAAATGTGTAAATTGATACAAACCAAGCAAGCTCTAGTGGTTCTTATGATGAAGCTCAAGTTCAAGGTCAAACAAGTGGAAGCAATCAACTCTTAATACTCCAACCTACTAGCATTGCAAGAGATCATCCGTTAGATCAAATCATTGGTGGAATTCAAAGTGGTGTTCAAACTAGATCAAGGCTAGCATCCTTTTGTGAGCATTACTCATTTGTGTCACTTGAAGAACCTAAGAAATTAGAAGTTGCTTTGAAGGATTCCGATTGGGTAAATGCCATGCATGAAGAACTAAATAACTTTGCTAGAAATCAAGTTTGGAAACTTGTTGAGAGGACAAAGAACTACAATGTGATTGGTACTAAGTGGGTCTTTAGAAACAAGCAAGATCAAGATGGTATGATTGTGAGGAACAAAGCAAGATTAGTAGCACAAGGATACACTCAAGTTGAGGGTTTTGACTTTGGAGAGACATATGCACCGGTTGTAAGATTGGAGGCAATTAGAATCTTATTAGCATATGCTTGTGCACACAACATTAAGCTCTATCAAATGGATGTCAAGAGTGCATTTCTCAATGGCTACATCAATGAAGAAGTTTATGTTGAGCAACCTCCCGGTTTTGAAGATGACAAGAAGCCCGACCATGTTTTCAAGCTAAAGAAGGCATTGTATGGTTTGAAGCAAGCACCTAGAGCATGGTATGAGAGATTGAGGGACTTTCTTCTCTCTAAAGGGTTCAAGATGGGAAAGGTTGACACCACTCTCTTCACCAAGAAGCTTAGAAATGACTTGTTTGTGTTGCAAATCTATGTGGATGACATTATCTTTGGATCAACTAACCAAGACTTTTGTGAAGAGTTTGGAAATATAATGGCTAATGAGTTTGAGATGTCTATGATTAGAGAGCTTAGTTACTTCCTTAGACTTCAAATCAAGCAAATGAAGAATGACACTTTTGTAAGTCAAGGCAAGTACATCAAGGACATGATCAAGAAATTTGGATTGCAAGATGTTAAACCAATGAGTACACCAATGGGCACAAATGATCAATTGGGTATTGATGATAGTGGAAACATGGTAGATCAAAAGCTATACCGGTCTATGATTAGAAGTTTGCTCTATGTCACCGCTTCTAGGCCGGATGTAATATTTAGTGTGTGCAAATGTGCAAGATATCAAGCTTCACCTAAAGAAAGTCACTTGAAGGCAACCAAGAGAATATTGAGATATCTTAAGGGCACTCATGATGTTGGATTATGGTTTCCAAAGGGGTCTAATTTTGAGTTGATTGGATATTTAGACTCCGACTATGGTGGATGCAAGATTGATAGAATGAGCACAAGTGACACTTGTCAATTGCTTGGAAGGTCTCTTGTTTTATGGTCATCAAAGAAACAAAATAGTGTTGCACTATCTACCGCCGAGGCCGAATACATTAGTGCCGGTAGTTGTTGTGCACAATTGCTTTGGATGAAGACAACTTTGAGTGACTTTGGAATTAAATTCAAGAATGTGCCTTTGTTTTGTGATAATGAGGGTGCTATCAAGATGACTCAAAATCCGGTTCAACATTCAAGAACCAAGCACATTGATATTAGGCATCACTTCATAAGAGACCATCAACAAAAGGGTGATATTAGCATTGAGAGCATTGGCACCGAAGATCAACTAGCCGACATATTCACAAAGCCACTTGATGAAAAGAGATTTTACAAGTTGAAGAATGAATTGAACATACTTGACTTCTCCAACTTGAAATGAGTGCACCCCCACATTCTTATATGACATGCCTCTCCTCCAACATAGCAAGGTAAAGTTGTTTGGCATATCATTCATACTTTGCTAAGGACATGGTTAGAATATATAGACATATTTGCATGACAAATAAGCTCATTCATGAAAATCAAATAATTTTAATGTATATATGGTACCACTATTGCTTCTATGTTTGATTGATCTAGTGGTAGCATATGACATGTTTGTGGGCTTGCAAACCTAGTGTTGAATCTAGAAAATGAGCTCATGATGTGTAATTCAACATGGTCAAGATAACCCTTATACTTTATGAGGTATAAAAAAGCTTGTCCTTGGTTCAAACCGAATTACATATTCTAGGTAAGTGATCTAGATTGAACCATATTTTGGATTCTCTCATATTGATTGACTTATCTCTCACTAAAATTGGCACCTTTTTGGTGATTGTTGACAAAGAGGGAGAGAAAAGACACAAAGATAGAAAAGTCACAAGATAAAAAGTTAAGTTGCAAAGGGGAGAAAGATATAATAAGGGGGAGAGAAATCAAGGGATCAATTAAAATTGAGCACACAAGTAGGGGGAGCAAGCTCATGAATTATTTGTTGCATTTGTATGTGCATTAACATGATGAATTGTTGCATTGCAAAGCTTAACTTCATATTCATGATTAAATGATGTTTGCTAGAAATAGAACTTGAATGATGGTTTGTTAAGAGTAGCTTTACAAGTGGTATCTAGACACCTTTTGCTTATAATGTTGATCTCACGGGGTACTTTAGTGTTTGTGATCTTTACAAGTGATGTATTACAAGTGGTGTCTAGCTACATCGATGCTAAGGATGATATATAAAGGCAACTCCGATTGGTATCACGCTTCAAAGGTCCATTCTATATACCTTAGCATCAATTTGATAGTAGTAACTCTCCCAAAATACAAATCCATTCATATGTGCACAATTGAACCAAACTCATGGAAGCACATATGTAGGGGGAGCTAAAACTATCGAAATTTAAAATTGATTTCATTTCATATCTTTGTGATGGTTGTCATCAATTACCAAAAAGGGGGAGATTGAAAGCCCAAGTTTGGTTTTGGTAATTAACGACATCAAGTTGCTAATGCCATGTGTTAAGTGTTTTGAGTTAGGCATAAGCAACACATGTAATGAAGGTGTATGTGGCAAGGAGTGGTGACCACAAGATCACAAAGAGATGGTGCATGGACATGAAATGATAATCATGATGGAGATGCACACAATATGATGGACATGATGATCAAGTGGAGGAGAATGATCTAAGAGCGCAAGGCAAAGGTATAACCATAGGGGTTTTCCTTTTACCGGTCTAAGATGAGTAGAGAAGTGATTGACCGGGTTTAGGATACATAGCCGACTATCAAGAGGGGCAATCACGGTTAGCTCGGGAATCAAGTGTCACTAGATCAATGTCTTGAGCATATGCATTAGGATCTAGCAGAGAGCTAACATAACGCCTTGGAAAATGTTTGTGAAATGCTAACACACATGCACATGGTGGTGTACACTTAGTGGTGTTAGCATATTTGCGAAGGCGGTGGAGTTTAAGCGGTAAAGAGGGGTTTGGGTTCCTCTCTCCGTCCCGCTGAGCTGGCGAGGCGAGATTCGGCGTTTTTTGGGGAAGTGAAATGTCTATTTTCTACTGCGCCGGAAGTCGGAAAAGAAACGAAGGCGAACGGAGGTCACAGAGGTGACCGGACGCTGGACCGGACGCGGTCTCTGTATGACTGGACGCGTCCGGTCAATTTGACCAGCGCGTCCGGTCAGCGCGACTTCGGCTGTTTAAGTTCCTAATGGCTAGCTGCATATCCCTTCGCTATAAATAGAAGATGTCCGGGGTTTGAGGGTATCTCTTGCACATTTTGAGACCTAGAGACATACTTTGAGCTAGAGAACAACCCCTCCACTCATCTCTTTGCTTAGTTGCACATCTTGAGTGAGATTGAGTGAGATTCAAGTGCATTGCTTGAGAGTTGCATTCTAGAGGCACTTGATCTTTGAGTTGCTGTGGATTTCTTGTTACTCTTCCGTGTTTCCCGACACGGTAGACGGCTTGGAGCAGCGGAGGTGATTGAGCTCACAATTGGAGATTGTTGGAGCCTTCACCAAGTGTTGTAAGGGGTTCTTGATCCTTCCCCGCGGGAGTTCGCAAATTGGATACTCTAGTGGAGCTCGTGGCTTAGAGGATCCCCATCTTGTGTGCGGTTGTGCGGCGCCCGCCTAGGGCTCGACTCTTGATAGTCGATTAGCTCGCAAACCAACAAGTGGGTGTATCGCCATAACGGGGAGTAGCTTGCCAGGAAGCAAGTGAATCTCGGGATAAATTCTTATATCATTCTCTTCCTGAGGATTTCTCTTGTGTGATTGATTGATTGGTACTTCTCATCTCTACACGGCGGTATAATCACTCGAAGCTCTTCTCTCGTATTACTTCTTGTTTCTAGCTTGTAGTTGTTGTTGTGTTTAGTGAATAGCCTTATACTAGACTTGTGTAGGTGGCTTGCTTAATTAGTTAGAGCTAGTGCTTTTGCTTTGCCACCTTTCATACTAACTTATGGTTAAGTAATTCTTGTAGAAGTTTTAATTAGGCTATTCACCCCCCCCTCTAGCCTTTTTGAACTTTACAATAATCACTCAAAGCTCTTCTCTCGCGTTACTCCTTGTTTCTAGCTTGTAGTTGTTGTTGTGTTTAGTGGATAGCCTTATACTAGACTTGCGTAGGTGGCTTGCTTAATTAGTTAGAGCTAGTGCATTTTGCTTCACCACCTTTTGTACTAACACTTGTGGTTAAGTAAATCTTGTAGAAGTTTTAATTAGGCTATTCACCCCCCTCTAGCATTTTTGGACCTTAGAACGCTTAGCTCGTCACTTGCTTGCCTACTCTCGCTTCACTTGCCTCGCGTATACCGTATACGGCCATGCGCATGAGCCGGGCTCGACCGGCGTCGCACGACGAGGTGAGCAGCCCATGAGCATCCCCTTGCTCTTCCCACTCTCCCTGTGGTCTTTTCTTTGCTTTCCTCCTTGCTTTTGCCTGTGCCGAGCCACCCCCGAGCTCTACGAGAGCTCCGCCATGACGTCCAGCAAGCATGAAGCAAGAAAAAAGCTCGTGCTAGATTCTCTCCCTTCCCGTGCATATGTATGTGACACATGGGCCCTAAACAATAACTCCACCAAATAGTACATGCATAGTATACACCATGCACTACCGGCCAAGCCAAATACCCATGTGATCACTCATTCCTTAATGTGCATTATTCTTTTTCGCGTGATTAAATTTCGGCCATCTTGCAGAGCCACATGCTAACTCCGATTCCAAATATTATTCTTTCTAAGTTTATCTAAAATCATGATCCATCTTCCATATAAATTTCATGATTTTTAGAACTCATTTGAATTTATGTGATTATTTATCTGTGCTTATTTGCCTGTTGCGCTCGTTGCGTACTTTTATCTGACAGAGTGAACGAGCCGGAGAACGAGGACGTCAGAGGGGAGTACCGCGAGTTTGACGCCAAGGATCTGGATGATCAATAGGAGTTTGCCGAGGACATCGACAGAGGCAAGTTTGATCTAATCCATTTGATGCATGTTGATCCTATTTTTAAACACAACCCGTATAAGCCGTTTTAAATGTTGCATGTACGATTATACATATAAGATATTTTTGCTGCTTAGTTAAACCTGTTGAATAGCTATCCTTGAATTGGATTACCTAATAGTTGTCTTGTTCAAACTTAGAAACAAATAATATGCTATGATAAAATATTATTATTTAGTATGCTTAGGATTTGATATTCATCATGGATACTTATTACTATGTTTCCTCAAATGCAATGATTTTAAATACAAAATGGTGTGAGTTGTGATAATAAATTGTGGGTATTATAAAAGGGTTAATGAACAAGTTATAGATGGTGATTACCCTATAGATGGGGTGGATCGGTGTTCCTTTTGTAGGATGTCGTGATGTTGGGACTTATACCTTTTGTGGTTAAACATGAAGATATCCACCTTATCTCGATTAAGGACTGAGTTGATGATTCATCTTGCCTAACTCATTTATCGTACAACCACTCACCTTGCATAGGAAAGGCTTAGTCTAAATCTCTCTAGTTGGTATGGTAATCACCTGGAGGCAGGTGTGTAATAGGACACTATGATATGTATGTGGAAATTGATGAATATTGTATGAAATATAAAGAGCGCTATAAATTATTATGAGATGTGGCCTTAGTGTTCCCGTGGTGAGCACCATTACTTAGCTATGGAGGGTAATGACTTTGATGGATCTGTGCTTGCATGACGGTGTTAAGCTACGGTATCCTACTTTTGGGGAAAGTGTAAAACCTCTACAGAGTGTAAAATTTATCCGGATAGACGTGTATACGGTATCAGACAAGTTATAATTTGGTTTCAACAACTAGATGGGTTAGGATGAGTGAAAACATGAGAGTGAGTGTGATTTTGAAAATGAATGGTTGTCTACCATGTGTTGTGGGAACAAGGGTTCAACAACACTTAAAATTGTGACAAACCCCTTTTTCAGAAATACTATTATATATACAAAATATGTCTGTTGCAAAGGTATTTATAAAATGAAACTCTGCATGTGTAAAAAGATAGTTTTATGCAAATAAACCAAGTCTTATCCTTGATACATATCCATATGCATATGCGGTTATCCTATTTTGTAGGGTAAGGTTGAATTTGCTGAGTACTCTGTACTTACCCTTGCTTTGTTGGACAGAGGAAGATTTGAACTTTGATCCCGAAGCTGCGTTTGAGTAAGGTCGTGTCTGCACCCAGCTAGCCTGTGGCATTAGGATCCGTCAGATGATATGTATTAGCGAGATATTTTTCTAGGTCTGTTGGACCTGTATTGTGTTGTGGTTACTTTTAATCGTGGCATGTCTTCATTGCTCGCGCTTGTCGAGACTACTGCACTGGGACTTATCTGATGAAATAAATATGTTATTAGCCTCCTGGGACTAGTATTGTATCACATTTAAGTTCCTGGTTAACCAGGGCGCTTCAGTATGAAAAACACAAATATGGTCTTCTCCTTTCAAACTTACGTGCACGGCGTTAGCTAACTTCTAGTGTGGTGCACTCTCTAATGATCACCAACCGAGTTATCAAGTGACCCATTGAAAACACTAGTGTAATGTTCAAATTGGTGCAAATGAGTCACCTTTACTCTTCGGTGATCAATCCGGTGAGTGTAAAGACCACACTGAACTTTTTTCTCAAACCTTTTCAAATGGCTAACCCCAAACGAATTTCCATAGGAATACGAAGACATTCAGCATTGAGGTAGCATTTTTAAAATATTTTGCAATGGTTTCACTTGCTTCCTCACCGTGCCACTCAATCTAACACATATGCGTTATTAGTCCTCAACTATGGCACCAGATAACTGCATTAGCAAAAGAATTCATCTTGTACCACTATCTATTCAAACCTGACCAATCACTTCTCTACACACCTTGGGCTAGTGCAAATACCTTTGCCTTCAGACTTTTGCTTCCAATTCCATCCATCTCCATCACTTTCTATCACTTGTTGAGCACTTCACTTCCATGGTCCTTGCCATCTCCTCTATAGTTCCATGTATGTCTCAACTAGCTTGTGAACTGAGCACCTAATCATCTCACAAGGAAAAACATTGGTCACTTAATATTATCACTAAATTACCAAAACAAACCAAGACTTTGACATTGTATTTTCTATAAATAAATGTTGCTTAACTCTTACTGGTACTACTACTCCCTCCATCTCAAATATAAGACATGCAACTATTCCAAAATTCAAACTTTGTTATCTTTGACCAATAATTAATATGATCATATAAAAATTTATACTATAAAAGTAGGTTAAGTTAGATTTGTCTGTAGAAACACATTCTAGTTCTAGTGCTCGTCAGGCATGTGAGTCAATTGAAAAAAAATGTGATACAAGCACAGTGGTTGATAGAACTCTCGATACAGTATCAAATTGGCAATAAATTTTCATATGCAATCGTGATAAAAATGGAAAAAAACAACAGCCACCTCCTCTTTGTATCATAATTGCAATGTTGCCTTGCCAAAGATTTATAGGCTATTATATATTTACCTCCATTGTACAATGCCTACCTCCAGACTCCAGATAAATTACTTATTGTTGAATGCATTCATGATCCATCTCAAATTAAAAGTCTATCATCGATGAATGATTCTACCATATTCATCTGTCATGCGATCAACCATACACTTGTTGTACTATACCTATATACCATACAAGTATTGTATTTATGTATTTGCAGCTATCTTATTTTACCCTAACATTGAATAACGAAGAGTGTTTTTTTTTGTTTTCGGTCATTTTTGTTTTTTGTTTATATTTTCAGGAGTTCTCGGACATTGACTAATATGAATCTAGTTGCAGTACCGGTATGCATTACAATTTGTGTGGTCTTGAGTCCTGTTTGAATACCATAAGGGGCAGTTTTGATCCTATAAATTGAATCTTATTCAGCAATTGCTTTCAATGAGAATTGAATTAGGCAGAATGTAATTGAAATCTAATATTCTTGATTGCGTAAAATGGTCATTTTACTCCTCACTTAACACTGTTAAGTAGCTGAAATAGACGGAAGGCCATATAGGTAAGTGAAATTCATTTTTTTGGCCTAATAGGTAAGTTCAAGAAAAAAAAATGTCATATAAGGAAGCCATAGTTTTTTGGAGGTCATAATTCTCTCTATACGTATATCTATCCATTTTTGTCTCCCACACGTCCCTTGGCCAGCGGATGATGGCACCTCGGACAAGTCGTTGACGAGGGCCATGGCGATGTTTGTGGCGAAGAGTACCTGGACCCAACGCCTCCTTTTTCGATAATTCACACGCGTGCGTGAGATAGGGAGAGAGAACGAATGCCAACAAGCTCCTGGGCGGTGAAGGATTTGTAGTCCCCGGACGTTGGCCACTAGGGCTCGTCGGTGCTGGTTTTTTTAGTCAAACATCGGGGGTTGAGGGACCACACCTGAATATATTCTCCCTCCATCGATTCCGGCAAGCTGTTAATGGTTGGTGTTAGAGTATGTACAATGCAATGACGCTTACGTAGATGCTTAAAAAAATTTCATCATCAGGCATCGGTGTAAGAGTCCTAGCCTACAGTGGAATCAATCATTTCATAGGTGCTTAAATGTTTGGCTATAGGAGCCTTTTTAAGCGTCTACCTATGCAATGCGTGTATGATTTATTTTAGCACCGGCTCTTTTACGCCAATATTTAACTAGCCTCGAAGCACCGGCTCCTGGTTTCACTACTAGATGCACGGTCCAAGCGTCGGCCGCCTGGTGGAGCGCCTTTTCAGCCTGCAAACGCCGCTGATGCTTCCACCGTGTCAAGAAAATTAGTTGATTGACGCTTAGCGTCGTCTAAGCGCTCCGCAATGTACGTGGCCTTAGAACGCCAAGAGGAGTCTCGGGTACATGGTGGCAGTCTTCTTTGCATGAGGGTGTCTCTAACAAAGATGCAAATCGCTAGCAAATACAGTACTATATTAATTTTAGTCTAGGTGGATGAAAGAGAACGCAAAAAACATGGAGGCTAGCGAGATGTCAAGGAGTATGATCGCACGGAGTCCAAGTAACTCATATTCGATGAAATCTGTGGCCCTCCCTTTCTTTTACTATGTGCAGCAAGCGTTTTCTATTTTGTTTACTCTCTCTTCAACGTTGCTGGCGATTTGCATCGCTCCTAGCCTTGCCGAGAACTCTTTGGTGAGGTGTGGTGTGGGAATGCGGCGCCGTGCGTGCGCGTGCGCGTGCGGCTCCGATCTGCGCCGGATCTAGCCATCATGACGGCGTAACGATGTGAGCGACGAGTCGACTCGAGGGGGTCGCGGTGCACGGGAAGAGTCGGGAGAGAGATGAAGGTTGTTTGGAATTGATTTCTAGTTTTTAGCCTGTGAATCTGGAGTGGGCTGCCATTTCGAGTCGTGAAAAAAGGCAGAATGTTTGCTTTCACAATTCTTAGTCCATCAAAAGTCACCCAAGAAAGCAATTCCAATTCGTCTCGATTCAGATTATTCAAATAGGCTGTAAGGGTTTATTGGTTTCGTATAAGTTCACACGTCCTTCTCTGTCCATCTGTTTTTTCTTTCTTTTTTTCGTTTGTCTTTTCCCTTTTTCCGTTCGTACGTTTCATTTGTTTTTTCCTTTTTCCGTTCGGCATGTTTTTTTCGCTTGTTTTTTCCTTTTCCATCCATCACCCTTCGGTTTCTTTGTTCATGGATTTGTTTTTTTTTATTAAGAGCTATTAAACCGTTGATCTTTTTTTTAAGAAACAAACATCCCTGACTAAGTTATTGATATCCTTACAATTAAAAATATTTTTTTATTAAAAACTGATCAATAGATAGTATTAAATTATGAAAATTAATGTTATAATATATTTACGAGTAAATATTTTTTTAGTTTTTAGTGGGAGAGCAATAATCTATCAAGGTTGTATTTTAATTGGATACAATACTTAGTATGACATTGTCATATTATATTATTGCCAACATAACTTATATTATGAATGCCATAGTCATCACAAAATAAATGAAAGTTTTAAATACTTTATATAATGGATAAAACATAAATAAATATGTATCGTCATGTTTCAATAAACATTTATAGCTTTTTTTTGGTGTAATGCATAAACATATTCACTATAATAATAATATTAAAAAAATGAAATTTTCTTTGTCCATTGTCCAACCATCCTTTTTTTGTCTTTTTTGTTCTGGTTCCGTTTGTTGAGATAGAATTGGTAATGAGAATTAGCTCTAAGAGATATATACATATAATATAGATATAATTAGTACACATTTTTCATGATGCAAATTCTGGGGCCACTTCCCCGGGCCCATTAGACAGCCCACCGGTCGTCTCTCCCCCGCAGGCCCGCAATTTGTGAGCACAGAAAATTTCACTGCGATTGCTAAAAAAAGGAAAATTGCACTGCAAAACCGTTGCGGTTGCGGCGAACACTCGAGCACCCCCGACTGCAAAAAGGTTGAGATGGTCTCCATGGCGGCCGCCGCGGCGGCCGTGGGCGTGCTGCTGCCGTTCCCGTTCTACTACGCGCTGTGGACCCACCCACAGCGTTGGGTGGACTTGTGCGGCCGCGGCGCCGACCCGTGCCGGCGGATGGCGCAGGTCTCGCACGCCATCAAGGCGCTTCAGCTCCTCGCGCTCGCCTCCGTCGCTTCATTCTCCTGGCCCCCGCTCCTCTACTGCCCCGTCCTCCTCGCCGTCGGCCAGTATCTCAACTTCAAGTGAGTAACCGATTCGTCCTTCTCCTGTCTGTTCTCCCAGTTAGCGAGGCGCCGTACATGATCCATCCCGCGTTAAGCAATAGCTTCAGGATTTTATAATCTCTACAGCTTGCAACTGTTTCTGTTGGTGCAAAGGCGCATGTGATTAAGAATATCTTGTATTGTTGTCTGTCTTGACTGAATTACGAATTGTAAGGACTATGAATTGAGCATTTGAGCTACTGGCTATTAGAATGATAGATGGCCGAAGATATGTCTAAGCTCTTCAGTACCTAAAGAAACAGATGCATGCCAAGCCTGACGTCTGTTGTTCACCTAGGTGAATCAAACTAAGTGTATTTTATTCAACGGTTCTTAGCTGTAGGAATTGGAGGTCACTGGCTTGGAATTTGAAGGAATTTATTACTTCTGTCGGATCTTGTGCAAGCCTTAATTTCTCTTTCCATTTAGTGCTGCAGAATTGCTTCAGGTGATTAAACACTGGTAAATGTGATTTCGAAACTGGGTACAAAGAAATGGTTGGCAAAGTGGATTAGGCAAACAATTGTCATTTTCTCCCTTTTAACACTCATGGGTCTAGGCACACTGGTAGATTAATGGAATACCATCTCTTGGAATTTTCCTTGTCTTCATATAACCAATGGTTTTGCATCATGGTGCTATCTTCATTGATAGATTTTTATTCTAAATTTTGTCTTTGTTAAATTGTTGATAAACCTTGAAAGTGGTGATAAGATCATGCTGTAAGGCTTGGGACTCAACTCACTGTTGTAACAGATGATAACAAATTTGGCTTATTTTTATCACATATGGATAACCTATTTGTTTCATTTTTAAACAAGGAGGTTAATGCTGACCAATCTTAACACTGGTTACCCGTAGTTGTCGTCATAGTGTAAGGTGTGAGTGGAGTTACTGTGGTATGCCGTATGTGTAACATTGAGTAAATTCATTGCTTGCTTATTTCCATTCGTGTCGACATCCCTGCCCAGAAGTTTCAGTTGTGATTGTTGATTTAGGGGGTCTTTGGTTCCTGACCACACTTTGCCACACTTTATATGTGGCCGGCACAAGTAATTTGGCTGTTGTTTGGTTTCCAAATAAACTGAGGCAGCCACATAATCTCATAGTTTATTTCTATACAAATATACGCCACACTTGGGCGGCCTTTTTCTCTGCCTCACTTCTGTGGCGGCGCCACAACCGGCATGGCTGGCAGCGGCCAGGAACCAAATGGCCTCTTAGTAAAGTGGAAAATGATGGTAGTGCTGAGGTCAACGATTAGGAGAGAGGTGGATAGTACCAAAGATTGGTGCACTCAGAATGAGTAGAGCTAGATGGCTGGCTAGTGGTTACAAAGGTGAAACAGAATTCCAGCCATAACACTAGTTGAATAATGATAAACAAGAGTAGCAGAAAATCTTTCCGTGTGAACTAGTACAAAGAAGATCCTGATCTCGTCATATGCATTCTATTTTATCAATATCGTAATACTTCTACACTACATGGACATAGTACTATAACGAGGGAGTTCATAGTCATCGAAGCTTTGAAGTTTGTTTGTGTTCCATTGTGTGTATGCTGCTAGCAGTAGCAGCCATTATATGTTCTGCTATGTTTCAGATTGGCCGTGATAGTGTATTCAATCTCAATCCCTGATATGCCATCACGGTGTCTATGACATATAGCCCCCCCCCCCCCCCCCCCCCCCCCCCCCCCCCCAAACACCCCCCACCCCCACGCTCTCACTGACAATGGTATATCATGGATTTAAGGTTTATTTGGTGGCATAGGACGAATTATTCCATTGATTTATTATTTGGCTATCTTCATTGATAGGTCCTTGCCATAAAACTTTGGCTCTGTTGAATGTTGAAATATCTTTAAAAAAATGCTTTATAGTTGTGCTACCTGCAAGATAAGGGGTTCTTCAATTCATTAACAATTGATATAAAACTGGTCTTTGAATGCATATGGACAACCCAGTTATGTATTTCTCCAACGAATTTAGTGCTCGTCAACCTAAACACTGGCACAACTCCTCTCGGAGTAAGGTGTAAATGAATTTAGTGGGGTATGCATAACATCAAGTGAATCCATCGATTGGTGGACTGGTGGTTTCTGTTCATATGAAAATCCCTGGCCTTAAGTTCAGTACATTGTCACTGCTGATTTAGTAAAATAAAAAATAATGTATAGAACACAGAGGAAATCACTACACTTCTGTATCGAACGCATGCTAGCTGGATTAGGTCAGAGGTGGATAGCACCAAAGGTCGGGCCTCCAGTAGATGTCGTGCTGACACTGCTGCATGGGTCCGGCTGTTGTGGTCACAGAACTCGAGAGTTGGATGGCTGGCTAAGGGTAACAAAGGTGAAACATAATTTCAGTGGCACGATTAGTTAGAAAAATGATAAACATATGTAGCAGAAAATCTTGTGGTTTGAACTACTACAAGAAGAACCTGGTCCAGTTATGCACATTATATTTTGTTGTCTTCCATAATACTTGTACACCGCGTAGGAATTGTACTGTGAGTGTTGCCCTGCTTTCTTCTATAGTATTGTGAGGACGTGAGGGAGTTCATAGTGCATCCTGTCTCTAAAGATTGTATTCTGGTTTATACGTGCTGTTCACAGTATCTGCCTATGTCTGTTCTGCTATTCTGAAATTGGCCACCATATTGTGTTTCATTATCTGGTTACTTAGTGCTCATTGTCTTGTTAGAGTCACAGCTAAAATTTTATCTAGCCGTAAAGAGTCTACACGTACACTGTATTCAATGTTATGAAGGACGGACAGTACATTGTTTTTGTTCCTGAAACGGTGAAACCTTTGTTTCTTTTCAGGGTGTACCAGCTGCTTGGTGAGTCTGGTACCTACTATGGCGTTCGATTCGGAAAGACAATCCCGTGGGTGACAGAGTTTCCCTTTGGCTATATCAAAGACCCGCAGTATGTTGGGAGTATGCTTAGCCTCGTCGCACTTCTGTGTTGGGTTCCGCTTCAGTATGTGCTGCTGTGGTGCCTTGGTTATGTTTTCATGATGTGGGTCGAACACAAGGAAGACCCAGCCACTCGTGCCAAGGTCATCTCCTAATTGCTTAGTTATTGCAGCTGATAGTTTCCTACAGGTGCCCTAGTGACATTGCATAAATATTCTTTCAAAAATTTTGGTGCGTGATTGCTGAGAAGTGATGTGCCGTAATCTCGTACCTTATATCAAAGTACTGTGGCAACCTCTATTCTTGAGTAATTCATGTCAAGCAGTATGCTTGTAGACTTTAGTTGTAGCTTATTGGGTATGAGATCATCTTGTACCCTGAGCAAATATGCAACCGGGAGCACTTGGTTGTTGGTGGGCAAATATTTTGACCAGCATGGACATGTGGCATGAATCTGTGATCGGTACCCACGACTGTCCAATGAGGAGGGTCTACTCAATTTTTTCCTTTCATGTATGTAATAAGAATTGTAATTTTTTTAGTTGAAACTTGTGAGGTTTCTACAGACTGCAAATGTTCTTGTCTGAGTCCGAGAAATCTCACTGCATATCTATGGCTAATGTTCAACCTGTAGCGCCAGTGTGCACAAAGGAGGCCGTTGAAGGTCTTTACAAGTGGATCTAAATCTTTAAGCCTTGTCAGGTAACATCAAGTGACAAGATCACTATCTCAAATGCATTGTGGCGGTAAGGTGTGCCACATTGGAACGTGCGTTAAGAATCAATTGGTGCTATTCCATTAGAAAAGCTTATCACGCCATTTTTATTGGTGGGGCAACTCTATTTTGCATCGGCACTAGTATCGGCAGCATGACAAATCCACCTTCTCACCTTAAAATCATTTTTTTATACGGAGTGGATTAGCTATGACTAGTTATTAGCTGGGGCTTAGCCCAAATTACATGGAATTTACAAACTAGTTTTCTAATAACTAGTTGAAGGTTCTGGCTAAAAGCTTAGTCCATCTATTAGCCCTGTGTTTGGTTGGACTAGGACTAAAATTTAGTTGTCTAACAATTAGCCCAATGCATCAACCATGCCCTAAATTTGTAGCTCATAATAAATCTATAACTTTATAGTTTTGAGTTTTTTTTCATTTAAATTTCTTAAGATGCTTAAAAAGTTGATACACATTTTCAACAAATATTAAGCGCCGAGGCCTGTCATCTTAGAAATATCCTATTTTCTCATACAAGTTGGATAGATATGAAATTTTATTTGAAAACTGTAGTTCTGGACAAGATCTATAACATTTTATTTTTGTGTTCTTTTTTATTTGGATTGGAGTCATTAATATGCTTAAATAATTGATACAAACTTTCAGTAATTCGCAAAAAAAAAAAAAACTTTCAGTAACATACATGGAATGTACTGATAACTTGCCGCCCCTGGTTAGGACTCCGATTCGATTCGTCTACGGTCTACTGAGATGTCCTACTGGGATGGTCTATAAAAGACATGGAGCGTCCTTAATCGTTTCAACCCCTACGACTACTATCAATCGATCGGGTATTCGGGTGCACGTAGCTCAGGCTCGCCCCAGCCGTAACCATGGCTCCTCGCTACACCTACGGCGACGGGCCGAGCGGGAGCTCCTGCTTAAGCATCGGGCTCACCGCGCTGCCGTGCCCCGGCGTGGCGCTCCGCCGCAACACCGTACCGTCATCGACTGCACCCCGGGCAAGGACCGCATGCCGCCGGTCACCATCGACTTCCTCAACAAGAACCTGCCGCAGCAGAGCGAGGCCGAGGCCCCGGCCCCGGCACCGGCATCAGCCGTTGCCGCCCAGGAGGTGACGGGGAGCTTCACGTGCAACAGCGGCGACTTCGTCCTCTTCAGCCAGCTCCAGCGCGTGGAGGAGATGGTCGCGGCGGCGGGGCTGCCCCGGGAGTGCGCGCTCAGCGTGGAGCAGTTCTTCAACCTGTCCGCCTCCCACGCCACCAACTCCTACAAGGCGATGGGCGATGGCGATCACCGTGGAGGCCGGCGCGCCCGGGAGCATCCTCGTGGACGAGTACGAGTACGAAGACGAGGAGGTGCCGCCCGGCGCGGTCGTCGGGGAGTGCGCCATATGCTACAAGGAGTACCTGGTCGGCGGAGCCACGTCCGTGAAGCTGCCGTGCGGCCACACATTCCACCACAAGTGCCTGGACCGCTGGACGGCCGTGAACCGGACGTGCCCCTGCCGCCGGGCGCCGGTGCCGGAGAAGCAGGACTACTGGGACGAGGACGATTGCGACTTTTTCGAAAGCGTGCATTAGCACGTGCTTCGTCAAGTAGAAGTGGGAAAGTTTACAACCTCGATAGAGAGTCACGGCGTGGAGCCGTACACGTCTCGGAGAAAACATAAAACACGAATCACCATCTCATGGTGGAGAGACAAGGTTGTACTAAGTAAAGAACAAATTGTGCGACGTAGATGGAATGGGCTCTCCACGCTAATCAGGTGGCCTGAGCCGTGAGCAACGCCAGGCTGCCAAAACCAGCACCGATCCAGGCGTCAGCTTCCTCCATAATGATGGAGAGCAATTCAGATGGCGTCCTTGACGTGCGATCGAATGTTCAACGGTTGCGTTCCTTCAACAGGCACCAAGTGGCGAGCAAGACCAACGAGTCGAAGCTCCTCCTGAGGAGATTGCGACGAACAGTGGCGGATCCAGGATTGACATCCCAGGGGGGCTAATTAAGGAAGACGTTGATTTACAATTAAGATTTAATGGTGATTTGATGCTATGCTACAGTAATTGCTACAGTGTTTTAGTGGAGATATCACCCTCCCGGGGGGGGCTGCAGCCCCCCAGCCCCCCCCCTGGATCCGCCAATGGCGACGACTCGGAGTCGGAGTACGAGTACGAGGATGGCTCCTTCGCCGGTGCCCGACGGCAGTAGCCAGGAAGTCACGGCCTCTCCGCCTTCTTCGACTTGGAGCAGAACACTAGTGTTCGAACTTTTGCTCATGTTTGCATGTGTCGGTCTTTTTGCGATGAATTAACTAGGGCTTTTTCAGGGGGAAAAAAACTAGGGCCAGTATAATTTGATGCTTGATGCGGCTGAAATACTGCACAACTGCACCATGGTTTAGTGGCAGGACTGTCTAGTGGGACGCTACCCTGATATCCGTCACATTTTTTTCTCGAATTTTTTTTTTTCAGAAAATTTAGGATACACACACGCACCCTAGGTGCGGGCTGCGCCGCCGACGCGTAGTAGTATGGGGCTATGGACCATAGCGGGGCAGCGGCATGGTGACGGCCGACAGTGACCTTGTGGATGGCAAGTGGGGGTGCGCCGTCGAACTTAGAAGTTTTTCAGTGTCTCAAACATTTAGTTTAATTCACATATTTTAAATCTCAATTTTTTTTTGAATTTTTCAAACAATATCCCATAGAGACACAACCTATATTAAAGTTGTAGTACTTAAAAAATTTAAAACTTTGTAGTTAATTTTTATTTGAGTTTATTTAGTAGCCAAAATATTTAATATAAGATTACGAAATGTTGATATAAAAAGATAACATCTTATATATAGTCAGAAGTGGGTGTGTGATGTAGTGGTTGAGAGTCACTAGGTCATGAGTTAACTTTTATAAATGACATTAATAGCTGTCCATCGATTCATAGAGGCGGTCACGTGCCCGTCTCTTGAAATGGCCCAGTAACAATGACCATTTGCCAAAGGCAGACTCGTTGCTCACCTTTGTTAATGAAAAATGGTCGTCTCTAAAAATACTTGCTATAGTAGTGTAGGCCTTGCAACCATATGACCAATTGTGACGACAAGATAAAACTGGTTCATGCCTAACGGGTTGTAATGTGGTTGTTGTAAACTCCCTTTCCCTAGTAGTGCCATTTTACCAAATTATTTTTCTATTTTCTAATAAAACAATATTATATTCAGAAAAAAATCCCATGCCTACAATTCTGAAACTTAATAGGTTCATGGCTCAAGTTTTGCTACGTACATAAGGATTCTCTTGTGTGCACAAAACTATCATATCAAGAAGCTTCCGTTAACATAACTACATAAGGATGCCCACATGTCATGGAATATCGATGAAGGGTAATGGAAAACAGCTAAACTGCAAAAGTTCTGCTATATCGCAACATGTTTCAAATAATATGCACATGTTTTGTTTTTTTTTCCAAATTAAATATGCTGTGCGCATTTGATCACCAGACTATACCCATGGCAGTGGGTGCTATGATGGATTCTTATATATGTTTTAAAGTACTCAAATGTTGCATATATATAGTTTTATGATGCTAAAAGTTACGTAAGTATAGATTTCTGAATTCGCTGAAATATATTTGGAATGACATCTTACATTGAGCCCACAAAATGGTTGTCAGATAAGTCATCCAATCCGAGATCCAACTCTCTAGCTACTCCAAAATCACCTATCTTGGGATTGAAATCAGAATCCAAGAGGATGTTGCTTGGTTTTAAATCCAAATGCACAATGTGTCGATCATGAAGGATTTTAACGCCATGGGCTATCCCCTGAATTATGTGAAATACAGAGGACCAATGAAGTCTTGACCCTGCAGAACATATATAATACTAATCATTGCTAGTAAGCAACTACAGTACCAGTCAGCAAAATACGACGTAACTAAGAGACAATCGGTCCCGATATCTGTGAAGTGTAGTCTAGGCAATATATTTCAGTGGAAACATGTATGTGTGTACCTATACCATTGATAATTCTGTCCAAGCTCCCATTCGGCATGTATTCTCCAACCATGAAAGAACTTGATACTTGGGTTATTCTAAAGCTTTCATCTTCAATTCCTTCATCTTCATTTCCTTCCTCGACGGCAAGGCAATATCCCAAAAAGTTGACAAAATTTTTGTGACGAAGTTTTGAAACAATCCTAAGTTCATCATGGACGCGCTCATGCAGACGATCAGCCGGAATTCGAGAGGAAGGATTATATATCTTGATAGCAACTATCAACCCGTCATGTAATACACCCTGGAAAGTAGATGGGTTCATTACAGATATTATCCAATTGTATGCATGAGCTGAAAAGCGCTAACAAAGGACAACGCTATGTGCAAACTGGAAAATAGGTATGTGCAAATAATATGATTATGATCATCTGAAAAGCGTGAAACAAAATTCGCCAAACCGAGCACATGCTTGTATGTATACTACCTTGTAGACAATCGAATGTCCACCTCGTCCAATGATGTTTTCCTCTGAAAAGTGATCGGTAGCAGTCTCTAATTCAGATAAACTAAACCTTTTCAAGCCTGCCGTCGCTTCCAACCCAGAGAATCTCAAATGTCGTATCCCTGCGGGTGGTGAAATCAACGCAAGCCGATTTTTTTTTTCATGTTTCTGCTTTTTTACGACCAATCACTCCTTATATATTCTGAAAAGTTGAAGCAACAGAAGCTGAGGCAGCAGAAGACACCAGTGATCTTACCTGCTTCAATTCCTAGGGAGAATGGCCACCGGGACGACCTCGGTGGGTGTGCAGGCGGAGGAGCACCAGCTCCCGGCTGCAGTAGCATGTTCAAGCTCAGGGTGAGCTGGGTAGTGGTGGCGAAGACACCCAGCACCATTTGCCGCAGTATGTCGTCCTGCACCCGGCGCAGCTGCCTGGCCATGGCCCCAGCCGCGCAGACACGGTGCATCGTGCTCCTCTTTTGGCAGCTGGTGACGAGCTTGAGGGCGCGGTCGAGGCTCTTCTCGAGCGCCGCCATGGCGCCGTCTATCGCTGGGTCGCTCGTCGCCGCCGCCGTCTCCAGGAGTTGTGACAGGATGGAACTCACCCTGGTTGCGAGCTGTTCGATGTCACGACACTCCTCCTCGTTCCGGCGAACCGTTTGCACCGCCCTCCTGATCGCTAGAGCGATCTTCACAATCTGGTTCGCGGTGCCAATTGGGTCCGCCATGCGTCCCTCCCGCCGTACGACCACCAGGACTAACTGGCAAAGTAAGATCGAGGAACCTTCACTGTTCACAGCTAATCCAACAACATAACCTCCTCGACGAACTCATCCCTGCACCCAATTGGAAAAGGCAAATTGAAAATTATGCTCGACGCGGTTTCACATGGCGTTGGTTGATGCCACTGGAACGCAAGTCAACTCTTCGGTTTCTCCTCATCAGGAACAAAGTTTTAAATAGCGGGCTAAGCTCCTTAGCGGCTGCCTCTCCCAAAAGCTAAGAAAGGCTATAGCGGGCTAAATAGCGGGCTAAGCCATTTAGCGGCGGAGCAAAAAATATGTCAAATATCAGGTAATTTTACACATAACAAACATAAAAGACGAAGAGATTACAAATACCAATTACCAAGTAACTAGGGACAAATAGTTCAAAGTCTTACTAACACATTACACCACAGCTTCATAGTTCATACATGATACATGATACATCACAGACACCTACACACATGAGTTCAAAGTTCATATAAAGTTGACATACATTACACTGCATATCAACTAAATAGTGACAGATAGACAAACAAACATAAGGCATGGAGCCATAGGCCATAGTCTGATACATCAGTACATCACGCATGCATTTCAGCATCTGAATAGATTGTTGTACTCACCTAATCATCTTCAGTATCAGTAGATAGCATAGCATCTTGATTTTCCTCTGAATCAGAAGTAGAGGCTGCAGACTGAGGTTTCATCAGAGATGCCACGGTCCTGAGTTTCTTCCTATGGCGCACAGGCCTTTTCCTTTTGGCTTTTGCTTGAGATGCTGATGCTCCCTGTGATGCTCTTTCTTGTGCTTTTGCTGATGTTTCTGCACATCCCTGATCTTCTTGACTTTGATTTGCATTTGGTTCTAATCCAGTAATGAACTCATTGTTGTCATCCTCCAGCACATCATTAATTTTCTTCTCTATGGGATCTCTACTCTTGTTCTCTTTCTTATGCCTTAGTTTGGAGTTAAATTTGACAAATACAAGGTCTCTCATCCTTTCATGAAGTAATATGTTGCGCCTTTTTGTGTGCACCTAGTTTTGTTGAGATGAATAAATTCAAGTAATGAACAAAGATGCAAAAATATATTCATGTAGGTGAGTTGTGGAAGTAGAATTATTTTTATTACCTGTTCAAATACTGACCAATTCCTCTCACAACCAGAGGAACTACACGTCAAACTTAGAATCTTTATCGCCAACAGCCTCAAATTAGGTGTAGTTGTGCCATGATTCAGCCACCATGTTGCTGCATGAACAAGCAAAGAGTTAAACTCTTGTGATAGCGAAAAGGATTATATTGGATAATTCATCAATCACATTAGTTTCACAATTTTCACCTGGGTTGAAGTCCTTATTTCTCCTCTGCCTTGTGGCAATATCATGTCCAAATGACCCTTGCTGTTTCTTATATTTGCTGAGGTCTTCAATGATATTATCTTGAATTTCTTCATCATCAATCAGCGTCGTAACACATTCTATTACAGCAGCTCTAAATGAACTATCATTCTCAATGTCTGCCTTGTTTGGGTAGTAATAATAAGGGTTCAAATAGTACCCAGCTAAGTGTAGTGGACTCTTCAGCTTGCTATCCCACCTTTTGTCAATTATTTCCCAAACAGGTTTGTATCTTGTCTGATCATTATCAAACCTCAAAGCAATTTCTTTCTCTGCCTCAATCATATATCCATGCAAAAATCCCATTGCAGGCACATCACTATCTATTCTTCTCAGCACATTAGCCAATGGCTCAAAAAAATTAACAGCACTATCAACATTTTTCCAAAAGATTTCAGATTTGATCACTTTTTCCGCCTTCTTTCCCTTGGCACTCTTCAAGTAACCCATCTCATTGAGATCATTATCTCTGAAGAGCCTTTCGAGCTCCTTCTTGTTGTCTTGCAAACTTTTCAGATTCAAATAAGCAGTGGCAAATCGAGTAACTCCAGAGCGAACCAAGTCCTTACCAAGATATTTTCTCATCAAATCCAGCACCCTTGTATGAGCATAGAGAAATGCAGTCAATTGTCTCGCACTTGCAATTGTTTCCTGGACTGGTTGAAGCCTCCCAATGTCCTCCAACATAAGATCTAGGCAATGAGCTGCACATCCATTCCAAAATATTTTGGGTCTCTTTGCTGCTAGAAGACTTGCTGCTGCTACATTAACACTAGCATTGTCAGTGACCACTTGGACAACATTTTCCTCTCCTATGTCTTCAATGCATCTATCCACAAGGTCAAAGATGTATTTACCATTTTTCTTGACAGCAGAGCAGTCCACAGAATCCAAAAAAAGGACCCCATGAGCACTATGCACAACTAAATTCATTACTCCCCTGCCCTTCTTATCTGTCCATGCATCTGTCATAAGTGTACAACCTGAGGTTTTCCATGATTCCTCATGGCTCTTGAATCCATCCAACACTTTCTGTTTCCTTTTCTGTAAAAATGGTCCACTCATCTCATAGGGACTAGGCCCTCTCAAACCTCTACCAAAGGCTCCAATGGCCTCAACCATATTGGCAAAGCTAGGAAGAAGGACTGTATTGTGTGCAATGCTAGCTTCATAAAAGAACTGACATATATACTCACAAGCTCTATCCCTCCTCTCTTCTCTTTTCTGAGTTGTTAACTTTGTTTGAATCTTTTGGTTGACGTTAGCTCCTTTCTGGTTCTTTTGAACAGTCTCTTCTATAGAAGTCGGCTTGTAGAACTTCTCAATAGAGCCACTACCCGATGAAGCAACAACACTGCAACTAGGTCCTTTTGTTGACCTTAGCACAATAACCTCGTTCCCATGGTCAGAGTCTTCACTGCACATTTCACCATCTGAGCGATCCAGATCAATTTCATCTCTGGCCTTTTGCTTTTCCTTTTGCTTTTGTTCCTTCACACTAGTTTTCTTGGTAATCAAAGCTAGCATCTCTTCCTTCACATCAGTCGGAACCTTGTCACATTTAGCAACATTGTAGCCACCGAGACGAGCAAGATGGTACTTTACTCTTGTAATTCCAGTGTTTATCGTCTTCTTACAGTAGTTGCACACTATTGAATGCTTCTTCTTTGGGTCTGGGCAATAACAATGACTCCATGCAGGGTCATCTGAGTTGATAGCAACTCTGGTTGAAGCTGTTTGTTCTACTGATTCAGATGCAACACTTGATGGGGGACCTAAGAAACAAAATTGATATGAGATAAAAAAATGTCAAGCTTACTGCAGCAACCTAGAACAGATCTGGTACTACACTTTCTTCATGGGGTAAATGCCAATATATTTACAGTAAAGAGTAAACAAATCAACGGCACTAGCAAGCTGAATGCAGTAGTACAAAAATCCTAAGCCAATCAGTTATTCAATTCACCATGAGAATGAGATGCAGCACTACGTCACTCACTACTCACTACCGTTCACATCCAGCAGCCCAATACGTAAAGAACAGAGGAAAATGAAAAGAGTTTGAAGAATCTTGCCTTCTGGCCGGGACTGGGACATGGCCGTCGTAGCAACAGCAGCAGGCGCTGCCGCTTGCTCTCCCGTGAGTTCGCCGCGTGCCGCTGCCCTTTGTAGTCGCTGCAACAGCACCAGCCGGTGCCGTAGCTCGCTGCCGCCGCACTTCTGACTCCCCTCGCCGGTATTGCACCCTCGCCGCTCACCGGTCACAGCAGCAACAGCATCCGGCGGCGCCGCCACCAGCACTCACGAATCACGCGAGCTTGGGAGGAACGGTGTCGAATGGTTAGGGTTGTGCGTGTGACTGCTTTCCATCGGTGGATATCCTAGCGATTTGGGCCTGCACGTCATTTGGGCCGACGAAAATTACAGCCCACGCAGAATAGCGGCGCTAAATAAACTGTGATTTAGCGGAGATAGCGCGCTATTAGCCGCTAATAGCGGAAAATAGCGATCTAACGTTAAAACCATCGTAGCTTAGCGTCAGACCTTCTGAACCGCTAAATAGCGCTATAGCGGCAGCTAAATCCCGCTATTTTGAACTTTGATCAGGAACATAAAAAACTAAACATAATAATATAATCCCTCTGTCTCTTTTTATTTATCCTTCTCACTTCTCGATCTTGATAATTTAAACATACACAACTTTAGCTAAATATATATATATATAATATTCATATTTATAGTATATAATTAGTATCATTAAATAGATATTTGAATTTATTTTAATAATAAATTTATTTGTATATACAAATGTTGCTAATATTTTTCTACCCATCGTCAAACTAAAAAAAAATTGTCCGGCACACACTAGGGACAGAGGGAATACGACACACGGTTCTGACGTATAGGCATCCTAATCTGACCAATCTATCTTAAAATCTTTTTAGAAAATGAAAACTATCCGGCCTCTGCATCAGCACATAGCCAATCGTTACAAGATTTTCAGTTCAAACACTGGACAAATGAAATGGGAAAAAACACAATAAAATATAGAGAAATCAAAAGTAAAGTCTATTATTTATTGTTGCCACCTACTCTTGGCGACGATGACGGAGCTAGAAAAAAAATCATAGGCGGGACGAAGGTCAACCAGAAAATGAACTAAAAAGACACTGTATTCACAACGCACTGTATTCACGTACTACGATCATACAAATCATGGCAAAAAAAAAAAACCACTGCAATCACACGTTATGGCGAAAAGTAGACAAGAAACACGAAATGTTATCACAAATTTGAAGATTAAACTAATAGTTCTTGATCCATAGATCGCAAAATACAAATAACTAAGAATGGGTGAACCTGTAGATTGAATGAATATCACACCCCTCCTCCTCCCTCCATCGGCAGTTCGGCAATCGGCAGCTCGGCTGCTCCTGAGCTCCTCGGACTTGGAGGCTCGGACCTCGGACGCCGGACGGCGGACGGATAGGCTGGGCACCTAGCGGTGGGCAGCGGACGGATCGGCGGAAGCGGAAGTGCGGCGGGCGTCGGGCGGCAAGCGGAAGTGCGTGCGGCGCGCGCTCGATGAGGGTTGCGCTCGTCTCGACTTTTTTTTTTTTTTTAGAAACCGGGATTGCATTTCATATAATTAAGACAAGGTTTAAATTCCTTTTGGTTTGGTTCAGGGGTGCTTGTATCGTCTCGACCTATTAGGATTGGGATTGCTGGGACTGGGGAATTGGGGACCAAATTTGGGCCCTTACTGAGTTATTACTGGGCTGAACTCAACTTACAACAAAAGGCCCAGCAGGAGCTCTGCCTGCGTCGTTCGTAGCCATGGCGCTCTGCCTCGCGTCGTTGGCAGCCGCAGTCGCCGGAGACAGGGCAGAAGCCGCAGAACTGCAGCAGAGAGGGTCCAGGGGCCTGAGGCTACGGCGCCGGTAGCTGGGGTGGCCGCCCCACCACGCCCCTAGGGCAGCTCCATCGCTGCTTGGCGAAGACATCTAAGGCGACAACCTCCAACTCTTTGCTTGCCAAACTGATTTTTTTTCCCTTTGTGCCCTCGCGCTACAGGAGTGCCCAAAACCACAGTTCATATGACCTTCGGAATATAGCCTCAAAAAAGAAGTATTCGGGTTTTTTCTCAAAAATAATGTCATTACTAGTACACTAAATTGCCCAAATAATAGCAGCACCCCCACAAAAATCAATTTTCTTTCCATTCTCCCAATTGCCCATTAAAACATATATCTATATCGTTATATATATTAAACAAAAAAATTCGGAATGCTGAGAGCACTGCAGCCGCAGCAGCCATAGCTGGTGCCTTTAGCATAAGCGAACACCCCCTTGTAATTAGTAAATACTCATCATCTTTAAAATGACTTGTGTCTAACCGAAATATCAATTTGTACCTTGTAAAATAATTTTATTGGAGCGCAGATAGTAGAAGTACAACAATCTGTTACTCCTTTTGCCGAACCACTTCGAATCACTGGTTTACTATTACTCACCTATGCTGTGGTCTGTCCGTCTGTGGATTTGTGCCGACAAACCTTTAGTACACCGGACCCAACGGCTACTGCCGCCAAGCGACCGGCTGTAAACCGGCGACTGCCATCAGGCGCTCGCACGGCCCCCGGCCCGGCGCCGGGAACCGACAGAGCCAAGCGGATCGCACAACCAATGCACACAAACATAGGGCATTAGACTACCCGCGGTGGGTACTCTAAAACGATACTCTAAAGCTTTAGAGTATGAATATAGAGTAAAAATTGCTGCACTGGGTACTCTAAAACGATACTCTATCCTTTCTCTCACTCTATATTTAGAGTAGTACTGTACTTACTCTATACTCTATAGTGGCGGGCCCCACTAGCTAAACAAAAGAAAAAATACTATAACTCACAAACTAAAAATCTAAATTAAATTTCGATTTCACCATTAAATTTGTCTCAATAAATCCTTCAAAACTAGATCACACATGGATATATTTAGATAAAGTGACAAGTGAGTCCTACAGTGAATAGAGTGGATAGAGGATGGATGGATGCGGGAGAATTGAGTATAGAGGAGAGAATCTTGCTGACTAGGACGTATAGAGGATGAATATAGAGGTCCATGAGTGCGGGTAGTCTTAGGGCCACTAGAGTTGTCGGGGAAACAGAGGAAAAATTGAAGATAGGGTTAGGTAATAATAATTTAGAATTAATACATGCATTGGTCTCAGTATTGTCTTCATCAGCAGCAAACATACAGATAAGGCTCGCTGTAAAACCACATGTAAAACCGACGCACATTCGGACTTTCAGATGACAGGAGCACTAAAAAAGGAGGAACGGCCGACGAATACAACAGGGCGAAATCCGGATACTGCTGCTCGCTGTGGACTCTTCTGCAGCGACTGGAGACCAGAACCACTACATGTAGCAACTTCTTGTTCCACACAGCTTTAGCGACGACGTCTCTTGTCGTAGTCATCCTCTTCTTCATCAGAGTCACCTTTCTCACGGAATCTAGGATTCTTCTCCTGTAAATGAAATGTCGAATGTTTTATGAATATCTCCGGTCCACAAAGGCATAATAAGGGGCCATGGCATATAACAAGGAAACATTGCTAATACCGCTGGATCAGAGTCAGGTGCTTTCTTGGACTCCTCTGGTGCCGACCGGTCATCATTCCGGAAGCGTTTCCGCTGGTAATCTGGAGATTCATATCGTGTTAGTGGGCAAAAATAAACACACAAAAGAACAATTTTGACATGTGTTACCTCCTGTGTCATTCCTATGAGAATCTCCATATCCTCTCTTCCGCTCACCTCTCTCATCTGCACAGTAAAATAAGATGGCAAATTTATGTTCCTACATATAGTCAGGTTCAAGCATATCTAAATATATAAGAATATAATGGGCAAAATCTACTTAAATGATTACGACTGGCCAACTAATGATCAGAATGATTGCAAAATATGCTGCAAAGAATTGAATCATCACAATCATGGTCCTGACAGCAAGAAGTGAAACACCCCGACTTATGCAAGTTCACAAATCACAACATCATGCTATGCAGAGGTAAGAGGAATCACAGTCTGACAGAACTGGAAAAAAGGTAAAATTGTTTCAGATATTCCAGCAAACATTACATGTTGAATCAACCAAAGTTGTTACTATACAAACCCCTGAGAACTCGATCAAAGACCAAAATCATAGGTACCAGAACAAATGTGAATTCATGGAAATTTGTTCTCAAAAGAACATAATCCAAATAACATCAGACTTACAGGGTGGTGGTGCATTAGGTTGAAAAGATCCACCATAGTCAACTAATTCTCTTTGTGCTTCTAGTTCCCTCTGAACCATCTTACCATAACCACCTCTTCGTTTGATTCATTAAGGAAACTTGGGAACTCCTGAGAGCAGTTGTAGAACAAAGGGAACATGCAAAGGTACACCATAATCAAAATTGCACCAGTAAAAGACAATAGGCACAGAGAAACATGTAATTTTATAGCTGAATTTATTTAAGTTGACACAAGGAGGTGTGGAGCATTTATGGAAACATCTTATGACTTTCTATGTTCTATAGCACCAAATCAGAATGGAGTAAACTGTAATAGAATAGCATCAAAGGATATCAGGATCATAATCTGTACGGTACTCATCTCTGACCTATAAAAGAAACAAACAATATATAAGCATAAAGCGTGTAGAAACCCATGTATATTTGTTAGAATAAGATCAAGGCACTACTTGTCCACCACTTCGTCCACGGCCCCATTGCCTGCCTTCTTCAAAGCCCCAATCGAAATCAACACGGATTGGACGATCATCAAGCATTGTTCCACTAATGTACTTGACAGCATCTTCAGCATCCTCCCTAGAGTAGTACCTGGAAAGAGAGGATCAAATTGCATAGGCGTAAGCATGGCCATTAAAGCAACAGATACTAACAGTCAAACCAGACTAAGTGGTTACGCAATGCGTGCACAGCAAAATTCCTTTTATTCAAAATTGACAGCTGATGAATGTGTAGCTTCTATGAACTTAACAGAATAGTGAGTTTATCCAGAACAAGGCAGACTGACGCACTGCACCCAACAATACAGTTGGCATCTCTAAATTCAATAAACTATGCTCCGGTTACAAATACAAAAAAATCCATGATTCTCATCGTATACGAATATAGAATGACACACATGAACCACATCAAACTAAACATGGAAACAAAAACACAGAAACTTTGCAAGCAGGGGAAAAAAAAGGCTAACTGCATAGTTGTTATCAGTTTAGCAAAACTTCAGCATAAATAACATCATATTCCTTGTTGTAACCCTTGATCTCTCACTCTATAAATAAGGAATCAAACATAATTGCAACAACCCAATAAATCCTAAGGAAAATTTACACTCAGATTGGAACGTGTATACCTAAATATCAGTGCCCATGAACTCACATCCCAGTCTTCTGGGGAAGGGGCTCACAATCAAGCATAGAAAACAGCTGTGGTACAAGCTTATACATATACAAATTCCCAAATGGCCACTGAAATCACCAGTTTGGAACATTATATGTTATTAAATCCCAGTGGCCATAAAAATTGATAAATTAAACCACACCCTAACTAGAGACTGCACAAGCCAACAATGGCCATAGCAGCACTTGAAGATAATTGTTTTAGGGGAGTGGGCGGCAAGATAAGAGATAAACACACATACACTGAATTTGTTTTTGTTAACATCTATATGGTAAAAATTGTGTTTTCTAAAGAAACTATCGGTGTGTGTGTGTGTTGGGGGGGTGCTCCACCCCTGAGCTAAAACAGAGTACAGAGTACATATGTCATCGTCTCTCCGAGAACAAAGCACACGCTATTTACCCCACCCCCCCACCCCCCAGACCAGCACAGTTCTCTATTCCTGTTCTAGGCATCTCACATGTTCCTGGAAGCAATAAAATTTCATGAAGCAATGTCCAATTGCAACTAGCAGACGAACACCTCACACTACCACACTACTGAAGAACCAAATCAATACATAAACAGGACTGGAAATCCATCTACTCAGCGTCCAATTGCATCAAACTACATTCCAACAGAACAATTGGGGCAATCTTCCCTTCTAATTAAACTAGGGCGAGGGCTATGTTCCTGTTCCTGTAAATTGAAGGAAACTGCAGCACCGAATCCAAAATCACCCAGCACAAGAACAAACAGGAAACGTAACGCGACGTATCAAGGAAGGGGAAGAGGCCCGCACAGTACGAAGCAGAAACCGCATGGGGTCTTGGAGTTCTTGTCGAGCCCCATGATGATCTTCTTGATCTCGCCGGCACGGGAGAAGAGCTCGTAGGCTTGCTCCTCCGTGGTGTAGAAGGACATATTCCCAATGTACAGCGTTGTCGACGCAAGCAGCGTCGCCTCATACTCCTCCTGCGTCCCCTTGAATCGGCGGTCCCTGTACGCCGAAAGCTTGCTCGGGTCCTGGAGGCACCAGGAGAAGCCGCGAAGAGCCGCGTCAGCATGGCAGGGCGAGGGGACCCGGATGCTCGGGGAATTAGGGTTTCCGGGATCCGTACCTTGAAAAGGGACGCCATTGGGGGCTGCGGCGGCGGCAGCGCGTGCTAGGTGCCTAGGTCGAACTCTGCGTTCAGCGGTTGAGTGAAGAAGAGCCGGGCGTGGGGAATTTTGCCGATTCCTTGGCTAAAAAAAACAAGTTGTGCTTCCTTTCTTGGCTTTTTTTTTTTTTCCTTTCAACTTGCTTATCTGACCCTAAAATAAATTTTGTTTTGGTTAATGGTGTTTAAAAAACGTGCAATTACTCTTCTACCCTAGCATCGTACGCAACACTACAGTAGCTTACGGTAGAGAGCATTAATCATTATTTTTTATATTTTTTATATATATTTGCACATGATAACATCACATGCAACACTACAGTAGCTTACAGGAGAGAGCATTAATCATTATTTTCTATATTTTTTATATATATTTGCACGTGATAACATCACACCGACCATTTTAAATACGTATAAATTTACAATTGCAATCTAAGTGCACGCATACATAATGGTCCTGTTCATCCAGCTTATAATCCATACTTTTCAGCTTGTTTTTTCAGCCGGAACAGTGTTTTCTCTCACAATAAATCAGTCAACAGTGTTTTTCAGCCGGCTTATCAGCACAGCCGAACAGGGCCAATGATGACAAATCAATGGATGAAACATTAAGGAGATAGGTTCAGATCATACATGAACAATGTATACACATACCAGAGATGTCTAAGTTCACAAATAAGTTCACATACATTGGCGCCAAGCTAACATGCAGTACATGGCATCAAATATGCGAACATGCATATTGAAAATCAAAAGGCTAAATCTTCTTTTGCTTCTTGTACACATTGCATGGCTAGGTGCTGTGTTTTTTTCTTCTAGTACCCATGGAGGAGTTGTCAAGTTGCACATTTGAAGTGTTAACATCATTAGTAGCTAGCCCTCGCTTCTTCTTTGTGGGTTTCACCTTCTTTGTACCCTTAGCCTTCACAGATTATTCTATGTGTGAGGGATAGTCAATGGAAAGTGCTTCCGGCTAATTTGAGCCACTTCTTAACCTAGAAACGTTCATTTGCAGCATGAAATGGTGTTAGTTTAATGTCGGTACCAACAGTACGGGGGTACTCACATCCATCGCTAATAAAAAACTAAAACGACTGAAACCGCAATAAAAGGCAGCCCGCCTCGACCGCGTATCCAGTCCGCCCCGTACGAGGCCCGCTCGACGGGGCGCCTCGACCGCGCTCCGGCTCCGACTCGTACGAGGCCCGCTCGACGGGGCGCCTCGACCGCGCCCCATCCCGTACAGCAAGGTACCTCGACGGCGCTCTGACCCGCGCGAGGCTCGTCCGTCCACTGGGAAAAACTCTGACTCGCGTAAGCCCGGGTCGAGCGCCTCGGCTCGTTCTCTTTACCTACCCCAGGACAAAAGCCATAGCATTTAATGCGGTTACCTACTACCACCTACCGGCATGACTGCGACCAGGATCGACGTGGGAACAATGCCCGTATCAGATCTCACTGTTTTACCGCCCATCCCGTGATGGGAGGTGAAAATCGTCACTGTACCCACCTTACCGCGCACTGTTTACCATCGATCACCCTCGAGGGAGGATAAGACAAGGCCCGTTCTCCGCAATCTCGGGGATTCAGCCTTATCCATCCGGTCTCGACCCGGCCTCAACCCAACCTCGACGCTCGGCACAGTTCAACGGCAAGGGAAGGACGGTGTGGCACGGCGCTCCGGGTCATTTCGCCATCTCGTCTCCCACGACGCCATGGTATCCAGGGATGGCCGGCCATTCCCAGAGCACGTCGCTATGGTCAGCTCAACAGGAATCGATAAAACATCACCTTAAGGCTCCCCGTCGTCTTGGCCTCCTCTCGCCCTATAAAAGGGCAGGCCAGGGTTCTACAACGAGGATGGACAACGAAGAAATACAAGAGACAACAGGCAAGACGCAAGATAGAGATCGATATCTCAAGCAATCACCCTTGTCCTCTTTTTCCTCTCTTTGAGACTTGGGCTCGACGCCCTCTCTCGCATGCTTGTAACCCCTACACGAGCACTTCGGTGCAAGGAAATACAAACTTCTCCCCCCCGCTGGACGTAGGGCCTTCTTTTGCCCGAACCAGGATAAACCCCCGTGTGTTCTCCTTGCATCACCATCCAGGAAAGAGACACGCAGCATTTACTCGTTGGTTTAGGACCCCCTCGGGTCCGAACACCGACAGTTGGAGCGCCAGGTAGGGGATCGCTACGTGCCAACGTCGCTTTCTCGCCTTTTTTCCTAGATGGCTGACCCCGAACGCCCTATTCCATTGGCCACGGTGATCTGGTTCGGAAGTTTGGAGTTCATGTCGCTTGGCTATGGCTACGATATGGTCCTACTTCCACCCAGGCACCCAACCGACGAGGACTATGAGCTCTCCCAGCCCGGGGGAGCAATCCGCCGGTACCGTCGCTCTAGGCGGGCGCGGGCCGCCCGACGACGACGAGCCCGGTACAACCACCGTCTTCACCTCGCGGAGGGTGATGGGATCCCCCGGTCCAGCACCCCCCAGCCAGGCGCCGATCTCCTTGTGGAAGGTTTGGGTAGGACGAGCTTGACTGAGGGTAACATGCCGACGGAGAATCCCGCCGCTCCCCCGTCCGGTGAGACACCACTGTCCGAAGCATCCATTCCGGCCCGGGCAGCAACATCTCCATCACCATTCCTGTTTGGGCTAGACTCGACTGCCCAGGTATACACATCTTCCGTGAGCACTCGCATGAGTGCTTATGAGGAACTCCCCGGGCACCATCTACGCTCCACTCTGGACCTCGTTGCATCCACACCGGCTTCTGATTATCGGGACTCTATGGAGACACCGGAAACAGAGCCCCATGTGACTGCTTCTCAACATCGCAACCCCAGTGACGATTTGCAATGGCCACACATTCCCCCGTCATACTACTACTTTGGCGCTCCTGACTCCAACTCGGCTGATGACACCTATGATCCGACCCGCGAATGCTTCAACATCGATGTTGAAAGCACTTCGGAATCAGAGGATGAAGAGCCAGTCGAAGGAAGGCACACGCCACCTCATGTCGAGCTTCCTGCTGAGCGAGACGACCCTCAGTTCCTTGCGAATCAAGGAACGCAGCTCGAGCAGATTCGTGAGTTGCAGGACAGGCTTGACGAGGAACGGGAAAACCTGGATCTACTCCAACAAACCCTCGAGCGTGAGCGTGCGGAACGCGCACTTGGCGGGAGAGCTCACGAGAAATCTCACGACGTCAACCGTCGCATCAACGAGGACCGGGTGGTCGACCCCTCGGTTTTCGCTCGAGCCAGCCAGAACGTCGTCGCTGCCGCCATGCTCCTCCGCAACATGCCCGAGCCATCAAACCCTGACGCCCGTCGGGCTCGAGATGAAATCCGAGAACTCCTCGAGACCGCCGCCATGTAGCAGGCCGAGAGCTCTGCCTCGAGGCGACGTGAGGTAGCCTCGGAGCGGATCATCGAGCCCTCCCGACAGGAGAGAGAAGCCTCGGTTCACCCCGAGCCTGCCCGGTGAAACCGGGTAGCTCCGGCCCCTAAGCCACCACCAACGACCACGAGCCTCGAGACACCCGTGGCAACATCGTCGAGCGCCGCACGCGCAAGCACGGTGACGGCGTGCCTCGAGGCTACCATGTCCACAGGGGCGGATGCTACGACAGTTCGAAAGATCGTAGCCCTTCACCCGAGCCCCCGGGTCCTCGGGTCTTCAGTAAGGCTATCCGTGAGACGGTGCTCTCGGCTCGGTTCCCCCCCCCCCCACGACTCTCACCAAGTACAGCGGTGAAACCAAACCCGAACTTTGGCTCGCCGATTTCCGCTTGGCGTGTCAGCTGGGCGGGGCCACCGACGACCGGGTCATCATTCGACAACTCCCCCTATTCCTCTTCGACACCGCCCAAGCCTGGCTCGAGGATCTCCCACCTCGACAGATCCACGACTGGGATGATCTCGTAAGGGTGTTTGAGGGAAATTTCAAGGGGACCTACATGCGCCCCGGCAACTCGTGGGACCTCCGGAGCTGCAAGCAGAAACCAGGTGAATCCCTCTGGGATTACATCCGGCGCTTCTCCCGACAGCGTACCGAGCTCCCCAACGTCATCGACTCCGACGTAATTATGGCCTTCCTCTCTGGCACCACCTGTAAGGAGTTGGTCCGAGAATTAGGCCGTAACACTCCACTCACTGCTAATGGGTTGATGCACATTGTCACCAACCTCGCCACCGGTGAGGAGGCGGTTGGTGCAATCTTTGGTAGCGACCCAGAAAGGGGGAAGCAGAAGGTCGACAATCCCGCGAGCTCCACCCGGGGCTCCAAGAGAAACAACCGCAAGAAGAAGAAAGGCCAGCAGGGCAAGCTCGAGGCCCCGACCGACGAGCTCGTCGCTGCTACCGAGCACAAGAAGCCTCGAGGCCCCCCCGGTGGGGGCATCTTTGACAAAATGCTCAAAGAGCCGTGTCCCTACCACAAGGGACCCACTAACCATAACCTCGAAGACTGTCATATGCTTCGCAGGTACTTTGGGGGTGCCGGCGTCAAGAAGGACGACAAGAAGGAGGACCCTAAGAGTGACGATAAGGACGGGGGATTCCCCAAGATCCACGACTGCTTCATGATCTACGGAGGGCCCTCGACCCGCCTCTCGGCGCGCCAGCGCAAGCAAGAACGGCGTGAGGTTTTCTCCGTACAAACGGCAGTCCCCCGCTTCCTTGATTGGTCTGCGGTGGCCATCACTTTCGACCGTGATGACCACCTAGACTACATCCCCAACCTAGGAGTCTATCCACTCGTTGTTGACCCCGTCATCGCCAACACATGCCTCACCAAGGTGCTCATGGACGGCGGAAGCAGCCTCAACATCATCTACTCCTAGACCCTCGACCTTCTGGGGGTCGAGAGAGCGCGCCTCCAACCTAGCGTCGGGGGCTTCCACAGAGTCATACCAGGGAAATGGGCGGAACCCCTCGGACGGGTCGATCTGCCTATTTGTTTTGGCACACCGGCCAACTTCAGAAAGGAGACTCTCACTTTCGAAGTGGTCGGATTCCATGGAACGTACCACGCTATCCTAGGGCGCCCATGCTACGCCAGGTTCATGGCAATCCCGAACTACACCTACCTCAAGCTCAAGATGTCAGGCACAAACGGTGTCATCACTGTCGGGCCCTCATATGAATATGCCTATGAGTGCGACGTCGAGTGCGTCGAACACGGCGAGGCTGTTTTGGAGTCAGCGATCTTGGCTGCAGACCTCGACGGCCTCGCCAATGCGATTCCCGACCCAAAACGCCATGCCGGCAGCTTTGAGCCCACGGAAGATGTCAAACTCATACCCCTCGACCCTGCTGATCCCAAGGGAAAGGCGCTGAACGTCAGCGCCACCCTCGATCCTAAATAGGAAGCAGTGCTCGTCGGCTTTCTCCGCGCAAACATCGACATCTTTGCGTGGAGTCCCTCGGATATGCCGGGCATACCCAGGGAAGTCGCCGAGCATGCCTTGGAGATCCAGGCCGGATCCAAACCGGTGAAGCAACGCCTGCGTCGCTTCGATGAGGAGAAGCGCAGGGTCATCGGCGAGGAGATACACAAGCTGTTGGAGGTCGGATTCATCAAGGAGGTTCATCATCCCGAGTGGCTAGCTAATCCTGTATTAGTTAGGAAAAAGAGTAGGAAATGGAGGATGTGTGTAGACTATACCAGTTTAAATAAAGCATGTCCAAAAGTTCCCTTTCCTTTGCCACGCATTGACCAAATCGTTGATTCCGCTGCGGGATGTGAAACTCTCTCATTCTTAGATGCATACTCCGGCTACCACCAAATCAAAATGAAGGAGTCCGACTAGCTTGCAACTTCATTCATCACCCCATTCGGCATGTATTGCTACGTTACAATGCCTTCGGTCTTCGGAACGCGAGGGCTACGTACCAGCGATGCATGCAGCATGTTTTCAGAAAGCACATCGGGTCGACCGTCGAGGCTTATGTCGACGACATCGTTGTCAAAACCAAACAAGCCGACGATCTGGTCAACGACCTCGACGTTGCGTTCAAATGCCTCCGGGCAAAAACATCAGACTCAATCTAGGGAAATGCGTCTTTGGCGTCCTACGAGGTATGCTTTTAGGGTTCATCGTGTCTAAACGCGGCATCGAGGCCAACCCTGAAAAAATCTCTGCAATAACCAAGATGGGCCCCATCCGAGATCTGAAGGGCGTACAGAGGGTCATAGGTTGCTTGGCGGCACTCAGCCATTTCATTTCGCGCCTCGGCGAAAAAGCACTCCCTCTGTACCGTCTCTTGAAGAAATCAGAGCATTTTTCCTGGACCCTTGAGGCTGAGGAGGCTCTCACAAAACTCAAGGCCACACTCTCTAACTCACCAATCCTCGTCCCTCCAACCCCGGGGGAACCACTCCTACTCTATGACGCCGCGACATCACAAGTAGTCAGTGCTGCCCTGGTTGTCGAACGGGCCGAGGAGGCACATACCTTGCTCGTCCAGAGGCCGGTCTATTTCATTAGCGAGGTGCTCTCAGAAACCAAGATTCGATACCCACAGATCCAGAAACTGCTATATGCCCTCATCCTGACACGGCGCAAGCTCCGACACTACTTCGAGGGTCACCCGATTACTGTGGTTTCTTTCTTTCCCCGTGGGAGAGATAGCCTAGAACTGGGAAGCCTCGGGTAGGGTTGCCAAATGGGCAGTCGAACTCATGGGCGAGACCTTGTCCTATGCGCCGCGAAAAGCTATCAAGTCGTAGGTGTTAGCAGATTTCCTGGCTGAGTGGACCGACACCCAACTCCCCCCTGCACAGCTTCAGGCGGAGCTGTGGACCATGTACTTCAATGGGTCATTGATGAAAATGGGAGCAGGCGCGGGTTTGCTCTTCGTCTCACCCCTCGGGGTTCACATGCGCTACGTCATCTGGCTTCATTTTCCTGCGTCTAACAACGTCTGCGAGACGAACCCATCTTTCGGCACATGCCCTGCAAACTATCCCCATCACATGGTCGTTTGCCGTTTGGGGGCTCGACCTTGTCGGACCATTGAAAAGGACAACTGGCGGCTTCACCCACTTGCTCGTCGCAATCGACAAATTCTCCAAGTGGATCGAGGCCCGCCCTATCACCAGCATCAGGTCCGAGCAAGCTGTGCTCTTCTTCACCGACATTATTCATCACTTTGGGGTCCCCAACTGTATCATCACAGACAATGGCACCCAGTTCACTGGTAAAAAGTTTTTGGATTTCTGCGACAGCCACTACATCCGAGTGCTCTAGTCAGCCGTGGCCCATCCAAAAACAAACAGTCAGGTGGAACGTGCCAATGGCATGGTCCTACAAGGCCTGAAACCCAGAATCTTTGACAAACTAAATAAACATGGCAAAAGATGGGCTGCCGAGCTACCCTCGGTCCTGTGGAGCCTAAGAACAATGCCGAGTCGAGCCACGGGGTTCACTCCGTTCTTCTTAGTCTACGGGTCTGAGGCTATGCTCCCAACTGATATAGAATATGGATCCCCAAGGTTGAAGGCCTACAACGAAAGAAATAACGACGCCACAAGATAGGACGCCCTCGACCAGCTCGAGGAAGCCCGAGATGTGGCTCTGTTGCATTCTGTCAGGTACCAGCAGGGTCCTCGACGCTACCACGGCAGACACGTCCGCAAGCGTGACCTCAACATCGGTGACTTGGTGCTACGGCAGAACCAGAACACCAAGGGACGGCACAAGCTCACACCACCATGGAAAGGGCTATACATCATCGCAGAAGTACTAAAGCCGGGCACCTACAAGCTATCCAACGAGAAGGGCGAAATGCTCGCCAATGCTTGGAACATTGAACAGCTACGTTGCTTCTTTCCTTAAAAAGCCTTGAGGCTCTGTATTTTCTTTTTCATCAATAAAGAATACAGCGATGTTCAAACTTTCATTTCACAATGAGGAAGGATCGACTCTGCACTCCCAGAATCGACCCTCCCTCGGGGGCTACAAGGGGGGAACCCCCTAGTCCCCAAAAAAACTTATGCTCTTTTTTAAATTTAAGAACCGCTTCTTAGATCGACTTCACTGCAAGAGCACCCTAAGATTCAAAAGGGCTCTCGAGTCAGGAGTATCACCTACGCCTCCGAGGCTACGGTACCTCCACTCACCCCTCACACCTTTTAGAGGTGCGACTTCACGCTAGGGAGATCTAAATAACGGTTCCTAACTTTGAAAAAGAACATACCTCTGTCGCTTAGATCAGGCTCTCACACGATTTACAAGGCCGCAACATCACCCTGAAACTCGAGGGCAGTTGAGCCGTGAGATCACTTACGCCCCCGAGGCTACGGTACCTCCACTCGCTCCCTTACGCCAAAGGATGCAACTGCGTGCTAAGTAAATCATGCGAGAACACGATCCAAGCGATAAAGGGAAGAAAAGCTCGAATAAAACTAAATTAACCACGAACCGGTTTATGTTTCGAGTTCTTAGGGCCTTCAAGGCCACCATGACCAAAATTCAAAATACTAACTTATTACATGGGCCTTCATGCCCAGATTTTGCTCACAGGCCCTCATCGTCAGTAGGCGGAACCACCTCGGCTTCAAAAAGCGAGGCCAGACGGCTTCCAGGCTCTTCCACGGCTTCAATCAGCTCTAGGCAGGCATCCTCGTTCTCCTCGTCCATCCGATCCGGGTCTGTGATGAAGCCATCAGCGACGAGCTTCATGTCGAACACAAACCCTGAACGGACAACGGCCAGCGCCCTCTTTACGCCATGATGGAGGCCATCCCGTATCTTCTCCCGGGCAAGGCGGCCCAGCGCCACCATCCGACGGACGAAGGAGTTCCCCGGAACATCTTCCCCAGTGTCGGCATCGGGCTCGACCCCCAGGCCGTCACACACACGGTGGTGATCGCACCCTGGAGCAGCTGGGTCCTCCGGATCTCGGCTTCGAGGAGGCTCTAGAAGGAGTTGGCAGAAGATTGGGCCTCTCGATTCTCCCTCTCTAGCTCTGAAACACGATAAACAAATTAATACCCAACACGAGGCCCTCAACGCTGTGGCCGTAACGATCACACTTACCCTCCATATGGGTCTGCAGGCCCACGACCTCGTTGCGAAGCCCCCCGCACGTCCGCTCGAGCCCTAGGAGGGCGCTGTCCTTGTCACTGATGGTCGCCTTTAGCGCCTCGATCTCTTGCCGAGCAGACTCGAGAGTTGCGTCCTTCTCTTGGACGGCTCCCTTCAGCGTCGTGACCTTGTCCTTCAGAGCATCAGAACGAGCGGTGGCCTGCTCGACCTCGACGTTAAGGGCGTCGCGCTGACGGCTAACCCGGGAGACATCCTCCTCGAGCTCCTTCACCCGTCCCGACAGGGGCTCGAGATCCCTGCGGGCTTGGGCAGCCTCCTCCTGAGCCTTGTCCATGTCAGTGCGCATCACGGCTTCGGCCGCCCAAGCCTGCATCGCCTCCTCCTTCACCACCGCGTACGCGACGCGCAGCTCAGCCATTTCGGCGTTCCGATCGGAAAGTCGTTTCTGGGCCTCCTCGACCAGGACCCGTTGCTAAGACAGCGTGGCCCACACGCCACTCTCATCCTGGATGAAGAGTGACTTGCGGCGGGAGTACTCCTTCAGCTCCTGAACGCAATCCGAAAAAACCGAAAAGGTTAAAAAGCCGAGGGAAAAAGACACCAAGAAAACCACGGAGAAAGACGACGGGTGCCACTCAGAGCAACCGATCAAGGTGCCGGCGGATGCCCTGGAGGTACTCCCATCGGTGCACTTCATCTTTGTCGTTCAGGACGAAGATGGGCTCGGCGTCGGGGTTCGCGGCGTCCCTAAACTAGAGGGATGGCCCCCCCACCTCAGTATCTCCGTCTCTGCCCGCGCTATCGCCAGCGCGGCGATGTCGGGCCATGACGACGACGACCCGGTCGGGGCGTCTCCCGGTCCCACGGAAGGACCGGCCTCGCCCATAGTTCCTGCCTCTCCAACGGCCGTCGAGGCACCGGCCTGATCCGTGGCCTCGCCCCCCTCGACCCCCATCACTTGTTTCCCTTTGTCCAGGGGGTGTCGTCGAGGGTAAGGTCCACGATCATGGGCGCCTGCCCTCCTAAGGGAACTGGCCCCTCAACCGCCGGCGCCTCCTTAGCCGGCGCCTCGACCGACGACGGCTCCGGTACCGGCGCCTCGACCGTTGGTGCCCCTGGAGCCGGCGCCTCTTCTTCTGGTGCTCCGGTCAGGGGCTCGACCGCCCCACCCTCCACCGTACCCGCTGGCTCCGCCGACGGGTCTTGCTCCGGCTGCGACCCCCTCGCCAGGGCCGCCTACTGCCCCGACGCCGACGCGACCTCCTCCATGGTCGCATCAGCACCTGCCCGCTCCGCGCCGCGGACGGGTGCCTCGCCCGTCACGACCTCGATGGCAGCCTTGGCCGTCGCCGACGACCTGGGCCCCACCTCGACCACACCAGATGCCACCATCTCCGCCGGTTCGGACCCCTCCACGCTAGGATCAGGGCCAGCAACCACCGTGGCATTCGCTGCCCCCTGCCGTCGTCACAGGCGCCCCTTCACGGCCTTGACCTGCCGGACCCAGGCCGCATCCTGCTCCGCCGTCCGGTTAAGGACAACGGCGCTGGCCCGCAGTGACTTCACGGGGGTAGGCCCCATCGGCTCCGCCTTCCGCTTTAACCTGCAAAGTGAGAAGAAATGTCAGCCAACAGATCCAGAGAAGGGCTGAACAACCAAGCAAAAATGCTTACCCGGAAATCGGCACCAAGGGCCTCGACCCCGTGCGATCTGTGCCTCCCGGGGCGGCCGATTGTGGCCTCGCAGTAGCCCCACCAGCAGGTCGGGCACTCCTTGGGGCCCTGACCGACGCACCGCCCTGCGCCTTCTATGCCTCCGAGGCCAGCTGGACTCGGGTTCTCACGCCTGCCGACGTCGCCGCCGATGACGACACCGGTACCGCCGTCCCAGCCCCTGCCCGAGCTTGTGGGGCCTGGGCTGGTGCGGGCGTCCCCGTTGACCCCTCTTGCTGGGTCCGGGGTAAAGCGGCCCCTCCCATCGAGGGGCCCGTCTCCTTCTCCGTCTCCTCCTCCTCGGACGCCTCGACCACGATGACCAAGGAGGACGCCCCCCTGATGGGCTCTAGCAGGGGGCGAATGTCGAGAAGGTCCCCCAGTCCAGTCGCGGTCTCATACCGCGACAGGGCGTCATCGTCTTCGCCGCTGCTGTCGTCGTCCTCCCCCGAGATCGTCTCGGAAGGCGACGGTGCCAGGGGGACCCCGTCGATGGTCTGCTGGCGCCGGAGCTTCTTCAACGCCTCCGCCTCTTTGGCCTTGCGGATTGCCCGCTTCTTGGCTGTCTCCTTGGTTTGCTTCTTCTTGGAGGCATGCTGGCATCGAGCCTCCCGGGCGGGCCGGTCCTCTGGGACTGGCGGACGCGTTTCCCGCAGCGCCGACAAATCCTACGCGCCGGCCTCAACCAAATCAGCGAAATCCAAAAATAAACGAAATTAGCAAACATACTAGCCCTAAGATACGTACCACGGGCTCGAACCCTTCGGTAGGTCTCATAGGGACCCGGTTGGCCTCCTCCACCTTGAAGTTCCCAACCATCCGGCGTGCTCGCCGGAGGACCTCCTCGAGGGCAAGGGATTCGTGGGACATCTGGGTCCCCTCCAGAGATGCCTCCGGAGTCATCTGGTCGAGGCGGAGACGACGCCGACACAGCAGCATCACTCTGCGGCGATGGAAGGCCGCGGCCCCCGCCGCAGCCATCAAGCCCCGAAGGCAAAGCTGCTGCAGCGCCGCCAGCAGTGGGTCCAGGCGCGGCTTCTCGGCTTCCGGCACTCCATACGTCCAGCGATCCTCTCGAGCGGTCAGCACGTGACTGGTGTACCTCAGCAACTGATTTTCATCGTTGCGGAGGTAGAACCAACCCTCATGCCACCCGCTGTTCGAAGAGATGAGGCGAGCCAGGATGTACAGATCCGCCCGGCTCGACCTCACCTGCAGGACGCAGCTCCCTACTCGAGCCGCGCATAGGACGCCCTTCTCCCCTGCCTTCTTGGCGAAGAGCTCGGCCTTGAAAAGGTGAAGCCACAGGTTCCACTGCGGCTCCACCCCAAGGTAGCCCTCGTAGACCGCCGCGAAGATGGCGGCCTGCGTGACAGCGTTGGGGGCAAGGTGGTGAAGCTCCACCTGGTAGTAGTGGAGGAGCGCGCGCATGAAGACGGACGCCGGCACGCCAAACCCCCACTCGTGGAAGCAGACGAAGCTCACCATGTACCCTTCAGGGGGCACCGGCTCCCAGTGGGCAGGAGGCGGCGCGATCCACTCCGGTTGCGACCGGCTCGTCCTTGGCCGCAGCAGCCCATCCTCGACCAACTCTTCCAACCTCCTCTCCATCACCGAGGAGGTGGCCCAGTCGTCGGCGGGGAGGATCTGGCTCTTTCCTGCCATCGATGCTGTCGGAAGGGGGGTGGACGGAGAGGATGCGGTGGCGACAGCGACACGGGCGGAGAGCGCAATAAGGCAAGGGTTGTCTGAGGCAGAAGATTGCAGGAGCGCAAGGGACCGGTGGGGAACGCAGACCCCTAGGCCTTGATTTTATATGCCCAGGCGGAAGCCCAACGGCCGCGCGAAAAGGTAGGAATAGTTTCCCGCATTAAATGCGCCCACCTAACTGTTTCCTTACATCTCGCAGGAGTTGGGCACGTGGCCGTCCCCCACGTCGTAATCGTACACCATGTCGCCCACTACCACGCCGATCTCGCCTCCCCTCCTAAAAAGACGCGCCCGGCTAACGGGCGGGGGAGGGATCCGCAGACGGATATTCCCAAATACCTGGGAAACGGGCCCCGAGCCCGGTATGAGCCTCGAGGGAGCGGAAGCTGGCTCTCGACCAGGGTTTGATAGCTGCCCTCGAGCAACAGAGTTAGGGATGACCAAGGGTGCGCCCGTACATGGCCAGGGCTCGAGCCATGCTCTCGAGGCACCCCAGGACGTATTCGAGGCCAAAGGAGGAGGTCGACGTAGGAATCCCCTCGGGGGAGGCACCGAGCCCTCGAATCCTATCGCAGGGAATCGAGATCCACACGACCACTTCTTGGCATCTTTGAGAGCACCTCCGGGCCACTAGCCGACCCCTAATGACTGGGGCACGGGCTCTCACTCGAATTCCCCCGTTAGTGGCTCACCGGAGTCCATCGGAACTCGCCCAAACGAGGGTAGTACGACGTTCTCCACCCCTCCTTTTTCGGAAAAGGAGCATGAGGGACGAACAGTAAAAGACGGTCCGGACTCTGATCGACCTCACGCGCGTGAGGCTCGGGGGCTCGACCGCAGAAACCTAAACCTTGAGGGATCGAAAGCTAGCCCTCGACCAGGGTTCGACAGCTGCCCTCGAGTAACAGAGTTAGGGACGACCAAGGGTACGCCCGTACATGGCCAGGGCTCGAGCCACGCTCTCGAGGCACCCCAGGACGTATTCGAGGCCAAAGGAGGAGGTCGACATAGGAATCCCCTCGGGGGAGGCACCGTGTAACAGAACCGACCAAATTATAAGAGCACAAGTACAAAATCAAGCACCGAAGCGCTCAAATTTTCAAACTTGAGCCCATATAATCCCGGTAGTCAATCGAAACCACGAAGGATTTCAAACCAACTCGCTTACAACCAGGATCGCATCATTCAACATACAACATCATACGTTACATTTCACAAGTAGTTCCGAAATAAGTTTACACACACGGAGTCGCAATTATTACAAACCAAGTTTATAAAGTAGCGGAAGCATAACACACACCAGATGTTAACTACTACCATTCTTGATGATCAACAACCCGCAAAAGCATGAGGAAAGTACATAAAAGATAATCATGCCCAAGTGATCTAGTCTTCTTCACCCGCAGGGTGGAGACAAGTTTTGCAGAAGCCTTGATAGAGCATATCATCTGCAACAGGAGGGAATAAACCCTGAGTACTGGAATGTACTCAGCTAGACTTACCCGTCGAAAACCAGAAATAAGATGACACCAAGGATTATGCAAGGCTTACACAAGAGGCTAGCTGACATAACATTTTGCATAAAGGCATAAGTAATTTAAACTCTTATAGCCTGTACTAGCAGTTATTTTTAGCATTTACCTGTCATCTATCTTAGCACCTGTACTAAACATGCACTTGATTATAATCAAACAATTATCATTATTATATCCAGAGCAGGTGTGAATTGTGGCAACATTGTATCATTCCCTTAACCACCAGTTCATTTAATGAGATCTACGTTGCCGCTGCTCAAGTCAAGTGCTCACTAACCGGGAGCGACGGCGATTCGAATCGAATTCCTATCCAGCTGGAGGGGTATTTCTAACACTCACCGAGTCACGCCTAGCGAAGGCTGCTCAGGTCATCTTTTGTACAGTTCAGGAATCGCGGGCCCGAATAATGTCGCGTCCCTAAGGGCGACACTCAGCCAGGTGATAGGGACTCTAATCCCCCCTTGGTCTCACGCCAATGTCCCCAAGCACATCCTTTCTCTCCTCCAAGATGCAACCTACCATTCGATTCCCGGCCTGAACCATACTACTCGACTTCGCGGTCGGAACGGCTTATCTGGCCAACTAAGTGTTAGACTGCGTTCAACATGACTCAAGGACGTACAACGAATCGGTCCTTAAACGACTCAGACGGGCATAGCTCCACACCCAAGACGTGAAGTGTCTTGCGGCTGTACTATCGAACTCCCGCCCGGTCTCAATTTCATTTTAAGGCACGGTTCCATCCACGATAGCCATAAAGCCACTCGTGACTCCTTCCTACATCTCGCGGATGATCGGAAATCACTCGACTTCTACCGAACTAAGCAGGGCTAAGCATTGACACGTGCCTAAACCTAATATAGGATTAAGTACGATATCTGGACAAGGACAGGTATAATGCAACAAGTGTTTTCATATAACTCCTACAACTTAATGCAGTAAACAATTAAAAGTACTCAAGATTAATTTATAAAACAGTAGGTTCAGCATGCACCGGGGCTTGCCTTTCAGAAAGGTCGAGGGCCGGTGGTCTGGACACTCAGGAAGGTCGTCTGCGGGAACTCCTTCGCCTGCTGGATCCTCGGGCTCCTGCTGCTCCTGGTCCTCCTCCGGAATCACAGGCTCGAATTCGAGGAGAGTTACCCCCTCCGGTACACCTATTGCATGCATGCATAATAAATATCATGGATGCATAAATGGGTGCAACATGCTCGGAATGAAATGCATTTCAGAAATAAAATACTCTATTCAAGTTACTTTATTAGTACGTGCAAATCTCTTCTCCGGTGGAGAAGTACTTACCTAAGCTACTCAACCTAAGATACAGCTGTTCTTCTTCGGTTAAGGCCCTAACACCTAACAATACAAGAGTAATATTACTTAGGTTACCACAGTAAGACATTCTGGACAGCAGCTCAAAGATTCTAACATAACTGGAGAATCCCAACTCCAAAAGATATGATCTAAGACAATCTGGAAAGCTTAAGAAATGTACCACAAAATGTTTTCAGATCATAACACTAAATTCCAAAGTTTACCTAATCGAAATTCCAAAGTTTCAGAATCTGTTCTCTCTAAACAGAGAACAGTCAATTCTGGACTGGCACTTTAAACAGCAATAACTCCCAAACTACTAATCCAAATGCTCCCAAATTTTGACACAAGCTCATTTACAAATTTTACTACAACTTTGGTAATTACAAGTTTTCCAGAAACCACCTTTATCCAAGGTCAAACCTAGAAATACTATCAGCTGTCCAAAAAACCTAAAATTGCAAAGATTAAATATTTATTGATGTGGCAAACATTCTCTAAGACCAAAATAATACTACTACAAGTTCACAAATGTCACAAAAACACCAGAAAGTAAGGTGTGCCCACCTAGAATATTTATTTAAACCCATTTCTTAATTTACTTAAGTAATTAAGTGGAATTTCAAACATATATGTAAACTGCTCCTAAAATTCTACAAAAATTACAGGAGACTCTCTGCCCCAAAAAGAGGCTACTGTAAAAATTTGAACTCAATTTATTCACAGGAACTCTCTGAACAAAATTTACAAGCCCAAAAGGCTGATTTTTGTATAAATAACAAAGCATAGTAAAAAGTGTCAAACAACAGATTTCTTAATTTTCTTGGACAGTCTAGGGTACCAAGACATTCTCCAAAAAGTTATATGAACATTGCACATGTAGAAAAATTACTAAAATTCATTTAATTATTTCCTAGAATAACAAGATAACATTATAACTTGAAAAGTACTTAAGCACTACTGCCCAAATTTTTACCAAAGCTAGAGCAAGTATAAATTAGCCTACTCACCAAATTTCATAATTTTTGGAACACTGAAACTCAAGATATAATTTAAACAAGTTTGCATGTGATTTAAAACACATTTTAAAGACCTATTTAAATGTCCTGAAATCTAAACATCACATAGCAAACCCATATTTTTCTAAAATACTACACATCAAGTAGATTCTAATAAAATTTATCTCATGATTTTTGAGCAAGTAAAACCCTAGATCTACATTTTCCAAACTTAACCAAAATTCTATAGCAAGATAAATAAAAATGAAAAAGATCTCATTTTATACTGGGCCGGCCCGGAAAGACGCGGCCCACGACGCGCGCGCGCGGCCCGCTCGGGCTCCCGCCCACGCGTGGCACCGACAGGTGGGTCCCCGCGGTCAGTGACAGAGGGCAGAGGGGCGGCGAACCGCGAGCTCCGGCGAGCTCAAGCTCGTCGGAGGGGAGCTCGCTCGGGAAACCAAGCACACCCTCGCGTTCTCCGTCACAAGGTGCTTCGATTCGTGCAAGAAGGAAGGCTCGGGTTGGAGTGGGAGGGGCTCACCATCGTGAGCGGCGGCCGGTGAGGGTCGGGTGGCGGTGTACTGCCGCCGGTGAGGCCGCACGGCCATACCTAAGCTCGGTACGAGCTACACTATGCCCAGGCGGACCGATTGAGGTTGAAAAAGGAGGTTGGAAGGGGTCCTAACTACCCCGGCCACGGAGCGCCCCTCTCCGGCAAGGAGGTCGCCCATGGCGGCAATGGCGGAGACGGCCCCAGTTGCTTACCACAGCCCGGCTTGCCAGGTCAGGTGGTGGGATGGCTTGCGGGTTAGGGGAGGAAGCTCCGAGCGGAGGGAATTGGACTTGACCGTGATGCCACGGCGGTCGAACATGTCGGCGTTTGTGGCGTTGAGGAGGAGCGGCGTTTTTCCGCCTCGGTTGCACACAGGAAGGAAAGAAATGGCTGGGCGGCTTAGACGAGGCAGCAGGGACCTCTTCTACACGTCGAGCAGCTGGCTGCGATGCCAGGTCGCACGCGGCGTGTGGAGGGACACGCGGCGGCGACGGTCTGTGGCCGGTCGGCCACTCTACTGATGACTGAATCGGCGTTTCAATCGTGGCCTCAAAGACCGACTGACAGAGAAAGTTCAACGATGATTATCTCCAAAACCGGTTCGAGTTAGGAGAAGGTGATAACATCAAAGTTGTAGGGCTTCGTGAGGGCTACAACTTCGCTAATTAGCTCAAGAACAGATTCGGTTTGGATTTGAAACTACAAAGCTCCAAAGTGGCATACTTGGAAACTGAAACTTAGTTTCAGTCAATGAACCCGACTGAAACCCTATTTTCAAGACACCACATCTCCTAAACCATTTAGAACTAGGTGATGGTGATATTGACAATGTTGTAGAGCTATGTGTGGACAACAACTTTGTCAATTGGCTCACAGAATTGACAAAGCCAGTCTGGAATCCGATCTAACTTACGGAGAGCTTGTGTCAAAGCCAGTCTGAAAATAGGCGTTTCCGACTTCCGGAGAGAGGAACCCAAACCCATCTCTACCGCTAAAACTCCACCGCCTTCGTAACTGTGCTAACACCACCAAGTGTACACCACAAAGTGCATGTGTGTTAGCATTTCACAAACATTTTCCAAGGCGTTATGTTAGCTCTCAACTAGATCCTAATGCATATGCTCAAGACATTGATCTAGTGGCACTTGATTCCCGAGCTAACCGTGATTGCCCCTCTTGATAGTCGACTATGTATCCTAAATCCGGTCAATCACTTCTCTACTCAACTTAGACCGGCAAAAGGAAAACCCTATGGTTATACCTTTGCCTTGCGCTCTTAGATCTTTCTCTTCTACTTGATCATCATGTACACCATATTATGTGCATCTCCACCACTTGTGATCTTGTGGCCATCACTCCATGCCACATGCTCCTTCATCACGTGTGTTGCTTGTGCCTAACTCAAAACACTTAACACATGGCATTAGCAACTTGGTGTCATTAATTACCAAAACCAAACTTGGGCTTTCAGTCGCGCGCCATAGGAGGCCCTCGGTTTCATCGTGGCACCGAAGGGTACTAATCGTGACACCATCATCGAACGCACACAATAAGACATCCAATTACGATCGAAATTAACAGGTTCCAACTAAACATCCAGAAAACATAGAGTTCGACCTTACATCCGAAAAGTCAAGTTATTACAAAGCCTCACTCCAACCCTAGGAGGCACAAAAGACGATCCTAACATCATAGCTACGTGATAACTACTCTAAGCATCGTCCTCAGAGTCGGTGTCAAGGATCTCCCCGCCGTCCTCATCACTAACAGGCTCTAACTCCTCATCATCTTCTTCTTCTTCTGGTTCTTCTTCTGGTTCGGCATCTTGGGGTCCGTTGACCTCCACTTCATCATCATTTTTAGCCATGAAGATTCTCGAACCCATGTCCTCATCTGCGTTGATATTTCTAGGCAGCAGAGGATTTAGCTGGTTGTTCAGGCGGTGCACTTCTTCATGAAGATTGTCATTGTATTCTTCAGCATTCTCCAACTGTTGCTCGAGCTCAAACTGACGAGCTCTCAGAACGTTCTCCTCATGCCAGGCTTCATCCCTCTGGTTCATGACATGAACCAACATGCGTTGACAGTTGCGGTTTGCTACTGTCAACCTCTGGACTGCAAGGGTTTCCTGGTCACGATCACGAATCACTTGCTCCAGTTGCTGACGCGCTGCATTCCTGGCAGCCGTCACTTCAGCCAACTCTGCCCTCAGCCTTTCCACCTTAGTAGGCTCAGGGCGGGGCTCACGTGGAGCGAGCTGGTGTCGCGGTGCCCTGCCTCCAGTGGACTTACGAGCGGTCCTCTTGGTACGTGCCATCTATAGCAACAGATAAGATACGACTTAAAGTGAGGATCATTTAGGGGATACGAAATTTACTTTAGTCGGGAGTACTAAAATTTTTAAGGAGGGAGTAAATGATATGTATGATATAATTAAACATGATGCATGCACGTTCCGTACGCCCTCTCACCTTAGTAGAAACCTAAAGTTCTAACGCTAGGCGGTGGCATACATACGTTCTCTCATATAAGCGAAACTATCGGTCTACTCGTTACGCTGTTAGTGTACCTGCAGAAAACCTCATTTCAGCCCAACAGTTTCCCAATATATGCACACAAGAAAGCAGTAATTTAAATACTTTCCATATACACATCCCCTGATGTATATACTTCAGTATCAAAGCTACCCGATATAAAGGTTCCCACAATTAAGTGCTTACGTAATTACATGGTTTAAACATGTAAGTATGCAAGTCACCAAAACTACTCTCTCCTAGATCGCCGGTTGGACGATCATGCTCTCACAACTCACACTTACCAGAGCGTCGAGGCAATTGATCCATACATTACCACCCAAGTGGATGGCATCCATACAATATCACGCCGTATGGACGACGAAACAAAAACAACAAGGCCCCCAAGTTAGTCTTTATAATAAGCCACCTAAGAGTCCTTATTTGGGCTAAGGGATGTGATCACTGGCATACCTAAAAATAATTTGTAGTGTTTTAACCCTTTTTCATAATTAAATACTTTTGTTTTTAAATACTCGTACGATGTGTTTAATGTTGAATTATGCTCCGGTACCAGCTGTAACAGAACCGACCAAATTATAAGAACACAAGTACAAAAACAAGCACCGAAGCGCTCAAATTTTCGAACTTGAGCCCATATAATCCCGGTAGTCAATCGAAACCACGAAGGATTTCAAACCAACTCGCTTACAACCAGGATCGCATCATTCAACATACAACATCATACGTTATATTTCACAAGTAGTTCCGAAATAAGTTTACACACACGGAGTCGCAATTATTACAAACCAAGTTTATAAAGTAGCGGAAGTATAACACACACCAGATGTTAACTACTGCCAGTCTTGATGATCAACAACCCGCAAAAGCATGAGGAAAGTACATAAAAGATGATCACGCCCAAGTGATCTAGTCTTCTTCACCCGCAGGGTGGAGACAAGTTTTGCAGAAGCCTTGATAGAGCATATCATCTGCAACAGGAGGGAATAAACCCTGAGTACTGGAATGTACTCAGCTAGACTTACCTGTCGAAAACCAGAAATAAGATGACACCAAGGATTATGCAAGGCTTACACAAGAGGCTAGCTGACATAACATTTTGCGGGTTGCCAAGGACTGGTTCGGCCTAGTTTGTGAGTTACCAGTTGCCAAAGTGAGGTACAGTGAAACGGTTTTCAGCTTCACACTTAGCCAAAAATTGCTAAGTCCCAAAATAGCCTCTAATACTGACTTGTGGGCCACTTTTGAGCATGTTCTGATCATTTTCATGAGATGGCCATATTAGAACTTTTGTTCCTTATGAAATTCTCTACAACTTTTCTTAAGGTTGCTCCTCCATGCAAGATTTCTAAGCTAGACTTTTTAATTGGTCAAACCAGATCACTCTAGGGTTCCAAACTTGGTCAACAACATTTGGAAGGGCAATTTGGTAATTTTGGTCAACATGAACATTGCTCCACTACTTACCCTAAATGTAATTAAGGTGTTATAAGACCTAATTAGCCACTCTACACATTGGTTGCACAAAATTCCTAGTGTCACATACTTTGGCACAAGTAATTCAATACTTTCACCCAAATGTTGCAAGCTCATGTTGCACATGTTGCATGAGTGTGTTGCATAACCCTTGCTAATTATGTTACACTAAAGTGGTTGACATATCTCACAAAGGAAATTGCACATAAGGTACTTGTGTGTTGCACCTTACTCACTTTTACTTCACATGAAACATAACATATTAAGCTTATGCATGAAATGAATGATGCTTGCTTATGCTTATGCAAACGCAATGCAATTAAGGAGCTAAACACCTGAGGTGTTACACACCGAGCCCTCGAATCCTGTCGCAGGGAATCTAGATCCACACGACCACTTCTTGGCATCTTTGAGAGCGCCTCCGGGCCACTAGCCGACCCCTAACGACTGGGGCACGGGCTCTCACTCGAATTCCCCCGCTAGCAGCTCACCGAAGATCGTCAGAACTCGCCCAAACAGGGGTAGTACGGCGTTCCCCACCCCTCCTCCTCCTTCCTGAAGGAGGAGCGTGAGGGTCGCACAGCAAAAGATGGCCGGGACTCTGATCGACCTCGTGCGCGCGAGGCTCGGGGGCTTGACCGCAACGAATCATTCCCCGATAAAACGAATACAAGACCTCGGAGGAGTCTCAACACTCCACCGAGGCCTCGGGGGCTACACCCGGCGGGTGCGCTCGCGCGCCCCCACCGGAAAAAATCATGACGCTATGACTCTAGTTCAAACAAACCTCTGGGAGAGTGATCACACACTCACCCAAAGGCTCGGGGGCTACTGTCGGTACCAACAGTACGGGGGTACCCACATCCATCGCTAATAAAAAACTAAAACGACTGAAACCGCAATAAAAGGTAGCCCGCCTCGACCGCGTATCCAGTCCGCCTCGTACGAGGCCCGCTCGACGGGGCGCCTCGACCGTGCTCCGGCTCCGACTCGTACGAGGCCCGCTCGACGGGGCGCCTCGACCGTGCCCCATCCCGTACAGCAAGGTACCTCGACGGCGCTCCGACCCGCGCGAGGCTCGTCCGCCCACTGGGAAAAACTCCGACTCGCGTAAGCCCGGGTCGAGTGCCTCGGCTCCTTCTCTTTACCTACCCCAGGACAAAAGCCATAGCATTTAATGCGGTTACCTACTACCACCTACCGATATGGCTGCGACCAGGATCGATGTGGGAACAATGCCCATATCAGATCTCACTGTTTTACCGCCCATCCCGTGATGGGAGGTAAAAATCGTCACTGTACCCACCTTACCGTGCACTGTTTACCATCGATCACCCTCGAGGGAGGATAAGACAAGGTCCGTTCTCCGCAATCTCGGGGATTCGGCCTTATCCATCCGGTCTCGACCCGGCCTCGACCTAACCTCGACGCTCGGCACAGTTCAACGTCAAGGGAAGGACGGTGTGGCATGGTGCTCCGGGTCGTTTCGCCGTCTCGTCTCCCACGACGCCATGGTGTCTAGGGATGGCCGGCCATTCCTAGAGCACGTCGCTACGGTCAGCTCAACAGGAATCGACAAAACATCACCTCAAGACTCCCCGTCGTCTTGGCCTCCTCTCGCCCTATAAAAGGGCAGGCCAGGGTTCTACAACGGGGACGGACAATGAAGAAATACAAGAGACAACAGGCAAGACGCAAGATAGAGATCGATATCTCAAGCAATCACCCTTGTCCTCTTTTTCCTCTCTTTGAGACTTGGGCTCGACGCCCTCTCTCGCATGCTTGTAACCCCTACACGAGCACTTCGGTGCAAAGAAATACAAACTTCTCCCCCCTGCTGGACGTAGGGCCTTCTTTTGTCCGAACCAAGATAAACCCCCGTGTGTTCTCCTTGCATCACCATCCAGGAAAGAGACATACAACATTTACTCGTTGGTTTAGGACCCCCTTGGGTCCGAACACCGACATTTAATGTACAATAGTCGAATGGAAAAAATAGAATTAGAAAAAAAACCTTTTTTGATAGTCTAGAGTTAGATTTATTTTGTTTTCCCTTAGTCTTACTTGAAATCTCCAAGCTTTAGCTGTGATGATAGAGAGCATCTATTTAGTTTCCTAACAAAGTGGCCGTTAATAATAACACAAATTTTCAGCACTAGTGTTAATTACCTTCTAGATGCTTCAATAGCACAATCATCGCTATTTCTCTTTTTGTTACTTGTTATTTCCAAGTTTGAACTAGAGGGGCAAAGTTAATATTTAGAATTGATGACAAGTTTGAAATAACAATCAGTGCATATGGCTAAGCGCCCCAATAGCCTCTCTAAGGTGACTCGTAAACTAAATCCAATTTTCATTAGTTTCTGAGTCAAAAAATCCAAAGCAAACAGGATACAATCAATTATGTCCATCAACAGTAGAAGCACTAACCAATTTCCCCTGAACTTTCCAGCCAAGAATGTGCTATATATTGTAAGTTACGGTCTGCAACCATTAAGGAACCCATCTATACAAGGCTTCAATGCAAAGAAGAATCTTTTAAATCTGATCTTCTCATTAATGATGGTCAATAATGACTAAGCTATATGTTTCAATTTGTGCTTTGGACCTATACAGGTTATCAAAACTATTGTTTGAATCTCTATAAAGGTGTTTCAATGCTAGCAACTTACCGTTGTAAACTGTTTTAGGCGATGTGTACCTTATGGTGTTCTTTTAGCTTTTTTTGCAATTCCTTTGCACCCAAAGTTGCATCGTTTGCTTGCCGGCAACCTATGTAAACGTTGCAGTGAGTCCAAACTAAGTGGTTCACGCACTAATTGATATCACACACCAAGGGCACCACATGGGCACTGCAAGAATCACTAGAGAGGCACTACCCAAGCCACGATTTCACTAGAGTTGTCTTTTGCGAATCTCTTGCGCGGAATAGGCACAAGAACTCTCACAATTGATTGATTGGAGCCGGAAACAATCATCACCTTCCGCTTAACAATCCTTCAATCACCAGGATGTCTAGGTGACGACAATCACCAAGAGTAACAAGAGATCCAACTAGCCCAACTCGCCTAACTAGTGCCACAAAGATGTAAGATCACTAAGCAAATGCACTAGAGGCTCTCCGATCTCATCCAAATGATGAAATAAAGGATGCAAGTGAGTGTAATGTGTTTCTCAGCCCTCAAGAGGTGTGCACAAGTGTATGGAGTGCCAAGAGAGTGGCCAAGGTCAGTCACAATCTATTTATAGACATAGCAAAGAATCCAATTGTTATGCACACTTGGGCTAACTACGGAGGAACCTGTTACCTCTACAGTAGCACCGGTTGCCACACCGGTGACAACCATTGCAAGCCCAATGGCTAGCTTGCAAAGTTCAATTTTTCGACCATTGGCGCTATCAGACAACCAATGCAGTCACCGATTAAAGCACCGGTGACCACTAGTGCATGCTTGAAAGGTCCTAATGGCTAGAGGGGGGGTGAATAGCCTATTAAAAATTTCTACAACAACACTTAGCAAATATGTTAGTCAATTAAATGAGAAAATAAATGTTGCGCTAGCCTACTAAAAGAGCAAGCCACCTGCCACAATTCTAGTGATTATAATCTCTATGCACACAAAAGCTAAGTCACTACACTAAGTTAGTGAGCTCTCAAAGACTAACTAAAGAGCCTCACTAATCACTAGACTTGACGAAAGCTAGCTCTCAAAACTAATTACACTAAAGAGCTTAGCTTACACACTAGGAATGCAATACAAGAGAGGATAGCAATGAATATACCGACGTGTCGAGGTATAAGCCAATCACAAGATGATCACGATCAATCACAAGACAACCAATGAAATCCTTGGACAAGGTGACACAAGATTTTTTATTGAGGTTCACTTGCTTGCCGGCAAGCTAGTCCTCGTTGTGGCGATTCACTCACTTGGAGGTTCACGCGCTAATTGGCATCACACGCCAAACCCTCAATAGGGTGCCGCACAACCAATACGAGATGAGGATCACACAAGCCACGAGCAATCCAATAGAGATGTCTTTCATGATCTCCCACAGGGAAGGCTCAAGAACCTCTCACAATCACCACGATCGGAGCCGAAGACAATCACCTTCCTCCGCTCAACAATCCTCGCTGCTCCAAGCCGTCTAGGTGGCGGCAACCACCAAGAGTAACAAGTGAATCGCGTAGCGAAACACAATCACCAAGTGCCTCTAGATGCAAACATTCAAGCAATGTACTTGGATTCTCTCCTAATCTCACAAAGATGATGAATCAATGATGGAGATGAGTGGTAGGGCTTTGGCTAAGCTCACAAGGTTGTTATGTCAATGCAAATGGACAAGAGAGTGAGCTAGAGCCGTCCATGGGGCTTAAATAGAAGACCCCACGAAATAGAGCCATTGGCTCTCTATCGGTCAATCCACACGCACTGACCGGACGCGCTGGTCGGGGTGATCGGATGCACCTAGGCCAGCGTCCGGTCATCGGATCAGCGCCACGTGTCCCTGCGTTTGATGTCGTCCGTGCGATCCCAATGGCTAGTTAGCCTCACGTCATGCGATAAGTCACGACCGGACGCGTCATTCCGAAGACTGGACGCGTCGGTGCAAGGTCAGACCACATGCGTGCGCCACCGCCACGCCGTGACCGGACGCACCGCTCTTCGCGAGATACCGGCGTCAAGTCACTTCCAATAAGCATGCAGAGGCAAAAAATTGTGACCGGACACGTCAGATGCACCTCGACCGGACCCAGGCCAGCGTCCGCTCAGTTCTTCTCCTTTGCACGTCAAATCATTCGACTGACGTCAGCGTACGTCACCTGTGACCGGACACAGGCCTTGCGCGTCCGGTCACAAAGACTGTGCTGCGTCCGGTCACAAAGCGAGGGCAGCCTTCACTGCAACACTGATCGAACGCAGGGAGGCTGAGTCTGGTCACTCCTGAGGCAGCGCCCGGTCACCCCGAGACAGCTCCTCCACTTGACCAACTTCACCACCCTTGCTCAAATGTGCCAACCACCAGGTGTATCACCTTGTGCACATGTGTTAGCATATTTTTACAAATATTTTCAAGGGTATTAGCACTCCACTAGATCATAAATGCATATGCAATGAGTTAGAGCATCTAGTGGCACTTTGACAATCGCATTTTGATACGATTTTTATCCCTCTTAATAGTACGACTATCAATCCTAAATGTGATCACACTCGCTAAGTGTCTCGATCACCAAACTAAAAAAGCTCATACCACTTATATCTTTGCCTTGAGCCTTTTGTTTTTCTCTTTCTTCTTTTCCAAGTCAAGCACTTGATCACCATGGCCATCACCACCATGATCTTCATCCATTTGCTCTATCACTTGGAATATGTACCAACATATCTCACATACACCTAGAGCACATAGGTTAGTAGCTAGGGTTTCATCAATTCACCAAAACCAAATTAGAGCTTTTCAACGTTAGTGTTTAAAACGCATGAAATACATGCTCTCTGGATGCCCACACGGTGAGGCGACCGATACCGCATCGGACATGACCGGTGCTCTCTGGAACACCGCACCGGTGCGACAACTGGTGCTCAGAGCGCCCGTCTGGCCAAGCTGCAAGCTCTTTGGAACCCATGATCAGTGCACTTTGACCGGTGCACACCGGGCACGCCGATGCTCAACAAAAAATTGCGCAGAGTTAAACAAGAGCCGCCATAACCGGTGCCACCCAACCGGTGTGCCACCGGACACGACCGGTGCATGCTAAGCAGCTGCACCGAGAGCGCACCCAAGCGTCTCCTTTCAAGTTGCTGACTCTCAAATATTTTTCACAAATATGTTAGAGCCAAGTTAGCCTTTTCCAAAGAGTTTTTCATAAAAAGTTTGCGGCTTGCTCTTTGAGTGTGTCAATAGGCCTAAATGCATATGCAAAGTATTTGAACACCTAGTGACACTAGATGACCGAATTGTCCAATTAGAGCTTATCTCTTAATAGTATGACCATCTATTCTAAATCCGATCGCGCACTCTATTGCGTCTTATTGGCAAAACAAAATCCCTATTTATACATTTGCCTTGAGCCCATAGGGTTTTGTTTTCCTCTTTCTTCTTTTCCAAAGTTGGAGCACTTGATCATCATCATGTGGCCATCTCCATCACCTTGAGTGCCATCTTGCTCCACCTTAAATGTGAGCCAACCATTCTCAATCACAACAGTAAAGTAAAAGATTAGTTCACTTGATTGTCTCAATTATCACTTGATTATCTCAATTATCCAAAACCAAGCATAGGGCTTCCAGTAGGGAGCAAGAACAGCAAAGGGCTTCTTGACGGAGGAAGAAGACAGTCGAGATTCTGGTTCTGTTCCTTTGTTTGATGCCCTGTGCAGTTGTTCCTTTATTCCTTTGTAGGTCTTGTCCCTGATTCCCGATTGCTTGAGCAAGCCCAAAGCCCATCCCAGCTGTTGGCATTCCATCCTGATAGCCCACACTGAAGGCCCACTTATGTGACAGTAGAGTATGTGGCAATCAACATATGGTCATGCAGCACACATGTCAACATCTCTCGATATATAGGCAACAACATGAGCTATGCTTCAACAATGTAATAACAAATGATGTTATTGTCCGCTTGGACGCTGCCCAAGAATTGAGGCCTCTGACAACCCAAGAGATCAGTCTGCGAAAAGATTTGAAGCTTCATGTTCGGGGTGGGCAGCTATTGAACGGTCCAGAAGATGACATGCCTCACGTCTCATTCAAATAAAAGAGAGTGATGCCTGCACAAAGTTTTTTCACACAAAGGCAGCGGGACGTCGGAAGCGTAACCTAATACCATACCTCCGGAATGCCAAGGGAAATATCGTCTGGGGTCATTCGGAAAAGGAGGCCATCCTACATGGCCATTTCGTAGAAATGTTGGGCACAAAACAGCACAGGAGCCGTACTTTGGATTGGAAGAGGCTCAACTTATCAAGAGTAGATGACCCAACATTTGACTCTCCATTCTCCGAAGATGAGTTGCTGCAGACAATCAAGGAATTGCCATCCGAGAAGGCGCCTGGGCAGATGGATTTATTGGCATTTTCTATAAAACCTGCTGGGCTATCATCTAAGAAGACTTACTGGCGACTTTGCAATGCTTCTAAAATCACCGCACAGGACCAATGGAATTATTAAATTGGGCAAATATTGCACTAATTCCGAAGGCTGACATTGCTGAGAGTGCAAAAGACTTCAGGCCGATCAGCTTGATACACTCCTTTGCCAAGCTTATCACCAAAACTCTCTCCATCCGCCTTTCTCGACATATAAACAGCCTGGTGTCCAACTCACATAGTGCTTTCATCAAGCGAAGGTGCATACAGGACAACTTCATGTATGTCCGGAACCTAGCTCGGGCATATCACAGAACCAAGACGCCGGCCCTGCTTTTCAAGTTGGACATCTCGAAGGCTTTCGACATAGTTTCTTGGGAGTGTCTCCTGGAGCTATTGGAGCAAAGAGGTTTTAGCTTGAAATGGAGAGATTGGTTGGTTGCTCTCTTCAGAACATCACACTCCTCAATACTACTCAATGGTACCGCTGGAAAAAGAATAAATCATGGGAGGGGGCTAAGACAAGGTGACCCAATTTCACCGTATCTCTTCATCTTGGCCATTGACACACTACAATGCTTGCTTGATCTTGCAACGCAGGATGGCATACTATCGCCATTGCGAGGTAGGCACGCAAAAATGCGCCTATCTCCATATGCTGACGATGCGGTCATCTTTCTCAACCTCGTTCAAAGCGAGGTGCAAGCACTCTTTAACATTTTGAGGAACTTTGGTGAGGCTACTGGACTTAGGCTGAACATGGAGAAATGTATGGTGGCTCCAATCAGATGCTCAGAGATAAATCTTGAGAGGATTTTAGAGACCACCGTCCTCCAGGTTGCCTTCCCTATCACCTACCTAGGCCTGCCACTCACACTTGGCCGTCTTAAAATTGTGCACGTCCAGCGTGTGCTGGACAAGACGAGATCAAAACTGTCTGCATGGCAAGGTCGGCTACTGACACCTGCTGGCCGCCGAGAATTAGTCAGATCAGTGCTGAGTGCAATCCCAATTTACCTACTTACATCTTTGAAGGTGCCAAAACAACTACATGAAGACCTGGACAAGGCCCGGTGTCGCTTCTTGTGGGCAGGAGATGACGACATATCAGGTGAGAATTGCAAAGTAGGTTGGATTGCAGTGCGAAAGCCAGTTATTTATGGAGGTCCGGGCATTCTGGACTTGGAAAAATTTAGCCGAGCTCTTAGACTGCGTTGGTTGTGGTTCTCTTGGTTGTACCCTGACCGGTCATGGGTGGGCACAGAGCTGCCAATTGACGCGGTTGATGAGTCTCTCTTCATTGCAGCAACTCGGGTAACAGTTCACAATGGTCATAAGGCATCCTTTTGTAGGTCAAGCTGGGTCAATGGACAGGCAGCATCTGTCCTGTTCCCGCTCCTGTACAGTCATAGCAGAAGAAAGAATAGAACCGTCAGTGATGCTATACAGGATGACAGATAGATCAGAGATGTGGCCTACTCTTTGAACAGTGACCTCCTCCGTGATTTTTTCCGCATATGGAACCTAATACAATTGGTGCATCTGGACTTAAGTGATACACAGGAGGACCAGATAACTTGGACCCTGGAAAGCTCTGGATAGTACTCAGCTAAATCAGTCTATGAGCTCCAGTTTGCGGGTCACATCACTTCAAACTTTCCTACCCTAATCTGGAATGCTTGGGCTCCACCTAGATGCAAATTCTTCATGTGGCTTCTACTGCATGACAGGCTATGGACAGCAGCACGTCTGCAACTGAGGGAGTGGGAGAGTAACTATTTGCATGACAGGCTATGGACAGCAGCACATCTGCAACTGAGGGAGTGGGAGAATAACTATTTATGTGCTCTATGTGAACGAAGTTTGGAAACAGCTACCCACCTATTCTTTGAATGCCCCTTCTCCCGTCAGGTATGGAGTCAAGTTGCAGCGTGGAGTGGCTGCCAAAATTTGTGGCCGACACAATGAACGGATGGGTCAGATTGTGAGGGTTGGTTCATGGCTGTGACCAGAGAAGGCACCAAGGCTGCGCACACCCTAGCCATTCTCACCTTGTGGTGTATCTGGAAACAACGTAATGCAGTTGTATTCAGAGGCTCAAGACGCACGGCACATGCAATATCCATGGAAGTCAAGGATGTCTGTTCTCTTTGGTCCATGGCTTGTGGAAGACTTCTTAGGCCTCTTTTAGATCGTGATTTTCTTTTGAGTAATTAACTTTAGAACTCTCAACCACTACAGTGTCTGCTGTGAGTGGTAGCGCCTCTCGCGCTCGTAGGGGGGGGGGGGGGGTCACCTGGCCCCCGAAAAACTCTCTTCTTAATCAATGATATGCCGGGCAACCGAATCTTTCAAAAAAACCAATGTAATAACTCTCTAAGTTTATTGTGCTCGTTAGTCGTTACATATGAGTTTTGCGCTAATACTGGTATTAATTAATCCACATTCCACCCGGCTGGATCTGCCTTTGCAAAATGTGAAATCACATGCATTTAACTCATCATCCTTTAGCGAACACACGCTGCTAGAACAGTTTCGCACCGCCAGCTGATGTACCACTTGATAGGATCTGTCTCCCCCAAGCTCTCTCCACACATGCAACGTGTTTCAAAGAGCCATGTTGCATTCAAATATGTACGCATAAAGTTTCTATATATAATTAAAGAAGTGCTCCTTCTGTTCCAAATTATAAGATATTCTAGATTTTGTAGTGTATATCTAAGTGTAATAGCAAAAACTCTATATGTAGAAAAAAAACATCTTATAATTTAGGATGGATAAAGTAGCAAGATAGTCATCAGTTAGTACATAAATAAGGGGGAAAACCGACGTAAGGCTCATCAACGCAAGGATCACGATGAACACAAAGAAAAATGTAAACTGAACGGCTAGTTCAAGTGCTTTCTGCAAGAAATACATATATCAAAACATATAATATTAACCTTATTTGATTGACCATTTATATAGCATTAAAGCTATTACTATATTCTTAGTGGAATCACATAGCGAAGGGGAGAGAATTTAGGATATATATAGTTATATAATAGTAGCACAAGAATATGTCCATTTCAATTTATCTCATATATTCCGTCCATTTCAAATTGTAACTTATTTTGGCTTATAGTAAAAACTATTGTATCTAGAAAAGCCAAAATAACTTACATTTTAGGAACAAAGGGAATACATAAATATTTCAAAATGTACATCCATGTCCTAATTGAGGTCACATGTTTATATGAGAATATTTTATTTTTGTGTGCCCTAGCAGCTTGTACAAATATGCATTTTGCCTAATACTACTATCAAATCCAGCATATTAGCTAATGGTACATTGGACCTGTTTTGAGTAACATCCAAGTCTACATAAAAAGTTAAGAATCTCTGAGGGCAACCAAACATGTACAAACTGCATTGCACAAGTCAGTTGACCAAACAAACCCTATATACCGAGGAATCACCCTTTCTAGTAGCAGATTGAGTTTCTATGTAAAATTATTTGATGCCTTTATATTAGATTCGATGCTATCAGTGCAAGTCATGCATAATACATGAATCTTAATATTTATTGCTATTAACTCCATTCCAAATTATAGATCATTCTGTTTTTTTAGATACACAGCTTTTACTATATATCTAGACATAGTATGTATATCTAGGTAAATAGTAAATAAAATATATTATATATAAAAAGCTAGAATAACATATAATTTGGGATGGAGAGGTAGATGTTAATAAACCTTACAAGTGAAAAATTGAGGTAACATCACATATACTTAAGGTCTTCTGGTCAAGCAAGATGCTTTGTAGTACCCAACAAATTTGTAAGAAAAATGAAGATATCCTTCATCGTGGTGTAGAAGTCATGCTAAGCAGGCATGTTTTGAACAAAAACAAATTTAATTTTGAAACCCACTAGCTGTCGTGTATAAGATCGAGCAATCTCCGCTTTCCAAGTGGACTGCAGCTAGCTACACATATATATTATTACAATCTGCAAGATAAAACATGTCCCAGATTATAGCAATCCATGGGCTAGATTGTTACAATCCAACCATCAAAGCAGCTAAAACAAACATGGCTAAGTTGTTTCATCGGTATAACTACGGTAGTTGCATGCTAGTTTTCCTAAAGGATAAAAGGATAACACAGAAATCACATCAATTATTCTCATACGTATCCTCTCTTGACACATAAAAACAGGAGAGTTTTCTACTGCTAAAACACAGACACACGATCATCTTAAGATATCAAATCTCGTATAATATACATATACTGAACCGGTATATATGTAAAGAAATTACTGAACCTAGAAATGGCACTCTGAAATAGTGAAATGGAATTCGTCTCTATATTATATCTATATTCATTATGTATTTATATTGTACATAAAATCGAGCAGTTTACCTTCTAACATTTTCAAGTATTTACTAATCTGCATCATCTGTACCTATTTTTATTGCACTAATATGCTACGTTCCTTGCAAATTGTAAGTTGTTTAAATTTTTATATGATATAAGTACACTATGTCTAATTAAGCTCTATGTTTAAAAAAACTATAAACGACTTACAACTTAAGATTATATAATCGAAGAAAAACATCCCTAATAAATTAAGCATTCCATCCATTATAATAAAATGTTGATGAAACACATACGTTTCTACGCAGACACAGCTGTGTTCTCACAGACTTCACAAGAAAGTTCACCAAGAAAAGAAAAACTCGGAAGACGAGTAGGGGGCAGCTCTCATTGAAGAGATAAGTACGAGACGTCACGAATGGAACAGTGTCTCGACAGCGACCCTACCATTCCCCGGAGGCTGGAGCACAAATGTGCCACATCACCAATATAATGGCCGCTGCCGACTAGCTATACTAGTAGTAGCATACAGGACAGACAGTATGAACAGGATCTGCAGACTGCAGCGCTGTATCTAATCGTCCATCTCCTGTTAAATCTCTGAATAATGCATGGATCGGGAGCACCACTGACCTGACAAGCAGAAAGGAGAATAATGTGACGATGATAAGCAGATCTGAGACGGAGAGTCCACCGGCGGTGTGCTTCCTTGCAGCTGGAATTCTTCTCTCAGTAGCGTCTTCTGCCATGGCGAAATCCAGAATCTGGAGATTTAATTAGATGGGGAACTGTAAAAGGGGAATTAGAAGAGAACTGGTAGTAGTAACATTTCATCTCAAAATTGAGGAAAGAGGAACAGATCTACTAGTAGTCAACACCCACATAGTACCTTCCGAACGATGAACATTGACGAATTTACCTTCCCGACGAGGGAGAAGCTGGCAGGCGCAGGTAACGGTTGGATCCCTTCCCTTCCCTTGGAAATGATGAACAGGCTAGCAGCAGGTAGCAGCGGGGCGGCTTGTCCGTACCAAGCGAATGGGAGGGAATCCGTGGTGGGGAGGGGAGGTACACGCGCGCGCCCAAAAGCTCAGATCCAGCATCCAGGCCGTACGTACGAACCGCCCAGAAATGGAAATTTCTGCGGACGACCGCCGGGCACCAAGCGGCCACGTAGCGGCGATCCGGCCGTTCCGCGGCATACAATGACACGAACAAGAACGAGAAGGCGGGCGGGTGGAGCGGTGCCCGTAGCTAGCTAGTACTAGCGTGCCAGCGCCGCGCCGGTGCCGGCGCGCGGTGATCACGACGGCTAGCTGCGGCTTCGATCGATCGGCAAGGCGGCCGGAGCGGAGCAGATCGAGGGAGGGGGAGTGGATGACAGATAGAGCAGTGAGCACGCGGCCGCGACGGCACATCCGCCGGTGCCGTTCCGCCCGGCCGTGTGCTCACTCTCTTCCGTCACCGCCCGCTGCCGACGCCCGCCGCCCGCCGGCCGATCGATAACCGCCCGCGTGTGGCCTGCGGAACAGCACCGCCGGCCGCCGCGATCACCACCGCACGGCCGCATGCGGCTACAGGCGAGGGGGTGGGTGGATGGTGAGAAAGGTGAGCGGGCTGGTGCCGGCTATATAGGCGCGAGCGCACCGGGACGGGACGGAGCGAGGCTCGATCGCTAGTTATGCGCCGGTCGCCCGGGACATTCCGTGTGCCTGCTGGCTGGCAACTTGGCTGCTAGGGTTCCGATCGATCGGGTGTGCACCGATGCGGTACGGCGCCGCTACGCTGGCCGGGCCGGCCATCGGGCAGGCGTGCGTCGTGTGACTAGAATTTTCGGCTCTTTCTAAAATCGGGCATATGCGTCGGTTTGGGCTGGCGTAACTCTCTCGGTCTCCTCTCCTCTCCTCTCCTCTCCTCGAAGCGATAAACCGCGCGCGCCGCATTAAAGCTGAGCCGCGCCGTGCCGGTCCAGAGCTGAGCCGGGGCCACAGCGCGACACGGGGCGAAGCTTTGGCCAAATCTCGCTTGCTCGCCGGACGCCGGCTTGAGGCTTCTGGTGTTTTCCCGTTGGTTTTTTTTGGCCATCAATCACGTTCAGTTCACGTAGAAGTAGTAGAGCTAGCTGGCCCCGGCCGAGTTGTGTAACGTGGAGGCCAGGCTCCAGGGTCCGCAGCACACTTGTTGTGCTCCTCCTGCCGCTGCTTTTTACTCCGAGCGAGGAGCAGGTCAAGGTCAGGCACTGGCAGCTGGTCTGGTGATGAGTGGTGAGCTTTTGAAGGAACGCACGCGTCAGATGGTTTTCCCTTTTCTGGCCGCGTGACCAGAGGTCGGGGAGTTTAAAGCTGTGGATAATGACCCAGCCAGGCCTGCCTCCCTGACACGGCTCGTACAAATGTCCAACCTTATCATCGGTCCGTGCCAACTCCCAAGTGGAGCAGTACATGCTGGTACTGCCGAACACCTCGGCCTGGTTTAGATCCTCAAATTCATCCATAAATTTCACTATGTAAAAAAAAAATCTCCATCACATCAAAATGTCGGCACATGCATGGAGTACTAAATATAGATGAAATCAAAAACTAATTGTATAGTTTTGTTGTACTTTACGAGACGAACATTTTGAGCCTAATTAATCAATGTTTAGATAATTATTACCAAATAAAAATAAAATTGCTATAGTGTTGCACAGTGCAGCACAGAAAATTCGGGATGCCCCGAATCGGGCATCTAAGGCCCTCATGTAAATTATCGGTGATCGTGGTTGGATGAAGCAGGGATGTGGTAATTCTCTTGTAGTCTTTTGTGTAAATCCTCACGCATGTGCTGGTGTGTGCTCCGTACTATTACATGTGTGGACTGTACTCCCTGGATGCCATAACGCCAACCAGTCGCCAGGCCATTTTACAATTCTCGCGCGTCAGCTTATCAGCACAGTATACAGTGAAATCAAGGTGAAAAGAATCAAATTTATACATTTTGTTATTCATCATCCAGCGTTATTTTAACGATTATATTTTCTCGGCCAATTAAGTTGTCAAAGCACACGTACGGCCCTCTCACCGAGTAACGGACCCTTACGTGCGAGGGGGGCATGGGGTTCGAGGGTTTTCTCGTGCTGGTTGAGAAATCCTCTGCCTTAGACTAAAATAGCTCCGAGGTGTCTACCCCTGCAGCCTGAGTTTTTTTTTACAATCGCTCAGTCGCCCAGCTGGTCGGACCGTGGCAGCCCACGGTGGGACCGCTAGGGTGGCCTGAGCGCGGGCCTATTTGTCTTGGGGGCCGCACCTGTGCATCCGGTGTGCACAGACTTGGCCCACCGGAGGGCCCACCTAACTGGAGTTATAGTGAACCTATTTTTGAGGCACTTTGAGCTTAAAGGACAGTGGACGTGTCCAGTGTTGGGCCGGTGCTCACACCGAACTTGGGCTTTCTTTGTGCGCTCTCTGACCTCTGAGGCCCCTCGGTGCAGGTAGCCATAGGGCACGGCAGCGGGTGACCGTCGGCTCACCCGCGTGCGCTGAGGCTACGTGAAGAGCCAAATGATTCTTTCTCCCCCTCACTTCTATAAATAGTTGGAGGCACGGGATTGGGAGCCCTCTTGACCACTCGTTGAACCTCCCTCATCCTTCTAGAGTTGAGAAAAGCCTTCCACTCTCTCATGTTTGGCTGGGTGAAGAGCCAAACACATTTGAGAAAACATTTCACCTAATGTATTACATTTGTTGGTTGCATCCTTGTGGCACTAGTGATTGTTAAAGCCTGACGTTCATGTTACTCTTGGTGGTTGTTGCCACCTAGATGGATGTGATTGGTGAGGTTCATTAGCGATTGTTTCTGCCCCCAATGAAGTGATTGTGAAAGGTTCTTGATCCCACCTTGCGGAGTGCGAAGGGATACTCTAGTGTATTGCTCGTGGCTAGAAGGAGGGCTTGTAGGATTATCCGTGCGGTGACAGCTAGTGATGCGGTGCTTCAAGCCGCCATCGCCCCTGCTCACTCCGACCATCGCAAATGCTACATTTCCCTCGCACTAACCATAGTTGTCCCTCCACTCTCCGGTCGTTGATGCATGTGCTTGTGTCGTGTGGGGCATATATGTCCCCTCCTACTCATGTGCAACACCGTCGTGATGCTCGCACCACACTGAGCCATTGCTGCCCGGCTTACTCCATGGTCCACCACGAGTAGCCGTTGCCCCGCTGCAGATGTGTACACTATGTGGGTCATTGCCTCACGTTCGAGCTGCGCCAAATGGGACTTGGGCGAGCCCAACAAGCGGGCCTCGTAACCCCTTTGAGTAGGAATAAAATCCATTTTTTGTCTCTTCTCCACATAAGCAAAATGCTAAATTCTATTCTTATGAGCTAGTTAGGTATCCTATGTGAGTGTTTCAAGAAATGTGTTTTAAATCCAAAACCCCAAACTTTTGTGCGTGATACACTAATATTAAGGGTGCATTTGGTAGCAAGAAACATTACAGGATTCTTAGTATAATCATTAGGATCATTACCAAACACTACAAGAGAGAAACATTTCATGTGAGAATAATGGAACCAATTCTTGTTTTTACTAGTAGTCTAGAGAAACAACCAAGATCTGATTTCTCCTAATTCTAGTTCTGGTTTGAAGAATCCAACGAGCTAGTCAAACGGTTCTATAAATAAGTCTGATTCAAGAGAGAAACGTTTTTAGAGAAAATTTGGATACAAAACATTTCTAGGAAAATCTAGACCCTACCAAACACATACTAAAACATGCAAAATTTTATTGTGGCCCCTCTCGGAAATACACTAATACCAAACAAAACTTGAACAGCCTCTTAAAAGTTAAAACTGAGTTCACACACATCAACAGGTTTTTTCCAATTATAAACTACAGTAATCTACAGTGCAGTGTGATGGTAACTGTTTGGCGGTTGGACCCCACGTACGCACGCGTTGTTTGGTACTTCCTCTATCCTAAATTATAAGACGTTTGACTTTTTTGACACCAAGTTTGACTATTCGTCTTGTTCAAAAATTTATGCAAAACATCACTTCTTTTGCCGTGGCTTGCTTTATTAATAAAACTTCTTCAAGAATAACTTAAATTTGACCATATTTGTATAAATTTTTTAAATAAGATGAGTGGTCAAACTTAAGGTTAAAAAGGTCGAACGTCTTGTAATTTGACACGGAGAAAGCAGCTCGAGACGTCTCGAGTGGTCTCGACCGACTCCTGACTCGAGTCACTCCAAGCCTGGTTTAGTTGGCAAAATTTTTGGCAAAATGCAACTGTAGCACTTTCGTTGTTATTTGGCAATTAGTGTTCAATCATGGTCTAATTAGGCTTAAAAGATTCGTCTCGTCCATTTCGTCTAAACTGTGTAATTAGTTTTATTTTTTATCTATATTTAATGCTTCATGCATGCATCCAAAGATTCGATGTGATGGAAAATCTACTGTTCTTTTGGAAAAAAAATCATCTAAACTGGGTGTTTTCCCATAGCACAGTTGTCTTGTCGAGCAGGTAGCTATCCTTTATAGGCAAGCCACCACCCGTCTCCTTTCTCTAGGCTTTCCTGATTTGGTTTGTTCCTAATGGCAATCGAGAACATCACATGCCTGCATATACGGAGCGCACAAAAGGACACTGCACATACTGTACGTTGCTGCAGTCTGTACTCTGTCTGGACTGCCTTACTAGGGCCCGTTCACTTCTCAAAATATTCCCTCCTCACATTAAATCTTTGGACACATGTATGGAACATTAAATATAGGTAAAAAATATAACTAATTGTACAGTTTGTCTGTAAATGTCGAGATGAATCTTTTGAGCCTCATTAATTCATGATTAGATAAATTTTGCCAAATAACAACGAAAATGCTATAAAAAAAAATTTCCCCACCAAATATTTCAGATCTGAACAATAGAAGATAAGCCCGGTGCTTCGAGGAAAGAACACACGGTCAAAAGCCAGCAGAGGTAGCTAGGCTAGCTGTCGATCGGGGACTGGTCGAGCCTTGCTAAACCACTAGTTTTAATCCAGCGGCGTTGCTTTAATTTATTTTTATATGGTTTAAGCACTCCTTTAGGCCATCATTCAGCAGAACTTGCCATTGGCCCATTGTGGATTTAAAATTTCGTCGATTAGGATAGATAAGTGCTACTGGTACGTACTTATTGATTCCTATTATAAGCTTTTTGTAGCATCACGCGGCCCATGACAGCTGCCGATCGAGATTGATCGAATCGATCGTGTTCCTTTTAAGGTAGGACGAACATAACCACTTCTGATTATATGTTGAAAAAAATATTTGATGAGGTAACGTGCACAGATTGGATAGAGAGAAAAAAACACAGATTAGGCCCGGGCCAGCGCTGGAACAGCTAGCCGAGAAATTAGACGGTGCGGCGAAGCACGGGACCAGAGACGCTCCCTCCGTCACGAAACAAATCAATTCCTAAGTTCCTCTATAAATAGAAAAGTGTGTCAAATAAATCTATGACATCAAATTAATATCATTAGATCATATATACCATATATTTTTCATTATATGATCATTTGATGTCATAACTATTTATACTTAATTTTTCTATAAATTTGGTAAAATATAAATTATTGACTTTAGACAACTTTAGAAATTGAATTGTTCAGGGACGAAGTGAGTCGTAATACAGTCATCTCCATTCTAAATTATAAGTTGTTCTGTCTTTTTAGATATATGAATTTTATTATACATCTAGACATAACATATATCTAGGTTCATAGCAAAATCAATATCTATAAAAGATAAAACAACTTACAATTTGGAATAGAGGGAATAGGAACCAAAAGTTGACTCTTAACTCCTTAAGTTACAACAATCATAAACCTCGGATGTGTACATCTACATATTTTTGTCGTAGTTATTGTTTAAATGTTTTATGTTAGAGTAAGGGTCTGTGTAGAGCCCCTGTTAGAGATGCTCTTAACATCATACTGAAAAGCAATATTAAAAAGGCCAATCTTTTGATGTATCTTTTGTGGTCAAACATACACATATATAGTTTGAGTACTTGTTAGTCAAAGCTGATAATGTATGTTTGACTTTTTAAAATTCAACAAGAACATCTTAGATTTTGAAATTGCAAAATAGTCATTTTGGTCCCACAACTATTATCCGAGCCTCACTTTCTTCCCATAACTTTCAAAATGACCATTCAGTCCTCAAAATTTTCTTTTAGGCTTAGTTTCATCCTAGAAGTATCAAAGTTGTTGTCGACGAGATATGGTCGGCAGTCTACCGAGGGGTATGCCTAAGGTAGTAGATTGTCAGCAAACAGGTGCGCAAGCTACGAACTAGATGATGACGCAAGACAACACACGAGGTTTTTATCCAGGTTCAGCCGCCGTGAGGGTGTAATACCTACGTCCTGCGTCAGATTGTATTGCTCTGTATGAAGAGATGTAATGAGATGTGTTTTGAGGGGGTCCCCTGCCCGCCTTATATTGTCTGGGGGCAGGGTTACAAATCTGAAAACTAATCCTTGTCGGTTACATTTGCCATAGCTGGCCGGATAAGGATTCCTATTCTAACCGACCAGGATCTTACTTGATCTTCAAGTTTGCTTCCTTTCCTAACGCGGGACGCCGAGCAGATCGACCGGGCCACACGTCAACCTTGTCATGGGCCAAGCCCACTGATCTGAACCAGCCCAAGTCTAGCCGAAGGGGTATAGAGGTTAATACCCCCCACAGCTAGTCCCCGAGCACTATGCATTATGATGCGACACGCTGTCTTGACCTTCTCCGAACAGTGAGGTTTGAACTCTTGTCATCTCTGACCAGTCAAAATGCCATCTAAGTAGTTGTTGGAAGCCTCCGACCAGCTTGAAATACAGCCGACCACCTGGAGGGTCGAGATGACAGACTAGAGGGGGGTGAATAGTCCTTTATAAAATTAATCGCGTCGGCAAACCGAAACAAATGCGGAATTAAAACTATCGGTCTAGCCAAGACTACACCCCTCTATCTAAGTTCACAAGCACATCACAAAGATCCTAATTATGTAATTAAGGCACTTTCCTTAGCAAGAGCTCTCCTAAACAATTCTAGAGTAAGGTCACACAAACCTATGCACTAGTACTTTAGCAAGGCCGGAGAGCTCCTACACAATTCTAGTAAGCAAAAGCACAAAGCCACCTATGCTCACTAGCAATGCTCAATAGCAAGGCAACTAATGTTAAACTAGAGAGCGCAAATTATTTAGCTACACAAACTAAGCAATATGACTAACAAGGTTACACAAACCAAATTAGCCACGCAACGGGAGCTACTTCTATGCTACACAAGCAAGAAGGTAACTAGCAAACTACACAAGTAAACTAGTTACAAGAGCAACTACACAAGCACAAGTATATGAATATAAATACAAGCTTGTGAATCGAAAGCAAACCATCGAGAAGATGTACACAATGTTGATACGGTGGTTTTTCACCGAGGTTCACTTGGTTTCCACCAAGGTAGTCCCCGTTGTGGCGATACACCCACTTGATGGATCACGAGCTAATTGACTATCAAGAGTTAAACCCTCATCGGGTGCCACACATCCACTCTCAAGATGGGGATCCTCTAAGCCACAAGCTTTACTAGAGTTGCTCTTCGCAATCCCCGTGGGGTGAGCACAATCCCCCTCACAAATGCTCCTCCGGAGCCACGCACAATCTCCATGCGTGCTTCAATGGAGTCGCAAGACACCAAGCCGTCTAGGAGATAGCAACCTCCAAGAGTAACAAGCACCATCGACTTGCAACTCGATCACCTAGTGCCACTCGATGCAATCCTCATCATGCACCGCACTAGAATCACTCTCTCACTCGATTGGATGATCACTATCAAGCTCAAGTGAGTTAGAGAGCTCCCAAGCACACCAACACAAGCCACCAAGGCCTAAGGATGCTCAGCTATCGGCCATGGCCAGCCACATCTATTTATAACTCCACAACGAAATAGAGTCATTAGTCTCCTTATTGGGCAAGTTTCGGGTTGACCGGACGCGCTGGTCGAATGGACCGGACGCGCAGGTCACTAGCGTGCTCCAACGGCTAGTTTTCGCGTGTATAAACTTGTATTGACCGGACGCGTAGGTCACTAACGGGACCGGACGCGCAGGTCACAGCGAAACAGCGAACATAGAGGTTCTAGTAAGCTCCCGACGCGACCGGACGTGTCCGGTCATCACTGACCGGACTCGCTGCAGCGTCCGGTCACTTTCGCCCGTGAAAAACACTGACCGGACGCGCAGGTGCTGACCGAACGCGTCCGGTCACGAGTCCGGTCACATACCACTCTTCGGTAAAAAGGCGATAACTCTTAGCTCCGAACTTTGATTTCAATGATCTTGGACATTTTGGAAAGCTTACTCAGAAGGCTACACAACCCACTAAAGCACTTGATCCAATTCACAATGGATCAAAGCAGTATTCCACTCCAAGAGCCATCCTAGTGTTCAGAGAACACCAAAAAACCTTTCTCCCTTCACCAAGTTGATCAAAATCAAATCCAACACCTTCTTCTTTGCAAATGTCCCAACACCAACAAGTGTACACCACCTTGTGCATTGTGTTAGCATTTCACAAATATTTTCTCAAAGAAGTTAGGCACTCAACTTGTCTCGCCACTCGATCCTAACACGTATGCAAAGTTAGATCGCTCAAGTGGCACTAGATGACCAATATGCAAACAAGTTTGCCCCTCTTAATAGTACGACCATCTATCATAAACCCGGTCATCAACTTCTCTACACACCTATGACCGGTGAAATGAAAATTCCCTAGGTTATACCTTTGTCTTGCGCATTTCACTTCATCTCCTCCGACGTTGATGCAAACATGCACCAACCATATCACAAATGATATGATCCACTTCAAATCATCATGTGACCTTGGTCCATCAATCTTGACCTCACTTGCTCTTCACCATTGCGTCGGTCCATCGACGCCAAGTCTTGCTCAAGCTTCACCGCCTCACGGTCCATCGCTCCAAAGCCTCTGACTTGCCCTTCACACTTGCAACCGGTCCATCGAGCCAAGCCTCATCTTGATCTTTGCCACCTTGGTCACATGACTCCATGTCATGTCTCATATGCAATGAGCTCCTTCATGACACCATTACCTATGGACTAATCCATGTGTATCTCACATTAAACATAATTAGTCCACCTAAGGTTGTCACTCAATTACCAAAACCAAACAAGGACCTTTCAATCTCCCCCTTTTTGGTAATTGATGATAACTCTACAAAGATATGGAAATTGAGTTCTTTTGGACTTTATGCCACTTATCCAATATTTTAAGCTTTATGTTAGGATTTGGATAAGCACCATAAAATCTGACTTGGTAGTGATAACTCCCCCTACATATGTGCTCAAATGGTTTGGTTTCAAGCTTGTATATATGCATAAATATGAAATTTGTGGGAGGGTTAGCACTACTAAGTGATGCTAAGGTGTATAGAATAAACCTTTGTAGTTCGATACCATTTGATAGCTCGATACCATTTGAAAATCACAAGTTTGCCATCATCCTTAGCATCATGAGTAGCTAGACATCAAAAATACTAGAAACCCCGTGAGATCAACATTATAAGCAAGGTTCTAGTACCATGTGTAGATATACAAGTCTAGCTATCATCCTATGCATGCTAGTTATCATATCATCATTCAAGTTCTATAACTAGCATATAACACACAAGTATGCATATTAAATATAAAACTTATGCAATGCAAGCAAGCACATGAATATGCACATATCAAATACAACCAATCAATGTTCATGAGCTTGCTCCCCCTACTTGTGTGCTTCTTTTGTCCAAGAATTTTGATTCTTCTCATTTCTTCAATGTTGCTCCATCTTTGTCCATGTCCATCTTTTATCTTCTATCTCTCCCCATACCTTTTTTATCTTCTATCTCTCCCCTATACTCATATCTTTGTACAATCTCTCCCCCTTTGTCATCAATTTCCATAAAAGGTGTTCTTCTCAATTGATACAAAGGCTTGCATTGGGGTAGATGGTTGAGACTTGAATATTGCATTTTTATGGACATCACCACACATGTTGGAATGACATTACTTGTATGTTGCTCTTGAGATACCACTTAGGATCTTTGACCTTGATACCATTAGGTAGGGCTCCTCCCCCTATGTCATAGCATGGGTCATTCACTTGATAATCTTGAGCTCTTGTGTGTGAGGAAACTTTCTTCATTTGATGATCACTTAAAGTTGAGGATCACTTGTGGAACCACCATCTTGTATAAATGATATCATGTGTAGAAATACCACGAATAAGGGTGTGATACCAATTTGAAGAATCCTCTTGTAACACCTCTGGTGTTACTAGCGTACTTAGCATGCGATTAAGGTCTAAAAGAAATTAACAAAACAAATTCCGTGGGTTTTAAAATTTCAAACGCACATAAAATGATAAGCGAATTTCTATAAATAAAAATAAAACATCAATTGAATGTAGTACTTAATAAAATTTGAAGCGCAAGTCTAGTAGATGAAAACGCAACTTTTGTTCCGATAAATAAGTGATCAATAGCATAACTGGTAGCTCAAGAATTGATTTGGAAATGGGTTCCAGCTCCTAGAACTATAATGACCAAGTCTGAAAACCTAATGGTAATGTCGCTTTGGCATTTAAATTTTGATTAAAATTCGTAAACACTAGATCTATGTTTTTGCACCGATAATTGCACCTTTGCGAGTACTTTAGCACGGTGTAGTTCGTAGGGTGGAGTGATGTTGAGTGGTTACTCCAAAAATGGCCGGAAGTTCCTTAGAACGAGCTGTAACCTTGTGGTCGATGCTCTGTTCGTGAGCCAGCGTCAGCACGACGAACCCGTTTTGGCATCACTCCATCTCCCTCTCTGGTTGTCCTTTTGACGTGCTATTTGTTTCTTTGGGAAGCTGTTAGGGCCATCTTGAGGGCAGAGGAGTTGGTTTAACCTCAACCAAGACGGGTAAGTGTTGGTACACGCTTTAAAATCCGTGCATAGCACGTTGTCGGTCGTTCGGCCGAGGTGTGCGCGGTCACCACGTCATTTTACTCGGCGTTGCCTGGCCGAGCCGCACCCCGTGCACGCGCACCACCGTGCGTTGGCCGGCCGAGGCCGTCTTGGTCTGACCGTGGCGTGGTCGCGCCTTGGCCACTCTGGCCGCGGCACCTGCTGCCAGCCACGCGGAGCCGCTGCTGCTCGCGCGCGCGTTGAGTGGCCACCGCTGGCCCCGCTGCCCTCCCCTGTGCTCACATGGCTGCCTCGTCTTGACGTGGCTCTACCCAGCGGTCACGCCACGCTATCCCTTTACCACGTTCCGCCAGGGCGAAGACTGACCGAGCCGTCCTCACCTTTCCGTCTTGGTTTTTCTTCCCTGTCACCGTGGCCGACGGGCCGCACCATCGCTTACGGCAAGGAGACCAATTCAAGGCAAGTTTTCACCTCCACGCCTTCGCCATTAAGTGTGTTAGACAACCAACCCCACTCCGCCTAGAACCGTGCCCGGACAAGCCGCAATTTTGGAGCTCTTCACTCTCAGTGTCGATAAAGCCGAGCCATGCCATTACCAAGGGCAGCGCTTCCTTCGACCATCTCGAGTCGAATTGGATGCACCAGTAGACTCGCCTTGAACCCCTCTTCCTCCCGCGCACCTTAGTCGAGCTCCTGCCGCTACCCTGCCGCCGGTGACACGACCGTGTCATCACAGAGCGCCGCCGCATGGTGCGGGCGCGCGTGGTCAGGTCACCTCGGCAGTTCTCCACCTCGACCATCGGCACTGCTGGCATCCGGGTAAGTCATGGATACTCGTGCGCCATCCCTACCGCTCTCGGGCCGCCTAGACTCGCCGGAACGGCCTCGCCACCATGGTGAATGGCCGCTCGCCGCTACAGCTCGCGTGCGTGCGTAGCTCAGTCCCCTGTGGTCACCTAGCGTCACCGTTTGGGTTGTAGGTGGTGGTCGACCGTTTAGCAGGGGCATAGTGGGCCCCAGATGGCCGGCGGGACCGTCCGATGCCGGCCGGAGCCGCGCCGGCGGGCACGGGGGCGTCGGGGACCGGCTCAGGGAGAAGAAAAGATTGTTGGGGGCGCTTCGTGCATAAAGTGTCTCTGGTGCAATAGGGACCTGAGGCTCCGCGTAATAGCCCTTTTGTTCAGGGGCTCTTCTGCAAAAAGAGCGACCTCGCGCGCGCTGTGGGCCAGTTGGGCCGGCCTGCTGTCGCCTGACCCGTCCCGCGTGGGCCGCATCCGGGTGCTAGGCCAAATAGTGGGCGCCGGCCCGTTGCTTTAAAAGTATATCTTTCAATTGTTTTTCCTTTTTCTTTGTTGCTAGGAACTTGTAAATTTAATATCTAAATGTATAGGAGTCCAAAAATGGTGAAACCAATTTTGTTAGTTTCCTAAAATCATGATCTAGATAAAGGTGTAATTGGTTCATGTAGATTTCTACTATTTTTAGGCTTGCTCTAATTAATTCGAGGCGTTTAATATTATCAAACATGAACTTGTAAGAATTGTTATGAATAATCAGTGATAGTATTAACGCTGAAAATTTTATAGTAAGCTAAACATAATGTTAGTTGTCCACTGTAATTTTTGTAGCTCCAAAATAATTAGTTTTGTTAGGTAGCTAATAAACCCTAGTTTGTATATATATTAAATCGACGAAACGAAAAGAGCAACACCCTGGGTTGTTGGGAAATAACGCTTAAGTCGATAACATAGATACGAAACCTAGTTCGTTAGCCATAAGGTTAGCTCGTTAGCTTGAGAGACGAAATCGTATGATACGAGGTTGCGATTGCCGTCGATTATTTACATTTCTATGTCGCATCTCCGAATATTATAATAGGAACAATGACGGAGCGTGAAGTCTTTTGGAGCAGCGGAAAAGATGGTGTCCTGATGACCGTGTCGCCGTGATGGAATGCTAACTTTTGGTTATATCTTAATTCCCATCCAGGCAAGCCCCGGTGCATAACCCTTATTTTACAAATTATTATATATATATATATATAGGTTGTGCATTTACGTTGCAGGAGTTTTATGATATCCACATGCATATATATATATATCTACCCATGAGTCTTACTAGTACAGGATCGTGTAGCTGTTTTGCTTAGGTTTATCGGTAGCGTGAGTAACCTGTCGTTACTCACAATAGGTGGTTATTATTATTATTATTACCCTAATGATGAAATGATGGAAAAGGAAATGGTGACCGGGCAGGGATATGGTATGGGTATTGGTGGGTGTAACAGGTTATGTCCCGCGGCCACGGGGCATAGCTTGGTTGCACTTTTTCCCTGTCCGTGTCGATTAAGGACCGTTCGTTGCACTGGATCCCCGGTCAAGTCACAGATTTATTATCCCGAGCATATACTAGCGGATGGGGGCTAGGAAGACTTGTTACTCTCTTGTCATGGGCTCCGGCTCTTTCCGGACCGACTGATTGGAGGCGGGGATAGGTGGAGGTCTTAGCACCGTATTGAGGCCGGGCCTCAAGTACGGGAGCTAGGAGTCCAAGTTTGGACGGGGACCTGGAAACCTGTGACAGGAGGGGAACGGGTTGGTCTTGCTTGTGCCTGGGGTACAAGCGAGGCGTGTGTTTTTCGGGGTACCCAGCTGGGCACATTGATTCGCGAATCGCCGTTTCTACGTGACGGTACGACTTGACTGCACTCTAGCACCGTAGTAAGAAATGAAAGATGAAAGACGAAAGATGGAAAAATTGGTTCTGATGGCTCAACCTTTGCTTGAAAGTAGAACAGGTGCTTACCTAGAATGGTTGGTTAATACACTACTGATAACTGCTAATAAAAAGTAAATATAAGGATGCACCTTTAGTAATGCTTCCTGCAGTTGCAATAACCCACAAGCCAGATAGCCTTGCATACCCTTGGAGTCTTTTCTTCTGACGGGTAAGTCTTGCGGAGTACAATTGAGTACTCAGGGTTTGTTCTACCCTGTTGCAGGTAACAGGTGTTTGAAGCTGACAGTTGTGTGTGGAAACCTCCTGGTGGGCTCAGTGGGGATTTCCTTTACGTTGCGGATGTAGGGTTGATTTATAACTCTCACCAAAAATGTTTCACAAGGGAAAGATTTACCACCTGTTATCATTTGCTGTATATAAATGTTCATCATGATAATTTTAACTCATCATCAAATGGTTTCATTTCCGCTGAACTTTGATAATATTTTATATTCCGCTATTATAATCAAATAATGAATTACTCTGATGTTGTACTAAAAGTGATATATGAAATGGTAAAGTTGTTATAAGCTTTATCTCTCATTTATGATCCTGAGGTAAAATGTGGACTTTCGAGTTCTCCCGTTGGGTGTGCTCGACGGAATCGCAGAGTTTAGTGCTCTCTCTTGGGTACTTAGTGTCTAATGGAAGATAAGTACTCTTGGGATGACATTAAATTAGGCGGTTCTGCCACAGGTGGTATCAGAGCATAAATGGGGAAATAAAGCTTCAAAACCCTTTTCTAAATTAAAATTTGACAACACCTTTTTGCAAAAAGTTAGGACGTTTGCATACGAAGTTATATAAGTAGCCCTATTACTATAGTTAAGTCTCCGGAATAAGTTTAAGTAGGCTTTCGTCCGGTAAGCTAACTGGTGTGTAGCATGCGGTCCTAAAGTCAGACGTGCTGTTTTGCTATAGTCATCGTGCGAGTCCTACTTGCAGGTGCCCTGTTTCTAGGTACCACGCGTCCCTGTCCCGGAGTTACTGTTGTACAGTGGCTTCATGTTTCGCGTTCACTCGTGCTTCACGGCTGTCGGGGCTTACGTTTTCGGCACTCCTTCTGCGCCCTTGTCGGACCTCTGCCCTGCAACCATGCTAGTCTTTATGGCCTCGAACACCGCTCGCCTCGTGTGCGTAAAAATCCTGCTATTTTACTTTACTGATCCTCGTGCAGGGCTCGAGGGTGGCCTGCGCCAGGACCACTGGCTGCTCTGCCTTTTTAAGGGGGCAAGCCCAGCCACTTGGTGTCACCACCCAGTGCATTCCAGCTCGCTTAGCCCTTTTCTCTTGAGCAAGCTTCTCCTCAAGCCTTCCTTGCAACCACCACCCACCTAGGATGGCAGGAGTCTGGGTTAGCAGCTACTGCTTGAACACCGAGGGTTTTCCCAAAATCCTGTATGCCACCCTGCAAAAACTCGGCGTTCGGGAGCGTCCCGAGTATGAGGGCCGTGAGTACATGAAGCGTGGCACTGAGCGGTGTAAGGTCACCGTCTACATTGGCAAGAGTGAGGAGTTCCCCGACCTCACGGAAGCCTGGAATGTGACTGCAACCGGGTTTCGCTTCGGCGACACCTACCAGGTTGTGGCCCGCAAAGCCTTGCAACATCTCTGTCAGATCTTTGAAGGGCCCATTGCTCGTACCCCCATGCGGTTCTTTCCCCCTTGGGATAAGAATCGGCGGGTATGGAGGGCTTGCATGGAGGCTTTGCATGGTCTAGACGTGCAAGAGGACAACCCGACCTTGGTGCACCTGACCTCGTACTTGCTTGCCCTGGATGAGCAGTATGACCGGCAGGCCTCGGAGCTAAGGGAGTGCCTCCACCGAGCTGAGGAAGCCGAGATCTTCTCTAGGATGCTCGAAGTGCAGCTTGCTGAAGCTCATGCCAATCTAGCAGCCGCTGAGAGTCGAGAGGCTGCCATGGCGGAGGCCGTCAAGGTGGACCAAGACCGTCATGCCCAGGAGCTGGAGGACGCCTATCTTGCCACAAGGGCCAAGCGTAGGACGCTCGCCACGGAAAGGCAGGAACCCTTAATCCTGGAGGGGATCCCTGTCCATCCGCTGGAGCGAAGGAGAACTGGTTTTGCAGCACCTCCACCCACGGAAGCCTCGGAAGTAGAGTCATTGTTTCCCCTCACCCAGCCACCACCACAAGAAGGAGCAGATCCACAACCTAGTGCAGCAGAAGAACCCCAGGAGCCCAGGAAGGAAGCCGTTTGGGCCGACGAAGTAGATTAGTTGTCCTAGGGGAGATGTAATCGTTGCTAGTAGTGCTTTTCATCGTTGTTCCCTAGTGTTGTAATCTTTCCGTTGTACCGCATCCGTAGTTGTTAAGGCCGCCTGGTTGTACGTTCGAGCGCTGTGTCGAGTGTGGGAGAGTGAATGTCTGTATGTTGCACCCGTGTAAGGCCGTTGGTAATGAGTGTTTGCTTTATCGGTTGTGTTTGTTACGTCGTTTTTCCTTAGACCTCGTTCGATTTGCTTAGGGTTCTTGAGACGACAATAAGCAGGTTACAAGGGGAACAACTGTTCTGATGCAACAGATCGGCCGTGATTGGAAAACAGAGGACACTGTATCACTAATTGTGGATGTCCCAGTAGAACACTTGAATTCCCTTGATTTAAATCCGCCTTGGGATTTACTTACTTGTTCCTTATTTTGAAAGGAACCCGTGTTGCCTGAATTTTTCCCTTACTCCTCTGATTCTGTGGTCTATGACCCCGTTGTTTTTACTGCGAGTAAGTTGGTAATAGTTACTTAGTTAATAGCTTATGGTGCCGCGACGGAACCGAGGGCCACCTGTGGAACAGCTGCCACCTGGTGACGCTGCTCGGCGCGCGCTGGTATCGAGGTTGTTGACCAAGTGCTTTTACCGAGTTACACCGCGGTATCGCTCTTGCTATAAAAATTCTCTTGGTAAAAATATTCTTGTGTTCAAACGGGAAATCCACAACGGGTTGATGGAATTGTGCTCTGTCAAAGTAACAAGGTTTTTGAAGAAAGGAAAAGAAGAAAGAGAAAAACAACAGGAAGGTTAGCCGCACGTAGGTCAGAGAAGTTGAATTGCCCGACTCGACGTCGTTCCTGTGACCGGTTTGACAATGCTACGCATGCCGGGTCGCTGTCACTGTGTGCCCTGCGGACGCCGTCGGTGGTGGGACCGCGTGTGTCGCTCCCGTGCGACCGCGGCGTTGTGCCGCACTCGCCTCGTCTTGTCGCACAGTACGCCCCTCTGATCCCGGCACCCGTGTCGGCTCTCGGTTTTCGCTCTTGTTCCCGTACCGGACCCCCCTCTCTTTCTTTTCCTTTGGGGCCCCGTTGCTCGCACGCCGCCTGGTCGAGCGAACCCCATCCCCTCCTTTCTCCTTTGCCCCACTCAAGCTCGCACAGGGAGCGCACTATGGCCGACGCTCTCCCCACCTTGTGACCCCCCCAGTGATTCCCATCTCCTCCGCTTCCGGTGCACTGCATCACCACCTCCGTCCACCAAGCTTTTATAATGCCACCTTGCTTGCTCCTCCTCCATTCAACCCCCAGATCTAGAGTAGAGCTCATAGTATCAACTTCCTCCGTCAGCGCTCAGGTAGAAGAAGCTCAGGAAGCCGTCGGGAAGAAGTGGTTGGAGGCTGAGCTACGAGATCCAGCCGTTGCTCGCAGATCTAGGGTTCCTAGTCAGAGGCAATGGTGTAACTGGAGAAGAAAGGATCTAGTTTCTGTTGGAGAAGTTCAAGTTCATCCCTGGTTAGTTTAGGTTTAGAGTTAACGATGATCTTTGTACCAATCTCCAATTTCTGGCTTTGTTGGGCATACGCCATGTTCTGGATAATCGTTTTCCTATTGCTCTTCCACTGTCCCCGTCTTCGTCGGTTTCTAGAGAGGTTGTGAGTTGTATTAGAGTTGTTCTTAGCCGTGCTATCTCTAGATTCCAGAGTGGTTTAGCGTTTGAAGTCGTGTAACCTCTCATGTAAGCTCAGATCTGTGAAATGTAATCGTGCTTCCCTCTTTTGTTTCTTGTTCCGGATCTCGGGACGAGATCCTTTTTAAGGGGGGAAGGATGTAACACCTCTGGTGTTACTAGCGTACTTAGCATGCGATTAAGGTCTAAAAGAAATTAACAAAACAAATTCCGTGGGTTTTAAAATTTCAAACGCACATAAAATGATAAGCGAATTTCTATAAATAAAAATAAAACATCAATTGAATGTAGTACTTAATAAAATTTGAAGCGCAAGTCTAGTAGATGAAAACGCAACTTTTGTTCCGATAAATAAGTGATCAATAGCATAACTGGTAGCTCAAGAATTGATTTGGAAATGGGTTCCAGCTCCTAGAACTATAATGACCAAGTCTGAAAACCTAATGGTAATGTCGCTTTGGCATTTAAATTTTGATTAAAATTCGTAAACACTAGATCTATGTTTTTGCACCGATAATTGCACCTTTGCGAGTACTTTAGCACGGTGTAGTTCGTAGGGTGGAGTGATGTTGAGTGGTTACTCCAAAAATGGCCGGAAGTTCCTTAGAACGAGCTGTAACCTTGTGGTCGATGCTCTGTTCGTGAGCCAGCGTCAGCACGACGAACCCGTTTTGGCATCACTCCATCTCCCTCTCTGGTTGTCCTTTTGACGTGCTATTTGTTTCTTTGGGAAGCTGTTAGGGCCATCTTGAGGGCAGAGGAGTTGGTTTAACCTCAACCAAGACGGGTAAGTGTTGGTACACGCTTTAAAATCCGTGCATAGCACGTTGTCGGTCGTTCGGCCGAGGTGTGCGCGGTCACCACGTCATTTTACTCGGCGTTGCCTGGCCGAGCCGCACCCCGTGCACGCGCACCACCGTGCGTTGGCCGGCCGAGGCCGTCTTGGTCTGACCGTGGCGTGGTCGCGCCTTGGCCACTCTGGCCGCGGCACCTGCTGCCAGCCACGCGGAGCCGCTGCTGCTCGCGCGCGCGTTGAGTGGCCACCGCTGGCCCCGCTGCCCTCCCCTGTGCTCACATGGCTGCCTCGTCTTGACGTGGCTCTACCCAGCGGTCACGCCACGCTATCCCTTTACCACGTTCCGCCAGGGCGAAGACTGACCGAGCCGTCCTCACCTTTCCGTCTTGGTTTTTCTTCCCTGTCACCGTGGCCGACGGGCCGCACCATCGCTTACGGCAAGGAGACCAATTCAAGGCAAGTTTTCACCTCCACGCCTTCGCCATTAAGTGTGTTAGACAACCAACCCCACTCCGCCTAGAACCGTGCCCGGACAAGCCGCAATTTTGGAGCTCTTCACTCTCAGTGTCGATAAAGCCGAGCCATGCCATTACCAAGGGCAGCGCTTCCTTCGACCATCTCGAGTCGAATTGGATGCACCAGTAGACTCGCCTTGAACCCCTCTTCCTCCCGCGCACCTTAGTCGAGCTCCTGCCGCTACCCTGCCGCCGGTGACACGACCGTGTCATCACAGAGCGCCGCCGCATGGTGCGGGCGCGCGTGGTCAGGTCACCTCGGCAGTTCTCCACCTCGACCATCGGCACTGCTGGCATCCGGGTAAGTCATGGATACTCGTGCGCCATCCCTACCGCTCTCGGGCCGCCTAGACTCGCCGGAACGGCCTCGCCACCATGGTGAATGGCCGCTCGCCGCTACAGCTCGCGTGCGTGCGTAGCTCAGTCCCCTGTGGTCACCTAGCGTCACCGTTTGGGTTGTAGGTGGTGGTCGACCGTTTAGCAGGGGCATAGTGGGCCCCAGATGGCCGGCGGGACCGTCCGATGCCGGCCGGAGCCGCGCCGGCGGGCACGGGGGCGTCGGGGACCGGCTCAGGGAGAAGAAAAGATTGTTGGGGGCGCTTCGTGCATAAAGTGTCTCTGGTGCAATAGGGACCTGAGGCTCCGCGTAATAGCCCTTTTGTTCAGGGGCTCTTCTGCAAAAAGAGCGACCTCGCGCGCGCTGTGGGCCAGTTGGGCCGGCCTGCTGTCGCCTGACCCGTCCCGCGTGGGCCGCATCCGGGTGCTAGGCCAAATAGTGGGCGCCGGCCCGTTGCTTTAAAAGTATATCTTTCAATTGTTTTTCCTTTTTCTTTGTTGCTAGGAACTTGTAAATTTAATATCTAAATGTATAGGAGTCCAAAAATGGTGAAACCAATTTTGTTAGTTTCCTAAAATCATGATCTAGATAAAGGTGTAATTGGTTCATGTAGATTTCTACTATTTTTAGGCTTGCTCTAATTAATTCGAGGCGTTTAATATTATCAAACATGAACTTGTAAGAATTGTTATGAATAATCAGTGATAGTATTAACGCTGAAAATTTTATAGTAAGCTAAACATAATGTTAGTTGTCCACTGTAATTTTTGTAGCTCCAAAATAATTAGTTTTGTTAGGTAGCTAATAAACCCTAGTTTGTATATATATTAAATCGACGAAACGAAAAGAGCAACACCCTGGGTTGTTGGGAAATAACGCTTAAGTCGATAACATAGATACGAAACCTAGTTCGTTAGCCATAAGGTTAGCTCGTTAGCTTGAGAGACGAAATCGTATGATACGAGGTTGCGATTGCCGTCGATTATTTACATTTCTATGTCGCATCTCCGAATATTATAATAGGAACAATGACGGAGCGTGAAGTCTTTTGGAGCAGCGGAAAAGATGGTGTCCTGATGACCGTGTCGCCGTGATGGAATGCTAACTTTTGGTTATATCTTAATTCCCATCCAGGCAAGCCCCGGTGCATAACCCTTATTTTACAAATTATTATATATATATATATATAGGTTGTGCATTTACGTTGCAGGAGTTTTATGATATCCACATGCATATATATATATATCTACCCATGAGTCTTACTAGTACAGGATCGTGTAGCTGTTTTGCTTAGGTTTATCGGTAGCGTGAGTAACCTGTCGTTACTCACAATAGGTGGTTATTATTATTATTATTACCCTAATGATGAAATGATGGAAAAGGAAATGGTGACCGGGCAGGGATATGGTATGGGTATTGGTGGGTGTAACAGGTTATGTCCCGCGGCCACGGGGCATAGCTTGGTTGCACTTTTTCCCTGTCCGTGTCGATTAAGGACCGTTCGTTGCACTGGATCCCCGGTCAAGTCACAGATTTATTATCCCGAGCATATACTAGCGGATGGGGGCTAGGAAGACTTGTTACTCTCTTGTCATGGGCTCCGGCTCTTTCCGGACCGACTGATTGGAGGCGGGGATAGGTGGAGGTCTTAGCACCGTATTGAGGCCGGGCCTCAAGTACGGGAGCTAGGAGTCCAAGTTTGGACGGGGACCTGGAAACCTGTGACAGGAGGGGAACGGGTTGGTCTTGCTTGTGCCTGGGGTACAAGCGAGGCGTGTGTTTTTCGGGGTACCCAGCTGGGCACATTGATTCGCGAATCGCCGTTTCTACGTGACGGTACGACTTGACTGCACTCTAGCACCGTAGTAAGAAATGAAAGATGAAAGACGAAAGATGGAAAAATTGGTTCTGATGGCTCAACCTTTGCTTGAAAGTAGAACAGGTGCTTACCTAGAATGGTTGGTTAATACACTACTGATAACTGCTAATAAAAAGTAAATATAAGGATGCACCTTTAGTAATGCTTCCTGCAGTTGCAATAACCCACAAGCCAGATAGCCTTGCATACCCTTGGAGTCTTTTCTTCTGACGGGTAAGTCTTGCGGAGTACAATTGAGTACTCAGGGTTTGTTCTACCCTGTTGCAGGTAACAGGTGTTTGAAGCTGACAGTTGTGTGTGGAAACCTCCTGGTGGGCTCAGTGGGGATTTCCTTTACGTTGCGGATGTAGGGTTGATTTATAACTCTCACCAAAAATGTTTCACAAGGGAAAGATTTACCACCTGTTATCATTTGCTGTATATAAATGTTCATCATGATAATTTTAACTCATCATCAAATGGTTTCATTTCCGCTGAACTTTGATAATATTTTATATTCCGCTATTATAATCAAATAATGAATTACTCTGATGTTGTACTAAAAGTGATATATGAAATGGTAAAGTTGTTATAAGCTTTATCTCTCATTTATGATCCTGAGGTAAAATGTGGACTTTCGAGTTCTCCCGTTGGGTGTGCTCGACGGAATCGCAGAGTTTAGTGCTCTCTCTTGGGTACTTAGTGTCTAATGGAAGATAAGTACTCTTGGGATGACATTAAATTAGGCGGTTCTGCCACACCTCTATCATGGAACCACTTGTAGGATTTGTTAATATGATCTTTTCTTGAACATTTGCTATCTTTATGAGTACCACTTGTAGGATATCACTTGTAGATCATGATCTAGACACCACTTGTAAATACCAATTGAAGAAATACTTTGAGTCTAGATATCATTTGAAACACCCTAGATATTCATTTGCATTGTTGTCTTATTCTTGTACCCATATTATTGTCATGAGCTTCTAGTATGACTTGAACTAAGTTGATTTGCCTAAGATTCTAAGTCTGGTTTGATCCAATGACAAGCTTCTTCACTCTTCATACTAAGGGTTATCTTGCCAATGTTGTACTTGTCACTTGTTAGCAATCCAAACTAGATCAAGTACTTGGGTTCACTAGCTCATGAACAAATTCATACACATACCACTAGATCATTTAAACAATTCAAGCAATAGTGGTAGGCTATGAATTTAAACATTTCATTTGTTATGCATGATCCTAGTAAGCATATACTATATGCACTAATCGCATACTAGTAAGGGATGAAATGATCATGCATATTGCAATGATACCTTTGTTATGTTGGAGTAGAGAATAGTCACATAGATTCCAATTCATTACTCCAATAGCAATGTGAAGTCCAATTTATAAGCTTGGTGAAGACCAATCATTATAGAGAAATCCATTCTTCACTCATATGAAATGAGAACCACTAATAATCAAGTGCATTATCTCTTGTTGTGGTTGGCTTGCTTTTTCTCTTTGATCAATGCTTGCATGAGAGAAGTACTTATGATACCAATTTTATAACCATGACTAGCTCTCTTTTGGGTGTTGCTTGCTTTTCTTGATCAACCATATTGATTGCTTCAATTAAGCATCTCAAATGTCCCTTAAATTCATCACTTCCATATTAGCTTTCCAAGCTAGTGCATGGTTTACCCACCCATGGGTGGCAAGCCTCCTCAGCAGGAAGAAGTGACCTCTCTCCAAAGAACCATCCTTGACACTTACTTGAATTGCCTTTAATTTTTTGATCTATGGACTTAACTTGATGAGTAACCTTAAATTATTCTTTAAGTCCTTTTCTTTCTACTTCTTTAAGTTCTTTTCTTTCTACCAAATGATCTCCAATCATTACTAGAACTTGAACCTCATCTTCATCTTGAGTTTGATCTTCATTTTCAAATTTGAGTACTAAATTTGTACACTAAGTATAATCCACAATCAATGCACTTGTACTCATTTCTTGTTATGCTTCTAGATCAATTCAAAACCAAACTTAGGTACCTCAAATACTTATAAATATATTTCCAACTTGAGGACCTTTCACTTAAAGTGACTCTAGATCAATCTAATAATTGTCACTTTTCTGGCAGATTCTGTACCCTTTAAAGAATAATTCATATCTCCCAATGTACAGGTCCAAATGCCACAAAATTTGGTGGAGATGTGAATTACTAAGTCATCTAGCAACTGTAAAAATTTGAGCTTCATTTGACTTCTAGATTGCTATTAGATTTCAAATCTTCCACCACTGCTACATGCTGAAAACTGCTGCACTATAGCTGACAAGATGTGCTCTAAAACCATAGCATTTCTCATCTAATTATTATGAAATTTATACAGCATCTCATATCATAAGTCTAGAGCATGCATACCAAATTTCAAGTCAATCCAATATGATTTGGTCACTCAAACTCAGACTTGATCTCAGCTAGCTCAGATTTTTAATAATGGACAGATTTCAATACATTGAGCTATACTTCACCAAATTGAATCAAATTTAAAACTAACTTGTTTGAACACTTTCATAAGACATATATCCATTCAATCCACTTACTAAATGTCATCTCATGAATTTATCCAACACAAATCAATTCAAATTTGATTGCTAGGCATTTAATCCATTCAATCATCTCATAGCAAGCAACATTGCATATATATCTAATTCAATCAACTCATATGCACCCAAGTAAAATGATCAATTAGAGATATGCCTTGGTTATCACATGATCATCCTCTTAGCAAGCTCCAACTAAAATATTTGTAAGCCATCAAATATATCCAATAAATCACCACAATCTTGAATGTTGCACTTGTATGTTGTAGCATTTGGACTCCACTTATTTTGACTTGGCATTGGGATAGAATATGCACTAAGCTTTAAAACTAGATTCAATATATGATGACCAATATGAATCCAAATGAATCAAGCCTCTAATGTCGATGGTACCTATAAACAATCATCCACTTTTTGATGGTACCCAAACAAGTTTGGGTCCTCTCAAGTTAGAAGCAACATACTTAGGCAAAGCCTTAGTATGGGTAGCGGGATGTTTTGCAATTTCAACCAATGAGGTATCATTGCCATCCTTTCTAAGCATGTTAGTATAATTAATTGAACTAGACTTAGAATTATTACCTAGGGGACATGAATGAGCCATGTGTCCCTTTTCCCGGCATGAATAGCATCTTCTCTTTGGTTGAGCCTTTTCTTCCTTGCTCATGTGATGCTCTTCATTGCCTTACCTCTCATGAGTTGCTTGAGCTTTTTTCTCAAGCTTGGTAGGACACCCCGAGGCAAAGTGTCCCATATCTTCACACTTGAAGCACTTGATGTGAGCCAAATCTCTCTTCTTATCTTGAATCTTGCTCATCATCTTGGCATCTTGGATTTGCATTGGATGCCTTTCTCTTCCACCTCTTCTTGTTTTATTCTTCTTCTTCATCAAGTCACCATCATCATCTTTGTGGTTGATCTTGACTTGAGATTGGGGTGTGGTTTCTTGCTCAACTTGTGGCTTTGGTTGAGGCTCTTTTTATTGCTTCACTAGTTTCTTGGTTGGGCACATTGAGGTGAGATGACCCCAAGTGCGACACTTGAAGCACTTGACATGCTTGAGCCTCTCTTCTTCTTTCTTCAACTTGAGCTTTTCTTTATTAGGGCAACCATTTGCAAGATATCCTATTTCATGGCATTTAAAGCACATAAAATGAGAGAGCTTCTCTTGTTCTTGCTTCTTCATCTCTCTTTCATATCTTATCTTCCCCCATCTTTTGCCTTTGATATTGCTCTTGTTGAATCCAATGCCGCTCATGTCACTGTAGCTTCTTTTGTTGTTCAACATGTGCTCAAAGGTGACTTTTGAGTTGTAGCACCTCTCTAACTTGTTACTTAATTTCTTCACTTCACTTTTGAGCTCATTGTTCTCCTTCAAAATGTTAGTCTCACAAGACATAGAAGTAGAACAAGCATATATATGTGAAGAACATGGCATATCTAATAAGTCATCACAAGAGGTGGATACATGCTTCTTGCCTACATCACAAGGATTAGTACTATGTGATTGATCATTTGACCTAAATGATGAGCTCTCACTAGTTTTGGTTTCTTCATTAAAAAACTTCTTAGTGAGTAAAACATGTTCTTGTGCCAAATTATCATGAGCAACACTAAGTTCCTCATGAGCCAATTTTAGCTCCTCATGTGAACAAGTAGTAACATAAAGTAGATGCTTTTGTTGTTCACATGTGGTTTTTAGAAATGAGTTTTTATTTTCCAATTTCATGGTTTTAGCTTTCTCATTTTCTAAAGAAGTGGTCATGCTAGCAAGTCTACTAACAAGCTCATCATATGAATCGACATGATCAACCACATTATCATTTGATACCTTAGTGTCACCTTGTGACATGAAGCAATATGGTGTAGTGGATGGGCTTGTAGTAACATCACCAAGGCCCAAGCATGAACCTTCATTGTTACCATCAAGTGTGCCTGGAGTAGCATCATCATTTGCATCACTTGTGGCATCACCATCAATCTTGTCAAGTGAACTTATGGTAGATCGATCATCATCATCACTTGACCATGAGGTGGAGCAATCCTCCATAACCATCGTGTTGTGGTCATGCTCAACACACTCATTTACCACCATCTCTATGTGATCATCCCTCTTCTTAAATTTTCCATCATCCTAAATGGAGAAGTCACCATAGAGATGCTTGAGTGCCGTCCACATACCATGTGCACTCGTGTAGCTCATCACCCTACCAAAGATCTCATATTTCAAAGCATTGGTTAGATAACATTGAACTTGTGCATCAAGTGTTAGGCAATCCTCTTGCGCTTGGGTAAGATTATCATTCTCATCCAAGTCATGAGTAAAGCCAACAACTATGATCCACCAAAACTTAGGGCCAAGAGCACGAAAATGATCAAGCATGTAATTTTTCCATCGAGCAAAGTTAGTGCCATCAAAAATGTAAGTGTGGCAAACATCTATCCCACTAGACGCCATCCTCTCGGGTCGGTGAGGACCACAAAAGAGAGACCCGGCTCTGATACCAATTTAAGGGTCAAGATGGTGGACTAGAGGGGGTGAATAGTCCTTTCTAAAATTAATCGCGTCGGCAAACCGAAATAAATACGAAATTAAAACTATCGGTCTAGCCAAGACTACACCCCTCTATCTAAGTTCACAAGCACCTCACAAAGATCCTAATTATGTAACTAAGATACTTTCCTTAGCAAGAGCTCTCCTAAACAATTCTAGAGCAAGGTCACACAAACCTATGCACTAGTACTTTAGCAAGGCCGGGGAGCTCCTACACAATTCTAGTAAGCAAAAGCACAAAGCCACCCATGCTCACTAGCAATGCTCAATAGCAAGGCAACTAATGCTAAACTAGAGAGCGCAAATTATTTAGCTACACAAACTAAGTAATATGACTAACAAGGTTACACAAACCAAATTAGCCACGCAACGGGAGCTACTTCTATGCTACACAAGCAAGAAGGTAACTAGCAAACTACACAAGCAAACTAGTTACAAAAGCAACTACACAAGCACAAGTATATGAATGTAAATACAAGCTTGTGAATCGAAAGCAAACCACCGAGAAGATGTACACAATGTTGACACGGTGGTTTTTCACCGAGGTTCACTTGGTTTCCACCAAGCTAGTCCCCATTGTGGTGATACACCCACTTGATGGATCACGAGCTAATTGACTATCAAGAGTCAAACTCTCAGCGGGTGCCGCACATCCACTCTCAAGATGAGGATCCTCCAAGATACGAGCTTTACTAGAGTTGCTCTTCATGATCCCCGCAGGGTGAGCACAATCCCCCTCACAAATCCTCTTCCAGAGCCACGCACAATCTCCACGCGTGCTTCAATGGAGTTGCAAGCCACCAAGCTGTCTAGGAGATGGCAACCTCTAAGAGTAACAAGCACCATCGGCTTGCAACTCGATCACCTAGTGCCACTCGATGCAATCCTCATGATGCAACACACTAGAATCGCTCTCTCACTCGATTGGATGATCACTATCAAGCTCAAGTGAGTTAGAGAGCTCCCAAGCACACCAACACAAGCCACCAAGGCCTAAGGATGCTCAGCTGTCGGCCATGGCCGGCCACAACATCTATTTATAACTCCACAACGAAATAGAGTCATTAGTCTCCTTACTGGGCAAGTTTCGGGTTGACCGGACGCGCCGATCGAACGGACCGGACGCGTAGGTCACTAGCGTGCTCCAACGGCTAGTTTTCACATGTATAAACTTGTATTGACCGGACGCGCTGGTCACTAATGGGACCGAACGCGCAGGTAACAGCGAAACAGCGAACAGAGAGGTTCCAGTAAGCTCCCGACGCGACCAGACTCGCTGCAGCGTCCGGTCACTTTCGCCCGTGAAAAACACTGACCGGACGCACAGGTGCTGACCGGACGTGTCCGGTCACGAGTCCGGTCACATACCACTCTTCGGTAAAAAGGCGATAACTCTTAGCTCCGAACTCTAATTTCGATGATCTTGGACATTTTGGAAAGCTTACTCAGAGGGCTACACAACCCACTAAAACACTTGATCCAATTCACAATGGATCAAAGCAATATTTCACTTCAAGAGTCATCCTAGTGTTCAGAGAACACCGAAAAACCTTTCTTCCTTCACCAAGTTGATCAAAATCAACTCCAACACCTTCTCCTTTGCAAATGTCCCAACACCAACAAGTGTACACCACCTTGTGCATTGTGTTAGCATTTCACAAAAATTTCTCGAAGAAGTTAGGCACTCAACTTGTCTCGCCACTCGATCCTAACACGTATGCAAAGTTAGATCGCTCAAGTGGCACTAGATGACCAATATGCAAACAAGTTTGCCTCTCTTAATAGTATGACCATCTATCCTAAATCCGGTCATCAACTTCTCTAGACACCTATGACCGGTGAAATGGAAATGCCCTAGGTTATACCTTTGCCTTGCGCATTTCACTCCATATCCTCCGACGTTGATGCAACACATGCACCAACCATATCACAAATGATATGATCCACTTCAAATCATCATGTGACCTTGGTCCATCGATCTTGACCTCACTTGCTCTTCACCGTTGTGTCGGTCCATCAACGCCAAGTCTTGCTCAAGCTTCACTGCCTCACGGTCCATTGCTCCAAAGCCTCCGACTTGCCCTTCACACTTGCAACCGGTCTGTCGAGCCAAGCCTCATATTGATCTTTGCCACCTTGGTCACATGACTCCATGTCATGTCTCATATGCAATGAGCTCTTTCATGATACCATTACCTATGGACTAATCCCTATGTAGCTCACATTAAACACAATTAGTCCACCTAAGGTTGTCACTCAATTACCAAAACCAAACAAGGACCTTTCACCACCGTTGTCATCGGAGAAGTAGGTTGTCTGAAGAATGTATCGTGCTCTTGAGAAAAAGAAAAAGATTTCCTTCCTAGTGAAGTGTGCCCACTTGTATTTCTGAAAAGAAATATAAGCAGGGTAAACAAAGCGTAAGGGTCAAAAAATAAGCATATTCACCGCAGGGTGAAGTGTGCCTACTTAGTCCCCGAGCATGGGAATAGGTGACGTAGGCACGTGATGCCAGGGTCTTAAAATAGATTGTCTTAGAAACTAGATACTGAGATGCACTGACAGGTGCATCGTACCGATGTAGTCCCCAAGCTTGCTGGAAGGCGAAGTATGAGCCTTATAGCAAGGTCTAAAAAAGCGCTGACCTCTGAACTGTATGCGAGTCAAATTTCACATGTAGCCGAGGAAAACAGACCTCAAGCTGTGGTCGGGGAGTGGTCAAAACATTCCCCGAGCACAGCGTAAGGCGTGATCGACGAGTCCCCGAGTATAGTCGGAGAGTGATCGACGAGTCCCCGAACGTGATCGGGGAGTGTATCGTGCTCGGTGGTTGGAGATGGACTGTAAGCCCCAGATCAGTCCTCGAGCGTCGTGTATCTCCAATACCTTTTTCTCTATCATATTTTATCGTTCTTTCTCTCTCTTTTGTTTTTTTCTCTTTTTTATTATCTTTTTTGTAACCTGACCCGTTGTCTCAGAAGTCTTCCTGATGTGATATTGCAGCCAAGCTTGTGTCTTGTCAATCACACTGTGGGCCGGCGTCTGTCACAACATGTCACCGTGGGCCCTCCCGTGTTGTAACCGAGGGAGCGCATTTACTGGTGTGGGTACCAGTTGTAACATCCAGTCCCGGCATACATGGCCTAGGCCCACTCTACTAAGGAGTGGTCCCACCTGCGTAGCAACCCGCTTGAGCTTTCATCCTTGCTTCGCTCAAAATGGTTAACCGAAGGTTACTACGCGTCCCTGGCCCTGGTATTTAAGCTGGTGAAACTTCCTCAGGATTCACGGTTTGGTACTAAATTTCTGGCTGTACAGTATTTCACGATGCTACAGTACCGGTGAACAGTACCTGATCTACATTATACCAAAACTGTCCTGTCTCGATTCGGTGAACAGTAACGGGTCACTACAGTACTCGGAGTCCGGATGTACAACAACTCCCGCCTACAGTACCGGCCACTGCCCCGAGCTACAGTACAACGGCCCATTCCGTGAATTTGGCCCACTAGGCCCATTTTGGGGCTGTTACACCAGTAAAAAGTGGAAACCGCACAACACGTGCCACATTTCACACACACGATCCTCGAGTATCTCGAGGAGGTGGAGCGGTGCGATTATTGGGATAAATAGTCATTATGCAGTCATTCCCCATTTACACCTAACAGTTGCTTTTATAAACCAATCGTCTTCTTTGCCCAGCCCACAGTCCCCATTCCCCTGCCGCAACCACCATTAGCAAACCTCACCGTCGTTAGAAGCGACACGCTCTCTGTCCACCAACTAAGCCGAAGCCAAGAGGCGAGAGAGGTAGAGGATGGCCAAGACGGAGGCGATGAAGAGGGCCGAGGTGATGAGGAAGGAGTGGTGGAAGTCGAAGTCCACCAAATCGTCCATCAATGAGCTCATCGGCCTAGGGGTGCTCCATGACAAGGAGCTCGGAGGTTGGAGAGCATTAGAGTCAGAAAGCTTCTTCGATCCCCAACCTGGTGAGATCATTGTATTCGAAGATTTTTTTCAAGAGAGGATTTGGGGTTCCTGTTCATCCTTTCTTTCAAGGACTTTGCATGTACTACGAGATCGGGATTTGCAATCTACATCCCAACTCAATCCTTCTCGTCTCCACTTCTATTCATCTTTGTGAGGCTTTTGGAGGATTTCTGCCACATTTCGATCTCTTCCGCTATCTTTTCTATTTTCGGAAGAAGGGGTTCAGGGGGGTTCTTAGATTGTCGGTGGGGTGTACCTGACACTCCGTGACGGAATGAAATCAGAATACCTTAGCTGCCCCTGGAATACCTCCCTTGGTGAGTGGTACAAGAAGTGGTTCTACATCCGAGAAGAGCCTAACACCGCCACATTTTGTGAAGTTGGCTACATCTCGAAGAAGAGGGTCAGTTGGAACGAGTGGCCAGAGTACGCTGGGCAGGTGAGGGAACTCATGGCGCTACTCCCGTGGAACCGTCTGGACGGTCCGGCCATAGTCGGGAGCTTCATTAGCCAATGAGTACAACCGTGCCAGAAGAGGGTGCATGCTGGCTATGAGTACCAGGGCTCAGCCGGCCAGACAAGGATGCATCCGAACCGGCTGCACGAGGACGAGATCAATCAGAGGATTGTAGATCTGTTCAACCTGGCTGACCCGGCATACTAGCCGCTGAGCATCATTGCACACGCGTTCAAGCTCATCCGACCAGCTTTGAAGGTATCTCTGACATCTGCCTTTTGTGTCCATCGCATAGTTGATAAAAACATTTGTTGCAATTATTGTGTTCCTTATGGTGTTAGGTGCATGGTGTGGAAAGGCACGCGTTGTACATGTCCTTGGCACCTAGGTTGGATCATCCGAGGAGAGTGGAGCCCCCACTAAGGAACGTGCAGCGGTGCTACGCTCACGTTAACGTGGAGAAGGGAGATGGAGCACCAAGCACCGGGACAAGCACCAGCAGCAAGAGGACAGAGAAGCACCCAGCCGCCCCCGAGCACTCGAAGAAGAGGCCGGGGAGTTCAGAGACCATGGAGGTGTTGGAAAATCTGACCAGCAAGCGTCGTCGGATAATACAAAACTGGTCGGATAAAGAGGAAGAAGAAAACCTGACCGCTAATTTTCTCAATCCTCGTCGGAAGAAGGATGTAGAGTGGATGGTCTAGGAGGGACCATTGAGACCAGCAGTGGCACCAGCGCGGGGAAAGCCGACAACATCAACTGCGGCTACGTCACATGTGCCGCCACCAAGTGATGGTGGCCAGGGCTCGTCGAGCCAGTAGAGGGGCCAGGGACGACCGCATCGGCGCGCATTTTCAGTAAGCGGACATATAAGTATCTACATACATTAGTAAGTAAAAATAGTAAAGGCAAATAGTAATATGCAACATCAACTAGGCTTTTATCAATTTATAGTGCGGCATCGACGGAGGTCCCCGAGGAGCTCGCCGTCGATGGGAATCCATCATCGGCCAGCGCGAGATCAACCAATGAGCAGGCGGCACCAAGCGCTGACCCAAAGGAGCCGATAATGGTAGAGGCAGACACCGAGCCGAGGGCATCTGAGCAGGTGCTGCCTGAAGCACCAAGCGTCAAACACGTTGCCCTGAAGGAGAGGCAGGTCTCGGAGCTAGGACAAGGAGCACCAAGCAGTCAGGAGCCACCTTGAGCACACAGGAGGGTGGTCTACCTGATGCCATGGCTCGAGGAAAAGCTCCGGTGGTGGTGTCCAGGCCCGAGAGCAGCCGGCTACAGGAGGAAACCGAAGCTAGCCAGTGGCAAGAGGAACCTAGGACTGCTGATGCCCAGAGTCTGAAGATGACGACGTCCTTGAGGAAATTGAGGGGCATCCCAAGGACAGGCGTCAGCACGTGTACATGTGTCATCAGCGTGGGGACAATTTCATCTGCCATGAAGAAATCCCCATGGCTGACGAGACAAGGAAAGTTGAGCTAGCGGCAAAGCGGCTGATAGCCGAAGTACAGGTAAGCTGCTATCTTTTGCGCTCTAGAGCAGTATCATGATGCACCTGCTTAAATGATACTATGGTCGCCTTTGCAGGATATCATAAAAATGGCAAAGTACCATAAGCGGTGCTTCGACCAGATTGAACCAATGTTCAATCAAAATAAGGAGCTAACAGCCGAAGTTGATCGGCTGCGTGAGAAGCTCGAGGCCACCGAGAAGAAGGCGGAGCTGGAGACGTCTTGACGCAACGCCGTCATCGAGCTCAGCCAAAAAGAGCGTGAGATGACGGGTAAGTTATCTAGCCTTAACTCCCCGAGCACTGAAAAGTGATGTTAATACATATTCTTGTACTGACCAGCCTATTTGCAGCCCTAGCAAATGAAGTAGCTGGCCTTCGAGAAGAGAACTCACGTGTGGTCGGAGAGTACACCCAACTGACGGCAGAGAACAACCAGCTAGCGCAAGACCACGCACAGCTCCTGGAGCAATCCAGAAAAATGATCGAGGAGCTGAAGACAAAGAACCTGGAGCTAACCAATAAGTGTTGGTTGTCGTGGTCTTGCTGTGTCAGCTCAATATGTCGCCATATGATACCTCCCTGACCAGATTACTGCTCTGTAGAACTAAAGGTGAACGTGAAAAAGCACCTCGAGGAGGTTATGAAAGATCGCAACGCCTATTCAGCGAAGGCGCTCGAGCTCGAGAAGGATCGGGATCTCTGGAAGGGCCGGTGCAACCAAATGGTGGTTGGTATCAAGCCAGTGCTGGACCTCATTGACCCAGAGTTCCCGGTGCCCGAGGCTAGAGGACAGCCGCTCGGAGTGCTCGACAAGTGCCAACGTGCCTTGGGATGGCTGCAACAGTTTGTGAAGGAGGTCGGGGAATGTGCGGGCGCCCATGTGCTCAGCATGGTACATGTGCACTACCTGTTGATCAACTTCAAACGCTTCAAGCTAGGGTATCCCAAGGAGTTTGGCCCAAAGCAAGCAGATGAACTATGGATCTAGCTACTTGACTTGTCGACCTCAATGATGGGCGGCATCAACTTGTGTGGGACACCATCATCGCTAGGGCAGGAGCTAGCATCTTCGAGTCAGCTACCGAAAACTGTGGTCTCGACTAGCCAGTCCCCGGCGCTAGGAACTTCATCCATGGAGTGACCGGAGGCAGCGGTCTCGACCAGCCAAACCCCGATGGCACCAGCTTCCTCAGCCAAAGAGGCACCACGATCATCGAGCGGTGAAAAGGTGAAGAGCAGTGCCCAGCCCGAGCACCGAGCGCCGACCAGCCAGTAGCCTGTAGCTGTAGAAAGTAGAACTGTTTAGTTTATTGTAGACTTGTGCCTCGTCAGGCAAGCCTGTAATAATATACTATTAAGACAATGTAAGCTTGTTGTGTTTTCATATGAAAAGCATTTAAATCTTGTATATTGTGTGGACGAGAACTAAGTTAGAACGTATAAGTGTTCTGTTTTAGTTGCAACAGTTAGGAGACATGTCATCCTATTGAATCCGTACGGCCTGAGCCGGATCTATGGTCTGAGAGCGAGGCACAGAGCCTGTTCACACGTAAGAGCGCACAGGTCAGACCAGGGGGTGCCCACCAACCACCCAGAACGTAGAGAGCTGATCTCATGCAAGTGTGGGGAGAAGTCAGAGACGGGGCTAGCTCCGAGAATTCGAGAAAGAATGGTGGTCTATCAACTGGTCTATTATAAAATATTGATAAAAACAGTATCAAACAAACATATTGAATGAAACATAGATGCTTTATTGAAATAATCAAAATATAAGATGGGTACATATCTTTCTTTTTCATCGCTTCAAGGGTAGAAACGCCTATGCTTTTCAATATGCCAAGAATTGGGCAACACAGTGCCATCGAGATAAGCCAGCCTGTAGGAAGTAGGCTGTGTAACCTCGGTGACCTCAAATGGTCCCTCTCACGGTGATGAAAGCTTGTGCATGCCATCTTGATTCATCTTCCATTTTAGGACCAGGTCACCGACCATGAAGAACCTCTCTTTGACATTCTTGTTGTAATACTTACGCAGTACAGCAAGATACTTGGCAGTACGCACACAGGAATCAAGCCGCCGCTCCTCGGAGCAATTTACCTCAAGTTCTCATGACTCATCAGACCTGTCCTCATCGAAATGCTCGACCCTTGGAGATCAAAAAGCGATGTCAGCAGGGAGGGCTGCTTCTACACCGTAGACCATGAGATAGGGAGAGGCACCTATATTCCGACTGGGTTGGGTGCGGAGACCCCAAACCATAGCCGGTAATTCCTTTAGCCATCTGCCGAGCGCTTTCTTGTTTTCTCTGTACAATCTCTTCTTCAACGCGTCGAGGATCATGCCGTTTGCTCTTTCAACCTATCCATTAGCTCTAGGATGCACCACTGACACATATTTTACAACAATGCTCCTTTCATCACAAAAGTCCTAGAGTGCACAGCCAGTGAACTGAGTCCCCAGGTCTGTGATGATGCTATTGGGGAGGCCAAAACAGTGTATGGTCTGGTCAAGGAATTCGGCCGCTTTTTCCGAAGACGCCTTGGTCAAGGGCATATACTCGATCCACTTGGAGAACCTATCGATCATCACAAACACACATTTGAAATTTCCAGGGGCCGGCTTAAAGGGCCCGATCATATCTAGTCCCTAGCACACAAAGGGCTAGGAGACTGGTATGGTCTGGATCTCATGTGCTGGTATATGTATGCACTTCGTGAAAAACTGACACCCATCGCAGTGGCATACTAGCTTCTCTGCATCGGCCATGGCGGATGGCCAGTAGAATCCTGCTCGGAAAGCCTTACCGACCAGGGTTCATGAGGCGGCGTGATTGCCGCAGGTGCCACTGTGAATTTCTTTGAGCAGTGCAATGCCTGCCTCTTGAGTGATGCATTTCATCAAGACTTCTTCCTTCGCATTCTTTGCGCATGAGGATGCCATCGACCAGTATGTACTGTTTGCTATGGCGTATATGGTGCTCGTTCTCTGTTCGATCAGTATAACCGATTCCATCCTGTAGATACTTGATAAAGGGTACCCTCTAATCACTATTATCAGTGGTCGAAGGTAGAGTTTGAGTGGTCGGGGAAGGTTCCGTAGTGATCGGGGGAGGAACCGTGGCCACTAGTTGCTGGTCTGGGGGTTTCTCGACCACGTGATCTTCTGCTTCCTTGATTGACGGGTTGACAAGATCTTGGATGAACACGCCATGTGGGATTGTGCCTTGGGATGAACCTAACTTGGACAACTCATCGGCCGCTTTGTTTTTATCCTGGACCACATGTGCATATTTGATGTCATAGAACTTGTCTTCCAACTTTCTGATTTCCTTGCAATAAGCATCCATCTTCTCGCTAGTCATGTCCCAGTATTTATTAAGCTAGTTTATGACTAGGGCCGAGTCGCCATAGACATACAGGCGCTTGACACCAAGCTCGACCGCAATCCGCATGCCATAGAGATAGGCCTCATATTCTGCAGTATTATTAGATGCGGGGAAATGAAGCCTGAGGACACAGCCGAGTTCGTCTTTACTAGGTGAAATAAAGAGCACGCCTGCTCCTGCGCCATCAATTCTAAGAGAACCATCAAAATACATCTTCCAGTATTCAATTAGCCCCTAATCACGAGGCGCGCTTAGATCTGTCCATTCAACTATAAAATCGACCAGGGCCTGAGACTTAATAGTCGTACAACTCTAAAACTCCAGGGAGTAGGGGCATAACTCCATCACCCATTTGACAATGCGTCCGTTAGCGTCCTTGTTCCAGATGATGTCCCCAAGCAGAAAATTGGTCTTGACCACCAACCGATATCCATCAAAGTAATGTTTCAACTTTCGGGATGTAATCAGGATGGTGTAGATTAGCTTCTAAATTTAAGGGTACCTAGATTTGGACTCGTTCAGTACCTCTCTGATGAAGTAAACATGGCGCTGGACTTTATAAATGTGGTCGGGTTCCTCACGCTCGACCACAATGACTGTGGAGACCACACGATCAGTGGCCGCAACATAGAGGAAAAGGACATCATCTTTCTGAGGAGCAATAAGGACTGGAGGAGAGGTAAGGAACTCTTTTAGTTGTGTGAAAGCAGCATCTGCCAACTCCGACCAGACAAACTTCTCTGATGCCTTAAGAAATTTGAAGAAAGGTAGGCCCTTCTCGTCGAGTCGTGATATGAAGCAGCTGAGGGCGGCCATACATCCAGTGAGCTTCTGGATATCCTTGACGTTTTTCGAGGGCTGCATATCTAGAACAGCCTTGACCTTAGTTGGATTGGGGCGTATGCCGTCGTGAATGACGACGTTACCTAGCAATATACCAGACGGGACTCCGAAGATACACTTCTTAGGATTAAGCTTCCATTGGTATGTGTTAAGAGCCGTGAAAATCCACTGGAGATTGTCGACTAGGGTATGAGCCTCCCTAGTTTTTACAACCACATCATCAACGTAGGCTTCGACAAGGTCATCCTTTATCTCGTTCTGGAGACAGTTCTAGATGGCGCGCTGGTATGTGGCCCCCACGTTCTTGAGCCCGAACGACATTGTCGTGTAGCAGTAGGCACTGAAAGGCGTGATAAAAGACGTCTTGATCTGGTCGTCTTTGTTGAGAGTGATCTGGTGATAACTAGAGTAGCAATCGAGAAAGGACAGTAGCTCGCAGCCGACTGTTGAGTCAACGACCTCATCTATGCGAGGTAAGCCAAAGGGGTCTTTAGGGCAGTGTTTGTTGATATCAGTATAATCGACACACATTCTCCATTCATTATTCTTTTTGCGTACAAGCACCGGGTTGGCTAACCACTCCAGGTGATACACTTCTTTGATAAATCCGGCTGCTAAAAGTCATGTAACTTCTACCCTAATAGCCTCCTTTTTGTTGCGAGCGAACCATCGTAGCTTCTGCTTGATGGGTTTGGCGGTCTTCGAGACATTCAAGGAGTGCTCGATCAGGTGTCGAGGTACACCGGGCATGTCCGTGGGTTTCCACACAAATACACTAACGTTGTCCCTTAGAAACCTGACGAGCGTGTCTTCCTATTTCGGATCTAGATTGGCCCCGATAAGGGCCGTCTTGCTGGAATCATCGTCGACTAGCTGAATCTCCTTGTGGACCTTGGACTTGATGCTCTTGCGCGGGGCTTGTAACTCTAGGATCTCCAGGTGGTCGGTGGGAGTCTTAGTTCTTTGGCCAGGCTTGTAAAGTGTGATCTAGTTCTCGGGGTTCTCCTTGCTGTCATACTTCCTGAGCTTTTCAAGCTTGAAGTTCTTTGGCCATACGACTTGTCGGAGGTGAGGAGTGAACTGTTTCAGGCCGGGAGGACCATGCTCGGTGTTGTATTCGATGCGACGGACGTTCTCATAAACTTGACAGTCATTAGCGCGGCTGAGGATGCGGCTACGGGCGTCACGAGAAGGGAGTTGCTGACGGAGATTGCGGTTGGGGTCTTGATTCACTTCCTGATCTCGATTACCGTGGCGATTGCGGTTGTCATCTCGATGACCACAACCACCTTCGTGGGCAGCGTAACCATCACCATCGTTATTGCCACCGCCGTCGTTGCTAGCTCCGCCATCACCGCCGCCGCCACCGCCTCGAGGGTTGACTGGGGGTGGACCATGTTGGCGACTTGGGTGTTCTAAAGCGTGACGACTTCGGCTAGATGCAATTGACATGCTCGAGGTGATCTGAACTTGTTTTGCTAGCTCGACAGTTTGGCCCATAGCAGCGATCAGATGTGCTCGAATGTTGTCGCGAACCTGCTGGATTTTTGGTTGGTCAGGTAAGCGGTCCAAGTTGGCCATGGCGATAGCCACGTTGGCACTTGGAGTTCTGAAAACTTGCCGCTCACCAACCCTATCAAAGGCGTTGGCTAGATCTCTTGGTCGGGGTCCCCTCCGACGCTCTTCTTCTGCCTCTAGGCGATGACATTCGGCGCGGTCGGTGTTACGCTGTTCGCTAAGCTGTCGTTGCTCATTAGTTTCTCCCATGACTGCGGGCTCGTCATTACTGATGTTGAGCACCATGTTACCATGTCTCAGTGGGAACCTTGGGATCGGAGGGAAACCTGGAGGATACGGTAATGGATCCAGATCATATTCATCATCGAGGTGTTCAACCTCGGTATGGACGGAGCGCATAAATCCGGTACTGGAGTCACCATCCTCGGGAAGTGTGTGAACAGAGCCTTCACGATGTTCTCAGGCTCTAACCATGTTGACAGCGTTGCCTAGTGATGGTCGAGGTATATCCAGGAAGCACAAATTTGAAACATGGTCTCGCTCCGTGGGACCTATGAACAGATGAGGTGTACGATACGCGTACTCAGAAGTAGCGTTTTTCAGACCGTATGGGAGGGCTTGGCAATCCTCCGTTAGGGCTTGGTACTCAGAGAGCCTGAGGCCGGGTGTAGGAATCGGGTGAAGGCATACCGTACGTCCTTTAGGAGTAGCGGTGACCACTAGATCTGTATCAAGCCGTGTTGGACGGTGAGCCCGAACTGATCGGGTAGATCTGTTGTGGTGGAGAGGTACTTGCTCGGTAGATTGATTTTGAATTGAATCTACTAAAGTCAGGGTTTGAAAAAGCTTATGGCCGACCTGGTCGATAGCTTCGATTAGGTCGGTGTTGTCGATCGTCCTTCCTTTGTAGCGGGAAAGTGGTCGACGAGTTGTCAGCGTGGTCGGAGCCGTTGCTAGGGTGGTCGAAGTCATAGCCAGCGTGGTCGGAGCCATCGCTAGGGTGGTCGAAGCCGTAGCTAGGGTGGTCGAAGCCGTAACCAGCATGGTCGGAGCCGTAACCGATGAAGACGTGGTCGACGCAGATCGGATCTACGCCTCCTCCGTGGTAGTGGCGGTGAAGCTATTGACGCCAGTGGTCCAGGTGATCTGGTCGACGGTGAACGAGAGACCGTCCGCCACGGCCGCGGAGTCGGGGATGATGACCATCTTGCTTGCCTGGGAAGCTGTACGCACACCCCTTACCTGGCGCGCCACTGTCGACGAGATATGGTCGGCAGTCTACCGAGGGGTATGCCCAAGGTAGTAGATTGTCAGCAGACAGGTGCGCAAGCTACGAACTAGATGGTGACGTAAGACAACACACGAGGTTTTTATCCAGGTTCGGCCGCCGTGAGGGCGTAATACCTATGTCCTGCGTCAGATTATATTGCTCTGTATGAAGAGATGTAATGAGATGTGTTTTGAGGGGGTCCCCTGCCCGCCTTATATAGTCTGAGGGCAGGGTTACAAATCTAAAAACTAATCATAGTCGATTACAATTGTCATAGCTGGTCGGATAAGGATTCCTATTCTAACCGACCAGGATCTTGCTTGATCTCCAAGTTTGCTTCCCTTCCTTACGCGGGACGCCGAGCAGATCGACCAGGCCGCGCGTCATCCTTGTCATGGGCCAAGCCCACTGATCTGAATCAGCCCAAGTCTAACCGAAGGGGTATAGGGGTTAATACCCCCACAGCAGTCGTTGTAATCTTTATAATTCTCTATATAATTTTGGTCAAACTTGAGATGTAAACTCTCCAAAAATTTAGAATGCCTTATAATTTGGAACGGAGAGAGTAGAATATTGCTGCTTTTATGAAAAAAAAATACTAGTTTATATACTCTCTAAGTTTTTTACATGCCCTGTTCGGCTGACTGATTTTTCGGTTGATGCTAATGTTGATTTATTGTGAGAGAAAAATATTGTTTCGTGGCTGAAAAATAATGTTGATAAGTTCAAACGAACAGGGCGATTGTAAAGGTTAAATTAAAGTATGCCCACGTACCTAACCAACCAACTTACTCGGACGCAGTTAATGACCCGGATTCCTATACGAATACAAAAATACATACTCGTACATACGTCCGAAAGATGAGGGTTTTCGATCGAGGTCCTCCCCCTAGCTACTCTTGTATAAATCGATGAGGTAGCGTGGTCCATGCATGCATGGAGAGCTTTTCCGTCTTTCGAGCGGCGGGAGGCTCGCTTGCTCGTGCTCGGGCTCGGCTGATTCCTTTCCTGCACAGCACAGGCAGGAGATCGACGATCGACGACGCCAATACGGCTGCCAACTCCAACTTGTATATACTCGGCGAGGCGAGTACTCGACAGGTGTACCACCCGGTACAGTTTACTTTAATCCCGCGCGTGATTGGTCGGTCGGGCAGGTACGTACGTAGGGTGGGCACCACGCTAGCTAGCTCAGCGCATGGTCCGCTCGAGCTGTATACCACGCCGGCCGTCGTCACCTGCCGCACAGATCGTGCTACTATTGCTACTGTACAACCTCCATGCACGAGACGACGCCCGCAGAGCCCCGCCCATCGTTGAGGCCACCACCACCGCCGGTGGGCGTCGGTCATTGCGGCCGGACGCGGTGAGTGCCGTGAATTTGGGAGTTGCATGCGGCGACAGTACAGTGCAGGTGCAGCGCAGCAGCTAGCGCTGAGTGATCATGTCATGTGTGCTGGGTGGTGGCTGGCCCATCCGGCGTCCGGCATCCGCCTAGGGGATGGGATGGGGGATATTCACCGCGATTAGATCAGGGTGAGCCGGCCGGTGAGAGAGGGTAAGGGCCCCGGGGCCAGGCCAACGCGCGTAGCGTATCTGAAAGATTCAGCGGCTGGCTGCTAGCCAACAGACAACCAACACCGCACCCAAGCCCCTGCATCAATCATACTGTACGTGCATGTGTGTGTGAACTGTGATTTAACACCGCATGCCCGGCCGGAAACTCACTGTTGCCGGCTTGTTTGGTTGCAGTCTACTCACTGTTGACGAACAGTTGGCACAGAGGGGGGAAAAAAGGCAAAAAAAAAAAAAAAGGCTTGCCTGGGTGTAAATTTCTTCATGTCCTGCCGACACAGCACTGGCATCTGTACGTTAGTTTGAGCCAAACTAGCTCAAAGGTCAAACCACAAAAGTGGTAAATAGATAATACTCCAACCGTCCTGTAATATATGATGATTTTTTTTTATTTTTAGACACCTTAATTGACTGTTCGTCATCTTCGATTTTTTTTGTATAAATAGCCTAAATATTATTTATTTTGTTATGAATTATTCTATGATTATAAATACTTTAATAATAGATTATTTATTTTATTATTTGCAAAAAATTAAATAAGATAAATAATCAAATATGATATCTAAAAGTCAAAAGCGTCGTGCATTTTGAGATGGGGAAGTATATGGTATAATGTATGTGCTCCTTTATTTGTCAAGAAGGGAATATCCGAAACAGAGGCATATCCGTCTCGTAGTCCTTTCGCTGCTGTCTTTGTCCGCGCCAGTTGACAGTACGGCCAAAGCATAAATTCCTGCCTGAGGGAACCTTGGCCTGGGTTAGATGTCTTCAAAATTTAAAATTTTTACTTTTCGTCCATCACATCGAATTCTTTGAACACATGCATAAAGTATTAAATATAAATAAAAAATAACTAATTGTACAGTTTAGTTGTAAATCAAGAAACGAATCTTTTGAGTTAAATTAGTCCATGATTGGTCATTAATTATCAAATACAAACAAAAGTGCTATAGTAGTTAGTAAATTCTAAAAGTTTTTCCATGTAAGCCCCCCATGTTCGTTTGGTGCTCTCATTATCGCCACCGACCCAAATGTTTCCCATCACCACCATTCACCTCCTGTTTTCAGAGGGGAGAAATAAAGACTTGGCTCGTCTAGAATCAAGAACAGTAGCCTCACTAGTGAGTAAAATGACGCCTTTTGCCCCCAAAGTCAATACAGACGTCAAGATAGCTGGTATGCATCGTGTGTGGGCCACCGATCGTGCCCTGGATCAAAGGAGGAACCTGGCCCATGCGTACGTTGCCTACCTTTATAGCCCAGCCTAGGAAGGTCACGCTTGTTCCATCGCGAAAAGCCCACGCCTGGAGACGTCAGCCCGAGCGAGACTAGGCTGCGGACGGCGGCGGCGGGACGGCCCGCTAGCTCCCACCGACCAGCACCCCCACCCCCAGCCATTCCTCAGAGGCCGGCCTCCTTGTTACAAGTACGCCTTTCGGCCCACCCACCGAACATCCTTGCTACGTCTTCGGCTTGCCGTTCAACTAAAACCTAGCGACTCTCCTCTCAAACCAAATACTCTTACTCAATTCACATCAGCGCCTGAAATTTTACACCAAGCAAATGCCAGTAGAACTTAGCTTCCGTGAATCAGCCACAAAATTTTGAGAATCCAAATGAAAACCAGCAATATAGGGAGGATGGTTGAGAACTTGAGATTCTGCCCAGATAAGCTTGAACCAAATGGCGGATTTAGAAATCATTGAGCTATAGATTCCCTTGTCAAGACCAAACTAGGATCTACCATAACTTAATTGTATAATGTGATAATGAGAATGATAAATGGAAGTAGAGAGCTATGCCTATGGAAAAAAACGAAGGGACGTGAAATAGGGTTCAGTCTCATTCCTCATTGCCGGTGAATGAGAATATAACCTGCTATGGTACTGCTTCTGAATTCGCTGCGAGTTAGAGCATATCCAACAATGGCTTCTAAAATGCGACTTTTACTTAGGATTTCAGTGTTGTCTGCACTTTTGAGGGTTCTGTTTTTAAGCTGAACTCCAGCAATAACCATGAAACACAGGGTCCCTATTTTGTTTTTTTAACCCACATGTCAGTCACATAACTTTTATTCCTTTTAATTTTTTTTCTCTGATTTCATATCCCCTGCTTTCTGCACAGGGAGGAAGCTTTCACTGGGATCCAAGCTGGGAGTCACGTCAGGGAGAAGGAGGTCGCGATGGAACAGATGCAGGATTGAAGCCGCTAGGGAGGAGCCGAGCTTGTAGGGTGGGCACATCGAGAGGAGAGGGAGGCGTTCCTGGAGGACATGCTCACACCGAGAGAGGTGTTCGCGTTTGGGGCGGATGGATGTCGGCAATGTGACAGAGTCGGAGGGGGGAGTAGCCCCACCGGTGAAGGGCATATAGAAAGGCCCAATGCGGACGCCGTGGAGGAGGGAGGCCACGACGGAGTGATCCCAACGCGGGTCTAAGGCCTAGGCTGGCAAAGTGGGGCAGACATAATAGAAATCAGTCGAGCAATAAAAAATCATATGGGGGCAAGTTTCTAACATGAAAAACAAATTTAGGAACCCCTCGAATCCTAGAAATGAGGGTTTGAGGTTCGAAATCAAGAGCCTCCTACTTTTAAGAGACATGGACGTTTTTTTTTATTATTTTGCCTTTGTCTCTCAACCCTAAAAACAAGTAAGGATTGGTTTCGGTCCTGGCTATAAATGCTCTTATTGTGTGTAACCGTTAATGTTTTATACGCGGCGAAAAAGGTAAATAAACGAGAACCGTACGATGCCCAATAAACGGTTCCCACCACATTTCACCCCTTCCCAAAAAAAAACCGTCAAAGCTTTCAGTCACAGTACGGATTTTTAAAAATCAAGTCACAATACGGTTTTATTCAGTAGTGAGACTGAATGGCATTCAGACTTACTCGCCTGAACCTGACAGAGTCGGTCGAGGCGTGCTGCTGCAGCAATTACAATGCTCGTCGCAAGCTCGCTCGGACGCCTCGGCGGCCCACCGACCCGATTCCCGCGGAACCGACGGCTTGACCCACTCATCAAGATTCAGGGCCCCGTGTTACGTCGTCGCGTTGTCTCTCGTGTTCCGGCTTCCGGGACCCCGTGTGCCCTGCACCGCCGGTGCGTGTACGATGGCAAGGCGTGCACGTAGTGGACGTGGTAGGCTGCGCAGCACACTTTTTCTTTTGGTGGATTTATTCCCTCCCTAAGATCAACCGGTATACTCTGCCCGGCCGTTTCACCGACTGAACCAAACCAACAGTTCAGATCCAATGATGCTTGGACTCTACCAGAGTAGCCCAGCAGCTGTGGAGTACAAGAAATCTATTTCAACTGCGTGTCGACGGTAGCCAGGTAACGTGGCAACAAGCCCTCTCTAGTAGTATCACACCATACTCTTTTCTGTCTGAGGAATGACAGTTGCTTCCGGTGCTGAATTCCGAACCACTCCTGCACACTCACGAGCGCCGAGCAAACGATTGCTTGCAAGGCTCCTCCCCCGGCCGTCCTGGCAGCCATCCAGACCTGGGTGCCGGCTCTGGGCTCTTGTTGTTGTTCCGTTAGTTACCCAATCTAGGGAGGCCGTCCGTCCACGCACGAGCACGACGGGACAGAGATTGATATGTGCAAACAACTTCCACCACCACCGTTTCCTGCGAGACCCACGCCCACGCCACGCAGATAGGAGTACATTTACAAGACACCCGTCGGTATGTCAGGACGGATTCCATTTCCTTCAGTAGGTACGACGAACGAAAGGGAGGTTTTCGCTGCACACGGCGCGCCGGCGACACCGCCGTGGTGCTGGTGACTTACGTTTCAAGCGAAAGCATGCCTCAGGTATTGTGTCAGATGCGTGGTACGTACCAACCCTGAGGCCAAATGCTCACCCGCCGGCTGCTCACCGACGAAGCATGGTCCATGGAGATTTGGAGGATGCTCTGCTCTTCGTCAGTGGTGGTGAGCTCGACCCCTGAGCTCACTGCTTAACGGTTAAGGGTACGTGCTATTGCTTTCCAAAAGCAGTTAAGGTTGCATCAGAAGCATAAACACAGGGGGCTATATATGATTAAGTGTTCATGTGGATCTAGCCTGACTTCTTTAGCGGGGAGCTTGACAAAGTACAAAAGGGATGGGATGAGATGAGATTGTCAGGCCGATGAGTGGATAAATACACTGCTGGGGCAAAAGAGAGAGATCTGAACATGATCTGCTTCTTTCCTTTTTGTTTCTTTCCTTGGGGAGGTGGACAAAGACAATTAGGGAGCCAATTTTTGCTCCTGTTTTTCTGAGGGAGGACACGTTGAGTGAAGTTCATCATGGTAATAATAATGTATAATGTAAGGGAAATGCTAGCGTACGGACGTTCAATCGGGATGAAATCCGTTGCATGCCCACCCACCCGCCTGACAAGCCCTTGCCCCGACGCTTGACCCACCCTCATCCGCGCACCCCGCCCCCATCCCCCTCCATTCGCCCCGCCCCCATCCACATATGTTCGCCCCGCCCTCGCAGGAGCACCCCTGCCCCGTCTTGCCCCCGACCACCGGCCCCTAGCGCGGCACACGCCATGTCCACCGGCCACTAGCTCGCCATGCCCTATTCCCCGGCCCCCCTGACTCTCCGAACAGTAGGAAACACGTGCAACATGAAACACTTAATGCAACATACATCTAAAACAGATAAAATATCTGAAATATACACTTGCAATATGTGTGTGAAAACATATGCAACATCCAGATAGAACACTTACTCTAACAAAAGACTGAAACAGTGAAATATTTTGGACCATACTATTGCAACATATGCAACATCCAGATCAAGACGTTTGCAACATACATCTGGAAACAGATGAAATAGTTTGAACAAACGCTTGCAACATGCCTCTGAAACACTTGCAATATCCCCTGATCTACTTTTGCAACGTCCATATGAAATAATTACAACATACTTCGGAAACGTCTGAAACAATTTAAACATACATTTGCAACATAGGGGGAGAGAGGCCTGGGTCGGTCGATTCCGGCAGACGCGGTGGGAGCCGGTGGCGAGCGGCTGCGCGCGAGCATCACCTAGCACCAACCCCTACGGCTCGCGCGAGCACCACCACCGCGAGCGCCACCGGCACCTGGCTTGGCTCGGCGGCAATAGTGGGGGACGAGGGCGGGGAGCGCCATGGCCGCCAGGGTGGGGGAGCCCCGTCACCAGGGTGAGAGAGGGCGTCGTCGGGGTGGGGAGGGGGCCACGCTGGGGTGGGGAAGAGCCGCCCACTACCCTGCAAACCGTCACGCCACCTCCATGGATCTCGCCAGAGGGGAGTGGATCTCGCTCATTGTCGGTACCAACAGTACGGGGGTACCCGCACCTATCGCCAAAAAACTAACACGACCGAAACCGCAATAAAAGATAGCCCGCCTCGACCGCGTACCCAGTCAGTCTCGTACGAGGCCCGCTCGACGGGGCGCCTCGACCGTGCCCCGGCTCCGACTCGTACGAGGCCCGCTCGACGGGGCGCCTCGACCGCGCCCCGGCTTCGACTCGTACGAGGCCCGCTCGACGGGGCGCCTCGACCGCGCCCCATCCCGTGCCGCAAGGTACCTCGACAGCGCTCCGACCCGCGCGAGGCTCGACCGCCCGCTGGGGAGAACTCCGACTCGCGTGAGCCCGAACCGAGCACCTCGACACCTTTTCTTTGCCTACCCCAGGACAAAAGCCATAGCATTCAATGCGGTTACCTACTACCACCTACCGGCATGGCTGCGGCCAGGATCGACGTGGGAACAATACCCGTGTCAGATCTCACTGTTTTACCGCCCATCCCGTGATGGGAGGTGAAACCCGTCACTATACCCACCTTACCGTACACTGTTCACCATCAATCACCCTCGAGGGAGGATAAGACAAGGCCCGTTCTCCGCGATATCGGGGATTCGGCCTTATCCATCCGGCCTCGATCCGGCCTCGACCCAGCCCCGACGCTCGACTTAGTTCAAAGGACGGTATGGCATGGCGCTCTGGGTTATTTCGCCATCTTGTCTCCCACAACGTCAGGGTGTCCAGGGATGGCCGGCCATTCCCAAGGCACGTCGCTACAGTCAACTCAACAGGAATCGACAAAACATCACCTCAAGGCTCCCCGTCGTCTTGGCCTCCCCTCACCCTATAAAAGGGCAGGCCAGGGTTCAACGGAGGGGGGGGACGAAGACGGAACGAAAAACACAAAACAGAAGATCGACATCTCAAGCAACCGCCTTTTTCCTCTTTTCTCTTTAAGACTTGGGCTCGACACCCTCTCTCGCATGCTTGTAACCCCTACACGAGCACCTCGGTGCAAGGAAATACAAACATCTCCCCCCGCTAGACGTAGGGCCTTCTTTTGCCCGAACCAGGATAAACCCCCGTGTGTTCTCCTTGCATCACCATCCAGGAAAGAGACACGCAGCATTTACTCGTTGGTTTAGGACCCCCTCGGGTCTGAACACCGACAGTTGCCGCGCCAGGTAGGGGATCGCTGCGTGAAAACGTCGCTTTCTCGCCTTTCTTCCTGGATGGCTAACCCCGAACGCCCTATCCCGTCGGCCACGGTGATCTGGTTCGGGAGTTTGGAGTTTATGTTGCTCGGCTCTGGCTACGACATGGTCCTACTTCTGCCCAGGCACCCAACCGACGAGGACTACGAGCTCTCCCAGCCCGGGGGAGCAATCCACCGGCACCGTCGCTCCAGGCGGGCGCGGGCCGCCCGACGACGACGAGCCCGGTACAGCCACCGTCTTCACCCCGCAGAGGGCGATGGGGTCCCCCGGTCCGGCACCCCCCAGCCAGGCGCCAGCCTAGATCTCCTTTTGGAAGGTTTGGGAAGGACGAGCTTGGCTGAGGGTGACATGCCGACGGAAAATCCCGCCGCTCCCCCGTCCGGTGAGACACCACTGTCCAGAGCATCCATTTCAGCACGGGCAGCGACATCTTCATCACCATTCCCGTTTGGGCTAGACTCGGTTGCCCGGGTGTACGCATCCTCCGTGAGCACTCGCATGAGTGCTTATGAGGAACTCCCCGGGCACCATCTATGCTCCACTCTGGACCTCGTTGCATCCACACCGGCTTCTGATTATCGGGACTCTACGGGGACACCGAAAACAGAGCCCCGTGTGACTGCTTCTTTACGTCGCCGCCTCAGTGACGATTGGCAACGGCCACACGTTCCCCCATCATATTACTACTTTGGCGCTCCTGACTCCGACTCGGCTGACGACACCTATGATCCGACCCGCGAGTGCTTCAACATCGACGTTGAAAGCACTTCGGAATCAGAGGACGAAGATCCAGTCGAAGGAAGGCACATGCCACCTCATGTCGAGCTTCCTGCCGAGCGAGACGAGCCTCAGTTCCTTGCGGATCAAGGAGCGCAGCTCGAACAGATTTGCGAGTTGCAGGACAGGCTTGACGAGGAACGGGAAAACCTGGATCTACTCCAACAAACCCTCGAGCGTGAGCATGCGGAACACGCACTTGGCGGGAGAGCTCGCGAGAGAGCTCGCGACGTCAACCGTCGCATCGACGAGGACCGGGTGGTCGACCCCCCGGTTTTCGCCCGAGCCAGCCAGAACGTCGTCGCCGCCACCATGCTCCTCCGCAACATGCCCGAGCCATCAAACCCCGATGCCCGTTGGGCTCGAGATGAAATCCGAGAACTCCTCGAGACCGCCGCCATGCAGCTGGCCGAGAGCTCTGCCTCGAGGCGACGCGAGGCAGCCTCGGAGCGGATCCTCGAGCCTTCCCGACAAGAGAGAGAAGCCTCGGTTCACCCCGAGCCTGCCCGGCGAAACCGGGTAGCACCGGCCCCTGAGCCCACCGGCAATGACCGTGAGCCTCGAGACACCCGTGGCAACATCGTCGAACGCCGCACGCGCAAGCACGGTGACGGTGTGGCTCGAGGCTACCAAGTCCACAGGGGCGGACGCTACGATAGCTCGGAAGATCGTAGCCCTTCACCCGAGCCCCCGGGTCCTCGGGTCTTCAGTAAGGCAATCCGTGAGACGGTGCCCCCGGCTCGGTTCTGCCCCCCCCCCCCCACGACTCTCACCAAGTACAACGGCGAAACCAAACCCGAACTTTGGCTCGCCGATTTATGCTTGGCGTGTCAGTTGGGCGGGGCCACCGACGACCGGGTCATCAGTTGGGCGAGGTGCTCTCAGAAACAAAGTGTCGATACCCACAGATCCAGAAACTGCTATATGCTGTCATCTTGACGCGGCGCAAGCTCCGACACTACTTCGAGGGTCACCCGATTACTGTGGTTTCTTCTTTCCCCTTGGGAGAGATAGCCTAGAACCTAGAAGCCTCGGGTAGGGTTGCCAAATAGGTGGTCGAACTCATGGGCGAGGCATTGTCCTATGCGCCGCGAAAAGCTATCAAGTCACAGGTGTTAGCAGATTTTCTGGCTGAGTGGACTGACACACAACTCCCCCCTGCACAGCTTCAGGCGGAGCTGTGGACCATGTACTTCGATGGGTCATTAATGAAAACGGGAGCAGGCGCGGGCTTGCTCTTCGTCTCACCCTTTGGGATTCACATGCGCTACGTCATCCGGCTTCATTTCCCTGCGTCTAACAACATCACCGAGTACGAGGCACTCGTCACGGGGTTGAGAATCGCCGTCGAGCTCGGGGTCCGACACCTTGACGTCCGAGGCGACTCCCAACTCGTGATCGATCAGGTCATGAAGAGCTCGAGCTGCCGTGACCCCAAGATGGAAGCCTACTGCCAAGAAGTACGGCGCCTCGAGGACAAGTTTCACGGCCTCAAGCTCAACCACATCGCACGCAGGTATAATGAGGCCACTGATGAACTGGCAAAAATCGCGTCCAGTCGAGCCATGGTTCCACCGGACGTCTTCGCGAAAGACCTTCAGCACCCATCCGTCGACCTCAGGCCAGATGGGGGGGTCGACGGGGCGTCGCTCGACCCTCCACCTGAGGCAGAAGCCCCCTCGACCGGGGCTAAATCCATGCAGGTGGAAGACCTAACGCCACCGTCTGACCTCGAGCCTGACTGGCGCATCCCGTACCTCGACTACCTCGACCAAGGGGACCTCCCCTCGGATAAGACTGAGGCTCGACGGATCGCACGCCGGGTCAAAACTTTTGTGATCGTGGGCGACAGCAGAGAGCTCTACCGCCGTAGCCCTACTGGTATCCTCCAACGTTGCATCACAAAAGAGCAAGGCAGGAATCTGCTCGGCGATCTTCACTCGGGGGCTTGCGGTCACCACGCAGCACCTCGAACCCTCGTCAGAAACGCCTTTCGACAAGGATTCTATTGGTCGACCACGGTCTCCGATGCTGTCAAGCTAGTACGCTCCTGCGAGGGTTATCAGTACTATGCGAGACAAACCCATCTTCTGGCACATGCCCTGCAAACTATCCCCATCACATGGTCGTTTGCCGTTTGGGGGCTCGACCTTGTCGGACCACTGAAAAGAACAACTACCGCTTCACTCACCTGCTCGTCGCCATCGACAAATTCTCCAAGTGGATCGAGGCCCGCCCTATCACCAGCATCAGGTCCGAGCAAGCTGTGCTCTTCTTCACTGACATTATTCATCGCTTTGGGGTCCCCAACTGTATCATCACAGACAATGGCACCCAGTTCACTGGCCGAAAGTTTTTGGATTTCTGCGACAACCACCACATCCGAGTGCTCTGGTCAACCGTGGCTCATCCAAAAACAAACGGTCAGGTGGAACGTGCCAACGGCATGGTCCTACAAGGCCAGAAGTCCAGAATCTTTGACAAATTAAACAAACATGGCAAAAGATGGGCTGTCGAGCTACCCTCGGTCCTGTGGAGCCTAAGAACAACGCCGAGTCGAGCCACGGGGTTCACTCCGTTCTTCTTAGTCTACGGGTCTGAGGCTATGCTACCAACCGATATAGAATACGGATCCCCAAGGTTGAAGGCATACAACGAAAGATATAACGACGCCACAAGACAGGACGCCCTCGACCAGCTCGAGGAAGCCTGAGATGTGGCTCTGTTACATTTTGCCAGGTACCAGCAGGGCCTCCGACGCTACCATGACAGACACGTCTGCAAGCGTGACCTCAACGTCGGTGACTTGGTGCTACGGCAGAACCAGAACACCAAGGGACGGCACAAGCTCACACCACCATGGGAAGGGCCGTACATCATCGCAGAAGTACTAAAGCCGGGCACCTACAAGCTATCCAACGAGAAGGGTGAAATCCTCACCAACGCTTGGAACATTGAACAGCTACGTCGCTTCTTTCCTTAAAAAGCCTCGAGGCTCTGTATTTTCTTTTTCGTTAATAAAGAATACAGCGATGTTCAAACTTTCGTAATGAGGAAGGATCAACCCTGCACTCCCAGAATCGACCCTCCCTTGGGGGCTGCAAGGGGGGAACCCCCGGTCCCCGAAAAAACTTATGCTCTTTTTTAAAAAATTTAAGAACCGCTTCTTAGATCGACTTCGTTGAAAGAGCACCCTAAGGTTCGAGAGGGCTCTCGAGTCTGGAGCATCACCTAAGCCTTCGAGGCTACGGTACCTCCACTCACCCCTTACACCTTTTAGAGGTACGCCTTCACGATAGGAAGATCTAAACAACGGTTCCTAAATTTAAAAAAGAACATACCCCCTGTCGCTTAGATCAGGCTCTCACACGATTTACAAGGCCGCAACATCACCCTGAAGCTCGAGGGCAGTTGAGCCGCGAGATCACTTATGCCTCCAAGGCTATGGTACCTCCACTCGCACCCTTATGCCAAAGGGTGCAGTTGCGTGCTAAGTAAATCACGCGAGAATACGGTCCGAGCGATAAAGGGAAGAAAAGCTCGAGTAAAACTAAATCAACCACGAACCGGTTTATGTTTCGAGTTTTTAAGGCCTCCGCGGCCGCCACGACCAAAATTTGAAATACTAACTCATTACATGGGCCTTCATGCCCAGATTTGGCTCACAGGCCCTCGTCGTCGGCAGGCGGAACCACCTCGGCTTCAAAAAGCGAGGCCAGACGGCTCCCAGGCTCTTCGGCGGCTTCAATCAGCTCCACGCAAGCATCCTCGTTCTCCTCGTCTGTCCGATCTGGGTCTGTGATGAAACCCTCGGCGACGAGCTTCATGTCAAACACAAACCCCGAACGGACGACGGCCAATGCCCTCTTCACGCCGTGATGGAGGTCGTCTCGTATCTTCTCCCGGGCAAGGCGGCCCAGCGCCACCATCCGGCGGACGAAGGAGTTCCCCGGAACATCTTCCCCGGTGTCGGCGTCGGGCTCGACCCCCAGACCGTCACACACGGTGGTGATCGCGCCCTGGAGAAGTTGGGTCCTCCGGATCTCGGCTTCGAGGAGGCTTTGGAAGGAGTTGGCAGAAGATTGGGCCTCTCGATTCTCTCTCTCCAGCTCTGAAACACGACAAACAAATTAATACCCAACGCGGGGCCTTCAACGTCGTGGCCGTAACAATCACACTTACCCTCGATGTGGGTCTGCAGGCCCACGACCTCGTCGCGAAGCCCCCCGCAAGTTCGCTCGAGCCCCAGGAAGGCGCTGTCCTTGTCACTGAGGGCTGCCTTTAGCGCATCGATCTTCTGCCGAGCAGACTCGAGAGCTGCGTCCTTCTCTTGGACGGCTCCCTTCAGCGTCGTGACCTCGACATTAAGGGTGTCGCGCTGAAGGCTAACCTGGGAGACATCCTCCTCGAGCTCCTTCACCCGCATGGACAGGGGCTCGAGATCCCTGCGGGCCTGGGCAGCCTCCTCCCGAGCCTTGTCCATGCCAGTGCGCATCACGGCCTCGGCCGCCCATGCCTGCGTCGCTTCTTCTTTCACCACCGCGTACGCGACGCGCAGCTCAGCCATCTCGACGTTCCGATCGGATAGCCGTTTCTGGGCCTCCTCGACTAGAACCCGTTGCTGGGACAGCGCGCCCCACACGCCACTCTCATCCCGAATGAAGAGCGACTTTTGGCGGGAGTACTCCTTCAGCTCCTGAACGCAATCCGAAAAGGTCACAAAGCCGAGGGAAAAAGACACCAAGAAAACTACGGAGAAAGCCGACGGGTCGATCATACCTCGGTGGCATCTCCCATACTCCGCACGGCACCGGACGCCACTCGGAGCAACCGATCAAGATGCCGGCGGACGCCCTCGAGGTATTCCCATCGGTGCACCTCATCTTTGTCACTCAAGACAAAGATGGGCTCGGCGTCAGGGTTCGTAGCGTCCCTAAACTGAAGGGACGCTCACCCCCCCACCTCGGCAGCTCCGTCTCTGCCCGCGCTATCGCCAGCGTGGTGATGTCGGGCCACGACGAGGATGACCCGGCCGGGGCGTCTCCCGGTCTCGCGGAAGGACCGGCCTCGCCCGCAGTGTTCACCTCTCCAACGGTCGTCGAGGCACCGGCCTGATCCGCGACCTCACCCCCTCGACCCCCATCGCTTGTTTTCCTTTGTCCAGGGGGATGTCATCGAGGGTAAGGTGAGGGCGGGCACCAATGACCGCCGGCGCCTCCGGAGCCGGCGCCTTGACCGACGATGACTCCGGTACCCGCGCCTCGACCGTTGGCACCTCCAGAGCCGGCGCCTCTTCTTCCGGTGCTCCGGATAGGGGCTCGACCGCCTCGCCCTCCACCATGCCCGCTGGCTCTGCCAACGGGTCTTGTTGCGGCCACGACCCCCTCGCCAGGGCCGCCTCCTGTCCTGACGCCGACGCGACCTCCTCTATGGTCACGTGCCCCGTCTCGACCGTATCGAGCGCCGCTACCTCTGCCGGTTCGGACCCCTCGACAGCAGGCTCCGGTCCAGCAACCACCGCGGCGTCGACTGACCCCTGCCGTTGTCGCAGGCGCCCCTTCGCGGCCTCGACCTCCCGGACCCAGGCCGCATCCTGCTCCGCTGTTCGGTTGAGGACAACGGCGCTGGCCCGCAGTGACTTCACGGGGGTAAGCCCCATCGGCTCCGCCTTCCGCTTTAGCCTGCAAAGTGAGAAGAAACGTCAGCCAACGGATCCAGAGAAAGGTAGGACAACCGAGCAGAGATACTTACCCGGAAATCGGCACCAAGGGCCTCAACCCCGCGCGACCCGAGCCTCCCGGGACGGCCGATGGTGGCCTCGCAGCGGCCTCACCAGCAGGCCGAGCGCTCCTAGGAGCCCTGGCCGACGCATCGCCCTGCGCCTTCTGTGCCTCCGAGGCTAGCTGGCCTCGGGTTCTTACGCCTACCGACGCCGCCGCCGATGACGACGCCGGTACTGTCGTCCTAGCCCCTACCCGAGCCTGCGGGGCCTGGGCTGGTGCGGACGTCCCTATTGACCCCTCTCGCCGGGTCCGGGGTAAAGCGGCCCCTCCCGTCGAGGGGCCTGTCTCCTTCTCCGCCTTCTTCCCCTCGGGCTCCTCGACCACGACGACCGAGGAGGACGCCCCCTGATGGGCTCCAGCAGGGGGCGAATGTCGGGAAGGTCCCCTAGCCCAGTCGCGATCTCATACCGCGACAGGGCATCGTCGTCTTCGCCGCTGCTGTCGTCGTCCTCCCCCGAGACCGTCTCGGAAGGCGACGGCGCCAGGGGGACCCCGTCGATGGTCTACTGGCGCCGAAGCTTCTTCAGCGCCTCCGCCTCTTTGGCCCTGCGGATCGCCCGCTTCTTGGCCGTCTCCTTGGTCTGCTTCTTCTTGGAAGCATGCAGGCGCCGAGCCTCCCGGGCGGGCCGGTCCTCCGGGACCGGCAGACGCGTTTCTCGCAGCGCCGACAAATCCTACACGCCAGCCTCGACCACATCAGCGAAATCCACAGATAAACGAAAATAGCAACACCTCAGCCCTGGGATACGTACCACGGACTCGAACCCTTCGGTAGGCCTCAAGGGAACCCGGTTGGCCTCCTCTACCTTGAAGTTCCCAACCATCCGGCGCGCTCGCCGGAGGACCTCCTCGAGGGCGAGGGATTCATGGGACATCCGAGTCCCCTCCAGATTTGCCTCCGGAGTCATCTGGTCCAAACGGAGACGACGTCGGCACAACGGCATCACTCTGCGGCGATGGAAGGCCGCGGCCACCGCCGCAGCCATCAAGCCCCGAAGGCGAAGCTGCTGCAGCGCCGCCAGCAGCGGGTCCAGGCGCGGCTTCTCGGCCTCCGGCACTCCGTACGACCAGCGCTCCTCTCAAGCGATCAACACGCGGCCGGTGTACCTCGGCAACTGATTTTCATCATTGCGGAGGTAGAACCAACCTTCGTGCCATCCACTGTTCGAAGAGATGAGGCGGGCCAGGATGTACAGATCCGCCTGACCTGACCTCACCTGCAGCACGCAGCTCCCCACTCGAGCCGCACACAGGACGCCCTTCTCCCCTGCCTTCTTGGCAAAGAGCTCGGCCTTGAAAAGGTGAAGCCACAAGTTCTACTACGGCTCCACCCCAAGGTAGCCCTCGCAGACCGCCACGAAGATGGTGGCCTGCGCGACGGCGTTGGGGGAAAGATGGTGAAGCTCCACCCGGTAGTGGTGGAGGAGCGCGCGCATGAAGACCGACGCCGGCACGCCAAACCCCCGCTCGTGGAAGCAGACGAAGCTCACCACATACCCTTCAGGGGGCACCGGTTCCCGGTGGGCAGGGGGCGGCGCCATCCACTCCGGCTGCGACCGGCTCGTCCTTGGCCGCAGCAGCCCATCCTCGACCAACTCTTCCAACCTCCTCTCCGTCACCGAGGAGGCGGCCCAGTCGTCGGCGGGGAGGATCTGGCTCTTTCCTGCCATCGGTGCTGTCGGAGGGGGGATGGATGGAAAGGATGCGGTGGCGGCGACGACGCGGGCGGAGAACGCGATAAGGCAAAGATTGTCTGAGGCAGAAGATTGCAGGAACGCAAGGGACCGGTGGGGAACGCAGACCCCTAGGCCTTAACTTTATATGCCTAGGCGGAAGCCCAACGGCCGCGCGAGAAGATAGGAACAGTTTCCCGCATTAAATGCGCTCACCTAACCGTTTCCTTGCATCTCGCAGGAGTCGGGCACGTGGCCGTCCCCCACGTCGTGACCACACGCCACGTCGCCCACTACCGCGCCGATCTCGCCTCCCCAAAAGACGTGCCCGGCTAACGAACGAGGGAGGGATCCGCGGACGAATATCCCCAGGTATGTGGAAAATAGGCCCGAAGCCCGCAATAAGTCTCGAGGGAGCGAAAGCTGGCCCTCGAACAGGGTTCGACAGCTGCCCTCGAGCAACAGAGTTAGGGACGACCCAGGGTGCGCCCGTACATGGCCAAGGGCTCGAGCCACGCTCTCGAGGCACCCCAGGACGTATTCGAGGCCGAAGGAGAAGGTTGTCGTAGGAATCCCTCCGGGGGAGGCATCGAGCCCTCGAATCCTGTCGAAGGGAATCGAGATCCACACGACCACTTCTTGGCATCTTTGAGGGCGCCTCCGGGCTACTAGCCGACCCCTAACGAACGGGGCACGGGCTCTCACTTGAATTCCCCCGCTAGCAGCTCACCGGAGATCGTCGGAACTCGCGCCCAAACGAGGGTAGTACGACGTTCTCCACCCCTCCTCCTTTTTTCAGAAAAGGAGCGTGAGGGTCGCAAAAGACGACCGGGACTTTGATCGACCTCGTGCGCGTGAGGCTCGGGGTCCCGACCGCAGAAACGGGCCCCGAGCCCGGAATAAGTCTCGAGGGAGCGAAAGCTGGCCCTCGAACAGGGTTCGACAGCTGCCCTCGAGCAACAGAGTTAGGGACGACCCAGGGTGCGCCCGTACATGGCCAAGGGCTCGAGCCACGCTCTCGAGGCACCCTAGGACGTATTCGAGGCCGAAGGAGAAGGTCGTCGTAGGAATCCCTCCGGGGGAGGCATCGAGCCCTCGAATCCTGTCGAAGGGAATCGAGATCCACACGACCACTTCTTGGCATCTTTGAGGGTGCCTCCGGGCCACTAGCCGACCTCTAACGAACGGGGCACGGGCTCTCACTCGAATTCCCCCGCTAGCAGCTCACCGGAGATCGTCGGAACTCGCGCCCAAATGAGGGTAGTACGGCGTTCTCCACCCCTCCTCCTTTTTTTGGAAAAGGAGCGTGAGGGTCGCGTAGCAAAAGACGGCCGGGACCCTGATCGACCTCGCGCGCGCGAGGCTCGGGGGCTTGACCGCAACAAATCGTTCCCCAATCAAACGCGTACAAGACCTCGGAGGAGTATCAATACTCCACCGAGGCCTCGGGGGCTACACCCGGCGGGTGCGCTCGCGCGCCCACGCCGGAAAAATCACGGCGCTACGACTCCAATTCTAACCAACCTCTGGGAGAGTGATCACACACTCACCCAAAGGCTCGGGGGCTACTGTCGGTACCAACACTACGGGGGTACCCGCACCTATCGCCAAAAAACTAACACGACCGAAACCGCAATAAAAGATAGCCCGCCTCGACCGCGTACCCAGTCAGTCTCGTACGAGGCCCGCTCGACGGGGCGCCTCGACCGCGCCCCGGCTCTGACTCGTACGAGGCCCGCTCGACGGGGCGCCTCGACCGCGCCCCGGCTTCGACTCGTACGAGGCCCGCTCGACGGGGCGCCTCGACCGCGCCCCATCCCGTGCCGCAAGGTACCTCGACAGCGCTCCGACCCGCGCGAGGCTCGACCGCCCGCTGGGGAGAACTCCGACTCGCGTGAGCCCGGACCGAGCACCTCGACACATTTTCTTTGCCTACCCCAGGACAAAAGCCATAGCATTCAATGCGGTTACCTACTACCACCTACCGGCATGGCTGCGGCAAGGATCGACGTGGGAACAATACCCGTGTCAGATCTCACTGTTTTACCGCCCATCCCGTGATGGGAGGTGAAACCCGTCACTATACCCACCTTACCGCGCACTGTTCACCATCAATCACCCTCGAGGGAGGATAAGACAAGGCCCGTTCTCCGCGATATCGGGGATTCAGCCTTATCCATCCGGCCTCGACCCGGCCTCGACCCAGCCCCGACGCTCGACTTAGTTCAAAGGACGGTATGGCATGGCGCTCTGGGTCATTTCGCCATCTTGTCTCCCACAACGTCAGGGTGTCCAGGGATGGCCGGCCATTCCTAAGGCACGTCGCTACAGTCAACTCAACAGGAATCGATAAAACATCACCTCAAGGCTCCCCGTCGTCTTGGCCTCCCCTCACCCTATAAAAGGGCAGGCCAGGGTTCAACGGAGGGGGGGATGAAGATGGAACGAAAAACACAAAACAGAAGATCGACATCTCAAGCAACCGCCTTTTTCCTCTTTTCTCTTTGAGACTTGGGCTCGACACCCTCTCTCGCATGCTTGTAACCCCTACACGAGCACCTCGGTGCAAGGAAATACAAACATCTCCCCCCGCTGGACGTAGGGCCTTCTTTTGCCCGAACCAGGATAAACCCCCGTGTGTTCTCCTTGCATCACCATCCAGGAAAGAGACACGCAGCATTTACTCGTTGGTTTATGACCCCCTCGGGTCCGAACACCGACACTCATGCTCCATGGATCTCGCCGAGGTGGAGGAGAGGGTCGCCGAATCTGGTGGCATTGGGGGCTCTCGGTGAGGACACAAGGTTGGAGAAGGACACCGGGCGTTGCTGCGCTGTGGGAGGCGATGAGGAGCGCGGAAGGGGTAAGAATGAGGAGAAGGAAACGAAGGGATAAGTTTTTTAATATACATGCGGGCAGGAGCAAGCGGCGGGGGTAAAAAAGTCATCCGACGTTTGTGCGGTCTATAGACGTACGACAGGTAGCATTTCCAATAATGTAATGTGATTAGGGTTCATGCATAATTGTATAAAGATATATATGTATAATTGTATAGTATGTTATAAATTGGTCCATAAGCACAAAAGAGCTACTGGTAGCCCACGAAGTCATTAAAAACTGCATCTCATCTCTGCTCTCCCGTTCGGCGAATCGACAATTTGGGACTCTCCGTCCGTGGCACAACACCTCAACGGGCGAGTTGCGGTGCACCGACTCGGAAGTCGGAAGCGGTGGCAGTGGCCATCAGTCACAGTGTAGCCAACACCCCTCCTCACCTCCTCAGCCTCCTCTCAGCTTCGCTGTCCGCTCAACTCACCCCCTTACTCTTATAGTCGATAACCGGTGCCTTTGGCGGTCACTGCAGTCAGCAGCAGCATCCCTCTCCTTCGGCGGCTCGGTCCCCCTCCAAGCTCCGCTCAGCTCGGCATGGGTCTCCTTCTCCCAGATCCATTCTCCAGTCTAGACTCCAGCTGGCTTTCAGATATGGATTTTATTTTCTTCTAATTTATAAAAAATGAAATAATCTTGATTGATGGAATCTAGAGTGAATCATTGTAATCTAAGATATTTCATATTTGCTTTGAAAACTTTTTTATACATGGAATACCCAACTGCAAAATCCTGCCTTCGCCGCTGCTCCAAGGGACCTCCTAATCAATATACAAAACATCGGGTACGCAACGATCTCGACAACCCATGATTGCCTGCTGATGTGTTCAGGATCAGCAGCAGCAATCTTTTTGCTGGGTGATATAATGAACATCAGAGGGAACACAAAGCAAAAGAAATGATGTTTGTCGAGAATGACAAAACAGTGCTCCACTGATATCCATATTCCTTTCTAGAAACAGAACGAGTGTCATCACAATGATGAGCAAGTTACAGTGCGTGTGTGTTTTCTGTCGAAACCTGTGTCAGTAATTAATTCTTTCACCGCTGATACAGGAGTAACACGACTAATCCTGTGAGACAGTCAGATGATCGCCGGCGGCGGCGTCTCCCAGACGTCGAACACATTCTCCTCGCTGTGCAGGGCGAAGAGGCGGTCGCCGCCGATGGAGAAGTCGCAGATGGCGCCGCCTTGGCCGCCGCGCAACGTCGACGTCAGCACGTGGTCGGGTCCGCTGAACACCGAGACGGTGTCTCCCGTCGACGCGAACAGCTGACCGCCGTACGTGGCGAGCTTCGGATAGCAAACCTCCTCGCTGATGAGCGCCTTCGTCTTCCCGCCCGTCGCCAGCTTGCTCCGCGACCGCCATCGCACGCCGCCGGCGCTGCTCCGGAGGTCGAGGAACCCGAGGTCGTCGTACTGGTTGATCACGCACACCGACCTCCCGTCCTCCATCACGACGGCATGGACGGCGTGCTTGTCCTCGAGCGACGCCGGCGTGCCGACGTCGGACCACGACCAGACGACGCTCTTGTCCCGGAAATCGAGCAGGCTGATGAAGGAGGAGTCGGTCCGCGGGAACATGGTGGCCACCATGAGCGTGCAGGTGCCGTCGAGCCACTGGAGCCTGTCAGCGTCGCCCAGCGCGCACCCTGGCGGCTCGTAGAAGAAGTCGGCCTGCTCGCCCGTGTTCGCGTCCCAGACGCCGACGATGCCGTACTCGTTGAACCGGCCCTTGCAGCTCGCGAAGACGGCGCACCCTCCTCCGTCGTCAACGGCCAGCGCGCCGGCGGTGAACGACCTGGGCTGGCGATCGTGCGCGACGCGGAAGCGGTGGCGCAGGCCGCCCGTGAGCGCGGAGAAGGCGGCCACGCCGCCGTCGTCGTCGCGGCGGCCGGGCCGCTCCCGCGCGGCGACGAGGAGCGTGGCCGCGTCCAGGTACGCCGCGTCGTTGACGGGCGCGTGGCCGGGGTAGTACACGGGGCGGCGCTCCTGGAGCATCCAGTTGTACACGCGCACGGCGCCGCCGTGCGCCACGCAGCAGCCGCCGTCGGGCGCCGCGCGCACGGCCGTGCCGTCCCCCGGCGCGCGCCCGGGGACGGACGCCGCCAGGCGGAGGCGGTCGCCGTCGAAGTCCCCCAGGCGCGCGGCGCGGACGCGGTCCAGGAGGCCGTAGTAGAGCGCCTCGCGGTACAGCGTCGCCTCGGGGACGCCGGGGGGCACGTGGAGCCCGCCCGTGCGGAGGAGGTCCAGCAGCACCGCGAAGCAAGCCGGGTCGCGGTCGATGAAGTATTCGGCCGCCGCGCCTCCGCCGTCCGCGTCGTCGCGGGAGGCGTTCCAGGAGGCGTCCAGCATGGCGCCGAGCATGGTGTCCCGCCCCGCGCTGGCGAGCGTGGCGGCCGTCGTCTCGAACACCCGCCCGCCTACGTTGAGGCGCACGCGCCCGCGGCCTGGCGCGGGGGTGCACATGGCCGATGATCGCGAGCAGGAAGCGTGTCACAGGTTAAAATTCGCGCGCGGCTGGCGGAGGCGCCGAGGCGGTGCGTGTTTTTTGCGCGCGGCGCACGGCCGTTATGTTTGGGGGTTGGGTATGTTGCGGGGATGAGACAGACGAGCGGGAGGACCCGGCCACCCGGGTCTGGTAGCTGGCGTATATAACGGCGCGGCAGCAGGGCAGCCTCGTGCCGGCTGGGACCTGGGACGGAGAAAAGGAGGCGCGGGCGCGGCTGGTCGTCCAGGAGGTCCAAGCGCGCGCGACTGAACCGAGAGGATTTGGTCGTCTCGAGCGAGACGTCACCCACCCCGCACGCGTCCACACCCTGGCGGTTGTTCCGTTGACGCGAGACGGGAGTGGGACAGGGAGTTGCGTTCGGGGCTGGGCCGCGGGGGGGCCTGCGGCTCCGCCCTGTGGTGGGGCGGGCGCGGGGCGACGGATTTGGTGGGGCGGCGGCGATCACGGGAGTGGGTTGGCCGGTTCGGGCGGGTTGGGTGCGGGAGACGAGGGCGTTGGCCATGTTTAGATTGCAAATCTTTTCAACCGGATGAATAGTACCACTTTTATCTTATTTGGTAAATATTATCCAATCGTGGATCAACTAGGCTTAAAAGATTCATCTCATGATTTTCAACTAAACTGTGTAATTAGTTTTTTTTACCTACATTTACTACTTCATACATGGGTCCAAAGATTGATGTGATGGAGAGAAAGTGAAAAAATTCTAACTTTTAGGGTGCATCTGAACAAGGGCATGGTCCTGGAGTGCGGGTGCGGTCTGCGGTGCGAGGCACGTTCTGCAAATCTAGCGGGGTTTTTTCGCCTGATGTCGCGATCCCGGGGCCTGTGCTCGCGAGTTTGGAGCGGGAACTGAAAGCAAGCGTACGGGTACTCTGGTAGTGGATCAGAAAGTTCTGTGGATGGGTTGGGGTGGGGTGGACAGTGGACTGGGAGGTACTCGCGTTGCACTTGCACGCCCCAAAAGCAGCCGCTCGTGCCTCGGCTGTGGCGAAGATCCCGAACCACTCTCGAGCAGCACGACACTGGGACTAGTAGCTCACTGGCTCCAAAAGTGGCAGCTGCACTGCAGCTGTGCAGCCTCCCTCCGTCCACGAAAAGATTCTCGCTTTTCAACAAATCAAACGGTTTAAATTTTAACTAAATTTATATAAAAAATACTAATATTTATGATACAAAATAAGTATCATTAGATTAGTTATCGAATATATTTTTATAATAAATTTATTTAAAGACATAAATATTAATACTATTTATTATAAATTTGATCAAACTTAAATCAGTTTGACTGACACGTATTTTATAATTGCATGTTTTGCTGGAGTGAGGGAGTACGTATAACTGAGCGCTCGTAACCAAGACAACTTAACAGCGGCAGGTAGAACGCCTTTTTAGGACGCTGGATTGAGCTTAAAGAGTGGAAATGCAAAAAGCAAAGACACCGGTTCTTTTGTACTAGTAGGCATCTACTAGCGCAATTATATGCTAGTCCCGCCTGGATTCTGAATTCGAGCTCACATTACTTGCGATGCAGAGGAATTGGTTCACCACGCTACGTCAGCTCATCTTCTTCGTCCTTATATCTTTTGATGGGAGGTAAAATGATGGCACACAAATGTACTGCTCACTCCCGTTCCTGTCCGTACATCCAAGTGAGATGGGAGTATATTCAACAAGTGACCGAAGCGCGGACGGTTCCTGTCCGTAAACCCCAGTGAGATATTCAACAAATGACAAGAGGAAGCCGAAAATTTGTGGAGGAAAGCGATGGGTCCGGCGAAGCAGCAGGAGGACGGCGATCGAGCTGGCGTAGCAGCGCACTCAGGTCTTTATTTTTGGTCGGCTCCTGGTAGTGCCGGGCTTGGATTATCTACGTGTCATTCCATTCTTTGAAGAAAGAAACGCACGCGTTCTTATCGGGTTGACGAGTGCAACACGCGCCGCATGACCCAGTAGTTGAATTGGCGGCCGATGACCGTGCATGGTGCGAATTTAAAGGGGACGGCGGCGGCCTAATCGCACTGCCTAATCTTGCACTCCAGTTGACTCTGCTCTAAAACATGATCGAGACGACCACTACGAAACTGTATCTTGGTTGTTCTTGATATGAAATTGTGGTCTGTGTCTCTGGTCGCGAAGGGTGTACAGTACAGGTTAAACTTAAACCTAGATGTTATTATGCGTTTTGCTGAGCAAATTTTAACAGAACCCCATGGATAAAATTAGAGAGAGAGAGAGAGAGAGAGAGAGAGAGAGAGAGAGAGAGAGAGAGAGATGGGATGGCCGTGGTTTAGTTGACAACCTGGACATGACGCCATCGAGTTAGTTGTTCGAAGTGTTTTGGACTTGTTGAACTGGTCGCCGTCCCTGATGCTTCGATGCAACGTGCGGTGACCAAGTTGGGACATTTTTCTCCTCGTTTTTTAGAAGGACCTGGTCGATCCTGTTTGTTGATCGTCGCTGATTGACTCGGTTAAATATCATAGGAAAAAAGTGCAGTTTAACGGGGCTGGTGCAGACTGACAGAATCATACTCGTTCCACTTATCTATTAGTGTTATTACGACGAACCGCCTCTGTTGAGGAGACCAGCCCAACGTATTTAGGACTTGCTAATTCATATTCCACGGTAGAGGAAAGCGACAGGCAAACCCTACACCCTGAAAGGTTCTTCGGTTTTCTTCTGAATCAGGGGCGTCTGCAGCTACAAACTACGATCACCCGATCAAGTGGCTCAGCACTCAGCAGACAGGCAACTAGATGAGCATCTTCCTACCCGCCGCAGAACCTGCCTGGGATAACCAGCACTCACTCCCAGGACGCTTATGTGCAACTTCCTTTCTGAAGGTTGCAGGCATTTGCAGCTCTTTGATGGAAATGTAAAATATTTAATCTTGTTAGAGCATCTCTAAAAACCTTTCTAAATCTCGCTCTCTAAATCATCATTTAGAGAGGCATTTACATAAAAATTATTTTTATATTTTTTTTCACTCTCCAACAGTTTTTCTATATATCATACGCACTCTAGAGTCATTCTCGTCTTTTATATTTAACTAGCGAAAAATCCAGAATAGAAGATGGCTATATTTGGATGGTCATTTAGAAAAGTTGTTGAAGAGAATTTTCTACTCATAGCATTAGCATTTAGAAAGAATACATAGTCTTTTAGAGATGCTCTTACACAATTTTTTAGTCGAGGTACCTACTGCTCCCTCGGTTCCTCCGTTCTAAATTATAAGTCGTTTTAATTTTTTTTTTTGTACATCTAAACAAATGTGCTATGTTTCTAGATTAGGTTTGAAGATACTGTACTCGCAGTTTGTAGATGCCGCTCTCGGCCAGTCATAACCAATACGAATGTAAGTAATTGTATAAATATAAAATGTTGCTATTCAGTAACAAAAGATTGCAAGGGCTGTAGAGGCCAAGCTGCAGATTACAAGAGCAGTTAGTTAGCATGCAGCAGAGAAACAAGCCCAACTTGAAAACCAGGCCAACATCCTTGTCAAAAAGGTGCATTTGCTGCAAAATCCACTGCTGATTATATTAAATAGAACATCAATAAGCTACAACACCACCCGACAACACGATGCCATGGGCCTCACAGCGAGCATAGGGTTCATTCCGCTTAAGGCTCAGCACCAATGCACCATGGATCTTACCACAACGAACACATGTTACTCCTAACATTACACGGCTATAGCAAATGTTGCTTCCACACCTAACTACTAGAGACCAATCAGACGAAATTTCGAGTTAACACTCAATAATACATGGTGCAGCGCCAATGCCTCTGCCTAAAGTAACAAATCTAGGGAGCACATCCATTTACAAGAGTTCATCAGCGTTAATTTCAAGCCTTCCTTCTGCGCTTCTTTCCTGTAGAAGCATTTCCTGATGCCTCCTGCTCTATTTCAGCAGCCTTGACTTCTTTCTCCTTCCGCTTCTCTTTGTCAGCATCACTCTTCGCGGGAGTACCAGCATTTTTTGGTTTCCGACCTGGCCTAGCTTTTCCTTCAGTGGACTTGCCTTCATCTTTTAAATCCTTGCCTTTGCTAATAGCCTCCTTAGGTTTGGTCGCACTCTTATCATCTTTAGGCAATTCATCCTTTGTCTCAGTTGATACACTAGCTTTGCCCTTGGAGCTCTTCTCAAGTTCCTTTTTAAGGTTGGGGCCAGTTTTAGGTGTTTCTTTGGCATCCTTGCCGGCAGTTTTCCCCTTTGTGCTCGGAGTAGCTGAGTTACTAGGTGTCCCATTGCTGGATCGCACACCTTTTGGACGTCCTCTTTTCTTTGGAGAATCCACAGCATCACTGCAAACCATGCAGAAAACAGTAGTCTCAGAAAAGCTACAGGCATGAGTCATCGTGACTTCTTTGGGTGCGTTTAGTTGGTGAAAAGTGTGAAAAGTTACTGTAGCACCTTTCGTTTTTATTTGACAAATATTATCCAACTATGAAGTAACTAGGCTCAGAAGATTCGTCTCGTAAAATCTAGACAAACTTAGCAATTATTTATTTTTTTTATCTATATTTAATACTCCATGCATGCGTCCAAATATTTGATGTGATGGGTGAAATATGAAATATTTTGGGTTTGCATGGGAAGTGAACACACCCTTTGTATCAATTACGTACCTTCTAGGTGTTTCGGTATTTTCTTCCTTCACCACATCCGCTTTTCTTTTTCTGCCTCGTGGCCTGTTGAAACAAACAATAACACAAACTTAACAAAACCACTTATCGACAGGCATGAGATTATTGGCGTGCTTGGAATTCAGATAAATAACCAATTATCAATTGCCAGCAGGGGCTTATGCAGTATGCTGGTATCCACAAACTAGTTTACAACTAACATTGTGGAGTCCTAAAGCCAAGCTAATAATGTGAGAGGTAGAGGAAGACCGAAATTGAGATGGGGGGAGGCAATAAAAAGAGATTTGAAAGCTTGGGATATACCAAGCATTTCAAAAAAAAAAAAAAAGCAGGGAGAAAAGTAGACATGTATCACAAAGCAGAGAATCACACTACTTCACCATAACCCAGACCTTTAACTATTCAGGAGATCTAGTTTATGGGCGTCCACATGCAGGTGAGCAAAAATATTAGCAGCAAGGCATTAAACAGAGTCAGACCCTATTCTCATAAGGGCAAGTAAACAGTGACCCTGTGCATTGCATACTTATAATACAATATGGGAACTAGTTCTACAGCCGGCTGATGCATGAACAAATATCCAAATTTGAAGTTGTAGTTAATGGCACAGATATAGCTGTAACATTGCAAATGCAAAAATAGCACAAAGATGAGTTTGCTTACTTTTCAGATGCCACAGAAGCTCCCTTCTCCTGTCAGAGTAAAAGTTAATCAGAAACAAGGAATCAGTACGAAATTATAAAATCATCATGATCAGAAACAAGGAATCAGTACGAAAATATAAAATCATCATGAGGTGAAATGTGCATACTTCACTGATGAATTCCCACTTTTCATCCCTCAGCAGTAGTACCTCTACATCCCCATCATCATATGCGACCTAGGCTCCGGAAAGGGAAGAGAACATGATGAAAAGAAACATAAAATAAACAAAGATCCATTAATTAACACTAGTTTTTTTTTCCTGCAAACTAAATAGCCAGGGCAGGATATAGCAGTGCACAAAAACACACCTTGTGCCTCTTAGAAACAGAATCAAATGACTCCACAACACCATTGTAGAACCTGCAAAATAATAAAAAGGATTAAAATCTGGAAAAGAATAAAGCTAGTAAGCCACCGCAATGCGATTTGCTAAATCCAAATAGTAACATTCATTTCTAAAAGGGCAACCATCAGAAAGAAAATGTCAGATTTGGAACTACTAAAAAATAACAAGACATAACAAATAAGTAAAAAGAAACGGGTTTACAAATAATAATGGCACGTTTATAATATCAAACAGAGAAGAAAATAACCAGCTCAACGAGTGTCAAAAGTTCAGAATATTGAATTGTTCATTCTACTTACATCTTGTCATCTGGCCACCAAACTTTGATCCTTGCACCAACTAGACTTCTATCAAGGCCTTTGCTTTTCCTTGAACGAGGCTGTGAAAAGGAACTCAAGAATCAGATTTTGGTTACCTAAACAAACAAAATTAATTCTATGTGCATACGACATATATAATGCTCAGACTAGAATATTCAAATAATAAGACAGATATATAAAACTATTAAGAACTTGTTAGGTATCAACATGAACAAAATTTTTGACCAAGCAAAAGACCAATTGATCAACATTTCAAGCTCAACTAGACATCGAAAAACACTATTGCAATAATTTTAACCAAGCCTGCCCTCTACCTCTTCAGTTTCTTGTTCTTGCTTCATCTTAGGTGTGCTATTCTCTGTGCTTTGCCCTTTGGTTCTACCTGGGCCCTTGGTGGAAGATTTCGGCGATATCATTTCCTGCATTTTGGTAAAAGAGTCAGTACACTAATCACTATTAAAGGTGCAACACAATAAAAGGCAAGGAATCAGCCATGTTGTACACAATAGAGGGAGGACTAACTGCAAAAAGCAGACCATATTGATAATCAACACAAAACCTGCTAGTGTTAAGAGAGAAAAAAAACCTTTAAGCTCAGATCCTTGGCAGGATCATCCTCAGAAAGAGTTTCATCCTTCTGCTGTTTTGAATTGTTCTTTTGAGTCTTCTTAGATGATTCTCCTTCACCAGCCTTCTTTGCAGAAGACTTCTCATCCTTAGCTGATCGTTTCGCCAACTTCCCAGCTGAATCACCTGCCTCCTTGACCTTTTTCAAATCCAAACCTGAAGACTGATCCTTTCCAGCAGCCTTCTTCTGCGATGACTTTGGACCAGGAGGACGGCCTCGCTTTGGTTTAGTAGGTGTACTATCAGCAGGCCTTGATGTATCAGCTGCTCCATTGGTACCATCTGCAGATGCTACAAGATCTTCTTTTTTAGTGTCCGCATCAGAATGCACAGTTGCTTCACATTTATCAGACGGTTTGAGCTCAGTACTTTTGTCTGAATCAAGGGCAGCTTTCTTTTTGGGCTTTGCAGCATTGGACTCAGCACCTTCATTGTGGTCAGATTTCAACTGATCAGCATCTGCTATGTTTTCATCATTGCAAAGTTTTTCAATCTTCTCTTTTGTGGAAGGTGGTCCTTGATCATCAGACTCACCAGTATCTGGTGGAGTAGCACCACTGCTAATAGCAGTACCTGTATTACCATTCATAGAAGTACCATCTTGTTCAGGACGGCTAACATCTTGCTCAGCCTTTGAAGATTCCTGCCAAAAAAAATGCATGCTGTTGTTAGAATCAGCCATTTACATAAATACAGAAAATGCAGATCATACCTGAGGTAATTCATCAGAAATAGTCCTTTCAGAGAGCTTGCCATCATCCACCTGAACATTACGACATCAAAGTAAGACACAAATCAACTAAACAGCACCTATTCCAGCATTTGAAAGTAGTTAATTTCATTCTACATGCTAAAAACTAATCATGGTTTCAACTCCCAAATCATCCAATTCAACCTAGTGAAGTGAACAATCATGTATTACATTCATATCTGAAACAAAACAAGAAAGATAAAACAAGATTGCCTATTCTAGCACCTGTAAGAATGGCATAACAGTTATCAAGCAAACAACAATGCAAACAACTTCCAACATTAATCATGGCAAGTTAATAATTTAACTAACCGTGTCCTTCCCAGAAGGATCAGCATTGTTATCTTCCCTGTCATCTGAAACCTCTTCACAAACGGATGCGACAATTTGGCTATATTCACTCAAGGAAGTGCCTTTTAGTGATTGCAGAAAGACTGGCTTAAGTTTTTCACGGCATGTGTCTATCACTTTTTCAGCAAGCTCAAAGGAAGGTGAAGAAGATTCCTGGAAATAAAATCAAAATGATCAGATCATGTAAACCTTATGCTATGAATATAAATCTATGTTGCTGATGTTGAGAAAAATTAAGGACGATACCTTTTCTTCTTTTCTAACATTTTGGAGTAGACATGAAGCAATCTGTGGTTGGACATCCTCACTCTCCTCAATTACTAATCTCATTATTGTTTCCATGCAGGATATGACGGCTTCTGAATGTCCAGAACTGAAATAAGACACAGAAAAGTTCAAAACCTGTACACAGAATATAAGAATACAGCACATACTTCTGAAACCAAGAGATCTGACCTATTTAACAAATTTAGCAGCAGGATATAGTAAAGCAAAGATTAAGAACAAAATAAAAAAGATCCATTTATCGTAATTCAATAGCCAGAGTGGGCACGCCTACCTCCCAGTCAGAGAAACAGAGCAATGACAAGTTTAGAATTGCAATTTCAACATTAGCAGTTAAAAGGCTGGCAAAATTACACATATAGTTTTAGTATCTAAATAGGAAACAAATCAAACACCAAAAGTAGATTATGCTATTTCATTTCCTGTACAGAACATATCCAAGAAAAAAAAGGGAGCTATCCAATGCTCATGTTACTTAATAAATCTTAGACGTATAAACTATGCTAGACAAATTTAAAGGAACTTGAGAATGTATCCAGGATATCTTAGCAAAAACATGTTTTAGCACATCAAGAAATCCAGAAAGAGGAGAAATAGATGAAGCTAAGACAAATTAAGATATTTCTTACCTAACAGTCCTCAAGAAGTGATGGAACATATCATTTATCAAATCATCACATTCAAGATCTAGCATCACCACGCAGGACCGAACTTTTGCCACAGTATCAAGAATTGAAGTTCTCCTTCCAAAGAAGGGGCTCTCTATGTCATCAAGATGCTCGAAGGCCCCCACAATTAACGAGAACACATCCTAAAACGAAGTAAAAACATATGTAAGCACACACAGTACAGCAGAAATCATTTTACTCAGGGCAGACTATACCTTCATTGCATCATCATCATATGGAGCATCAGGCGCCGTGATCCGTGTGATCTCAGATATGCATGATGCCACGCCAAGTCTAACATTTGAATCAGCATGGCCCAGCAGCTCTTTCTTGACCAGAGCTTCAGTTGCTGGGCGAAGGGCATTCGATGTGCTTTCAGGAGGTGACTGCTCTACTTTAAGTAAACACTCCTCAACTTCCTGCATGAACAAACCATCAACCAACTTGATGAGTTCATACGATTCAAGGAGCAAGGTAGGTCAGTTAGCAAGATCAAAGTCTTCATATTTACTCAAATGGTATAAGTACATCATTCCCAGTAATCTAAACCATGGCAAATTACTCTGTACAGCAAGAAAAAATGAAATCTGGAGCAGTAGTGAATAAACTAGGCTTATGCAAAACTCCAATCCTATACTCATCAAAAACCTCAATCAAATCAATAAGATACTAAGAGGCCAACATTTCCAGTCTCCTTTCAAACCAAACAGCACCATCAAAACTACAAATAAAATCGACATGATTGGCATGTCCAATAGATAATTACTCCACGTCTCAAACCCCAAAAACAGAGATAGAATTCAAGTTCAAGAAGCCAAGTCTCAAAAGGCAATGATAAAAAGTAAACTGATTCCAAGGAAATCAGATTACTCCGTATAACAACAGTTCAGCACGGAGAACACTCCACAGAACACACTTCCTGTTTTGTCAGAACAAAATAAATCACGAATTTCATAGCACGTATAAGACAACTTAAAAGCAAATCACCAGGCCGAGTAGCATTTCATCCGCGACCCAAACAATCACCGCTAACAACAGGTAAGAGCACAACATTCACTCGGTTCCTACTCGTACTCGATACAAACCGAGACGTAAACGCGCCGGCAAACAAGACAAATCGTAGAAGCGCGGTCCTAACATATGCCTAACAATCAACGAGAGGAGAACAAGCGTTAAAGGAGGAGCAGGCTCACGATGAGGAGGTTGAGCAGGTCCTCCGCGTCGTCGGGAGGCGCCTGCAGCCGTTCCCCGACCTCCCTGAGCCGGTCCTCCAGCTGCTGCATCTCCTGTTCCGCGGCAGGATCCTCCGCCATTTCCCCGGCCGAAACGGGGGGTCTACGCGGCCAGATCGAGAGCGCCCGCTCTAGATCTGCCGCGGCTAGGGTTTCCGCTCGCGGCGCGAGTGCGGGGTGCGGCGGGCCGAGAGCGGGCGCCTTTCGCGCTCGGCGTCCCGCCCCGGGCGCGGAGGAGCACGGGAGGGTTTAGCGGTGGCGGATGACGAGGGAATCCGCAGCGGTATTCCCTTCTCGCCCCCACCCCTCTCCTCTCCTCTCTTCCGCGCGACGCGACGAGGTTTCGGTGCGGGCGGGGGCTGGGCTGTGTTCGCTTCTGGCTGGGATTGGGGCGTGCGCTGGGTTGCGGGCGTGGGAAGAGCAGCAGGTGAGGCTCGGAAGAATCGGCGGGGGCGGGCGATTTATGGGGTAGCCGCGGGCGGGTGGGGTGGTGGTGATATTTAACTATTTTCCATCTTTACGGGAGACACTTCTTCAAAAACTATTTTTATTTTGTCAATTACACATTGGCCACTTTTACGAGCGGTCGTTTACATATTTGTCACTTTTGCTGATAAGACACGCTAACTCCTCACGCCACGCTGGATTAGGCACGCGAAAAGACAATGTTGCCCCTATCTTCCTCAAGTGAGCAGTTGCCAGCCCACTCTTGTGCCACTGACGTGTGGGGCCCACACGTCTGGGTCACCCGCTACCTCCCACCATCTTCCTCCTCGCTGCCTCTGTCGACAAAGCATAGTTCCCCAACGCGGCGCTGCACCAGGGGAAAAATTCCAATTGTCGTCGCGCCGTTGCAATTGGCCGCTCCGGGCCATGCGCAGGGGAGGCCGAGCGGCCTCTGCTGCTTTTTCCCCGGGTCCTCGTGTGCCATGCGAGGGAGCGCTACGCGCCAGCACCGGCCGCTGCCGCGCTCGGGCGGGTAGGCAGCCACACACCTACCGCTTGGGGAGCTATGCGTGAAGAGGGCGGGCTGCCTACCGCTGGTGCCCCACCACACAGTAGCTGCGCTTCAGGCCGCACGCGGGAGAGGAGCGCTGGGCGCCAATGCTCAGAAGGCCGAACCATGCTTCGTCGACGGAGGCAGCGAGAAAGAAGATGGGGGAGGTAGGGATGACCCTGACGTGTGGGCCCCACATGTCAGTGGCAGAAGAGTGTGTTTGGTTGGACTGTGCGTAGTTCCGCGGGGTCTGCCAAAATTGCCAACGCCGCTGCACTGCACCGCAGCCCCAAGGCCCCCAGCGGACGGACGTGTACCTGAGGGGTCCTCGCGTCCGCGGACGGCCTGGCGGTCTGCCGTTGCAGGCTGGCTGGCCTCCGCGGCTCCAGGCGGCTCCACCTCACACCGCATGATCTCGGCCGTCGACTCGCGTGGGCCGCTCGGCCGATGGCCGCCACGACGCTCTCTCTGTGGCCGAAACGGTAGTTCGGCGCCGGATACGCTCTATGTACTCCGCCAAGCATATCTTTGAAAGTAGGAGTATATATAGTAAGAAAAACGATAATAGGAGTTCTGTTTACATGGTCAAAGACGACGGCAGTGCGAGGAGGCAGTGGTGATGACGCTTCAGGGATGAAGTAGTGGTAACGATGGTGGTCTTTGAATCGTAGGCAAGAAGTAGACATATCACCGATGCCGGAGAAGACTAGATATAAACAGTATACTTGGTATATGTTTGGTATGTCGAGAGGTAGGAGAAAAGGTCCGGCAAAGGGGGTATATATACAAGCGGAGCATCAACGGTCCGTTGGATTACTGTGATCCAACGGATACACGTTACTCGGCGTAGACACATTTGACGCACTAGCGTCATATCGTGCGAATGTGTTATAAATAAAATACAATTTTGAATAAGAAGATATTATGCATGGAACCGGTATATCTTCTTCGTTGTCGTGTACCAAGTGGCACCAGCTAAGTATCTTTACATGTTTCTTAACTATTATTTCAAATATTCACAAATAGGTCATGATGAATCTAGTGTACCTAATGATACCATATAGGTCATCCAAAGCTTAATTTAACCTGTCTATATATCATGCCTTGAATAGTTATGGTTGTACCTCTATCGAGTGAACACACTTTAGGTCTTGTTTAGATTTCACGGCTAATGGTTAACTGCTAAAATTTTATTGAGGTCCTATATAATCATCAACTAATATGTTAACTAGTGTCTTAGCTATCACTCAGCTAAAAACTAGTTAACTATCCTCAACAACGAAGTTTGTTCTAAATGGGCAGCAACTTTCCATCATGTTTTTATACCATGCAACTCAGATTGTAAGCCTATGATGTTCTACCTAGGTGGACATTAACCAGTATCCATCCACCTAAGCTTGGTATGCAGTATGTTTCAAGGGTCCTTCCTTTCCATTTGCCGTAGTCATATAATTTTAACCATGTCGAGTAACGAAATGTTTGGTCCATGTTGGCTAACGAGATTCAGCCCATAGTTCCTCTCATTAGTAATTAGGCCCATCAGCATGTATTATTCTAACAGGCCTCCATGCTTCATAAACTGCCTAATATCATGTTTGCTTTTGGTTTTTCCTTTTATCGCTTCAAAATATATAGTAAGAGCTTAGCTATTAGGAGTATCTATGAAACACTCAAACTATATAGAAAAACTACAAGATACCCCGCACGTTGTTGCGGGGATCACAAATGATTTGAATTGAGATTAGATTACTTATGTTTATACATATATGAAGAAAACTATCATAAGTTAATGATAGTGAATGGTTTGACACGTTGATGTGGACAACTAAATAATTGTTAGTGAATGATAAGATAATTACATGTGCGAGTTGACTATAACTGCATGTGCTATTGGGCTATTGATGTGGATAGCTTGTACGTTGAGATAGAACTTTTAGTGGGGTTTGAAAATATAAGATATAGATACAGATACAAATACACATACACATACACATACACATACACATACACATACACATACACATACGCATACACATACACATACACATACGCATACACATACACATACACATACACATACACATACACATACACATACAGATATAGATATGGGAGATTTAAACAAAAAACATAGAATAATTGAATTGCAGTGACATTACAATATTATCCCCAGGTGGAGCAAATCAAGTTATAACATGGAACTTTTACTAATGGGACAATAAAATATATAGATAAATACGCGTAGAACATATTTGAAAGTTAAGGATTTAATTGGCTAATGGAACAAGAAGTTTCCACTGATTGACTATATCCAAATACAACATAAAAATCAACTCCCCAAAAGGAGTAATCAAAATACAGCTAAAAAGAATCACATATCACATCGCATTTTGAAAAATTGTGGATCATTTAATTGTATTAGGTGAATAAGAACTTTTCATGAATGGAACAATCCAGGGTATCACATAGGACAATGGATATTTTTTTACCAAAAATATGGATCGGTTTAATTGTACGTGAGAACAATAAATTTCATGAATGAAAACTACCCATAATATAACATGGAACAATTAGTGTGTTCCGGTTGGAATAATCAAAGTGTAGTTAAAAACATCCTAGAACAACTAAAAAACAATGTAGAACAACTCAAAGGTTCATACAGCACAAGAAAAACAATAAATTATCATTATGAAACAATCTACATCATAACATAGAACAATGGATTTTTTCCTATTGCCATACTCAAAAGATACAATAGAATAATATATTATTGAACAACTCAATATAGCACAAAAGAAAAAGGAAAGAAGAGAAAAATGAAAAGATGGTTTGACTCACACTATCCCTACACATTATCGTTGGGACAAGTTTATCTCAGTAACAGTTGCATTGCGCCTAAGTTGGATCTACATGTGACAAAACAAAAAATAAAGAAAACAGAAAAAAAGAAAACAGATAATTCATCAAATGAATTTTAGTGCCTGTTTGGTATGGCTCCCGGAGGGGCTCCAGCTCTGGCTCTTGAAGGAGCCATACCAAACACCACTGTCTCAAATGGCTTCGACAGCAAAGCTTCTGGCAGAGCTGGAGCCCTTTTACACTAGGATGGAGGAGCCTCGATTTCTTGCTCCGCCTAATGGTCATGGACGCATGAACGCTGGTGTCCTTCTCTGCATGCTCTTTGCCCGGGTACAAGACGAAGCCGATGCCGGCGTGGTGCTTCATCATCGGGCGAAGCGTGTGTGCGAGCGAGGTGGAGTGGAAGAGGGCAAGGTCTGCGTGGTGTGGGCGAGAGCGAGCGATGGTCAAAGCACCTAGGCGTGAGCGAATTGCGTGCGGCGGCGACCCCATGCAAGAGGCTTATGGGGGCGGTGTGCCGTGTTCTTGGAAGGGAGTAGAAGGAAGTTTGCAGGCCGTATGGGCCTTGGCCCAAAAGGGTACCGGTTTAGCCTAAATATTGTTTGCTTTAATCATTACTAATATTATAATTGATTGATGCAATATTGTCAATTAGCTGTATTTTAATTTCTCATGTGTACAACTAAATCAAATAATAGGCAGCGGCATTGTGGACATTTGATTATCTCGTTCATTTAAGAAAAAACAGGAGGAGCTATTTTGTCAAACATTTTCTAAAAGTGCTTCAGCTCCTTCAGAGGAGCTACTTTTTCAGAGGAGCCAGAGCCAGAACTGTTTTTGGAGGAACCAGAGCCCAGCCAAACATGCCCTTATTGATGGATCATGGGCCGAGGCATGCCAGGATTGAATGGAGAGATGTTTTCCTCCAACTGGGTCAGATAAAGGTTGGCAATGTAACGCTTAGGTTGTTCCTCATTCTACTTTCAAATCAGTCCCAAATCAAAAACATGCAAAACACTATATAAAGGTCCATATATATACAAAATGTTAATTTCTTGTAGAATTAAAGACTTAAAAGGACCTTAGAGGGAGGTTGAATATATGTTTCATGTGATTTTAACTCGAGGTGTAAATTAAGCCTCTAGACTGCTCTAGTGTCACAACATCGTCAAGTTCTCTAAAACTTGAGCGAATTCAACAAAATATGATCAACTAAAAGTTTAACTTGAATCAAAGGTTATGAAATTATGTTAATTAAATTTTCCCACTAGTCAACTACAAAAAAAACTTACAACGGTAGATTAAGTGAAATCCTCAAATAGTAACAAACACAAGTTCATACAACAAGCACATACAACAATCCAATTTTCTTTCTAAGTTCAGTGTCAAATAGAAGTGTCGAGTGTAGCTAAGCCCATAAACTTCTTTTTTGTAAACCTGGTGTCCCAAATTGATTCGAGTCCAAAGGCTACATCAAAATGAATGCCTCGCAGGTTTGTTCTGCTGCCCAGGCCGGTACCTTTCACAAGCTCGACCATCTTTGACTTGCTTTCACAAGCCTGACAGTTATTAGAGCCAGAACTATCATCTGACAGCAGGTTGCTGTCAATCAAGCAAGCTATACGTATATATAGATAATTTGCAAACTCACATAATCCTCAGAATGACTGCCAGCTCACCAGTGCAATTAGCTAGTAAAATCAAACATTACATTTCAATCCCATTAATTTATCAAAACACATGCATGTATAACATCCACATACAGTCCACACACACAGAGAGACAGATACACTAACGTATACTACAGCTAAACACCAATCCTCATCAGGTCCCATTTTATTTGCCGCGTGCCGCGCAATCACGCAGATTTTTTTTTTGGGCCGACGCGAGGGGGGCGGCTGGCTATATTTGGAGGTGGTCTTGCTGAGGACATGGCGCGAAGCTGGACAGTCGTCGGATGGAGAGATCGAACAACAGACGAGATTTCGGGCGACGTGGCCGGGCTGCCCATCCGGGAGCCAACTGCGGCTTAAAGAGGTTAACTAGTACTAGGACTAGCAGCAAGCGCCGGAGTATGCGTGCCGGTGATGGGCAGTCATTTCCCAAAGAGCGACTTGAACCACCATACTCCCTTGGTGTCGGTGGGCGCGGCGTCGCTCTCCGGCGGCGGGTCGTCCTGCGGCGTCCTGTGCAGCTTGCTCACGTCGTAGCCTTCCTCCTTGGCCCGCTCCACCAGCTGGTTGTACACCTCCTCGTCGATGCTCGTCTTCCTGCACAGAATCTGCACACGCACGCGCGTACGTACGCACGCAAATCAAAGATCCATGAGCACACAGCTTCGAACCGAGGTGGACCTGAACGGGTTTTCCTCTGAAACTGAAAGAGGACTGGCAATTGTTTACATACCCAGAGGTTCTTGCGGCGCGGCTCGCCGACGAGCGCGTACTGGTAGTCGTCGTCGACGTAGAGCACCCAGTAGTCGCCGACGACGGGGATGATGGGGAGGAAAGGCGGGAGGTAGAACTTGACCTTGAGCTTGGCCTCGTCGCTGCTGGCGTCCGCCTTGTAGGCCGTGCCCTCGATGTAGTCGCGCTTGCCCTTGCTCCACGTCTCGTTGAGGACGTGCACCGTGGCGCCGTCCTCCAGCAGCCGGTAGGTGGCCCGCGTGTCCCGGCCGTCCCGGGGCTGGAAGAAGGACGGGAACGACGCGATCTCGTACCACCGCCCCATGTACCGCGCCACGTCCAGGCCCCGCACCACCGTCATCTGCCCGCCGCTCTTCTTCGTCTTCCCCTCTGCCGCCGCCATTGTTGCTGGTGGGTGGTATGGGTTACTGTGTGCTTTTCGTGACAATCCGGTGACTGCCGCTGGCTTTGTTGCAGTTGCAGGTGCTTGCTTTGGAGCTTGCTTGCGATGGATGGATGGATGGATATATAGAAAGGGGAGAGGGCTTTAGGGTCGTTTGATTTGGAGCAACTCTGCAACTGAACACGAGAGGATAAGGTGTTGGTGCGAGGAGAAAGACGTGGAGGGCTCTCGAACGCTTAACAAGTGTATTGTCTGCTTGCCCAGGGGGCAGAGGGCGCGGGGCCAGTCCCGTCTGCACGTGGAGACTTGTACGCGAAGGTAACTGCTTTACTGTACACCTCTCCATCAATATACCGTGTTGCTGTAGCATGCACGTTGGTTTGTTTGATTTTCACCGGAAAATCAGCGTGGTAACGTCGACCTCCAAAGGAGAACGCTATACCATTTCTGGAACCGCATGTACGTACGAAGCCATTTTGTATGAAGCCTGTCTCACCTTCATTCCAAATAGAGACCGACAAATTCCTCCCTTTTAACACTGTTTTTCGACAGACGGATAAAAAGGGCATGTTTAGATCCACCCACTAAACTTTAGCCGACTAAATTTAGGTGCTAAGGATCCAAACGGGCCTGGCTAAAAGATCAACTAAAATTTAGTTGAGTTTAGCTACTTCAACTTAGCTAAGAGCATCTCCAAGAGATTAGTCAAATCGTTTTCTAAAGATAAATTTGGTTATTATTAGAAGAAAAACGTCTCCAACAGACTCTGTAGTACCTCTCCATCCTACCTTATTCACTCTCTACTTTTGGATAACCTACCTCACTAGCCATCCAGCCTCTTGTTTTACAGAGTCTGTCGGAGTACACTAGTATATTTTTGTCAAAATCTATTTTAGAGAGTAGCTACACAACTAAATTTGGCTAGTCTTTTTGGCTAATCTCTTGGAGATGCTCTAAACCCAGCTAAAGTTTAGCTGCGTTTATTAGCTGGAGGATCCAAACACCTTAGCTAAAATTTAGCTAGAAAAAATTTTAGCTGGCTAAAGTTTAGCTTTGAAATTTTAGCTAGCTAAATTTTAGTCGAGTGGATTCAAACATGCCCAAAGTCATGCTGCCTCGCTTTTGACAGATTTCTCATGAATCTAAAAAAATGAAAAATATTGCACCACAGCTAATAACGGTGGCCAATAGATGTGCTCCTTTTCCCCAATACCTCAGTTGTTATCTAACTAGCTGACCAACCCAGACAATTTAGACTAATTTTTAACCCTAATCGATAACTTGTCTTAACTTATTTAAACAAGCCATTAGTTAATTGGCTAGGTAATCACTACTCCCTTCATCTTGAAATACAAGCTATCCAAGCATTCAAAATTTGTCCTAAATTATAAGGGATTTTTATTACCAACTCTTCAGCTCAATTTAAAAAGGAAACATTCATATGTATATCTACCATTAATTTATATTACTAACTCTGATGAGGACATCCTCCACTATTATCCGCTGGCAAAGACGCAACAAAAAAAGGTCAAGTGGCCTAGTTGTAGTCGGACGGCGACCGTGTGAGCCTCTAAATAATCCCACCTTGCTTAGCTTGGGAGAAGGAAGCCACCTTAAAAGAGAGAGCCACCCTTCCCATATCGGACTAGTCTTTTAGGGACATTGGGCATTTTCTCCGAGGGGGTGTGCATAAGAACTGTTGGGGTCCGGGCAACATTAATTTATTGTGCCTCGGCCAACCCCACCTGAGCCGGACATCGCCACGCTGGACACACCGACACTATGGTCTTCCCCAAGTTACAAATTCGTCCCCAACTCAGTTGCCACGTTACTCTCGGATTCAGCGGACACGTCGTCACTGTTTCGGTCATAACTTTCTCATACGACATCGAAACGGGGCGTTCTTGGATGCGTTGGAAAGGGGACGACGACGATGTCGTTTTGAATCTCATCCCAGCTCCAGAAGATCCGTGGATCATTCTGTGTGACCACGGCAAGGTGCTGCGTCACTTATTTGGGCCAACTTGGCCATGTATCGTGTCGGGCCTTAAGCCCAAGTTGTGGGCGCCCAACCCTTGGCCGTCTCCAACTCTAGGTCAAGTCTTAGACTATAAACATAGCCGTCGTCGTCGCTGCTAGACAATTGGGTTTCCTTTAGAGTTTAGTTTTCCATCGAGAAACTGAATCGTTCATTGTAACTATGGTGACAAATCCTTTTACAGTGATCCAGGGTCTCTGTTCTTGATCTCCTCCACTGTGTCGATTAGTCCTTTGGAACCGAGTTCTTGAACCCTCTATTGATATTCGCATCATTCATATTTGCAATTTCAGATTGTGTGTTTTTATCTTCTTGCTTGTGCTCTTCGATTCGCTTGCAGGAACAGCCTTCTTGGCGAGGTCAATCAAGTTGTGCTTGGTTGATAACCAACGGAGCAGTGGTATAACGGTTGCAGGGTTCAAATCGTGTCTGATTTGAAGCCGGATCGCCAACGTCGAGATCTCCACAAATCGAACTTACCGGCTGCCTCTTCGAAGATCGGGCCTGTATTCATCAATTGATATCAAAGCTTTTAGGTTTACCGCGAGGTATATTCTCGTTTGCCTTAGATTTATATTTGTTCATTACCTAGAGTCCACAAAAAGCCCAAAAATATTTTAATTTTCGCTGTCCTATCACCCTTTGTGTCTTTGCAATTTCGTTTCAGATTCGCGTTGTTGAGTTTGTGTCCGTGATCGAGTCTTGTTGCTGGTTTAGGATTGTGTTCGTGGTCGTAGTTCAATTGCCCGTTGCTGTGATTTTTGTTTTCCGCCGCTATCCCATCCATCATTCCCAAACAACAAGTCAAAGCCACTACATTACTCGACTTGCCCCGCTAGCCGCCTTGTGTAACTTCTCGTCGCCGCGCAAACCCTAGATAGGTTGCCAGCCGCTCTTATTTTGCCCGCATCACATCCCTCCTTACATCATCAGGCGAATACCTACTGTTGTTAGTCACAGGGACGATCTTGTGATCGGTGTTGGAGTTTAGGGACGCTTTGCCCTAACTGTCGTTGTCGTGTTGTACCTTCCGAAAAACATAACTTGAGATACCTTTGGTAAAACAAGCATAACTTTTCGCTCGTTTATCAGAAAAATCTGAAATTTTTACAGCAGCTTCTTAACACTATTTGGAGCCGACCCAAACTCGGCTTCACCCTGTTTGGTTTCATCAAAATTGTCAAAAAAATTTCGGAAAAATAAAGAAAAAATTTTGTCAAAGTTTTTGCACGCTTTTCAGAGAACGTGCTGTATTTCTGTAGACCACATCCCACCTCAGTTGTAGGTGCCAATTTTTATGGTTGCATCTTTTTTTGATCCTTGTTCAGAGAAAAATATAAAAAATAGTGAAAAAATAAAAAAAAGTTTGATTCCTACTAGTGCCTTTTAGAAAATTTCGGAAAAAATTAGAAAAAAAGAAAAAATTTAGGTTATTTGCTTGTTCTGTGAGTTCTTTCTATCGTTCTTTGTTTTCACCTTGTTGCGCTACGTCTCGACACGTCTTAGCCAGCACCTGTGATTTGTCCTTTGGATCTGGATTGAACAATCGCTAATCTGCATTCGTTAATTGCTAATCCTTGCTGTCATATTGTGTGCCTACCCATAGCTCCACATATTCTTCTGTCAGCACAGGTTCATCTTGCAACTGTTACCCACGCTCAACAACATATTGTTTCGCCACTTTGGTTTTGCTCCTATTTGGCGTTAGTAAGAATACAGGCAAGACGGTGATAAGCCGCTTGTGATTTTGCATTCCACTTTCACCACCATCACCACTTGTTTCCTTTTAGTTGATAGGGATAATATTTTGATGTTGTCTTTTTCTATCTTCTAACCATGGCAGGATCTCCGACGGACTTCAATGAGTGCATGTCTAAGGGCGAGCTTACAACGTTCATGACTGAACAACGTAATCTTATGACCGAGCTGACGCGCAATGTGAACAATCTGGTCACCCGTATTGAACAGCTCGAGCAACGCCCTCCACCTCATCGTGCTGATGATGAAGATGCGGATGATTTTGGTGATGAAGATGCGGATGCTGACGGTTATGCCCGTCGCCGTCTCAACTTCAACCGTTGCGGTATGGGAAGTAATAATCATGGTAATAATGATCCTTTTGCTAAAATTAAATTTAGCCTTCCTCCTTTTGCTGGTAATGTTGATCCAGAGGCTTATTTAGATTGGGAGCTTGCTATTCAACAAAAATTTGATTCTCATAATGTTCCTGCTGAGCATAGAGTTAGACTTGCTACTAGTGAGTTTACTAATTTTGCTTTGTTCTGGTGGAGTGATCTATGCAATGCTAATAATGCTGCTGTTGTGCCTCAAACTTGAAATGCTTTAAAACAACGTATGAAATCTCGTTTTGTTCCTCCTTATTACTAACGTGATTTATGTTTGAAACTACAAACTTTAAAACAAGGTGATAAAGGAGTCGAAGCATACTATCAAGAATTGCTTATTGGTTTAGCCCGTTGTGGTATAAATAAAGATGATAATGATGCTAGTGCTAGATTTTTTGGTGGTTTAAACCATTATATACAGAACATACTTGATTACAAAGAATGACGTAATTTTTCTCAATTGTATCATCTTGCTATTAAGGCAGAACGTGAAGTACAGGGCTGCAAACAATACCAACCTTTCAGGTCTAACAATGAAAGGAATTTTCAGCAGCGTTCTGAGCCGGAGACGCCCAAGCTTTCTGTTGCACCACAACCATCTACACCTCCATTTCCTTCTGGGGTAAGTAAATTATCTAATGTGCAGAAGAAAGGTGCCACTCCGGGTGCTTCTACTAGCTCCTCCTCGTCCAACTCTAAAATCATTTGCCACCGATGCAAAGGCATGGGACATGTCATGAAGGATTGCCCCAGTCGTCGTGCTTTCATTGCTACCGAGGATGAATATGTAAGTGCTAGTGATGTTGAAGATGATTTAGCCCTTGCTGCTAACATTGATGCATATTCCACCGAGGGCGATCAAGACAAGGAGGTCATCATCATTGACTCCATGGCTGCTGTCACAGACTACCCTAGCCTTCTTGTGCAGCGTGTGTTGAGTACACATGTCGGACATGAAGAAGAGATGACGATCCAACGCAACAATTTGTTCCACATGTATTTTATTGTGCAGGGTTGTCGTGTTCTCACTGTCATTGATAGCGGGAGTTGCAATAACTTGGTGAGTTCAGATTTGGTTGAGAAGCTTGGCTTGACCACACGACAACATTCGTATCCATATAAACTTCAATGGTTCAATAATAGTGGTAAGACTAAGGTAACTAAATCAGCACGCATTAGTTTTTTCACAGGCTCTTATCATGATACTGCTGATTTTGATGTTGTCCCTATGTAAGCTTGTTCCATTTTGTTAGGTCGCCCGTGGGAATTTGATAATGATGCTTTACACCATGGTAAAACTAATACATACACTATCATACATAAGGACAAGAAAATTATATTGCTACCTTTGTCTCCTACGGATATTATTAAACATGCTAATGAGATTAAAAATAAATCTCCAACTGACATTGCTAAAAATAATGGGATTAAGTTAAACGGAGGTATTTTTTCTTGCTACAACTTCTGCTGCTGCTGAGTTATGTGATAATCCTGATGCACCATGTTATAATATATTTTGTCAACCTATTATGTTTGGTGCATTGCTTGCTGTCACTAACCTTTTGCAGGAGTTCGCTGATGATTGGATGAAGTCGATGACGACTCCAATTCCAGAAGGAGGGGATGATGAGGACATCGCCAAGATGGAGTCGAGAACGACTCCAATTCAAGAAGGGGAGGATGATGAGGACATCGCCACGCTGGACACACCGACGCTATGGTCTTTCTCAAGTTGCAATTCGTCCCCAACTCAGTTGCCACGTCACCTTCGGATTTAGCAGACACGTCGTCACTGTTTCGGTCATAATTTTCTCATACGACATCGAAACGAGGTGTTCTTGGATGCGTTGGAAAGGGGACGACGACGCCGTCGTTTTGGATCTGGTCCCAGCTCCAGAAGGTCCGTGGATCATTCTGTGTGACCACGGCAAGGTGCTACGTCACCTATTTAGGCCAACTTGGCCATGTATCGTGTCGGGCCTTAAGCCCAAGTTGTGGGCGCCCAACACTTGGCCGTCCCCAACCCTAGGTCAAGTCTTAGACTATAAACACAGCCGCCGCCGCCGCTAGACAATTGGATTTTGTTTAGAGTTTAGTTTTCCATCGAGAAACTGAATCGTTCATTGTAACTGTGGTGATAAATTCTTTTACAATGATCCAGGGCCCCTGTTCTTGATCTCCTCCACTGTGTCGATTAGTCCTTTGGAACTGAGTTCTTGAACCCTCTATTGATATTCGCATTATTCATATGTGTAATTTCAGATTGCGTGTTTTTACCTCCTTGCTTGTGCTCTTCGATTCGCTTGCAGGAAAAGTCTTCTTGGCTTGGTCAATCAAGTTGTGCTTGGTTGATAACTAACGGAGCAGTGGTGTGACGGTTGCAGGGTTTGAATCGTGTCTGATTTGAAGTCGGATCGCCAACGTCGAGATCTCCACAAATCGAACTTAACGGCTATCTCTCGGAAGATCGGGCCTGTATTCATCAAACTCAAATATGGTAACTACGAAGGGTCATATGTGTCGTTCGATATACGACGCCTAAGAATTTTCTATGATACATTGTATTCCAGGACATAGGGTATTGTTTAAATTCAGGTAATAGCAACTAAAATAGAAATAACATTATTTATGAGCAAAATATCAATGCATCTATCTGTTAACCATTAGACCCCCAAAAACAGATATCTACTTAATAGTCAGCTAGTTTATACTCCCTCCATTTTAAATTATAAGTCATTATGATTTTTAGAAACATACTTTTTACTGTATATTTAGAAATAATATATATTTAGGTGCATAGCAAAGCGATGTATCTTAAAATTCAAACCAACGTATAATTTGGAACGGGGAGTATTAGCTTTGAACTGACGAGGATGTAAACAGACCGCTTTCACATGGCGAGGTTACATTTGCCCCAGACCCAGAGCACTCCGGAGTACTCCAGAATATCCGCGTGGACCGTGTGTCCGTGTCACTGCTCAAAAATCCGGCGGGATTCTTCCTTGCTCCCCAAGGCTGAATGAAACACTAAAAAGCAGTGACAAAACGAGGAAATTGATCGGCGAGACTGCGACATCGCTCTTAGCCTAGCGTTGCAGCTTCCTGCTTCCCGGGCGTGTCCCTGTCCATGGGGGAACAGATCTGTTGGCGTCTTCGGACTCGAGGTGTGCGCCGGAAACCCAGAAGCGCGTCACTGTATGGTTCTTGCCTGCCTTGGCCGTATGGCCGGTTCATAGCTAGACACGTATGAGTTCAGCAGTTGCGTCCTCTGCATCGTGAGAACTGAGAAGGGCGGTCGTCTGGATTGCTTGTACGTTCACATCTTGTACATTCAGTCATTCTGGATGCAGCAGAGCTGTTGTTGTTCAGTGTCACGGCAGCACAACGGTTGCGTGACTGCGTCCCATTGATCTAAGCTCCCAACACCCAAGTGGCGGCGGTCTTGTGCTGATCACATGAGCTGAAACTATCCTGTTCGCTTGAGCTTTCAGCCGCTTATTTTCAGCCAGCCAGCAGTGTTTCTCTCTCACATAAATCAGCCAACAGTACTTTCAACCACTTATTTTCAGCCCAAACAAACAAGCTAATATCTAGAAAGTGTTTATTATTACGATTATTTACAAATTCCTCTAAATTCATAGAAACCAAATAGGGCCTAAGGTTCTTTTTATTGCAAGGAAAAGAACAACATGTGAAGTCGACGATGATACATCGACAATCATGCATTCTACGCCGTATGGGAATTGGATCCAATGATCCATCATCCATACAAATTAGGCATAGACGACTAGCATTAGGTGTCAGCCGTCTGAGAAGAACCCACATAATCACAACCAGCAAGATGTTTTCACCCGTAAACGAACAAAGATCATCGTCCAACTGAAAAAAAAAACCCTCCAGGACGTCACTCAAGATTTCCTCTTGACAATATTGCTGAATTCAGCACATTTGACTTTTAACTTCGCACATAATTCTCTGAGTCAAAAATCCTAGTACAAATGGCATATAGAAACTGATATCAAAATCTCATGATCTATAACTTTCAGAATCTTCTCATGATCTATAGCTTTCAGAAATCAGAATCTTTGATGTATTATTCCTCTTCCTCAGGCAGCAGTGAATGCCTTCTTCACTGCACCACTCTTTGACCCGGCAGGGATCACCTTCAGCACATTAAACCTCACCGTCTTGGACAGTGGCCTGCATAGGCACATGGCACAGCAGTGAGTTTTTCAGAATTCCGAGTGGCATCAAGCAGCTATTATTGGCACAGCAGAAAATGTAGTATCTAGTAATGCCATAATCGTATTGGAAAAAGTGGTGCAAATATGAAGTTAAGGAAAGACCAAGCTTAGCTTCAAAATAATCCGAACTGCTTTTTTACCTGCACTGGCCAATGATCACATGGTCTCCTTCCTTCACACGAAAGCAAGGAGAAATGTGGGCGGGGATGTTAGAGTGCCTCTTCTCATACCTAAACAAGAATATCAGAATTACAGTTAGTACGATGAAATAATCTAATACAAGTCTGAAAATCAACAAAGAATATTCACTGACCTTTGATATTTCTTGACAAAGTGAAGGTAGTTCCGACGAACAATGATAGTCCTGTTCATTTTAGCGCTATGACATGTTCCAGCAATGATGCGGCCTCTAATTGACACAGTGCCAGTGAACGGGCATTTCTTATCAATGTAGGTTCCTGCAATACAAGACAAATGAAAAGCACATTTAAGTCTCAAAGTTTACAGAATTTCTGCACTGGACAAGGCATGGCAGAGCTGCATAAGCAGTTCTGAGTAAAGGCAATGGAAACAAAAAACAAGAGCAATCACGTTTCAAGTATTTATTAACAATGACACACACCCCCCTGGTAGATAAAGAAGCAGGTGTGTAAAGATAATCAAGGAGAAACTAAAAGACAAATTGTCACACCTTCAGGTTGATTGGATACAAAGGATATAGCATAATGTTCATGTCAACGGGCATTAAGAGAACCAGGCACTCCTTGCAATATATCAACAAAATAACACAGAAAAAAATAGTTGCAACATTGCCATATGCTTGCTAATGTTTTCTATTTCAGTACAGCCCGAGTGTTGCAGAAAAGATCAAACAGTTGAGTGGCGGATAGCTTAAATAGGGTACATTTATAACAGATAAAATCACATAGAGTTTGATTCAGTCCTGGATTCTTCGCTAGTCTCTTAAAAGTGATGAATCAGTGAACACTACGAGCCCATGAGTAAGTTAGTTACATTAAGCTAACAAGTAACATCAAATTAGGGAGCTCTGAAATGACAGATTGTTGGACAATCGAACTCCAGGACAAACCTTCAATGGCTTCCCTGGGAGTCTTGAAACCAAGGCCAATGTTCTTCCAGAACCTGTTCCCCCCCTTCCCGGGCTTATTTCCCTTGGCGGCCTTCTTCGAGCTGCAATTATGCAAATGAAACCATGATTAGTAGTTCGTTCCACGACAAAATACCACGAACCTAATTTACAAGGAATAACACTACTTTCTCTTACCAGAGGAAAACCTTAGGCTGCTTGAGGAAAGCCTTCTCTGTCTGCAAAAAACAGATAAGTGTTTAATTTTTATTACAGATAAAATGGTGACAGGTTGATAAAATTGTACTGGTAACAGAACGATGGCAATCCACTTGTGCTAAATAGTAAGAACTAGACTGATCCACATAGATCTGGTGCTCGACTGAATATTTATCTACATCTATTTTAGAGCGTCACAATTGAATCAATCAGTGAGGAAAGAAGTTACCCACATCCATTTCATAGTATTAGGATTGAACAAGTCGACACTAATGACGAAATTGAATCAAACCATACCACTAGATCAATAGACGTCTACATAGGAGTAAGGACACCTCGACAGAACAGCACTAGACCTGAAGGTGTCAACATGACTTACAAGCAAGGCACCATAGCAAATTGGGCCAAAAGAACGCTGCGACTGCGAGAAGGCTAGTATTCTCCACTCGGACTTATCGAAAGACAACAAATCGATAGCTCGTCGTGCAGTCCACGGATGCAACTCACCTGCTCCGCCATGGTTGATGTTCGAGAGGACTAACGGGCAGCGGCGCACGGCGTAGGCGGTGGCGGCGGCGGCGGCGGCGGGAGGATAGAAGGCTTGCCCAAACCAAACCCTATTCGTCCGGCTGGTTATATGTATGCGAGTTAGATGTGCTTTTGTTCTTTTCATTTGAGAGGTTACATGGGCTTTTATTTTTTGGGCCGTTGTGCTTACTGGTTACATACTGGGCTTTACTACTACCGCGGGTAAGCCTTTTTTTATATAAAAAAATAGGTTTTTAAATAACAGTTCCGAATAAAAAGGTGGACAAACCCCTCCCACCAATTGAAACGGAAAAAAAAAGAGAAGTGGAGAAATTCAAATCTCGCGTTCAATTGGTACGTCCGAACGTCTAAATGTCTGTGTCTACAGTCGTTTCCATGTCGTTTCACGAAGCTGTTTCACGCGCCCACTCGGGGCCCACGCCGCCCCCAAACGTCACCTGCATCGAGAAGAGGGAGAGGGGGCAGCAGATGTCAGCCGGCGCCGGGAGGAGGAGGAGACAACGAGGCATGGCAACAGAAAGCGAGGATGGAAATGCAATACCTAATTTACTTTTGAAATATTCAGATGCAACGTTTACAACATACGTCTTAATGCATATGAAACACTTGAAATATGCATCTGAAACATTTGCAAAAACACATTAAAAACACTTGAAAAATACTGTAAAATATGCGCAACGTTCAGATAAAGCACTTTGTAACATATGTGTGAAACATATGCAACATCTAAATAAAGACACTTGCAACATGAAACATCGGAAAAAAAGCTTGCAACATACGTGTACAACCATTGCAACATATGCAACATCCCGGTCCACTTTTGCAACATCCGTATGAAGCACTTGCAACATACATCTGAAACATCTAAAACACTTGAAGATATGCTTGCAACATGCGCTTTTAGCGCAACATCTTCTTACTGCTTGTGAGAATGGAGGTTTGTCATCGTGTAGTCACCCGAGGCGGCGGCCCGAGGCGAGGAGCAAAGAAGATGGCGCCCACACCGAGTTTAAGGAGGCGATAAACGGATCTCAGAAGAAGGGCAGCCGGTGGTCCTCGGCTCCCACCCCAAGTTCAAGGAGCCGGCGGTCCTCGGCAGTCCGGGGCACGGGGGAGCAAGCGTGGCGGCGCAACAAGTGTGCGGGAAGGGTGGCGCGATGCCAGGTCAGAGCAACGAGGAGGCGGTGGGGGCGCATGACTGCGCTGGTGGCCGACGGGGCTGTAGGCAACGGCGCGGCGCTGCGAGCTACACGCGGGGTGCGACGCGTTGGGGAAGGAAGAGGGACACGGGACAGGAAGACCGATTCTTTTTTTTAAAACTCCCGAGCAGACAGGAGGAGGTAGTTGGGCCAGCATCGTGGCCCATCAATAGAGCGTCCGAGGCGGACGGACGCCCGCTTCCCAAAATTCCCGTTGGTAGGAATTCCATTTCTGCACAGCTTACTACAAGAATCTTAATTTTTTTATATGAAGTTGGATTGAAACAATATTCTATAGCTCACAATGTTTTTTGTTTGGAGACATTTTCATGCTAAAATAATAGATATACGACATACAATATTCATATCTGACATCGTATGGGTTATTTTAGCACAAGGATAGTGAATAGTGTCCAACAAAGATGTGAGCTATAAAGTTGTACTCCCTCCGCCCCAAAATACAGAGTGTTTGAAAAAAGTATAAAAAAGGAAAACGTTTTAGCTTCGGTAGCTCTTACAACAGATGTACAACACCGGTCAACCATCACATCCTGTTGTACAATGTGAATAAAAAATGAAAAACAACAGGCGGTGTGCGAGGGGGCTCCTAGCCGAAGTGTTGTTTCAAGTAGACATGCTGCTGCAGACGTGCGTTAGGGGCAAAGATTCCATAGGGGTTTCAGAGTCATTGTCCATTGACGTTGGTCTCCGTGTCAGCTTTCTGAACGTCTTTTAATCTGGGACATAGTGAGTAGATATGCATAGTTTAAGTGTTTGTTCAAGCCTTCAAGGTCAAACTTTGTACAAAATAGACTAGCACTAGCACATGTTGTCTTCATATTTTAATTGGATTTTTTCTTGAAGCACTTTTAAGTTGCATTACGTAGGACCACGGGAACACCAAACACTTACAGTTGTGTTCTTTGAGTAGCTTTTCCATCCACTTTTATTGTGGGAAATACTAAGATAACAAAAAACACAAACACTGTTAGGGTCTGTTTGGTTTGCACAGAACAGCTCCCTGGAACGGTTCCTGGCCGAATTGTATGTCTAGTTTATGTAGCCTATGAGCAGCTGGAACGATTCTTGGCGCAGTTTTTGCCTAACCAAAGGAGCCCTTATATTGTTTTCTCGAGATATCACTAGCAAACGTCTTGGATGTGAATAAAAAAAAACGAGCCATTGATAGTAATCTTCTCCGTCTCGTGACGAAATACTCGATGATGTCACTGGCTTACTGCCATTGCCATATACGAACCGTAATTTTTTTTGGAATAAATAAGGGTTCGTCCATTTAATTTGGAATGGTTGCCCGGGAACTGTTTCAGCTAGATTGGTAGGCTTATTTATATTAACTAGCAAAATTACCGTGCGTTGCAACAGGAGAAAAAATACGCTAGCGAAAAATGAAGACATCAGTGTTTTATTCTTTCTATTAAAATTCGAAACTATAATATTGGTTGTAATATAACAATGTATAGATATAGATAATAATACTATGCGTTTGCTTCGTTTCCCTCTTCTCTACGTGCATCAGATTTGAACAAGGGTCCGTGTGCATGCATGCATCATATACGTTGCATGCCATGAATCGGCCACGTCTTGAACCAAGAGAGTCCGGATTGCAAGCCATGCTCTATCCAATATATTGATTTAAACGTGAGCCTACAAGACTCCATGAGATATCCATACGACAAGGATAATCTCTAGCTTTCAATCTAACCGTTAGAGATAATATATTTGCTAATTTATACTTGTACTAGCAAATATACTCGTGCGTTGCAACGGGATAAAATAAGCTATCAAATATATAGGATAAATGAGAACATAAATGGTAATATTTATTTATGAAATTTAAAAGATAAAATTTTGTTTTATGATGAACACGACATCTATAAGTTAATGTTTGCGATAATAGAACAATGTCCTATTAAATTTATAATATCCTATTATGTTTTAAGTTTGATGAAATATAAATTTGATAGATTTTTTCTTGTGTGTAGAACATGAAAATTTTTATTCATAAATATGTTATAACTTTAATTTTTATACTATTATGCGTTGCTACATTTAAATATCGAGTTCTGTGACTTTATTTGATGACCCATAAAAATATGTAGCTCAAGTCGATAAAGAATTTGTTGTCGATATATCAAGTGGTGACCTATGTTATAACTTTAATTTTCATACTATTATGCGTTGCTACATTTTAATATCGAGTTCTGTGACTTTCTTTGATACAAATATGTAGCTCAAGTCGATAAAGACTTAGTTGTCGATATATCAAGTGGTGATCTATCCGCTGACGATCATGATGAGAGAGCTCATTCGGGATTGCATTAGTGCATACGTATGCGTATAGCCTGAAGATGTATTTTTTTAGGTTATAATGAACTACAAACTGCTCAATGTTTTAGTTCAGGTTTAAATAGTTCGAACATCTGCTGAACAAATTCTAATAAGATAGGTTTTATTTTTAATCAAAATTGTATCAATTTTTTGATTGTGAAAATCTTTATTTTAAGACATAGTAAAGGATTATGATTGATTTTATTTTTTTGTGATTTATTCTTTTGTTTTTAATATTTATGGGAAGAAACCTAAATTCCAGAATGGGGCTCAGCTTTGGAATTTTTTTTTTACAAAAACGCTGAGGAAGGAACCGAACACTGGGACGAATCAAAACAAATCCTCATGCCGATGCTAGGGCGGACGACAAAAAGAGAGCTTAAAAATGGTCACGCTTGAATGCCAAAAAAAATGCTCACCCCTGGTGTCGCGACGGATAGAAAAAAATGTGACGAAAAAAACGGTCACACTCGACAGTCGGATGGAAAGAGAGAGAGAAAGCATGCCGAAGTGAGAAACGCTCACGCTGACGTTCGGACGGAGGAGGCACCGAGAGATCTGCCGCTCGGCGCTGTTGTCGTCCGTGCGCCCGTCCTTGTGTGCCGGATGTAGTATTCCTGCGTCAATGATGCCAAGGATGACATAATGTCAGTCTTTGCCGTGTACGTAGACGTAGTATTCTACTCCAAAGTCTCCAAGCGGTGATGATGCAATGCATATGGCGCACACACGTACTCTCTCCATCCCAAAATAAAGTGCTCATCTCACATTTTAAGGAGTCAACAAGTATCAAGTTTGACTGAATTTATGTATCTCTAAATAATTTAGCTATGAAAATATATGACGCGATTAATCTAATGATGTTTATTTAGTATCATAATCATTAATGTTTTTTTTATAATATTTGATCAAATTTAAAGGTGTTTGACTCCTTAAAGCACATGACGTGTGCTTATTTTAGGATGGAGGGACTGACAAGAGGTGAGAGACACGTGGTGATACCTAGATGACAAGAGCATTCTAGGATCCCACGGTAGCGTGGAAGAAGTACTGCACCCGCACACTGTGTCTGAGAGCAGCCTGGGCCGGCCGGGTCGCTCCAAGCGCCGTGCCCTTCGTCGCCCAGTCCGTCTCGGTCAGCACCGACATCGCCGCCCTGCCGTACAGATATATAGGACTACGTAGTATGTACAGATCGGATCTTGAGCAGTTTGGAAGCGTGCGATTTTTTTTCCTGTGAGTTTTTTTTCCGTTTTTTTCCTTAATAAAGAGTAGTCCGATCCACTTTTTTTTCCGTGGGGACCCACGCGGAGAAGGGCAGAGCGATTAATTTACGCACAGGTCCGGTTTGTGAGCACGTAACTCAGACTCTGATCCGTGTTCTATCCAGAAAAGCACAAACGGCAGATAGAAAAGGGGTAGAAACAAGAAAAACAACAAAAAATTTCCCTTTTAAATATTAGGTATAAATAAATTTATTTTCCTATTTGAGTTAGAATTCCTATACAACATACTTAGAATCGAAAACATCTATTTGATTATGATTCCTATAACTATCTATATTACTTTAGGAACTCTGTCCAATATATGTCATATATAAACATGAGAGTTGTAGAGATATAAACAATATCCATATTCACGAAGTTAGTTAGGGGAAGACGGACCAAACAAATGGATGGACGAAAAAAAGAGTCTGAAATTTTGCCTCTTTATTATTAAGTAGGTATATTAATCCTGTTCATGGGTTGGTTAAAACGGTTTCTGGGCAAAACCCGTCCCAGCCCGTAGCTATCCTCCTCCTACAGTTTCTTACCCACGGGTTTCGTCGGGTTTGGTCAAGCCATAGACGAGTGCAGCAGAGGAGGGTGCCCGGCGACCTCTCCCGCAACATCGGGCTCGTCCGGTAGCTCAACAACAACATCCGCCACATCGTCAACCTCTTGCCAGTCTCTCCTCGCTCTTCGCCGCCTCCAACGCCGGCGGTGACGGCCGCGCTGCTCCGAGGGTAGGTCCGTCGGCACCGTCCGCCAGGCGGCCGGCGCCGGGCAGTGGCACAAGAGGATCAGGTCCGACCTCGACGGACTGACTTCTTGTCGAATTCCAACCAAATTCATTGCTTCTTCCTCTGCAAGAGGCGACGCGTACCCACGGAGGCGGCCGCGTACAGGTACCCGCGCCAGCAGCCGCGCCCCCCAGGGCTCCTTGCCTGTGTTCCTGTGTGTCCGGCGGATCCGGTCACTGTCAGGGCGCCGACACCATCCTCGACGACGTCGCCGGTTGCTTCGTATTCCACTCCGGCTCCTCCACGCCAGCCCGCGCCGCAGAGCGCGTCCACGCTGGCGTCCGAGCCGGCCCCAGCAACCTGTGCGCCGTCGCCCGCAGCCCTGGTGAAGGAGGTCGAGAAGAAGCTCTTCATCTCCGAGGCCGCGCTGGCGCCGGCGGCCGTAGCCGCAGCACACGGGCCAACCTGAACGGGTTGGATGGTTACTACCCGATTCAAACCAACCCGTCTTGGCCTTCAGATACGGTTTCACTGTGGACTGGTTTTATGGTTGGTCCGGGTTAAGACCGGCCCATGTACAGGGCGATTAGGGATATATAAGTTGGAATAGTTGGCAGCCTCAAAACCAGCCAAACTAACGAGGTCTAAAGGAAATTGAAAAGGAACATTTTTTTTCCGCATGCATATTGCCGCCAATGCCTACAAAGCCGGACAGGGCCTTGGCCGGTTGTCTTGTCTCCACGGCACAAGAAGAGGAAGCCCAAGAAAGCCGGCCAGCTAATCGCCTATTCCTTCCCTCCCTCGCATTCCGGCAGGCTCCGCCCAACCCCAACGTCCGTGCGCCCCCGCGTCGCCGCTTCCTTCCTCCCTTCCTTCCGTCCTCGGCGAATCGAAGCCGCTAGCCCCCGACATCCATGGCCGCCGCGTTAACCCGCCTCCGATCCGCCGTCGAGCGGCTCGGGCCCTCCAGTGCCCGCGCCCGCGCCTTCTCCGCAGCCGCCGCTGAGGCCGAGGCCGCGGGGCCCTGCAGCGACTCTAGGGCTTTCACCGCGGCCGCCGTGGCCGCCGGCTCGGGGCTCGGGATCTGGCTGCTGTCCTCGAACCCGCAGCCGCTCGCGGACTCCGGCCAGGCGGAGGATGCCGCCACCGCAGGGGACGGAGGCAACGGCGCCTTCCCCGCAGCTTTCGGCGGGGTCGGAGCCACCGGGGAGCGGGAGGGCAGGTTCCTGTTCGGAGGTGAGCACCCTTGGTTGAATCCGTAGCGGCGCGCAATGAATTAGCTCGTCTTCGTTATTTTTTTGTGTAGATAAAGGTGATGCATCCGAGCCTGTGGATTTGTGGCTATCGTTGCACGAGAAATGCTAGTGTTTTTTTTCTCACCGAGTCGCCGTCAGCGTTCCTCTCGTTCGACGAGCATTTGTACTTTGTAGCCATGCATATTATGGGCCTGTTTAGTTGCGTATGCAATCCAAAAAAGTTTGTACAGTACCTGTCACATCGAATCTTGCGGCACATGCATGGAGTACTAAATGTAGACGAAAGAAAAAACTAATTACACAGTTTAGTTGTAAATCACGAGACAAATCTTTTGAGCCTAATTAGTCCATGATTAGACACAAATTGCCAAATAAAACGAAAAGTGCTACGGTAGCCGAACCCAAACTTTTTCACCAACTAAACAACCCCTATATAATATATATTTAAGTTAATTTGGTCATAGTTGATAGAAACGGCATGATGATTTGGTTACCATCGTCTTGTAGATTCATATCGCCGAAGGGTGTTCTTCAAGTACGAGAAGAGGATTAGGACGCGCAGCCCTCCAGAGAAGGTAATGTGGCATTCCATAGAATAACCATTCTACGTCATATGGCTTGATAATTTTCCCATTCAAATTCTCGTGCTTCTTATGCTAGATCTTTGAGTACTTCGCATCTGTCCACAGCCCGGAGGGTGAAATGTACATGTTACCTACCGACCTGATGAGGGCAGTAGTTCCCGTTTTCCCCCCATCTGAGTCTAAAATTGTCAGGGAAGGGAGATTGAGGGGGGAGCGCCACCCTGGCGAGCTACAATGTGCCCCATCTGAGTTTTTCATGCTATTCGATACAAATGGTGATGGAGTCATCTCCTTTTCTGAGTAAGTGGGTTGTGACTTCAACAGAAGCGATTGTTTGCGTTTGCTCTGCCATCTACTATATCTGCATCATATTGGCAATTTCTCTCTGTCCTGTCTAGTCATCTTTATGCAATGAAATAGTTAAGAGAAGCTAATGTAGGGATATATTATCATATACATAGGCACTGTTATAACATCCTCTCAACTATGCATGCGTAGGGATGGCACTGACACATCTAGGCATCTAGCTATCTGGGTATCAGTATCGCTATGCTATTAGTGTTGCATGCCTTTCTGTACTTTTTACTTGATTTCCGTAAGCCATATGTCATTTTAATTTTTAATGTTGCCTCATGCAGGTATATCTTCTTTGTAACATTACTTAGCATCCCTGAATCAAGCTTCAATGTGGCTTTCAAGATGTTTGACCTTGACCACAATGGGTATGTTATCTTCCAGCTACTGGACCCATTCATATCCATATTCTCTAGAGGCTTCTTTATGCATCTCAGCATCTGGTTCCTCTTTTCTTATTTTAATTTAATTAGCTCCGAACCATTTAATTGTTACAAGCATGCTCATTTACATATTTTAGTTTGGAATTTTTTTGACTAGTCATATCTTGTTTGGAAATACTGGTGTCAGATGACTATGGTCATATGTGCGATCTTCCACAGCTAGTGGTATCTGGGGAGAATGCAATCCCATGTTTCTTTTGGCGGCATTTGATCACATTTGGTATATAGAACTCCCGATGTGACCCCACTGGTAAAATGTCACCTCCATGGATTCAAAGGAAGCACCAAATCTCAACAAAGAACATACCTCCAAAGCCCTTCACCCCACCCCCAAATTTTTATCACAACATTTCGTAGCAAATCTAATATCCATTTTAATTAAGGAATCAAGGTTATACATGAGGTATTGCATTGGAACAGTTAACCGATGTGAGTCCTTAGAATTTAAAACTGTGAATACCGTAGTTCTGGAAGAAAATCAGATAGAGTAAAAGAAATATCTGACATCGCTAGTTTTGACTTTTGCATTGTTTGATCCCTTTAAACTTGACTCCACACCCCCACCCCCACCCCACAACCCACCCCCACCCCCCCTTTTCTGAATCTATTAAAATTATGTGCTGTGCTTTACATTTTGGTATGTGCTTTACAGAAGGACGCCTTTAAACTATATTATCTATGCCCGCATGCCTACATGTTGTTTACATTTGGCAATTCATGTACAGTTTGTCATCCAGAAAAAAAACCTGCTTTTTGAGCATGTCCAATCATCTCAGATGTTATTAAGGGTGTGATTAAATTTGACAAGCTGTTTATCTGTTTATTATTCTTTGTTCTCACTTGCTACTATGTCTTCATCACAGGGAAATTGACAAAGATGAGTTTAGGAAAGTGATGACACTGATGCGATCCTATAATAGACAAGGAGCTGCCCATAGGGATGGTTTACGCTTTGGACGTAAGGTTTGTCAGCCGGTAGAAGATGGTGGACTGGTCGAGTACTTCTTTGGCAAGGATGGGAATGAACATCTACACTATGATAATTTCTCTAGTTTTTTGAAGCAATTGCATGATGAGGTGATTTATTTCTTTTTCATTTTTTTGTTCATTAATATATTATCAATCTAGATAATGTTTCTGTTGATATAACTCTTGAGAGACTTAGTGTAAAGCCAAATAAATCAGAGTCTGTATCAATCAACTGCACTTGTCAGCATTTGCTTCTGTATTTTTTCAGAACTCGAAATAATCCGTTCATTTCATAAAGGAAGATTATGTGTCACAAATAGTTCTATTTTCTAGAAAATGTTGCTGAACATGACTATGCTATATGTAAGTTTGCAGATTAATTCGTATAGAGTTGTATTTAGTTTTATATACTTTCTATAAAGAAGTAAATTGTGGAGAATCAGAAACAAATTATTTGTACATGGAAAAGACTGCAATTTCTGGAATGTAGAAAAAGAAGGGACAAGCTTGCACTACCAAATTCCAATTTATTCCAGATTTTGAACGCACAGCTTTTGATTGAGTTTCCTTGTTTTGAAACTATTTAACCAAAGTTCAATGTTTTTACTGTACAAGTGCATCTCATTTTGTATTGGTGTAGATTAGTGATTATTTCCATACCTCTTGACCAGCATCTGGCTTACCATCATAGAATAAACATTAATAATCCTTGTTAAAGGATTCAGTGAAAGCATGAAAATTTTCTTAGCACCACAGGCCTATGTGGTCAACCCACACCCCCCCCCCCCCCCATTATGCCTAGTCCATTCGCAAGAAATTTTTAACTCATTGTGTTTTTCCCCTGGTTGAATCTTCTGCAGATTGTCCGCTTGGAGTTCAGTCACTACGATATGAAATCATCCAACACAATACCTGTAAAGGACTTTGCTTTATCCATGGTTGCTTCTGCTGATATGAATTACATAGACAAGTTACTGGATAGAGTCGATGATTTGGATGACAATCTTGACCTCAAGGATCTGCGCATTACCTTTGAGGTTGGACTATTAGCTATTCCTCATCAATCATCATTGTCCTTGTGTTCACCATTGTTCCATTTCAAATTACAAATCTATAATTTCAGGAGTTCAAGGCATTTGCTGATCTTCGAAGAAGGTTGGAACCATTTGCAATGGCTATCTTCAGTTATGGCAAAGTAAATGGTTTGTTGACGAAGCAGGATCTAAAACGTGCTGCATCACATGTAAGGTCTTCTACACCTGCCCTGTGTAGTTTGAGTTAGCTATTACCAATTGAAATATATTTCTTCCAGGTTTCCTTAGAAGAAGCACTGGGTTTCACATTTCTCTTATTATGTAGTGTTCTGCCCTAGGCTGCTACACAATTCCAGATTTTATTCAAGTCAAGGAATATTTGGAGGTTCTGTTCCTAGACGAAACGAAATACTTAGAATATAATATTCTAATTAATTCCTATTATACAAAAAGGTCCAGATAGACTGAACAAAAAGGGAGCTAGCCTGTTTGTTTATAGATGACATGCTTCAGTTATTCACAAATATTAGATCCGTTTTCTGATTGATTTCCTACTCTTTGCTTTATAGGTTTGTGGAGTGGACTTGACTGACAAAGTAGTGGACATAATTTTCCATGTGTTTGATGCTAACTGTGATGGTAACCTGAGCTCAGAGGAGTTCCTGAGGTCATTACAAAGAAGAGAAAGTGACATTCGCCAGCCAGCAACTTCAGGTTTCCTAGGTGTGATCGCCTGCTGGCTGAACTGTACAAAGTGTTCTCTTCAACAGATGCTGCCCCAGTAGATTCTTTTGATGCTCATGACAGTAGTGTCTTCGTTGCCCTTGGTTGCTGTGTTTAATGTAGGTTTGCCAAACTCACCTTTTGTTTAGTTTCATTATTCAGTTTTCATAAAATTTCAACTAAACTACTCGTTAATCGCTCATCTAGGTACATAATAATTGTCTTCATCTATTTTGCGATGATTTTGATTATGTGCAGGAGCTGGAGAACGTGATCGACAGCAGATAGAGTTCTGAAGTGTGAAGAGGATTTTTGGTGTAAATATTACCCTGCGGCCCCTGCTTGATGCTGATTAGATTTGGTCATACCACGTAGCAGCTGTAAGGAATACCTTCCGTTCTCGTCCAAGGGCTCCGATGACATGCATCTTCTCCCCTGACGTTAAATGTCCATCGACTCCAGCCTTGCTACCTATCTTGCTTTTAGCTCATTCCTGATGCTAATATTCTGTGGATTGTGGCCGGACAATCACACTTGTAATGACTAATCGATGCTTCTCTTTTACTGAATAAATGAATGGTAATGTGATCCGCTGGAAAGATTATATTATGGAAAAAGGTTGTGACATAACTGATAGATTGTAGATCAGGATGAGTATAACGAAGTACACGTGGGAGTTGGTGCATAATTGTGTATGAATAGACCTACACGACCACACCACCGGTTACAGGTTGATGCGATCATGGATTATACGAGTCCAGATATAAACGAGCATTTTTCTCTCAAAATTTATGTTTCAGGCTGGAGTGAGTGGATTTGTTTGTAGTTCTGTTTAGCAATTTTGTATTCGTATAAACCTAAAGCCCTATTATGTTATCAGTTATTGAATGGACACTATGGCATCCACTACAGGCTCGCCCTATATTTATTTATCTAAACCGAAAACTTAGCAAAAACATTTAGTATTCCAACACATTTTTTTTATTTCAGGCTAGATTACAGAGTTCTTTTTATGAATGTTGCTACGGACACATAAAATTTGAAGGAAATAACAATTATTCTTTAAAGAAATATAATACAGCTAAAGCAAGATGCACTAATAGTTGTCCAAGTCACATGTTCCAGCAAAAAAAAAAGGGGGTAAAGAAAACGGAAAAATAAGAGGCATCCACTATGACAAATATCTTGAGACTTTTAAACTTTCAAAGTATGATTTTTTGAGACTTTTAAACTTCCAGTATGATTTTTTTTTTGCAGCACTTAAAACAAGGGAGTTATCATGGTCTCGTTAGTGGTGCTTTGTTATATTGTTGAGACTTGAGAGTGTTGTCTCTGAATTTAAATAAAACGGATATGAAGCGCCACTAAAACATGTAATGCATTGTTTTTGACAGAAAGAGTACATGTCAAATGACATATACCTCAAATCAATTATAAGGGTACAAAGATACACATGCAATCAGTGAAGGAACTGGAGTCGAACACGAGCATTTGGAAGGGAACACAGCTCAGGATGACAAGCGGAGGACGCAACATGCTCGAAGTGGAAAGCACCGCGGGTGTGATTTTTTTATTAGGTACCCGCGAGTGTGATTAGGGGTGTGTTCACTTCGCGAAAAGTAGGTGAAAAGTTACTGTAGCATCTTTCGTTGTTATTTGGCAAAATTTGTCCAAGCATGGACTAACTAGGCTCAAAAGATTTGTCCCGATATTTACATAGTTATCTTTTTTACCTACATTTAATGCTCCATGCATGCGTCGAAAGATTTGATGTAATGGATGGAAGAGGAACTATTTTGGGTTGGGATGAGAAGTGAACACGGCCTAGAGTAACTCTGTCAGCTCTCTCATTCCTTCTTCTCTTTAATCGGCTATAGGACTATAGGAGATCTCTTAAAAGTAATTTCGGCACATAGAAGTGTCGTCTAGCAACTGATCACACAAAACTCATCCTTGACATCCATTCTTATACATGGACACGTGGTGCCCACATGTCATGATCAAATGTATTCTTCTTCCTCCTACGAACACCACACTCCTCCAAGACTTCAAACGAACAGGTGGCTATGTGAGGCGTGATGGCGAGCGCTCGGCTTGATCTGACCACGAGGGCGCAGTGACCAGTGGGCGGTAGAGCCAGACGTGACCACAAGGGCAGGTTCCGAGGTGGCGAGGTCTCCTTTATTTAGGGGAGAAAGATTTTGAGATATCTTTAAAAATTATAGGGAAAGCAGATCCCATAGGAGTTCTGGTGGAGTAACCTAATCTTCTATAATCTATATTGAATCGACATAAATTTGTTTGTTTGGACATGTGAGAAGCATCCCTTTCTTGCAAGAGAGGACGTCCGATTCCTCATGTATGGTTGCACAGAAAACAACTTCCCTCTTCCCTCATGTTTGGTTGTCTTAACTCAACTTCCAAAAAGTTTGATCAAATTTGTAGAAAAAAGAGTCAACATTTATGACACTAAATTAGTATCATTAGATACACTGTGAAAATATTTTCACAATGTGTTTATTCAGTGTCATTAATACTGCTACTTTTTCTATAAATTCGGTTGAACATAAAAAGTTTTGATTTAAGACAATACGGATTGATTTATTTCGAGGTAAAGGTAGTATTCATATTCCACAACATCAACAAAAACACTCCGGGAGCGACAGTGTTTCTCTTTACCGCATCTATAGTGTGCAAAAAGAGGGGTCTTAAAAAATTTAGGATCCACCTTACACCCTCTATCTTCTTTTACAAGGCGCAATGTGACATGATATTGTCTTTTAAATTACACTTTGATCATTTATTTATTTTGTAGTATATTGTTCATACTTATAAACCTGATACTTGAACAGTACATTTTAATTACTGAAAGGATCAAGATGCCCAAGAGGAGGGTGAATTGGGCTTTTCTAAAAATTAATTGCAAGAATTAAATCCTATAAGCCAAACTTCACCCCTAGTGCCTACTAGTGTTCGTTGTGATTCTACCGAAAAAGTTTTACACCATAAGTTCCAATCCTAGACTAGCATGGCAATTCTAGGAAAGTAAATAAGCAATGAAAGTAATGCACGAAAGTAAATGCTTGAAAGTAAGGGTTAGGAGCACGGCGATGTTTTGCCGAGGTATCGGAGAGTCGCCACTCCCCACTAGTCCTCGTTGGAGCACCCGCGCAAAGGGTGTAGCTCCCCCTTGATCCGCGCAAGGATCAAGTGCTCTCTACGGGTTGATTCTTCGACACTCCGTCGCGGCGAATCACCCAAAACCGCTCACAACTTGAGTTGGGTCACCCACAATCTCGTCGGATGATCACCAAACTCCCAATCACCACCAAACCGTTTAGGTGATGGCGATCACCCAGAGTAACAAGCTAGAACTCTCACTTGACCTCAACAAGCCTAATGAGAAGATGGATGCACACTTGCTAGACTCTTGTCAATAAAGAGGATTCTTAAACTTTGATTCGCAAATCTCTATCCTCACTAGGGCTCTTGCACTCCTTTGTACTTCAAAGGTGTTTCTCAGCTGAACAAATGAGCAAGAGACCTCTAAAAGAGGTGGTGGAGATGTATTTATACACCCCACAGTCGAAACGAACCATTACCTGCCAACTCAGCAAAACGCGGGGTGACCGGACGCGCCGGTCGAAGTGACCGGACGCGCCGGTCGCTTGTAACGGTCGAAATTCTGAAATTTCGGCTGAGTGACCGGACACGCCGCTCGAAGTGACCGGACGCGCCGGTCGCTCATAACGGTCGAAATTCTGAAATTTCGGCTGAGTGACCGGACACGCCGGTCAGGGGTGATCGGACGCGTCCGATCGTGCAGGGAGCTTACTGTAACGAGACCGGACGCGTGACCGCGTCCGATCGGTGATGACCGGACGCGTCCGGTCGTCGCAGGACCTTACTGGAACGTGACCGGACGCGCCGATCATTTCACAGTCGCGTCCGATTACGCTGTTTACCCTCTGGAACACGTGTCAGACTGACCACCGCGTCCGGTCCTCTTAAGGACCGCGTCCAGTCGATCAGTTGAAACCGCAGTGAAGTATTAGTACTGACCGGACGCGTCCGGTCATGACCAGGACCACGTCCGGTTATAGGTAAACGGCTCAAACGTCTTCTAAACGCGATGTAACTTGAACTAAGTTGCTTCCAACTGAACTCTGAGCTTTTCTTGAGCTACCTAGTGCTAAGTTTGACAAGTGTGCACCACACCTAAACACAAGACTCACCTAGGTCACACTACTCGCTCATGCCCCTCTTTATAGTACGGTCAAAGGAAGAAACAAAGATCCTAACGACTATTCCAGATGTATCTCAACACCTTAACATCCGGAACTAACCGTCCTTAATCTTATCGTTGATCCTTTGAAAACCGAAACGATTTCCATCAAGGGACATGAATACCATATTGCTCAAAGCAGTTATCATCTCCATGACCTAACTTACCAACGTTTCTGCAAAACACACGTTAGTCATGGTAATTAAGCGTTGTCATCAATTGCCGAAACCAACACTGGGGCCTAGATGCTTTCAATTATAAACAATCATATTAGAATTTTAAATTTTAAATTTTGAATTTTGATATGCATGTGCCCATTATAAAGAGAACGGAAGGCAGGCTCAACCTTAAAGACGACCTTAGCAAAAAGAAAAGAGGATTAACATTTATATAAGCACTAAAAATGATAATGTACAACATCAAACACAAGAAACGGGTTGCCTCGCTCAGCCAGAAACCGAAGGTTGTTAACTGTTCGGTTCACGAGCATGATTGTCTCATCTCCATATGCATGTTTTTTAGGTTTTGTCTCGCTCGAGCGAGCAAGATTGTCTAGCGATATGAGGCCAGGTGGCCAGGTGACCTGGCAAGACTTCCAAATCGAAAATGCTAGGTTGAGGGCGTCCGATCGATCAGACGGCTGCGACACCAGCCCAACCCCAACGGGCCAATAGTCAGTATCCTCTCCAACACTCGAACACTTACGTTCTCTGGAAGGCTTTTGACACTTGGAAGCTTCTGTTCCGCAGTGTCGTGACCGCACTCCGCTGCGCCACCTCGGCGTTCTCCATGACATCCAAGTGCCCGTTGGCCAGCATCTCCACCGCGCCCGAGCGCGGCCGCCTGCCTTCCTCCATCTCCGCCACGCCTCCCATCTGCCGCGCCCCCCTCCAGCGCACTGACGGCCTTGTCCACCAGAGCGGTGACAACTCGTGCTAGATCTATCGCGGCCTTCTTCACCGGAGCGGCGAGCTCTACGCGAGTGAACTCGATCTACACGCCGACGAGCCTCTATTCCCAAGCAGCAATGAGATGTTGCGTTGAAAGCACATGTTGCAAACATATGTTTCAGGTGTTTTATATGTTTCAGAGGTGTAACACCCCTGGTGTTACTAGCTTAGTTAGCATGCGATTAAGGTCTAAAAGAAATTAACAAAACAAATTCCGCGGGTTTTAAAATTTCAATGCACATAAAATGATAAGCGAATTTCTATAAACAAAAATAAAATACCATTTGAATGTAGTACTTAATAAAATTTGATGAGCAAGTTATGTAGATGAGAATGCAACTTTAATTTTAGAGAGTAAATACTGCTAGCTAGTACTTTGGGAGCTCAGAGATCAGACTTGGAATTAAGATGTTTCCGTTAAGTCAACAACATTGGAACTTATGTTTAAAAGTGTCAATTGCGGCAAATTATATTGGGCAAACTAATTAACTAGTGCCTTAATATTTTGTTCCATAGGTTAGTACACAATATGGGCCTTTGCATGAGATGATTGTTGGGTGAAATAAATGAGGTTTAGGCCTTTTAGAATTTGTGGCTAAAGTGCTAATGATTGTTAAGCTGCACTGAACCTCTAGCTTTTCCTAAGTCCGAAGGAGCAATAGGCAATGCTATCTTGGCACTTAAATTCTAGCAAAAACATTTAAACAATAATTTCATGTTTTTACACTATTGCTTGATTCTAAGTATGCACTTGAACTTGGTATGAGTGGTGGTTGAGTTGGAGACCATGATGCCCTCCTAAAAATTGTCCAATATTCGCTAGAACGCAATACAAACTTGGTCTTGGCTCTCTGTTCGTGAACCAGCGTTTCAGTGACGAGCTCATCTTGGCACTCGTTTATCTCCCTCTCTAGCTGCTCTTTGCTTGTGATGATTGTTTCGTTAGAAACCTGGTAGTGTCGGCTTAGACCGGTGTAAATGGTTGAACCTTAGACAGGATGACTAGCCGTTTTTGTTTAGCTTTAAAATGCGTGCACGACGTAGTTGCTGCCACTCGGCCGAGTTGCGGCCACCGCGTCTCTGGTGCCACGCTGCCGTGTTTGGGCGCGCCGTGCACGCCTCCGCCTTACAGCACCTGGCTGTGCTGTTACTGCACTGCTGCCATCTGGCCGAGCCGGCCACGGCCAAGTCCCCACCGCGCCACTAAGCCGCGCAATCTTCACGCGTGCGCACTGCTTCCCGTGCTGCCTGCAGGGCCGAGCCGACACTGCGGCTCCCGTCGCACCCGTGCCGATGCAGCTCGCCGCCACGCCTTCTTCCGCATGTGCACACGAGGCCGCCGACCGCTGTTGTTGCTTGCTTCCACCTAGCCGCGCTGTGTCACTGTGGCATGTGCCGTGCCAGTGCCGCTCACTGTCAATGCCGAGCCGTCCCGTCTAACGCGCTCCACGGCGCACTATCAACCGCTCGGGGCTTTTGCCACCCCGTTCAAGATGTTTCGCGCCTAACCTCAGTGCCTGGCCAGCTGCACGTGCGTGGACGCGCGCTTCCATTGGTCCTTGCCAGCCTCGACCGCGCCGAAGACTGTGACCGCCATTATGGTCACAACACCGTCAAGCACGGACGCCATCCTGCGTCGGTTCCGTCCGATTCAATCACCCCTGTCCAATTACTCTTCCCAGTTGAAGGGCATGATATTTATCTAGCCACCTAGCCCATGTCGATCGTCAGTAGTGCACCACAGTCGGTGAATTTTAGAAACTCGCCGTCGCCAGTCTTCTCCCCACCGGAACAGAGCATGTTGGGGGTAAGCTTCCACGATCGTCCTTAGTTCGATTGCTCACACTCTTGGACTGCCCTTGACCTTCCAGTGTTGATGCTCGTCGTAGTTTTGCCGGAGACATGGCTGGTGGTGGTGTGGCGCGCGGGTGCTGGCTCGGTGCGCCGCCGTGCCCTTCACCGCGCACGTGGCCAGCACCACATGGGACCTCCCCGTACGCACCAACAGTTCGGCTGTCCACAAGGTATGACGCTGGTGCTCACGCACCACTTCTTTTCCTTCCCCATCCTCCTCACTCGCCGAAACGGCTTCGACGTCGTCGCGGAATGTGTTGCTCTGGCCGCCGTCGTGGTTGGCAGGGCTTGGGTACTCCTCCGAGTCGCCATTCGCCTCCCAGCGTCACCGCGTGAGCCGAGGATGGCGGTCGACTCCTTATATTGGTCAACATGGGTCCTAGGTGCCCGGCGAGGCTGCCAAGTGCCGGCGGGCGCCACGCCGCCGCGCGTAGAGCCGCCAGGGGCACGCGTGCTCGAATTGGGTTAAACCCAGGGGGATAAACACGAATGTCAGAGAGGGGAATAGTGGGACAGATGGTGGTTGGATTCGTGCAAAGGCCAGGGGCTCTTTTGCAGTTGTGCGCGTGTGTGCGAGACGGGCCAGCTGGGCCGTTGCTAGGCTGGCTGCGTCACGCGCGGCCGCACCTCGGCTCACTAGGCCGAAAGTCGGGTGCGCGGTTCCTTTCCGTTTTCCAGCGGTTCATTGTTTTTCTTTTCCCTAAACTATCTATAACTTGTAAATTCAAAATAGAATTGTGTAGAAGTCCAAAAATTACGAAACCAATTTTGCTAGTTTCCTAAAATTATGATCTAGATAAAGGTGTAATTGGTTCGCGTAGTTTTATACTATTTTTAGGCTTGCTCTAATGACTTCGAGAGGTTTAATATTACCAAACATGAACTTATAAGAATTGTTATGAATAATCAGTGATAGTATTAATCCTAGAAATTTTATAGTAAGCTCCTAGTATTATTAGGTGCCCACTGTAATTTTTGTAGCTCTAAAATAATTAGTTGCTAGGATAATTAATAAGCCATAGTTTGAATATGTAGTAAATCAATAAAATGAATAACGCGACATCTCGGGTTTATATAACTAAAACACCTGTTGAGAAATAACGTTTGAATCGACAACGTGGATACGTGGCCTAGTGAGTTGGTGTGTGGCTAGCTCGCTAGCTTGCGAGACGTAGTCATACGACGAGAGTTGCGATTACTGTCTTTTACTTATGTCTCTGTGTTGCATTCGCGTAAATCATAATAGGAACGATGATGGATCGATGGAGGCGTTAATCCAAAAGATGGTGCCTTGGTGAACGTGCCCTAGAGATGTCATACTAACATTTGGTTATATTTTCACCCAGACAAGCCCCGGTGCATAACCTCTATTATTCTGCACTTTATTTATGCTTGTGCATTAAGTTTTAAGGAGTTGAATGAAACCCACTTGCATATACATATCCTGATCTCATGAGTCTTACTAGTATATCAGGATCGTGTAGATAGCTATGCTACAGGACTCCGATAGAAGTCGAGTGATTGTCTGTCACTCGCGAGAGATAGGAAATATATTATTGTTACTATTATCATGTTACTATCACATGATATATATATATATATATATATATATATATATATATATATATATATATATATATATATAAATATATATATAAAATTGGAGACCGGGCGAGACTGTACTTGGAATTAGATATGGACTTGGTTGGGCAATCCGAGCGAGGCTCTGGTTGCATTTGTCCCGCCTGTGTTGATTAAGGACCGTTCGTTGCACTGGACCCCCGGTCAAGTCACAGATTTATTATCTCGAGCACATACTTGCTTATGGGAGCGGGAAGACTTGTTACTCTCTTTTCATGGGCTCCGGCTCTTTCCGGACCGACTGATTGGAGGCGGGGATAGGTGGAGGTCTAAGCACCACTTTGAGGCCGGGCCTCAAGTGTGGGGGCTTGGAGTCCAAGTTTGGACGAGAACATAGAACCCGTGACAGGAGTGGAACAGGTTGGTCTCGCTCGTGCCTAGGGTGCGAGCGAGGCGTGTGTTTTTCGAGGTACCCAGCTGGACCCATTGATTCGCGAATCGCTGTTTCTACGTGATGGTACGGCTTGACTGCACTCTGGCACCGTAGTAAGAACTGAAAGATGAAAGATGAAAAGATGGTTCTGATGGCTTAACCTTTGCTTGAAAGTAGAACAGGTGCTTACCTATAATGGTTGGTTAACGAACTACTAATAACTGCTAATAAAAAAAATTTAATATAAGGATGCACCTTTAGTAATGCTTTCTGCAGTTGCAATATACCACAAGCCAGATAGCCTTGTATATCCTTAGAGTCTTTTCTTTCCTTCTAACGGGTAAGTCTTGCAGAGTACAATTGAGTACTCAGGGTTTGTTCTACCCTGTTGCAGGTAACAGGAACAACTGGAGCTGACACTTGTATGTGAAAACCTCCTGGTGGGCTCAGTGAGGATTACCTTTACGTGCGGACATAGAGTTGATTTAAACTTTCACCAAGAGTGTTTTTCAAAAGAAAGACTTATAACCTGTTATCATTTCATGTATATAAATGTTTTTCATAAAAATGTTTAACTTGACCTTAAATGATTTTATTTCGGCTGAAACTCTGATAACATTTTATATTCTACTGTTATACTCAAATAAGGAATTACTCTAATGTTGTACTAAAAGTGATGTAAGAAATTGCAAAGTTGTTGTAAGCTTTATCTCTCATTTATGATCCTGAGGAAAAATGTGGACTTTCGAGGTCTCCCGTTGGGTGTGCTCGATGGAACTGCATAGTTTAGTGTGCTCCCTTGGGTACTTAGTGTCTAATAGAAGACAAGTACACTTAGGAGGACATTAGATTAGGCGGTTCTGCCACAAGAGGTATGTTGTAAGTGTTTCGTATCGGTGTTGCAAAAGTTGATCGGGATGTTGCATATGTTGCAATCGCTATCCATGTATGATTCAAGTGTATGTTCCAAATGTTTCATCTGTATCAGACGTATGTTGCATGCGTTATCATCTGGATGTTGCATATACATGCATGTTGCATGCGTATGTTAAGTGTTTTCAGGTGTTTCATACGTCTGTTGCAAGTGTTTTATCTGGACGTTGCATATGCTTACAATGGTTTTCAATTGTTTTTAGGGTGTTTTTTGCAAGTGTTTTAGACACATGTTTCAAGTGTTTCATCTGTCTTCTTTTATATGTTGCAATTATTGTATCTGGATGTTTTAAAAGTAGATCAAGTGTTGCACATAGGATGCGCGTGGGAAGCGGCTGACGGCGCGAGTGACGTTCAGGGAGACACGGGCCCGCTGCTGCAGAGCGCTGGGGCGCTCGCTCGCAAGCCCGATACACCGGTGTCGCTCGCTCGCTGATGAGCGGGTATTGTTCGACACTAGCGTCCCAGATTAGACGTCTCGGTGTTAGCAAGTCCGCTTCCAAATTGCCCCGTTACAAAGGAAAGGACCTTTGAAGAATAAGGCCTCGTTTGGTTTGGTGGAGTTAAAGTTTAACTCCCATCACATCAATGTTCCCTCAAATGCATGGAGTACTAAATGTAGACTAATTACATGCATGTCGGCACAGATTATGAGTAATTTACGAGACAAATCTATTAAGCCTAATTAGTCCAAGATTGGAAATTTTTTGTCAAATAAGACGAAACTGCTATAGTGTTAGTTAAACTTTAACATCCAAACCAAACGGGCCTAAGACAGATGGGCAGCTCCTGCGCGGTTTGATAGTTTAGGATTGAATATCCAGACTTCGGCAACAGTTTAGGGTTGAATATCAAATCTATACCTATAAAAGTAGGTAGAGCTAGAACCGTACAATCTTCAACTCAGATTAAACACAGTTGACAGTCTATCATGAAGGGGAAAAAATCTACTAGTAATCAATACATTTCCGAAATAAAAACCGGAACACACGAATAATGTACATTAATTAAACATGCCCACATGAATGAACCTGACCGAAACCTGCGTCAATACGGGAGCCTAACGTTGAGCCTTCTGAGCCAGATGGAGTGCAGCACCATGCGGATCATGTCGAACCGCTGCGCCGGCCGGTGCACCACGAAGTGCCGCTGCGCCTGCAGCACCCTGGCGCGCAGCACCCGGTACCTCCGCTCGGACACCCCCTTGAGTATGTCCTTGAGCTCAGGTATCCTCGCCGGCGGCACCGTCACCGACATCTTGCTCCAGTCCAGCACGTCTTTGAACGGCGGCGGGTACCCATCGGAGATGATGACGGGCACGCAGCCGCTGAACACGGACTCCACCACCCTGGGGCTGGCCACCTCGAAGCCGCTGGGGCAGAGGCAGAAGCGGGCCCTGGCCATGAGCGCGTGGTAGTCCTGCCCCGCGGGGAGGTACTCGTGGATGTCCATGTCCGGGTCCTTCCTGCCGAGCCAGTACCCCAGCAGGGCCTTGCGGATGTGCCCGTGCATGCCCCCCGCGAAGAAGGCGAGCGCGGTGCGGTTCTCCGGCGGGAGGCCGGACGTGGGGCGGCGGAGGAGGCCGTCGCCGAGGTTCACCTCCGGCAGCGTGGCGTCCTTGCGCGGGCGGAAGCCCTCCGAGGTGTTGGCGTTGCACAGCACCCGGATCGCGTTGGTGTAGAGCTCCCGGTTCGCTTCGGAAACCAGCGGCGCCCAGTCGTGGCACGAGACGATGACGTGGTCGGCGCCGTGCGACCGGTTCCAGTAGGGGTACCTGTCGGCGATGACGTCGACGTAGTCGGCGAGCGCGCGGCGCATGTGCGCCATGTAGGCCGTGGTGTTGCGCCGGTAGAAAGGGTAGATGTACTGCACGAGGTTGCAGACGCTGACGGGGAGCAGGAAGGCGTGGGCCTCGCCGGGGTGGCGCGCGGCGAAGGGGTTCCGGGGGTCTTCGATCTCCTCCAAGAACTGGCCCTCGATGGAGTAGATGTCGGCAGACGGGCCGAGGTGCGTCAGCGGCGGCTCTCCTTCCCTGTACGTCCATATCTTGAACTTCCTCTCCATCTCCAGGTAGCTCCTTGATCCATGATCCGGCGATCCATGTCAAAGATTGAGTTTTTATTGATTTGTGCACGACGGTATATATGCTTTATTTGTGTCTATATGTAACAAAAACAAATCCTCTATTTGCGCATGTCGATGAGATCCGGCCATCCGGGAGAACTAAGAGAAGTACAGTAACGCATACGTGTTTACCTGTGGAACGCTCTGGGGTTTCGGTAGATGGCGCCTCGCGGCACGAAGGCGTCGCCGACGTCCTTGAAGCTCCGCCGAGCGCTCTCCGCCGCCGCCGTCGCCGGGGCCCCGCGAGCCGCGCGGCGGATGGCCGCCCGAGACCGGGCCAGGGACGACTCGATCGGCCCGACGCTCACCTGATGCACACGTACGTAGAGAGACGATCAAACGCGACGATTTTCCGCAGATTTGCGTGGTTTCCATGATGCGGCGCTTGTACACGGGCGTGCACGTGTCACGTGTGCGTACGTTACCGTACCTTCTCGGCGAGTTGCGCGCTCGCCGGCGCCTTCTGGAGCTCATGCGGAATAACGTGCCGCAGGAAGTGCTCCCGGCGGCGCTCCCGGACGATGCTGGCTGACTCGGCGCCGCCGCCCAAGAAGGCGGGAGGCGGCAGCACGAAGGCTGCGACGATGAGCGCGGAGGCGATGAGAGGCATGGCGATCGCAGCCACGCGGCCGCCGTTCTCCATGGAGGTACGAACGCGGGTTCCCGAGCTGCTCTCCTCTCTGATCGCGTGGTCGGCTACTCCAACGACCGCCCGGGCATGCTGCACCAGGCCTCTTGACTCGAAACTGCGAGTCCAGCCCCGCTGGTAAAATGCGCGCACGCAGTCCTCGTTGCGGGAACAAAGGGGAGTTTAGCGAGAGTTCGTTGCTAACAGAAGCTGCTGCCGCGCGCGGCGCAGTTAGTTTGGCAATCCGGATTTCGGGATCTAAATCTACTATACCCGGCCGCTGCATGCGCAGCACCGTGCAGCGCAGCCTGGATCTATCGGCAGAGGAGCTAGCCTCCCGGCTGATCTTGCATGCACGGCACCACCCAACGACGAGGGCGTGCGTGCACACCGCACACGGGACGCCGTGTACCGCAGGTGAGTTTTAGTTTGGTAGTACTAGTACATCGTTGGTTGATGTTGGGTCGAGGCAATATACCTGGAGAACTCTGTTGCTAGTAGCACCAAAAATGCTTGGCTCAACGCAACTCTCGTGTTTTGCGGATGTCGTTGAGGCGTTGAGCTAGCTGCTGGAACAGTTGGGTTGTTGACCATGTTAGCAAGAAACAGGACTGGAAACCATACAGCACTATTCCTTTTGAATGAATGTCATTTTTTTTCTATGCCGTGCTGTTCGCATCGTGCTAGGGATCCCACCGAACATTTATTTACAATTTGATCAAAGTTTGGGGTTAAAGAGAAGTGGCAGCTTTGACAGTCACCGCATGTTTCTGGTGGGCAATTCGGTGACACCAAAAACATTCGACATGTCCGAGAGGCTCTCTTAAACTTATTCTCTATATATATTATTCTTTAGAAAATTGCTCTCTAAATCTTTTCACCATTCCCTATTCTCTATATCTTATGAACACTCTAGAGAGCTAGCCCCTCTCTTCGTCTTTGGCTAGCGAGAAATACAAAATGGAGACTGTCTATATTTGAAGATATAATTAAAAAAAGTTATTAGAAGGTATTTTTTTAACCAAAATCTATGTTCCTATCAATTAGTAAAGATATAAAGAGGCTCTAAAGTTGTTCTAAGGGGAGTAGACCACTCACCTTCTTGAGGAAATGCACTCAAAGCAACTCCAGTACAAATCCTCAAATCAAAGCCCCCTACTTTTGATTTGAGAGCTTCTCTTGCTTTTAATTTTTGAGGGTCCGATTTTTTATCTACTCTAACAGGAGCCCTTAAATCAAAACCCCCAATTCCATTCGAGTAGACACTAGCATATGGAATCAACTCGTCATTAGGTCATGTCCACTATCGTTGCACTTAACTGAGCTATTAGGGGAGGGGGACGTGAGGCGAAGAACACCATAGATAGCTATGGGGGCGTGAGGCAAGGAGCAACAAAGATAGCATGATGGGGTCCTCGCTAGGTGAGCCACACTGAGAAGAATAGGGCGACGATATGGTAGAAAATAGGGACAAAAAAGGATGCATGATAGTGTGAGTTGGTAGCGAAAAAATTCTCAAGAAGAAATAAAGAGCTCCCTACGACCCATGGGAAATGGGGGTGAGGAAGAGATTTAGAGGGCTTCATAGAGTAGGGACTCGAGTTGGGACCCTATTGAATTAAGTTTTTTCTCTAGCACTAAAAGGTAGAATAGGGATCCTCTTTAGGTCTTGTTGAAAATGCTCTTACACAAAAGAGTGAGGAGATGGCCGCTGTCGGTGTTTAACCACCGATAGTCTGCCATGGGGGTACCCGAGACAGTTGTTTGGGCTTCGGTGCATGCTAGAACTCGACGGTGAACGCAGAGACAGTCATTTTATACAGGTTCGTGCCCTCAATCGTGATCGAGTAATAACCTTACGTCCAGTCGGCGTTATCCTTTGCGTTGGAATGATTGTGTTGTTTCTTGTTACAGGGGTGCCCATGACCTTTGTTTATATCGATAGAGAAGGTCGTGGTGCGATTACAGTCCTAGTCGAATCCAGAGAAGGTGTCTTGAACTAAATACAGAAGGTACATGAATTCGGCTAGTCTGACCTATTCTACTTGGAGTCGACGTAGCAGACGCTACAACTCTTCTCGCTTTTGCCCGTGGGCCAGGCCAAGGTTCACGATTTAGAGTCACATCGCTAGGGAACCCTGTGGGTCCCACATCAACAAGCCCCCGATCATTTCACGGTTGAACTCGAAGACCTCCTTGTTTCTCCGGCTTTGCATGACGAACCAAGCTTGTTCCGGGTTCTTTCGATATGAAGCCTTGAAGTGGTCCTATCTTGAAGAAGTCTTTTGGGCGACGTGTGTTTTTCAAAGAAAAAGGGTACTCACTGAGTATAGCCCCCAAGCCTCTTGCTATTTGGAACAAAAAGTTAGAGGGTCTTGATTTTGATTGTTGAAAAAACTAAATATCCCTCATGAGGATATGTACCCTGCAGCCCCCGAGCATCTTTCTAGATTCTTTTTGATCATCAAGAACTCGGATAGAGGGTCTTTTGTCGTCTTCTTAGGTAGCCATCTTTATGTCAGAGGTTATTGGTGGTTGGCGGTTGAATTGAATTCTCTGTAGTCACGAGGTGGGCAGTGTTGGTATATTCTTTTGAATATGCTTGTCCTTGAGTATTGTTCCTTCACGTGTGTGTCCTCTTTTATTGCTTTCAGTCCTTTCACTGAATCCTTTGTCAGGCTTGTTCTGTTGGTGCTCTCGGTCTATGTGCACCACTCCTTGGCCTACAAATACCCTTCTGGTGTGCTGCTTTGATTCATCAAATGTCTTGTTATATAGTCTGAAGTCCCTGTAGTCATGAATATGATAATTTATGAAGTAGAGCAGCCTCCGGACGTGAGTTGTAAGTCTTGTAGCAGATGGAAGAAGTCTTGTGATCGAGATTAGAGGTAGACTAATCTCGCAGCAGTATTGTACTAGGAAGTACGTGGTGGTAGGTGGAAGAAGTCTTGTGATATGGGATGCGTTCCATCATCCAGTAGCTTCGGGTTGATCCTTTCACACTGCCTTGCGACTGTCCGGTGCAGATCAGCGTCTGATCTAGGATCACATCGGGCTTGGGTAGACTGATACCTGTGAGCCTCACCTAGTTCGTGTTGTCCCGCTGTGCTGCTGATATCCATCTTGGATGCACTGTGTCCTTCCTTTGAAGAAAACAGTGTATCCGAGTTAAGTGTCTTCTGCCGTGTTGTAACTAGGAGCACGTAGTTGTTTCTAGAGCCATGTTCTGCCTAGGCTCCTTGTTGCTACCTTGCTCGTCGTAGTGCTGAGTTCGTTGAGTCTTGTAAAATCTGTAACTTTATGTCCTTTGATGATATTTATAATAAAAAAAATCTTTCTTTCTCAGTTTCTGTCTCCTTTTTCATTGTTTGAGTGCTTTTGAGTATTATCCGGGTTGTTTCTAAAATATCCGGGTTCTCTGGCAGCGTTCTGTATCGTCCTCTGTGATTCTTATGAATGTTGAGTTCTTTCTGATTTGTGCGAGCTGTAATAATTTGGCAATGACATAGTGTGAATGGATAAGTCTGAAAGCTACCTGTTGCACTGTACCATTGTGAAAAGTTGTGTCGTTCGTCGTTTCGGCCATGTCAGTTATGGCAAGAAACAGGTCGTTGTGTTCCCATGCTGTGTTAAGTGGGCCTGTTGGGCTGCGTTTTTACTGTTGTAAATATATTTAAGGGCCTTTGTTCTTCTTCTCCTTTCTTACCATGCCTTTGCCTTCTAGCATTCAGCCTTTACAAAACCCTAATATCTAGAGCTCCACCGCCGCCATTGTCGTTGCTCGGACACCGCCACTGCTCGTGCTTCCGTCATTCCTTATTGCCGGTGTATGGGCAAGAAGAAGTCGATGAGCAGCTAGTCCAAGGAAATCTTGGTGGACAAGGAGGCGTCGTTGAGTGTGATCGAGAATCAAGATTTTGTTGCCATGAGGGTTGCAGAGAAGATCTGGCCATCCCCGTCTACGACGAAAGACCAGCTGCAGGAGTTGGTTAGTGACGGCCTGATCCAGGTGCAAGGCTTTGCGGATTAGAAGACTCCAAGTCAGCATCGGGTTCCCGCTCTTAATCCTGGCGAAATTGTCTTGTTCGTCTCCTTTATCCGTGCTGGCTTTTGCCTCCCAGCGTCTTCTTTTCTTCATCGTTTTCTCCAATATTTTGGGATTTGTTTAAATCACTTGACTCTGAATGGTGTCCTTCACTTGTCAGTGTTTGTCCATCTCTATGAAACCTTCCTTGGAATCCCCCCTTCCATCTCCTTGTTTTGTTATTTCTTTCGTCTGAAACCACACCCCCGGAGTGATAATATTTCTTCTCTGGGTGGTTGTGGGATTCAATTCCATCAGGGAAAAAAGAATCTCTTTTCAACTATGACTGGTTGATTCTGTGAAGGAGTGGCGTTCCGAGTGGTTTTACGCCGGAAACATGCTCCCCGCTCTTGCTGTTCACTCTGATTCTGGTCCCTTAGTCAATGATCGTTGGGAGAAGAACCCTCTGTCGAGCGAAGAGCTTAAGAAGATCCAGCCATTGCTTGAGAGAATCTGGGTTCTGATGCAGCAAGGCCTGACTAGCTTCAAAATCATCGCCAGTTATCTGCGTCAGTGAGTTCAACCTTTGAAAGCGAGGGAGAACTACAGTTTTGAGTACTCTGGAGCCAAGTACTTCTCTCATATGGTCCCGGCTCTGGAGTTAACTGAAGAAGAGGTGCTAGAGTGCCTCAAGAAAATTCTGAAGGGAGTGAGCATCGTCCCACACATGGTCCCTGAGTATCGTATCGACAATCCGCCTCCTGTTGTGAGTTGTTTTACTTATGTGAGTACTTTTCTCTATATTTCCTTCATTGTTGGTACTTTCTGTCTTCAATTTCTTGCTCAATCTTTCTCCTTTGGTAATCTTGCTTATTTGTAGGAATTGGGGCATAACTTTGTTGATTCGATCCCCACTGATGACAACCCTACTGGGGTGAAAGTTAAAGAGAACCTTGCTAGAGCGTCTTCAACCAGTAAGTCTCAAGCCACCACCATCCTTCCTGGTGCTTCCATCGTAGAACTTGACCCACACGTTGAGTATGTTCCTCGTCCAGTTCCTTGTGCTCCTCGTAGCGTTAGCAAGAGGGCACGAGCGGACGCCGCTTCCGCCGAGATGTCTGCTACCAAGAAGCTGTAACATCCTGGGTTTTTGATCAAGAAAAAATATGAACTTTTCAAAAATTTCCCTGTAATTGTGTGGAGCACATAGTTTATAGGTCTAACCCAAGTCTAGCTCACTAACAGTCATTGCATCAATATAGATTTGGTTGTATAAGTATGCCAGAGTTCTTTAGTTGGATTAGGGTTTATGTTTGGAGTGCACAATCCGTAGCAAACCCCTCTCGAATTCCTTGAGAGATCAACTCCAATTCCATTATGGCCTTTTCCAAATTCCTCTTTTGAATCTCCATCTTAGATCTCTTTTGAAAACTCATCTCAAACCCCATTTGTTCCATCTCAAAACCTTGGGGCGTAAATAGGAAGACCATCCTTCTCCTGCTTGGCTCAAACCCATTTCGAATTTCTTTTGAATATCTCCCAAATTACCAAGTCACAAAAGATGAAACCCTTTTCCCCTTTTCTCTTCTCCAATATTCCCGGTTGAGTCCCTCTCAAATCTCCCCCAAATTATTTCCCAAATTCACTTGGGAATTTCTCCTCTGAAATCTCTTCCAAATCCCTTTTAAATCTCTACCAAATCCATAAATTCATAAAGTCACAAAAAGTAAATCCTTCTCCTCGCTCTGGCCCAAGCCGTCAGTGTGGCCTAGCCGGCCATCTCCCGCTCCCTCATCCCCTTCACCCGCCAGGCCCAACACCCCTCCTCTCTACCTGGCCCAGGCAGACAGACCAAGCTAGGTCGCAGCTGCCCTTGCCGGCCCAACTACCCTCCTTCCTCTGGCCATTCGTCACCCCCGTAGGCCCATACGTGAGCCGCTGGCCCAAGTCACGAACATAGGCCCAGCAACAGCTGTGCCTTGCCTGGGAACCCTAGAGCAGAGGCGCTTCCGACCGTGCCCCAGGAGCCACTGCCGCCGCCGCCCGAATAGGAACCCGCGTGCCCCGGCACCTCAACATCCGTACCCTCTGCCCTGCATCCATCGACGCGTGTCCTGGCCATCACATCAATGACACGGACATCGGGACGGCCTCCGAACCCTAGCCAGTGCTGCTATTTAAGCCCGTAGCCGCCGCCCTCTATTTCTCCCTCGACATGCCGCCACTACCCTTCTCCATTCCCCCAGCCGCCGTCGCCGCCTCCAGCCCATCAAGCCGCTCCACCGTAACCCGCTCGCCACCATGTCCGGCCGGCCACCACTGACCTCTCCTAGACATCGTGGCCTCGCCTAGCCTTCCTCTTCGCCATGCAGATGCGCCAAGCCGCCCTCGCTGCAGGAACCTTGTCGAGCCATGTTCCTCCTCCATGTCACGCCTACGATCTCACCGGCGCCACTCCTCTGCTCTCCTCCATCGCCACCGCCACTTCTCTGCCCCCCTCCACCTCTTCCGCGTGAGCCACGGCCACAGCACCAAGCACCACCATCGGTAGAGCCTCCCGCCCGGCCGCGGTCTAGCTCAGCGCCGCCGTCGGGAGATCGACTCCACCAAGCACCAAGCCACGACACTCGGTTGATCTCGCCTTGAGGACCGCAACACTGACGCTGAGCTCTGGCTTCTGGGCCTCTTCCTCGACGTCAAGCTAGGAGCACATCTAGGCCCTGCGTCACGTCATGCTCCACCCAGTCGTGTCCACCCACTCGCTATGCCACGCCACCAGCTGGCTACAGTGAACCCCGACGCCATGACCAGCACCGTCTTCGGCCCGTGCTCCACCTCGTTGCCAGCTACCTCACCGGGTCCACTGCCAACGGTGAGCCACCAGGGCAGAAGCCCTTCTTTTCCTTCATCTTGATGCTGATCCACTAAGCTTGGCTTTGTGCCATTGTTTTCACCGTAGCAGAGAAGCCTCTATCAGAGTCATGGCCATCGCCCCCCTCCACCCTCGCTGGGACGGACAGCAGCGCCCCCTCACTGTCCATCTCTGTTTTCGGCCATCGTGCTGTGAACGTTTTCTTGCAGGGAGGGGTACACCTCGATTCTCCTAGGTGTGGCTGCCCCGTACCGCTCCACCGGAGCTCCGTTGCCCACCGGGATGCCTGCTGCCACATCTCGGACAGCAGTGAGCCAACGCTCCACCGTAGCCCACACCTTTAAGGTCGACCCCATTTCAACTTAGCCGACGCCACCCTTTGGCATCGCAAACCTCTACTCTTTATTTTGTTCACCTATTCATACATCACAATATCATCTATAATGGTTCATGCATTTGAGACATGACTTATTTATGATAATTACCTATTCTTGTTCATTCACTTGATCATCTATGACTATAAATGCTTGTGCCGTGCCTTTGCCGCCGGTCTACTTATCTTTATCTATCTCGCTATGGATATGTGCTACTCCAAGTCATTCGTGAGTCGGTTGTCATGTGTGTGTGGTGGTTCCTTGTGAGTGTTGTGTTATTGTCTGCTTGTGGACCGTGCCTTCGAGCTAGTTGAGAGAGCGAGTGTTCGAACGTTGCAACCGCGAGTTCGTCTAGCATATCCCTTCTCTTGTGTTTTAGTTGTCTTCCGCCGAACTACGATCGTTAGCTCCTGTTCTTGTCCCTAGGATGTGGTCATTGTGGACTCGGACTCGATGTCGTTATCGACACGGTTTTTATCCACATGAATCGAGCCCTCCGTGACCAACTCTATTGGGATAGGAATTAGGGGACAACCTTTGTATGTCGACGGATGCCAACTGGTGTAGGTTGAGCTCATGGCCGTGAGTCGCCTCGCCATGGCCACCGAACTCTACCTCTTTTGTTCGCTTGTTTTATCCTAACCAACTCGTATGCTCGTACCACTTTGACCATGGCGTTTCTTTGGATCTAGCGATGACAACCGCATCACTATGAGCCGTAGAAATAGCCTTGTGCCATTTAGTTGCATGGTTGTGGTGCCCTACAAGTGGGTTTGGATCGTGGGATCATGTCTCCTTTCTTTCAACCTTCGTCTGTTCCATGACGAGTTGGTTGAAGGAGCGCAGATTCCGTTCTTCTCTCTCTTCCTTTGTTCTCGATTCCCATTGATCCAGAAAGATGTGGGTTGAGTCCTTTGCTTGTTTGGTGTTGTTTCTCTTTTAATTCCATTCCTTCGATTCTCGTCGTTGCTATGGCGTGTGGATTAAAGGAAGATGAATCTCGTGTCTCCTGCCGTCTTTTGGCTCTTTCGTGCTTAAGCCCTTGTATGCTTGTACCTATTAGACCATAGCATATCTTCGGTTCTTGTGGTGACAACCGCACCGCTAAGAACCCTAGGGATGCCTTATGCATTTAGTGCACCTAGATCTTGGTACCCTACAAGTAGTTTGGGCACTCATGCTCTCTTGTGTGTCGCTTCTTTCGATGCCCCGTCTCTTGCCATGGTGTGTGCAATGGAAGAAGTAGACCACCTCTCTTCTCTTCTCCCCCATTCCACCCTCTCTTGGTTCTTGTCAATTATAATGGCGTACGGAGTGGGAGAACGGAACTTCTCCTGCTAGTAGTCCTTTGGTTCTCGTCAGTTTCCATGATGCTCGGATCGAAAGCCGTCAATTATAATGGCATACGGAGTGGAAGAACGGAACTTCTCCTGCTTGTATTCCTTTGGTTCTTGTCAGTTTCCATGACGCTCGAATCGAAAGCCACGAGCCATGGTGTTTGCTTAGGATGAGCTAGGGCCTATGCCATTTCTATTTAAGTCGTACGGGTCGACACGATCGACCTAGGAAGTACTGGCTAGGCTAAGACCTAAGTTTGTGCTTAGCAAATCACCACTTGCATTTCTTTGGCCCAGGGATCGGACATCTGCCGAGAGGGCTAAGTCGTTCTTCCTTTTGCATTCTTTCGGTGTAGTTGTTCTTTCTATGCCTTGTTGCCTCTCTTTCCATAGTCTTTCTAGGTTTAGTGGTCTGATTGCTCTTTTGCTTGTCGCTGTATCGAGGTAATTGCATCGAGGTTAGCGTTGAACGGATCAGAACCCGTTGGAGAAAGGACATGCGGATGAAGGACTATGGAGGAGTACAACTACAAGTGCACCGAGGATCTCGGATACGACTTTTAATAGGTGTTCCATGTCCCACCTAACCTCATGGAACCTATTAGACGTGCTACATATAGATGCTAGTGCTTTACTTTCTTGCAATTGAACTATGATAGGTTGCATGGTAGACTGCTTGTAAGCCATTACCTTGTCGCAACCTATTCCCCTGCACACCCACTGATAGGCTAGATGCTCGCATTCTACTTACTGCTTTACTTTCACTACGCATTATATCTGTGATGTGATGCTTGGTGATGGGATAACGTGAGTGGATAAGGCACGTGGTGCCGATAACTTGGAAAAACTGGATAATGAACTTGGGGAGAGCTTGGCGTGCGTCTTGGGTGTGTGTGGTGAGGGTTGAGTCGATCGGACATGATCCTACAATGAGTCTTTGGGGCAAGTCATGCTAGAGGGGTGTGACCTGGGCATCCCTCGTGAGAGGTACCTATGGCAGGTGCATGTGAGAGCAGATGGGGTGTTGGTTATCCCTGGTGGAGGTGTCGTCGAGGCACGGGGTGTTGGTTATCCCCTTGAGAAGATATCCTGTCCGGTCCCCTTAAGGACTGGTATGTCTTGAGAACCGGAATCATAGGACCCTTCGTGCACACCACTCGCTCCCGATGGGCGGGAGACGATTACCCGACTGACTTGGGCGGTGCCACTACTACTAGGTTGAAAGGTGATAGTGTAGGGAGGTACGGGCATGGGGGCCCACACCCTCCTAAGATAGCGTAGTGACCTTGGGGTCCCGGTACTATGTCTCACAGTCTCAGTGTTTTGGTGGACGCCGAGGTGGCCCAAGGCTGAGTGGTAGGGTGGTACCGTACCGGTTGGGAGGCAGTCGGCATCAGCCTAGGCGGGGCACCGTCGATGATGGTGATCTTGTGGATTTCCAGGTGTACACGCTCTGTAGAGTTGATCGATCTATACGTATAGCCGCGTTCGCGGATATGGACATTCCTATGACCTACGCTTCACTTGATTAGAGAGAGGAGTCCTTTCTACCTTTCCCCTGGTTTTGGTGTTGGATCCGGTTTTGGTCGTTGAGGCAAGGTACGAGCAGGAGTCGTACTTACCGCCTAGAGAGTGTGAGAGTGTGGTGAGATGTGCGTGATGGGATGGGAGAACGTGTGGTTGAGATGAAGTAAAATTTGATGAACTATTATTGTAAAATATTGATGAACTTGCATAGGAAACCTACAACCATATATTGGTCTATTCAACTATCCTTGCATTCCACTTACCACAAAGCATACGAAAAAGCATAGGGTGGGAGACAGTGGCCAGTACAAATTGTACTGATAGATTTTGGATAGGTTTGGACGAGGTCTACGATGACCACAAGGACTTGGATTAGGAGTAGATGGTTTCGTGCCTACGCTCAAGTGTGGTTGAGAAGATGGAGTCTACACCCGCTGATATTCTACGCCAACTCTGATGACTGCCATGAAGAAGGAGCCTTCACCCGCCGATGCACTATAACGACTCTGATGAAGATATGTGTGTGTTTCCGCTAGATTAATCGATGTAATAGGTGTGTTACCCAGTGTTGTAAAGCCTTGTAACATGTAAATCTATGATGTATGACTATGATATCAGCTGATAATTGATAATGTGATGGATTGCTCTCGTGATCTACTACATTATAAATCGTATCTGTGGATTTTCCCTTCGAGGAAAATCGAGATCGTTTCAGTTGGTATCAGAGCCATACTTGACCCTAGGACGAGACCCGTAGAACCAAACACTAGTTTAGAAGCCAAACATCCTGCCTAAGGTAGAATTATGGGTGCTAACACTTGTTTCCCTCCTCGCCTTGAATTTTGCTGCTAACTGGCCTTCCCAAACATGGAGAGTTGACCTTTATGAAATATACCCCTTACAGCCACGCTAGTCGGTACATGTGTTAGGCTTGAAGGTTTAGGAGTCGCCTTCTGCCAACACTGTGCATATAGGAATTGTAATGCTGCTTGATTGCCTGAATGTTGTGTTTGTTGTGCTTCTTATTGTTTGAGTGTAGGCTATAAAGCTATTTTGTGTATGTGAGACTCTAGATACCGGATAACCTAGCCGGCCAAACCCAATGCCATCCTATGACTGGATAAGTGACCCCCCGACTAACAAGAATTAAAATATAAATCTGATGCATCATGTCTTTCTCAAACTATTTCAAAAATTGTTTTGGCTTCCAACTAAATGCATTAATTGCCCTCCCTATGTTGTTTCAAAAAGTCCCCTCTTTAGCAAAAGAATTTCTGTTTCAAGGGAAAACGGTCTTCAAAACTTCTTAAAAGTTTTCCTGTTTCACAATAAAAATAGTTTTAATTCTTTTCTCAACCTGATTTGATAGCAAAAGCTCTTTGCGAAATAGTTTGAAAACCCGTTCCCTTCTCAAAAGTGTTACAATTTCACTTTTTAAAAACAAAAGTTTTACTTTTCAATCAACAAAATGTTTTCAAACCAAAATCATTGGCTCAGTTTTGTTTTTAAAGCTTTTGATTTCAACCTGGGAGCCAAATTCTTTTCAAAATGAACCTTGTTTTCACAAAGGGGTTTGCAATTGATTTATAAACAAAACCCTGGTGAAAAGATTTTGATTGTAATCCTTCCAAAAATTTTAGCAAAACCAAAATTAACTTTCCAAATCTAGTTTCAAAGTGTTGCTTCGGAAAAAGGTGTCTGAAAACAAAAATTCAATTGTGAAAGCTTTACCTTTCAAGTGAGAAATGATTTGAAATCATCTTCAAACTACTATTGTTTCAAAAAAAAGGGAAGCAACTCTTTGTTTTCAAAACAAAAATAAGTTTCAAAATCTTTTGATTTGAAATCTTCCAAAAGAAAATTGTTTTGATTTAGAAAACAAAAGCTTTCAAAGGATTTTGTTTCCAAAACTTGCATGGATTTCAACATGTTTTTCAAAAGTTTTGCAACTCACCCTCCCTCATCATTCAAATAGAATTTCAAGAACTGCATGTCATGAAAAGTCTTGGAAAAACCCCTAGTATTTGCAAAACATTTTCATCAAAATGATTTCAAATTCCGTGTACTCGCTACTTCAAAACGTCTTTTCCAAAAGGCCCGTTTGGGAAAGTATATAAACCTGAATCGATTTCTAAAACTCCCCCTTTCGAATGGCCCAAATGTTTCTGAAAAATCGTTTTGAAAGAGGTTTTGGAAAAATAAAAACCCTTCTATAAGAGTTTTGATTTCACAAACTGAAAATCTATTTAAAGTGTTTCCAGAAATCTCTTCTAATGAACTATTTCGACTCAAAAATTCAAAAGTTTTGATTTGAGTTCAAACACCAAAGTGGGTTACAACCTATGTCAATTATCTTTGTGAAGATTTGATTTCAAAATCTAAAGGTTGTGACCTTCCTCCTTGCAAGAGTTGCGAAATAAAAGATTTAAAACCATGTTTTCCAAAACATGACTTCCATAACCATTTTACAAAGGCTTTTCCTCGTCCTTTCATAAAACTCTCCCCTCCCACTAGCTTGGGATTTCGAGTTGTTGCCGAGGACTTAATTGGTAGTGAGCCGTGATCATAACCCTTGGTGCCGCTATGAAACTTGGGGCCCCCTGTGTGATGCATCCACATGGCTGCCGCCGGGCGTATGTAGGTATTGAGGTACGTGACTGTGACCGCTTCCAAGTGGTACCCACATACAACACTAATCCTAAGCTTAGCTTTTCAAAAACCCTACTCAAAAAGCAAAAATTTGAAAAAAAGTTTTATTTCAAACGAAAGATGTTTTGGATTTCAAAAATCTCCACTCAAAAACCCTGCCTTGTTCTATCAAAAGTTTTCAAAACTCAAGGCTTTGCGAAATAAACTATTGTCTTGGAGTAAAAACGGCTTTTGAAAAAAAATGGAATTTTGAAAAGTCTTGCCCCATTCAAAACTTTTGGCCTCTTTCAAATGTTTTAAAAACCTTATCCATAACTCAAAAGGCTTTGTAAAAAGGTATTTCAAACCCTTTTTGTGTGTGTGAGCTTCAAAATTTTTGAAAAAGGCGATTTTCTTCAAACAACGTTTTCAAAAGTGTATTCGTATGAAAACCCCTTTTCAAGGTCCCTTAAAAAAATGCATCATGCAAAAGGATTTTAGGTTTAAAAATTTAAAACCAACTTCAAAAGAGATTTTGTTTTCAAAGGTAAACTATTCAAGCTGCTTCCCTATCTTGCAAAAAGAAAAAGGGATTTTGTTTCAAAAAGGAAAGCTCCTTCGAAAGTGTGTTGCTTCAAAAACCCTTGTTTATAGAAAAATAGTTTTCCCAACTAGTTTCTAAACTTGCTTTACAAAATTTTGGGTGCATGAAAATGTTTTCAACAGATCTTTAAACTTGTTTCCCCAAAACTCTGGATTACAAAAGCAAAATGATTTCAAAAGAAATCTCAACTTGGTTTGCAAAAGTTTCAAGAACTCTCCTGTGAAAAAGTTTTCCTCCCAAAAACTAATTTGTGAAAGCAAACTACTTCTCCCTTCTCCGTTCAAAAGATTTTATGAAAACTACTCTTCAAAAGCCCTTCATTCAAAAGCTCCATTGCAAAATCATGATGCACTAATACATGTTGAACATATACTGAAAGCCATCAACCTTAGATAAACCTATCTGCCACCTTTCAGGAGTAACGGCCCTAAATCTCGGGGACGAGATTTCTGTAAGGGGGGTGGACTGTAACATCCCGGGTTTCTGATCAAGCAAAAATATGAACTTTTTAAAAATTTTCCTGCAATTGTGTGGAGCACGTAGTTTATAGGTCTAACCCAAGTCTAGCTCACTAACAGTCATTGCATCCATATAGATTTGGTTGTAGAAGTATGCCAGAGTTCTTTAGTTGGATTAGGGTTTGTGTTTGGAGTGCACAATCCGTAGCAAACCCCTCTCGAATTCCTTGAGAGATCAACTCCAATTCCGTTATGGCCTTTTCCAAATTCCTCTTTTGAATCTCCATCTTAGATCTCTTTTGAAAACTCATCTCAAACCCCATTTGTTCCATCTCAAAACCTTGGGGCGTAAATGGGAAGACCATCCTTCTTCTGCTTGCTCAAACCCATTTCGAATTTCTTTTGAATATCTCCCAAATTACCAAGTCACAAAAGATGAAACCCTTTTCCCCTTTTCTCTTCTCCAATATTCCCGGTTGAGTCCCTCTCAAATCTCCCCCAAATTATTTCCCAAATTCACTTGGGAATTTCTCCTCTGAAATCTCTTCCAAATCCCTTGTAAATCTCAACCAAATCCATAAATTCATAAAGTCACAAAAAGTAAATCCTTCTCCTCGCTCTGGCCCAAGCCGTCAGTGTGGCCTAGCCGGCCATCTCCCTCTCCCTTATCCCCTTCACCCACCAGGCCCAGCACCCCTCCTCTCTACCTGGCCCAGGCGGATAGACCAAGGTAGGTTGCAGCTGCCCTTGCCGGCCCAACTACCCTCCTTCCTCTGGCCATTCGTCAGCCCCCGTAGGCCCATGCGCGAGCCGCTGGCCCAAGTCGCGAACATGGGCCCAGTAGCAGCCGTGCCCTGCCTGGGAACCCTAGAGTAGAGGCGCTTCTGACCGCGCCCTAGGAGCCGCTACCGCCACCGCCCGAATAGGAACCCACGCGCCCCGGCACCTCGACGTCCGTACCCTCTGCCCTGCATCCATCGACGTGTGTCCCGGCCATCACATCAATGGCACAGACACCGAGATGGCCTCCGAACCCTAGCCAGTGCCGCTATTTAAGCCCGCAGCCACCACCCTCTGTTTCTCCCTCGACACGCCGCCACTACCCTTCTCCATTCCTCTAGCCGCCGTTGCCGCCTCCAACCCATCGAGCTGCTCCACCGTAACTCGCTCGCCACCACGTCCGGCCGGCCACCACTGACCTCTCCTAGACGTCGCGGCCTCGCCCAACCTTCCTCTTCACCATGCAGACGTGCCAAGCCGCCCTCGCTATAGGAACCTCACCGAGCCACGTTCCTCCTCCATGTCACGCCTACGAGCTCGCCGACGCCACTCCTCTGCTCTCCTCCATCGGCACCGCCACTTCTCTACCCCCCTCCACCTCTTCCATGTGAGCCACGACTGTAGCACCAAGCACCACCACCGGGAGCGCCTCCTACCTGGCCATGGTCTAGCTCAGCGCCGCCGTCGGGAGATCGACTCCACCAAGCGCCAAGCCATGCCACTCGGTTGATCTCGCCTTGAGGACCGTAGCACTAACGCTGAGCTCCGGCTTCTAGGCCTCTTCCACGACGTCGAGCCAGGAGCGCATCTAGGCCTTGCGTCACGTCGTGCTCCACCTAGTCGTGTCCACCCACTCGTTGTGCCACGCCACCAGCCTGCTGCAGTGAACCCCGACGCCATGACCAGCACCGTCTTCGGCCCGTGCTCCACCTCGTTGCCTGCTACCTCGCTAGGTCCGCTGCCAACGGTGAGCCACCAGGGCAGAAGCCCTTCTTTTCCTTCATCTTGATGCTGATCCACTGAGCCGGCTTTGTGCCATTGTTTTCACCGCAACAGAGAAGCCGCTATTGGAGTCGTGGCCATCGCCCCCCTCCACCCTCGCTGGGACGGACAACAGCGCCCCCTCACTGTCCATCTCTGTGTCCGGCCATCATGCTGTGAATGTTTTCTTGCAGGGAGGGGTACACCCCGATTCTCCTAGGTGTGGCTTCCCCGTACCGCTCCATCGGAGCTCCGTTGCCCACCGGGATGCCTGCTGCCACATCTCGGATAGCAGCGAGCCAACGCTCCACCGCAGCCCACACCTTTAAGGTCGACCCCATTTCAACTTAGCCGACACCACCCTTTGGCATCGCAAACCTCTACTCTTTATTTTGTTCACCTATTCATACATCACCATCTCATCTATAATGGTTCATGCATTTGAGACATGACTTATTTATGATAATTACCTATTCTTGTTCATTCACTTGATCATCTATGACTATAAATGCTTGTGCTGTGCCTTCACTGTCGGTCTACTTATCTTTATCTATCTCGCTATGGATATGTGCTACTCCAAGTCGTTCGTGAGTCGGTTGTCGTGTGTGTGTGTGGTGGTTCCTTGTGAGTGTTGTGTTATTGTTTGCTTGTGGACCTGCCTTCGAGCTAGTCGAGAGAGCGAGTGTTTGAACGTTGCAACCGCGAGTTTGTCTCGCCATGGCCGTAACGCCGAGCATATCCCTTCTCTTGTGTTTTAGTTGTCTTCCGCCGAACTTCGATCGTTAGCTCCTGTTCTCGTCCTTGGGATGTGGTCATTGTGGACTCAGACTCGATGTCGTTATCGACACAGTTTTTATCCGCATGAATCGAGCCCTCCGTGACCAACTCTATTGGGATAGGAATTAGGGGACAACCTTTGTATGTCGACGGATGCCAACTGGTGTAGGTTGAGCTCATGGCCGCGAGTCGCCTCGCCATGGCCACCGAACTCTACCTCTTTTGTTCGCTTGTTTTATCCTGGCCAACTCGTATGCTCGTACCACTTTGACCATGGCATTTCTTTGGATATAGCGATGAAAACCGCATCACTATGAGCCGTAGGAATAACCTTGTGCCATTTAGTTGCACGGTTGTGGTGCCCTATGAGTGGGTTTGGATTGTGGGATCATGTCTCCTTTCTTTCAACCTTCGTCTGTTCCATGACGAGTTGGTTGAAGGAGCGCGGATTCCATTCTTCTCTCTCTTCCTTTGTTCTCGATTCCCATCGATCCAGAAATATGTGGGTTGAGTCCTTTGCTTGTTTGGTGTTGTTTCTCTTTTAATTCCATTCCTTCAATTCCCGTCGTTGCTATGGCGTGTGGATTAAAGGAAGATGAATCTCGTGTCTCCTGCCGTCTTTTGGCTCTTTCGTGCTTAAGCCCTTGTATGCTTGTACCTATTAGACCATAGCATATCTTCGGTTCTTGCGATGACAACCGCACCGCTAAGAACCCTAGGGATGCCTTAGTACATTCAGTGCACCTAGGTCTTGGTACCCTACAAGTAGTTTGGGCACTCATGCTCTCTTGTGTGTCGCTTCTTTCGATGCCCCGTCTCTTGCCATGGTCTGTGCAATGGAAGAAGTAGACCACATCTCTTCTCTTCTCCCCCATTCCACCCTCTCTTGGTTCTCATCAATTATAATGGCGTACGAAGTGGGAGAACGGAACTTCTCCTGCTTGTAGTCCTTTGGTTCTCGTCAGTTTCCATGACGCTCGGATCGAAAGCCGTCAATTATAATGGCGTATGGAGTGGGAGAACGGAACTTCTCCTGCTTGTAGTCCTTTGGTTCTCGTCAGTTTCCATGACGCTCGGATCGAAAGCCACGAGCCGTGGTGTTTGCTTAGGATGAGCTAGGGCCTATGCCATTTCTATTTAAGCCGTACGGGTTGACACGATCGACCTAGGAAGTACTGGCTAGACTAAGACCTAAGTTTGTGCTTAGCAAATCACCACTTGCATTTCTTTGGCCCAGGGATCGGACATCCGCCGAGAGGGCTAAGTCGTTCTTCCTTTTGCATTCTTTCGGTGTAGTTGTTCTTTCTATGCCTTGTTCCTCTCTTTCCGCAGTCTTTCTAGGTTTAGTGGTCTGATTGCTCTTTTGCTTGTCGCTGTATCGAGGTAATTGCATCGAGGTTAGCGTTGAACAGATCAGAACCCGTTGGAGAAAGGACATGCAGATGAAGGACTATGGAGGAGTACAACTACAAGTGCACCGAGGATCTCAGATACAACTTTTAATAGGTGTTCCACGTCCCACCTAACCTCATAGAACCTATTAGACATGCTACATATAGATGCTAGTGCTTTACTTTCTTGCAATTGAACTATGATAGGTTGCATGGTAGACTGCTTGTAAGCCATTACCTTGTCGCAACCTATTCCCCTGCACACCCGCTGATAGGCTAGATGCTCGCATTCTACTTACTGCTTTACTTTCACTACGCATTATATCTGTGATGTGATGTTTGGTGATGGGATAACGTGAGTGGATAAGGCACGTGGTGCCGATAACTTGGAAAAACTGGATAATGAACTTGGGGAGAGCTTGGCGTGCGTCTTGGGTGTGTGTGGTGAGGGTTGAGTCGATCGGATAGGATCCTATGACGAGTCTTTGGGGCAAGTCATGCCAGAGGGGTGCGACCTGGGCATCCCTCGTGAGAGGTACCTGTGGCAGGTGCATGTGAGAGCAGACGGGGTGTTGGTTATCCCCGGTGGAGATGCCGTCCAGGCACGGGGTGTTGGTTATCCCCTTGAGAAGATATCATGTCTGGTCCCCTTAAGGACTGGTATGTCTTGAGAACCGGAATCATAGGACCCTTCGTGCACACCACTCGCTCCCGATGGGCGGGAGACGATTACCTGACTGACTAGGGCGGTGCCACTACTACTAGGTTGAAAGGTGATAGTGTAGAGAGGTACGGGCATGGGGGCCCACACCCTCCTAAGACAGCGTAGTGACCTTGGGGGCCTGGTACTATGTCTCATAGTCTCAGTGTTTTGGTGGACGCCGAGGTGGCCCAGGGCTGAGTGGTAGGGTGGTACCGTACCGGTTGGGAGGTAGTTGGCATCAGCCTAGGTGGGGCACCACCGATGATGGTGATCTTGTGGATTTCCAGGTGTACACGCTCTATAGAGTTGATCGATCTATACGTATAGCCGCGTCCGTGGATATGGATATTCCTATGACCTACGCTTCACTTGATTAGAGAGAGAAGTCCTTTCTACCTTTCCCCTGGTTTTGGTGTTGGATCCGGTTTTGGTCGTTGAGGCAAGGTATGAGCGAGAGTCGTCCTTGCCGCCTAGAGAGTGTGAGAGTGTGGTGAGATGTGTGTGATGGGATAGGAGAACGTGTGGTTGAGATGGAGTAAAATTTGATGAACTATTATTATAAAATATTGATGAACTTGCATAGGAAACCTACAACCATATATAGGTCTATTCAACTACCCTTGCATTCCACTTACCACAAAGCATACACAAAAGCATAGGGTGGGAGACATTGGCCAATACAAATTGTACTGATAGATTTTGGATAGGTTTGGACGAGGTCTACGATGACCACAAGGACTTGGATTAGGAGTAGATGGTTTCGTGCCTATGCTCAAGTGTGGTTGAGAAGATGGAGTCTACGCCCGCTAATATTCTATGCCAACTCTGTTGACTGCCATGAAGAAGGAGCCTTCACCCGCCGATGCGCTATAACGACTCTGATGAAGATGTGTGTGTGTTTCCGCTAGATTAATCGATGTAATAGGTGTGTTACCCAGTGTTGTAAAGCCTTGTAACATGTAAATCTATGATGTATGACTATGATATCAGCTGATAATTGATAATGTGATGGATTGCTCTCGTGATCTACTGCATTATAAATCGTATCTATGGATTTTCCCTTCGAGGAAAATCGAGATCGTTTCAGAAGCCTCGTTAATCGAGTACTCGTCTAGGTACTCAAGTTGTAGGTAGCATGCTCCTAGGTGAGCATTTCAATATTTTTGTGTTTTTTGTTGTTTGTTCGTGTCCTTAATCGAGTACTTTATCTTTTCTCAGATGGTATTGTGGTTGAGTTGCTTGAGGGTGAGGAGGATGATGATGATGATGCGGTCCTCGACACATGTCAGTGAGTTGTCGTTGTATTTTTTGCCACAAGTACTTCAAGCAACGGGGGAGCTCCTACACATGCTAGTAAGCAAAAGCACAAAGCCACCTAAGCTCACTAGTAATGCTCAATAGCAAGGCTACACAAGCCAAATTATAGAACACAAATTACTTAGCTACACAAACTAAACAATGTGACTAACAAGGTTATTAAAACCAAATTAGCCACGCAAGGGAGCTACTTCTATGCTACACAAGTGAAAGGAACTAAATGGCTAGAGGGGGTTGAATAGCCTTTAAAAATTTTCTACAAACACACTAGAGCAAGTGATTAGTAACCTAAAAGGTGAAATCAATTTTGCTCTAGCTCTACAAGGGTTGCAAGCCACCTATCTAACAATTCTAGTTGCTATGATTACTAGGCACAAACAATGGCTATGTCGCTACTCACTAAGAGCTCTCAAACACGCTACACTAAAGAGCTCCACTAGGTGATACTAAGCTAGCAAGTAAGACAAGCTCTCAAAACTAAATACACTAAAGTGCTTGTTACAATTACTTTGCAAGTAAGTAAAGGAGTGAGTGGGACATTTATACCACTGTGTAGAGGAATGAACCAATCACAATAAGACCACCAATACAATCACCGGAAGAATACCAATTGCAAGAGACAAGTGATTTTTCTCCTAAGGTTCTTGTGCTTGCCGGCACGCTAGTCCTAGTTGTGTCAACCAACACTTGGTGCTTCGGCGGCTAAGAGGTATTGCACGAACCTAATCCACATAATTGGACACCATAAGAACCTACCCAGAAGTGAGGTAGCTCAATGACATGAGCAATTTACTAGAGTTGACTTTGGCGCTCCATCAGGGAAAGCACAAGACCCCTCACAAGCAACCAATCGAGGGTGGAGACAATCACCAACTCCGCTCAATGATCCTCCAATCACCAGGCCATCTAGGAGTTGGCAAACACCAAGAGTAACAAGCTCACAACCAGCCCAAATCACCCAACTAGTGCCACAAGATGATGCAACTCAATGCAATGCACTAGAGGCTCTCCAATCTCACTTAAGATGATGAAATCAAGTGAACAAGTGTGTGGAGTGTGTTGCTCAACTTACAAAGGGTGTGCACAAGTGTAAAAGGTGAGAATGGCCAAGGCTAGCCACACCCTCTATTTATAGCCACACAAGCAAATAGAGCCGTTATACTCCTTGGAGCTGTCTATGTAGGGGCACTGGACACGACGGTGTCACACCACCCCTAGGGTGGTGGTACCCCAGTCACCGAACATGTCATGGCGGTGGCATCGCCCTAGGGGTGGCGGTGACCATCCCAGCCATGTCCCCAAAATCGGCCCTCTTTGGAAAAATAGGGCGGTGCACCACCATCACTATGGTGGTGACCTCCCTCGCTTGTGTCTGTCTCTGGAAGAAAATGGCGGTGTCACCAGACACCCAGTAGCGGTGACTAGGCGGTGCACCGCCGCACCTGAGATGGTGTACACCAGCGTGTCCAGTGACCACCTCAAACCGGCCGCTCTCGGCCCTTCTCTACCAAGCCAGGGTGGCACCGCCCTAGGGGTGGTGGTGCCACCTAGGCATCTCTACTAGCTCACCGAGTTGCAAACTTTTGCGCGATTCGATCCACGTCTACTTAAGCTACTCCCCTCAAGCGATGCTAACTCTCAAAGTGTTTTCTCAAAACATATTAGATTTAAGTTAGCATTTCTCAAAACATTTTTCATAAATATTTTAGCTTGCTTTCCGATGTGCACTAGACCTAAATGCAATGCATGAAGTCCAACACCTAGTGGCACTAGATGACCAAATTGTCTAGTTAAGAACCCCTCTTAATAGTACAACCATCTATCCTAAACTTGATCACACTCTCTATAGTGTCTTGATCACCGAAATAAAATCCCTATTTATTCCTTTGCCTTGATCTCCTGAAAGGTCCTAGATGGCTAGAGGGGGGGGTGAATAGCCTATTAAAAATTCTACACAAGCCACTAAGCAAACTTGTTAGAAAAACAAACGGCGTAAAGCGAGTTTTGCTTAGCCAAGGGTTGTGATGCAAGCCTCCTATCCACAAGTCTAGTAGATTATGATCTCTAGTTCACACAAGAGCTATGTCACTATTTAAACACTAGTGAGCAAGCTAACAATTACTAGTAAAGGCTACTACTAGAGCTACACAAGATAATCTAGTAAAAGTAAATGCAAGAGATAGGATTGTGTATCTTATACCAACGGTGGAGTGAAGATGTTGCCAATCACCAAGATGATATACAATCAATCAATATTGACAACAACACAATATGGAGACCAATCACCGGGAGACAAGAGACACAATATTTTTGTTCACCCGGTGTTCACTTGTGCACCGACAAGCTACGTCACCGGTTGTGTCGACCAACACTTAGATGGTTCCTCGGTGCGACCCTCAAGTCACTTGCCCCTCAAGGCACGCCCCGCAAGGCACCGCAAGACACCACTCTCAAGTGAGGTAACTCAATGACACGCGCAATGTAATAGAGTTGCTTTTGGCGTCCCGCCGAGGAAAGAACAAGAACCTCTTACAAACAACCGGAGGTGGCCAAGAACAATCACCTTCTCTTGCTAACGCCTCCAACAATCTCCAAGCCGGCTAGGAGTGGTACTCTCCAAGAGTAACAAGAAATCCACCGGCTAAACCACCCACAAGTGCCACTAAATGCCCTCAAGCTATGCAATGCACTTTGGGATCACTCAATCTCACTTTTGATTTGCAATCAAGCAAGAGAGATGAGTGGCAGGAGTAGTTCTAGCTCAAAGGATGCACAAGAGTGTTAGAAATGCCCAGTTACCTCCCCAAGGGCCGACCAACGAGTATTTATAAGCACCCAAACAAATAGAGCCGTTGCCACTCCACTGACCGTTTTTTTCGGGACGACCGGACGCGCCGGTCGAAACTGACCGGACGCGCTCAACCGCGTCCGGTCGCCCTGCGACGTCCACGTGTCCCTCAAAATTCAAATGCGACCGTTAGATCCTCCAACGGTCACTGCGCGCCAACGGTCAAACGCTATGACCGGACGCCCTGCTCAACCGACCGGACACGCCGGTCGCACATCACCGCGAGCGCGAAACAACGACCGGACGCGCTCCTCGCAACGACCGGACGCGCCCGTCAAACGACCGGACGCGCCGCTTCGAACGACCGGACGCGCCGATCGCACTGACTTGCGTGCCCGTGACGCAACGACCGGACGCGCTCCTTGCGATGATCGGACGCGATAGTGCCCACGTCCGGTTAGAGTCCAGTAAGCTCCTTCAACGATCGGACGCGTCCGATCATGTGTGACCGGGCGCGCCCCGCGTCCGATCGTCCTCTGCGAACCTCAGTTCCTTCTGGGCGCAAGACCGGACGCGCCGGTCCCGCGAGTGACCGGACGCGCCGGTTTCAAACCCTAGCACCCGCGCCTGCGCTGTACTGACCGTACGCGTCCGGTCATACCATGACCGCATCCGGTGCAGCGTCCGGTCACCTCAGTGACCCCGTTCGCCTCCGTTTCTTTTCCGACTTTCGGCGTAGTGGAAAATAGGCATTTCATTTCCCCGAAATCGCCTGAATCCCGTGCTCACACGCTCGGTAGGAGGGAGAGAGGAACCAAACCCCTCTCTACCCGCAAACCACAGCGCGACCAACGCCACCTTTGCAAATGTGCCAACACCATCAAGTGTACATCTCCATGTGCTTGTGTGTTAGCTTTTTCACAAACATTTTCAAAGGTTTTCCAATTAGCTCACTAGGCCCTACATGCAATGCACTTCATGAATTCACCTAGTGGCACCCGTGCATCGAATAACCGATAAGACTTCCCCTCTTAATAGTTCGGCTATCGATCCTAAACCACTCACACCCTCTATGGTGTCTTGAGTGTAAAACAAAATGGCCCTATGGTTATACCTTTGCCTTGAGCCCATTTTGTTTCTCCAAATGATATGATCCACTTCATATCATCACATGACCGTCTCGATCCATCGACCTTGACTTCACTTGCTCTTCACCGTTGCATCGGTCCGTCAGCGCTAAGTCTTGCTCAAGCTTCACCATCGCATGGTCCTTCGCTTCGAAGCCTCGACTTGCCCTTCACCTTCACAACCGGTCCATCGAGCCAAGCCTCATCTTGTTCTTCACCATCTTGGTCATATGAGTCAATGTCATGTCTCATATGCAATGACCACCTTTATCTAAATCATCCACTTAGATACAAAGGTTAGTCCTAGGTTTCATCAATTAGCCAAAACCAAACTAGGGACTTTCAATCTCCCCCTTTTTGGTAATTGATGACAACCCTCACAAAGATGATCTTGATAATAAAAGTTTTAAACTTGTCATACTTGTCCAATCATTTTGCTCATAACTAAAGTTTGGACAATTATCACAAGCTCGGTTTTGGTAGCATTAGCTCCCCCTACATATGTGCATAGAGTTTGGATTGAAGGCTTTGCACATACGCATGGATAGAAGTGTTGGGAGAGTAATTCTACCAAAATGATGCTATGGTGTAAGAAATGGACCTTTGAAGCGTGATACCAATCGGAGTTGACTTTTACACCATCCTTTGCATCATGAAGTAACTAGACATCCATCAAAACTCAAGAACCCCATGAGATCAACATTATATGTAAAGGTTCTTGGACCACTTGTAAAGCTAACCACTTGTAAAGCTTTAGGCAAGTCTAGATACCACAAGTAAACTATTCCTATGCATGCTAGTAGATCATTTCATCATCCAATTTCTATACTAGCATTGCACCACACAAGCATGTATATTGAATTTAAATACATGTGCAATGAGCAAGTCATATGAGAATGCACAAACAAATGCAACAACTTTGTTTATGAGCTTGCTCCCCCTACTTGTGTGCATCAACAAATTTTATTTTACCCCTTTATCAAGTTGAATCATCTTTTTCTCATCATAAATTTTATTTACCCCTTTTATCAAGTTGAATCATCTTTTTCTCTCCCCCTTTGTCAACAACTTACCCAAAAAGGGAATCAAATTGTGGAGAGAAGGAAAAGTGTTTGATGGAGTAGATTGAAATTAATTCGAAACCACATGAAAGGTTAAAAAAAATTTATCAAATTTGGTTTAACCTAGAATACTTGCCAAAGATATTTAATTCGATTTGTACCAAAGACAAGCTTCTTCACTCCTCAAAATAAGGGTTATCTTGCCTATGTTGAATTAAACACTTATAGCAAATCTTCTAGATTCAACACTAGGTTTACAAGCTCACAAACATGTCATATGCCACCACTAGATCAAAATAAGCATAGAAGCAATAGTGGTAACATATATCCATCAAATTCATTTGATTTATCATGAATGCTTATGCGTACCACTTATTATGTCTACATGCTCTATCAAGTCCTTAGCATAGGATGAAAGACATGTCAATCAATTTTACCTTGCAATGTCGAAGGAGAGGCATGTCAATATGTGGGTGGGGTGCATTCAACTCATGTTTGAGAAATCAAGAATGTTCAATTCATTCCTTAGCTTGCAAAACCTCTTTTCATCAAGTGGCTTAGTGAGAATATCGGCAAGTTGATCATCGGTGCCAACACTTTCAATGGCAATATCTCCCTTTTGTAGATGATCTCTAATGAAATGATGTCTTATGTCAATATGCTTTGTTCTTCCATGTTGAACCGGGTTTTGTATCATCTTGATTGCACTCTCATTATCACATAGCAACGACACATTCTTGAAGTTGAGGCCATAATCCTTCAAAGTTGATTTCATCCATAGCAATTGTGCACAACAACTCCCCGCACTCACATATTCGGCTTCGGCGGTAGAGATTGCCACACTATTTTGTTTCTTTGAGGACCATGACACAAGTGATCTTCCAAGTAATTGACATGTGCCACTTGTGCTTTTCCTATTGATCTTGCAGCCCCCATAGTCGGAGTCTGAGTATCCAATCAATTCAAACTTTGACCCCTTGGGATACCATAGTCCAACATTTCTTGTTTGCTTCAAGTACCTCAATATTCTTTTTGCCGCCGTGAGATGACTTTCTCTAGGTGAGGCTTGATATCTAGCACACATGCAAACACTAAACATGACATCTGGCCTTGATACGGTGACATAGAGTAGACTTCCAATCAAAGACCGATATTCCTTTTGATTCACCATTTTGCCATCAAGATCACTATCCAAATTGTCATTTGTGCCCATTGGAGTTGAAATTGGCTTTGCATCTTGCATTCCAAACTTCTTCAACATGTCCCTTATGTATTTCCCTTGACTCACAAATGTCCCATTCTTCAATTGCTAGACTTGGAGACCAAGGAAGTATCTAAGTTCACCAATCATAGACATTTCAAACTCTTTGGCCATCATAGCACCAAATTCTTCACAATAAGCTTGATCGGTTGATCCAAAGATGATGTCATCAACATATATTTGCACTATGAATAGATCATTTCCAATCTTCTTGGTGAATAGAGTAGTATCAACCTTGCCCATTTTGAATCCCTTAGAGAGAAGGAAATCTCTTAGCCTCTCATACCATGCTCTAGGTGCTTGCTTTAAGCCATATAAAGCCTTCTTCAACTTGTAGACATGGTTGGGTTTCTTGTCATCTTTAAATCCGGGCGGTTGCTCAACAAATACTAACTCATTAATGATCCCATTGAGAAATGCACTTTTGACATCCATTTGATATAGTTTGATGTTGTGTGCACAAGCATAAGCCAATAGAATCCTTATTGCCTCCAATCTTGCCACGGGAGCATATGTCTCATCATAGTCAAGACCTTCTACTTGAGTGTAACCTTGAGCAACTAGTCTTGCTTTGTTTCTCACCATAATGCCATCTTGATCTTGCTTGTTTTTGAACACCCATTTGGTTCCAATCACATTGTAGTCATTTGGCCTTTCTACCAATTCCCAAACATCATTTCTTGTGAAATTGTTTAGTTCTTCTTGCATAGCCATAATCCAATCGGCATCCCTCAAAGCTTCTTCTATTTTCTTTGGTTCTATGGTTGACACAAATGATGCATGCTCACAAAACATAGTCAATCTTGATCTTGTTTGCACACCACTTCTAATATCACCAATAATACTATTAATGGGGTGATCTCTTGAAACATGTTGTGGTTGGAGTACTTGCACTTGATTGCTTGAGCTTGGTTGATCACTTGATGTATCTTGTTGAGAAGAACTAGCACCATGATCTTGCACTTGAGAGTCACTAGCTAGCTTGAATGGAGAATTGAGCACTTGATCTTTATCATCATCTTGAATGTCAATTACTTGCTTTGCTCTAATGTCCCCAATGTCCATGTTTTTCATTGCTTCCACCAATTGAGTTCCACCAACATCATCTAGATTCTCTTCTTCATCTTGTGACCCATTGGTTTCATCAAATTGCACATCATGGACTTTTTCTAGAATGCCACTTGAATTGTTCCAAACTCTATAAGCTTTGCTTATAGTTGAATAACCAAGTAGGAACCCCTCATCACATCTTTTGTCAAACTTCCCCAATCTAGTGCCCTTCTTCAAGATATAGCATTTGCAACCAAACACCCTAAAGTAAGAAATATTGGGCTTTCTTCCATGAAGTAACTCATATGGGGTCTTCTCTAGCAATGGATGACAATATAATCTATTGATGTAGTAGCAAGCGGTATTGATTGCTTCATCCCAAAATGATTGACTCACATTGTACTCATGAAGCATTGATCTAGCCATATCAAGCAATGTTCTATTCTTCCTCTCAACTAGGCCATTTGATTGTGGAGTGTATTTGGCTGAGAATTGATGTCCAATACCATAATGATCACACAGTTCTTCAATTCTTGTATTCTTGAACTCACTTCCATTGTCACTTCTTACTTTCTTGATTCTAATTTCAAACTCATTGTGAACTCTAGTGAGAAATGTCTTGAAGGTGTCAAACACTTCACTTTTGTCACTAAGAAAGAATACCCATATGAATCTTGTGAAGTCATCCACTATGACAAAGCCATACTTGTTGCCGCCTATGCTTGTATATGTTGTTGGTCCAAATAGATCCATGTGCATCAACTCAAATGCTTTGCATGTGCTCATTGTACTCTTCTTTGGATGTGAGCTTCCAACTTGCTTCCTGGCTTGACATGCACTACAAAGCTTATTTTTCTCAAATTCAACATCTTTCAAACCATTGACAAGATTGTGAGTTGTAAGCTTCTTCAATTGTTTCATGCCAACATGACCAAGCCTTCTATGCCAAAGCCAACCCATGCTTGATTTGGAGACTAAGCAAGTTGTCAAAGAAGTTTCTCTAGTATTGAAGTCAACTAGGTAGAGATTCTCATATCTAAAGCCCTTGAATGCCACATTTGAACCATCCACACTAATAACTTCCACATTATCAACCCCAAAGATGCATTTGTAGCCTAGATCACATATTTGTGCCACGGATAGAAGATTGAAATCCAAACTTTCAACTAGCAACACATTTGAGATACTCATGTCATTTGATATTGCAATCTTGCCCAAGCCAATAACCTTGCCTTTCTTGTTATTGCCAAATGTGATAGAATCAACACCACTATTATTGTCATTGATTGAGTCAAATATTCTTGATGTACCGGTCATGTGTTGAGTGCACCCACTATCAATAATCCAATGCCTTCCTCCGGCTTTGTAATTGACCTACAAGCAAATCAATGAAGCTTAGGTACCCATTTTTGCTTGGGTCCTTGTAGGTTAGTAACTAAGCTCTTTGGTACCCAAATAGCCTTCTTCTTTGGGCCAACAATGGGTGTACCAATAAACTTAGCTTGCACACCCTTCACACCTTTGGTAAGCACATAGTAAGAATCAAAAGGTATAGCATTAACAAATTTCTTGCTTTGGTTCTTTTTATTACAATTATGCTCTAAGTGCCCAACTTGCTTGCATCTATTGCAAAACCGACCATTGCTCTTTACAAAACTAGGCTTTGGAGTTGCAAAGGCCGACTTGCCTTTCTTGGGGGTGTAGCTTAATCCCTCTTTGTTAAGAGAGAACCTTTGGCTACCCAAGCACTTAAGCAAGCGGGCCTCACCACCATAGGCCTTGCCTAGGGCGTGAGTGAGCTCATCCACCTCTCTCTTGAGAGTCTCATTCTCAACCATTAGTGAGGCATCACAAGTGAAACCATCACTAGTAGTGGAGGTAGAGTTAGTGGTGGTGGATGAAGAGCTACAAGAAGGGTTAGTATTTGACATGATGATAGGTTCATTAAAGGATTCATCAATTATATCACATGTAACACCTATATCACATGATACAACAACCTCCTTCTTTTCTTGTTGCTCAAGTAGCAATGAGTGAGCCTTTTCAAGCTTGGAATGAGCCTTACCAAGATCCTCATGGTCTTCCACTAGACTCTCATGAGTGGTCTTAAGCTCACCAAGAACTTTCTCAAGTATTGCTACTTTCATTGAAAGCTTCTTGCACTCCTTGTTCTTGGCAATAGCTATGTCTCTAGTTTGTTGCAACAAGTCATATAGTTGTTCTTTAGTTGGTTCATCATCATCATTTTCATTATCATATTTATCATTATCACTATCATGAACATATTCCATTTCACTTTCATCATCACTTTCATCATATAATACCTTAGCTTCTTTGGCCATGAAGCATGAAGAGGATGAATCAAATAGTAAAGGCTTCTTGTTGATAGCAATGGAAGCAAAAGCCTTGTTGCATGATTCTTCTTCTTCTTCATCATCATCACTTTCCCAAGTGGCCACATAGACTCCATTCTTGCCTTTCTTGAATGTTATCTTGGCTTCTTTCTTTTTCTTCTCAAACTTGCCCCTCTTGTTGTTCTTCTTCTTATCATAGGGACATTCGGCTTGAAGATGTTCGGTGCTATCACAATTGAAGCACCTCCTTTGTTGCTCATTGCTCTTGAAGTTGTCATTTCTCTTTTTGAAGCCTCTTCTCTTAATGAACATGTGACCCATTTTCTTGACTACAAAAGCAAATGCCTCATCATCAATTTCATAATCTTCATCTTCACTATTGTCTTCTTCTTCAATGATGGTAGCTTTTCCCTTGGAGGAGATGGCCTTGAACACCACGGTCTTCTTCTTCTTTTCATCTTCCACCTTCTCCTTGTCATCAACATCTTGATCATATTTGTCATAGGTCAATACTTCACCAAGCAAATCATTAGGCTTCATTGCTTCAAGCCTATCTCTTTGCAACATCATGATCAACATCTTGAATCTTCTAGGTAAGCTCAATAAGAACTTGTGACAAAAATCTTGATCTTGAGTCTTGTGCCCTAAGCTCTTGAGATCATTGACTATCACTTGCAATCTATGAAACATTTCAATGATTGTTTCATCATCCTTTTTCTTGAAGTTCTCAAACTCACTCTTGAGCCCATATAGCTTGGCACTCTTCACAACCTTAGTGCCCTCATATGTTTCACTCAACCTTGTCCATACTTCATATGCCAATTCTAAGTCCTTGATACCCTCAAATACTTTTGTGTCAATACCATGGTAAAGTGTATTGAGAGCCATTCTATTGCATGTTCTATTTGCTCTATCTTCATCGGTGAGATGATTAGGATCAATGATAGCAAAGTCATTTTCGGTGACTTGCAAAACTCTCTCATGAATAGAACCAAGATACATTGTCATCTTTCTCTTCTAATGAGCAAAAGAACTAACACCATCAAAGAACGGTGGCTTGCCCCAAACATGATTGAACACAATTTGAGCCATTTTTCACACCGAAGGATGTTAAGCCTTGATTAAAATGGTGACCACGGCTCCGATACCACTTGAAAGGTCCTAGATGGCTAGAGGGGGGGTGAATAGCCTATTAAAAATTCTACACAAGCCACTAAGCAAACTTGTTAGAAAAACAAACGGCGTAAAGCGAGTTTTGCTTAGCCAAGGGTTGTGATGCAAGCCTCCTATCCACAAGTCTAGTAGATTATGATCTCTAGTTCACACAAGAGCTATGTCACTATTTAAACACTAGTGAGCAAGCTAACAACTACTAGTAAAGGCTACTACTAGAGCTACATAAGATAATCTAGTAAAAGTAAATGCAAGAGATAGGATTGTGTATCTTATACCAACGGTGGAGTGAAGATGTTGCCAATCACCAAGATGATATACAATCAATCAATATTGACAACAACACAATATGGAGACCAATCACCGGGAGACAAGAGACACAATATTTTTGTTCACCCGGTGTTCACTTGTGCACCGACAAGCTACGTCACCGGTTGTGTCGACCAACACTTAGATGGTTCCTCGGTGCGACCCTCAAGTCACTTGCCCCTCAAGGCACGCCCCGCAAGGCACCGCAAGACACCACTCTCAAGTGAGGTAACTCAATGACACGCGCAATGTAATAGAGTTGCTTTTGGCGTCCCGCCGAGGAAAGAACAAGAACCTCTTACAAACAACCGGAGGTGGCCAAGAACAATCACCTTCTCTTGCCAACGCCTCCAACAATCTCCAAGCCGGCTAGAAGCGGTACTCTCCAAGAGTAACAAGAAATCCACCGGCTAAACCACCCACAAGTGCCACTAAATGCCCTCAAGCTATGCAATGCACTTTGGGATCACTCAATCTCACTTTTGATTTGCAATCAAGCAAGAGAGATGAGTGGGAGGAGTAGTTCTAGCTCAAAGGATGCACAAGAGTGTTAGAAATGCCCAGTTACCTCCCCAAGGGCTGACCAACGAGTATTTATAAGCACCGCAAACAAATAGAGCCGTTGCCACTCCACTGACCGTTTTTTTCGGGACGACCGGACGCGCCGGTCGAAACTGACCGGACGCGCTCAACCGCGTTCGGTCGCCCTGCGACGTCCACGTGTCCCTCAAAATTCAAATGCGACCGTTAGATCCTCCAACGGTCACTGCGCGCCAACGGTCAAACACTATGACTGGATGCCCTGCTCAACCGACCGGACGCGCCGGTCGCACATCACCGCGAGCGCGAAACAACGATCGGACGCGCTCCTCGCAATGACCGGACGCGCCCGTCAAACGACCGGACGCGCCGCTTCGAATGACCGGACGCGCCGATCGCACTGACTTGCGCGCCCACGACGCAACGACCGGATGCGCTCCTTGCGATGACCGGACGCGACAGTGCCCGCGTCCGGTTAGAGTCCAGTAAGCTCCTTCAACGATCGGACGCGTCCGATCATGTGTGACCGGACGCGCCCCGCGTCCGATCGTCCTCTGCGAACCTCAGTTCCTTCTGGGCGCAAGACCGGACACGCCGGTCCCGCGAGTGACCGGACGCGCCGGTTTCAAACCCTAGCACCCGCGCCTACGCTGTACTGACCGTACGTGTCCGGTCATACCATGACCGCGTCCGGTGCAGCGTCCGGTCACCTCAGTGACCCCGTTCGCCTCCATTTCTTTTCTGACTTTCGGCGTAGTGGAAAATAGGCATTTCATTTCCCTAAAATCGCCTGAATCCCGCGCTCACACGCTCGGCGGGAGGGAGAGAGGAACCAAACCCCTCTCTACCCGCAAACCACAGCGCGACCAACGCCACCTTTGCAAGTGTACATCTCCATGTGCTTGTGTGTTAGCTTTTTCACAAACATTTTCAAAGGTTTTCCAATTAGCTCACTAGGCCCTACATGCAATGCACTTCATGAATTCACCTAGTGGCACCCGTGCATCGAATAACCGATAAGACTTCCCCTCTTAATAGTTCGGCTATCGATCCTAAACCACTCACACCCTCTATGGTGTCTTGAGTGTAAAACAAAATGGCCCTATGGTTATACCTTTGCCTTGAGCCCATTTTGTTTCTCCAAATGATATGATCCACTTCATATCATCACATGACCGTCTCGATCCATCGACCTTGACTTCACTTGCTCTTCACCGTTGCATCGGTCCGTCGGCGCTAAGTCTTGCTCAAGCTTCACCATCGCATGGTCCTTCGCTTCGAAGCCTCGACTTGCCCTTCACCTTCACAACCGGTCCATCGAGCCAAGCCTCATCTTGTTCTTCACCATCTTGGTCATATGAGTCAATGTCATGTCTCATATGCAATGACCACCTTTATCTAAATCATCCACTTAGATACAAAGGTTAGTCCTAGGTTTCATCAATTAGCCAAAACCAAACTAGGGACTTTCATCTCCATAGGGTTTTATTTTTTCTCTTTCTTCTTTTCCAAGTTTAGCACTTGATCATCATCACATGTGGCCATCTTCATCATTTCATGTGATCAACATCACAATTTGAGTGCCACCATGCTCCTTACTTGGATTGCACCACCCTAGCTCATATCATCACTCATGACAAAGGTTAGTGCAAGGTTTCATCAATTATCCAAAACCAAACTAGAGCTTTCAATCTCTCCCTTTTTAGTAATTGATGACAACCTATTTACAAAGATATTTAATCAATTCTTTTTGGGTTCATGTTGCTTGCCCAAACATATTACCATGTGTAAAGATTATGGACAAGTTTCATCAACCCAAATTAGTAGTATTAGCTCCCCCTACATATGTTCTAAGAGTTTAGGAGAGTAATGACTACCAAATGATGCTAAGGTGTAAAGAATGGACCTTTGAAGCGTGATACTAATCAGAGTTGCCATTTGAACACCATCCTTAACACCATGGTTAGTTAGATAGCTCTTGCAAAATATTAACATTAGATACCTCATGAGATCAATACTATAAGCAAGGTTCTAGTATCACTTGTAAAACATGCAAGGCTTATCTAACTATCATCCTCTATCTGCTAGTTTTCATTTCATCAATCATCTTTAATCTAGCATACATCACACAAGCATGGACAAGGAATTTAAGAACTTGTGCCATGCAAGCAAACATATCTTATGCACATACAAATACAACATACAAGTTTATGAGCTTGCTCCCCCTACTTATGTGCTTCAAATTTTAATTGATCCCCTTACAATGTCATTTCATTTGTTTGCTCACCCCATCTCTCTATCTTTGTGAATTTCTCTCCCCTTTATCATCAATGACCATAAAAGGTGAGCTCAAATTTTAGATAGGTTGGTGTAAAACCATGATAAGTGAGGATCATTTTCCAATTTGGTTTAATCTAGGTCACTTGCAAAAGATATTTAACTCAGTTTGGTCCAAGGGCAAGCTTCTTCACACCTCCAAATAAGGGTTATCATGCACTATGTTGAGTTAAATACTTATAGCTCATTTTCTAGATTAAACAGTAGGTTCACAAGCCCACAAACATGTCATATGCTACCACTAGATCATTTCAAGCATACAAGCAATAGTGGTACCATACAATCATCAAATTCATTTGATTTTCATGAATGATCCTAAGACATGTGAGCAATGAATAGATGCACTAAAACAAGTCCTTAGCAATTGATGAATGACATGTCAATCAACTTTACCTTGCTTTGCTCAAAGAAGAGGCATGTCATATAATGGGGGTGCATCAACACATATTTGAGAAGTCAAGTATGTTCAATTCATTCCTTAGCTTGTAAAACCTCTTCTCATCAAGTGGCTTAGTGAAGATATCGGCAAGTTGATCATCGGTGCCCACATTCTCAATTGAAATATCCCCTTTTGTTAGTGATCTCTAATGAAATGATGGCAGACATCTATGTGTTTTGTTCTTGCATGTTAAACTGGATTGTTGGTGAGCTTCACGACACTCTCATTGTCACATAGCAATGACACTTGTTTAAACTTGATTTCAAAATCATTTAAGGTGGCTTTCATCCAAAGAATTTGTGCACAATAACTACCGAAGGCTATGTATTCTGCTTCGGCAATTGAAAGTGCAACACTATTTTGCTTCTTTGGTGACCAAGAAATAAGTGATCTTTCCAATAGTTGACAAGTACCCGATGTGCTTCTTCTCTCAACTTTGCATCCCGCATAATCGGAGTCTAAATATCCAATTAACTTAAACTTTCCTGCTTTGGGATACCACAATCCAATATTTTGTGTATGCTTCAAGTACCTCAATATTCTCTTTGTTGCCTTCAAATGACTTTCTCTTGGCGAGGCTTGAAATCTAGCACACATGCATACATTAAACATCACATCCGGCCTTGATGCGTTCACAAAGAGTAGGCTTCCAATCATAGACCGATACATCTTTTGATCCACCATATTGCCACTTACATCACTATCCAAGCTTCTATTTGTCCCTATAGGTGTACTAATGGCCTTTGCATCTTTCAATCTAAATTTCTTGAGCATGTATTTGATGTACTTGCCTTGACTCACAAATATTTCATTCTTCAATTGCTTAATTTGAAGACTAAGAAAGTAACTAAGCTCTCCAATCATGGACATCTCAAACTCACTTGCCATCATCTTTCCAAACTCCTCACAAAAATCTTGATTGGTTGATCCAAATATGATATCATCGACATAGATTTGTAACACAAACAAGTCCTTTCCAATCTTATTAGTAAAGAGAGTGGTGTCAACCTTGCCCATGATGAACCCCTTAGATAGTAGAAAATCTGTCAACCTCTCATATCATGCTCTTGGTGCTTGCTTCAAATCATACAAAACATTTCTTAACTTGTAAACATGGTTGGGTTTTTCTCATCTTTAAAACTGGGAGGTTGCTCAATATACATAAGATCATTGATGTACCCATTGAGAAATGCACTCTTCACATCCATTTGGCACAACTTGATGTTATCGGCACAAGCATAGGCTAACAAGATCCTAATTGCTTCTAATCTTGTAACCGGGGTATATGTTTCTCCAAAGTCAAGACCTTTAGCTTGAGTGTAACCTTAGCCACTAATCTTGATTTGTTCCTTACAACTATCCAATCTTGATCTTGCATATTACGAAAGACCCATTGGTTCCAATCACATTGTTCCCTTAGACCTCTCAACTAACTCTCATACTTGATTTCTCTTGAAGTTATTTAGCTCTTCATGCATGGCGTTGACCCAATCAACATCCTTCAAAGCTTCATCTATATTCTTAGGCTCAATGGATGACATAAATGAGAAGTGTTCACAAAATAATGCTAATCTTGATCTTGTTTGCACACCTCTTGAGATATCACCAATGATAGAATCCAATGGATGATCTCTTGCAGCATTGGTTGGTTGGAGCACTTGAACTTGATTGTTTGTGTTTGATTGATCACTTGGTTGAGATAATGAATTAGCCACTTGTTATTGATCTTGCACTTTGTCGTCACTTGCACTTGCTTGATCTTGATCATGAGAACCACTAGCTTGCATATTTGAGTTAGAGAGCACTTGATTCTTGTCATCTTCAACATCAATCACTTCTCTAGGTCTTATGTCACCAACATTCATCTTTTTAATTGCATTGGCCAATTGAGTGCCTCTCACATCCTCTAGACTCTCATCTTCCTCTTAGGAACTATTAGTTTTATCAAATTCCACATTATGAACCTCCTCAAGAGTACCACTAGCCAAATTTCAAACTTTATAATCCTTACTAGTAGTTGAGTAACCAAGTAAGAAACCTTCATCACATTTCTTCTCAAACTTGCACAACATTGTACCTTTCTTCAATATGTAGCATTTGCAACAAAAAACCCAAAAGTATGCAATATTAGGCTTTCTTCCACTCAAGAGCTCATAAGGTCTCTTCTCCATCATAGGGTGATAATAGAGGCAATTGCTATAGTAGCAAGCCGTGCTGATTGCTTTGGCCTAAAATTAATGACTCACATTGTATTCACTCAACATTGATCTTGCCATATCAATCGAGGTTCTCTTCTTCCTCTTAATAAGGCCATTTGATTGAGGAGTGTACTTGGTCAAAATTTGATGCCTAATCCCAAACTCATCACATAAACCATTAACTCTTGTGTTCTTGAATTCACTTCCATTATCACTTCTTACTTTCTTTATGGTAGTCTCAAACTCAATGTGAATTCTCTTGATGAATGTCTTGAAACTGGCAAAGGCATCACTCTTTTCAATAAGAAAGAACACCCAAGTGTATCTAGTGAAATCATCCACAATCACACATCTATATTAGTTTCCACCAATGCTAGTGTATGTGGTTGGTCCAAATAAGTCCATGTGCAATAACTCAAATGCCATAGATGTACTCATCATGCTCTTCTTAGGATGTGTGTTACCAACTTGCTCTTTAGCTTGACATACACTACATAGCTTATCCTTCTCAAATGTGATATTCTTCAAGCCTCTAACTAGATCATGCTTAATAAATTTGTTCAATTATTTTATTCCAACATGACCAAGCCTTCTATGCCATAACTAACCCATGCTAGACTTAGTGAGTAAACATGTCGATAGTTGAGCTTCTCTAGCATTGAAATCAACCAAGTATAGATTCTCATATCTAAATCCTTTGAATATCAAGTTAGAGTCATCTACACTTATGATCTCTACATTATCCACACCAAATATGCACTTGAAACTAAGATCACACAATTGAGCTACCAACAATAGGTTGAAGTTCAAACTCTCTACTAGTAGCACATTGGAAATGCTCAAGTCATTGAATATTATAATCTTATCAAGACCTTTGACCTTGCCTTTGCCATTGTCACCAAATATGATACTATCAACCCCATTGTCATCATTTACATTGATTGAATTAAACATTCTTGAATCCGGTCATGTGTTGTGTACACCCACTATCAAGCACCCAATGCCTTCCTCCGGCTTTATAATTGACTTACAAAAGAAGATCAATTCCTTTTAGGTACCCAAACTTGCTTGGGTTCTTGAAGGTTAGTTACCAAGGTCTTTGGTACCCAAATAGCTCTCTTCTTTGAGCCCACAATTGGTGTACCAATGAACTTAGCCTTCACACCATTGGCACCCTTAGCAAGTGGGCCTCACTGCCATAGGCCTTGCCTAAGGCGTGAGTGAGCTCATCCACCTCTCTTGAGAGTCTCATTCTCAACCATTAGTGAGGCATCATAAGTGAAACCATCACAAGTAGTAGAGGTAGGAGTGGTGGTGGTGGATGGTGAGCTATAAGAAGGGTTAGTGGGAGCAATAACAATGGGTTCATAAAAGGATTCATCAATTAAGTCACATGTTAGTCCCATATTATGTGATACAATCACTTGCTCCTTCTTAGCTTCTTCCTCCTTGACTTGCTTGAGGAGAGAGGAGTGAGCCTTTTTAAGCTTAGAGTGAGCTTTGCCAAGCTTCTCATGGTCTTCCTTTAGACTCTCATGTAGCATTGAGCTCATTAAATGATTGCTCAAGATTTGATCTTCTTGCGTAATTCTTTGCACTCCTTTCTCTTCATCTCAAAGCAAGTGTGCACTTGCTCACACATGTCTATGAGCTTCTCGTTGGTGTACTCCTCATAATCATCACTCACATCATATTTTACCTTGGTAGGCTTTGCCATGAGGCATGTCGATGGAGTATCAAAGATAGAAGGCTTGTTGTTTATGGCGATGCTTGCTAGTACTTTCTTGATAGATTTTTTGCCATTATCGCTAGAGTCATCACTATCCCATGTCACCACATACCGTCCACCCTTCTTTTTTCTTTTGGAAGGTCATCATCATCATCATCTTCTTCTTCTCCTTCCTTTTTTCCTTATCCTTCATTTCTTCCTTCTCCTTATGCTTCTTCTTCTCATTCTCATCATTGTCACTATTGTTGGGACACTCCGCTACAATGTGATCCAGGATCTTGCACTTGTAGCACCTCCTCACATACTCCTTTTTGTGATATCTTCTCTTTCTTGCACCATAGATCTTCTTCTTCATGAATTTGCCCATCTTGCGCACAAAGAGAGCCATAGCTTCATCATCAATGTCGCTAAGATCTTCATCATCACTTGATTATTTCTTGGACTTGCCCTTATTCTTGGATGATGAGCTTGCCTTGAATGCTACACTCTTCTTCTTGTTGTCTTCATCTTCCTTCTTATCATCCGTGTCAACTTCTCCCTTTTCACATGGTATGTCTCTTGTGTCATGACATCACCTAGTACTTGGTTATGGGTGAGTTGCTTCAATCCTCCTCTAATGATGATCAAACTCAATGTCTCAAATCTAGGAGGTAAGCACATCAAGAATGGACGAGAGACATCATCATCATTGATCTTCTCTCCCAAAGCCTTCAAGTCATTGACAATTACTTGCAATTTATAGAATATCACCAGAATGCTCTCATCATCTTTTATCTTGAAGCTTGTCAACTTGTCCTTGAGGATGTATAGCTTGGCACTTTTCACAGCCGGTGTGCCCTCGTAGGTCTCCTCCAATCTCTTTCACACTTCTCTAGCTTTCTCAAATCCTTGATTTGCTCAAACACCTTGGAATCAATGGCATTATAGATGATGTTGAGAGCCATTAAATTGCATTACTTGTTGGCCTTGTCGGTGTTGGTGAGATTGTCCGGATCAAGAATCACATTGTCACTCTTGGTCACATCCCACACTTGGTCATTGATTGAACCAAGATATATTTTTATCTTTCTCTTCCAATAGTCATAGCATGTACCATCAAAGAACAGTGGTTTGCCCCCCATATGGTTAAACACAATTTGAGCCATCTTTTGACACCGAGGTTGTTAAGCCTTTAATCAAACGGTGACCATGGCTCCGATACCACTAGAAAGGTCCTAAATGGCTAGAGGGGGTGAATAGCCTATAAAAATTTTCTACAAACACACTAGAGCAAGTGGTTAGTAACCGAAAAGGCGAAATATAATTTTGCTCTAGCTCTACAAGGGTTGCAAGCCACCTATCTAACAATTTTAATTGCTATGATCACTAGACATAAACAATGGCTATGTCACTACTTACTAAGAGCTCTCAAACATGCTACACTAAAGAGCTCCACTAGGTGATACTAAGCTAGCAAGTAATACATGCTCTCAAAACTAAATACACTAAAGAGCTTGTTACAACTACTTTGCAAGTAAGTAAAGGAGTTAGTGGGACATTTATACCGACATGTAGAGGAATGAACCAATCACCATAAGACCACCAATACAATCACCGGGAGAATACCAATTGCAAGAGACAAGTGTTTTTTCACCTAAGGTTCTCGTGCTTGCCGGCACGCTAGTGCCATTTGTGTCAACCAAACTTGGCAGTTCGGTGACTAAGAGGTGTTGCACGAACCTCGTCCACACAATTAGACACTGCAAGAACCTACCCAGAAGTGAGATAGCTCAATAACATGAGCAATTTACTAGAGTTGCCTTTGGCACTCCGCTGGGGAAAGCACAAGATCCCTCACAAGCAACCTATCGAGGCTGGAGACAATCACCAACTCCCTCAATGATCCTCCAATCACCAGTCCATCTAGGTGTCGGTAAACACCAAGAGTAACAAGCTTACAACCAGCCCAAATCACCCAACTAGTGCCACAAGATGATGCAACTCAATGCAATGCACTAGAGGCTCTCCAATCTCACTCAAGATGATGAAATCAAGTGAACAAGTGAGTGGAATGTGTTGCTCAACTTCCAAAGGGTGTGCACAAGTGTAAGAGGTGCCAAGAGAATGGCCAAGGCTGGCCACACCCTCTATTTATAGCCACATAAGCAAATAGATTCGTTATACCCCTTGGAGCTGTCTACGCGGGGCACCGGACATGGCGGTGTCACACCGCCCCTGGGGTGGCGGTGCCCCAATGGTCACTTCCTAATAGCTAGAAAACTAGTCATTGGTCACTGAACATGGCATGGTGATGGCACCGCCCTAGGGGTGGCAGTGACCATCCTAGCCATGTCCCTAAAATCGGCCCTCTCTGGAAAATAGGGTGGTGCACCGCCATCGCCGTGGTGGTGACCTCTCTCGCTTGCGTCTGTCTCTGGAAGAAAACGGCGGTGTCACCAGACACCTAGTGGTGGTGACCAGGTGGTGCACCGGCGTGCCTGAGGCGATGTACACCGGCGTGTCCAGTGACCACCTCAAACCGGCCGCTCTCGACCCTTCTCTGCCGAGCCTGGGTGGCACCGCCCTAGGGGTGGCGGTGCCACCGGACAGGGGATGGCGGTGCCACCTAGGCACCTCCACTAGCTCACCGAGTTGCAAACTTTTGCGCGATTCGATCCACGTCAACTCGAGCTACTCCCCGCAAGCGATGCTAAGTCTCAAAGTGCTTTCTCAAAACATATTAGAGTTAAGTTAGCATTTGTCAAAACATTTTTCATAAATATTTTAGCTTGCTTTCCGATGTGCACTAGGCCTAAATGCAATGCATGAAGTCCAACACCTAGTGGCACTAGATGACCGAATTATCTAGTTAAGAACCCCTCTTAATGGTACGGCTATCTACCCTAAACGTGATCACACTATCTATAGTGTCTTGATCATCAAAATAAAATCTCTATCTATACCTTTGTCTTGATCTCCATAGGGTTTTATTTTTCTCTTTCTTCTTTTCCAAGTAGAGCACTTGATCATCGTCACATGTGGCCATCTTCATCATTTCATGTGATCAACATCATAATTTGAGTGCCACCATGCTCCTTACTGGTTTGCACCAACCTAGCTCATATTATCACTCATGACAAAGATTAATGCAAGGTTTCATCAATTATCTAAAACCAAACTAGGGCTTTCAACAAGCAAGAAGGTAACTAGCAAGCTACACAAGCTAACTAATCACAAGAGCAACTACACAAGTGCAATATATGAAATGTAAATACAAGCTTGTGTTGCGTGGAATGCAAACCACCGAGAAGATGATGAAGGCAATGTTGACACGGTGATTTTCTCTTGAGGTTCACTTGGTTGCCACCAAGCTATGTCCCCATTGTGTTGACTGCTCACTTGGTGGTTCGGTGGCTAATTGGCATCACCCGCCAAGCCTGCACGTTGGGCACCATAGGAACCTACCCCAAAAGTGAGGGTAGCTCAATGACATGCTCTATTAGAGTTGCTCTTCGCGATCCACATGGGGTGGGCACAATCCCCCTCACAAATCCTCTGTAGCACCGCATAAGCTTCTCGCATGCTTCAATGGAGTCACAAGCCACCAAGACGTCTTGGAGGTGGCAACCTCCAAGAGTAACAAGCACTACCGGCTTGTAACTCGATCATCTAGTGCCACTATTGGTATTTATTAACTTGTCACTTGTTTTAAGTAGCCACCTATTATATGCCTACATATCTTAACATTACTTGTACTAGGTTGTCATCCCTAATGATGATGCCAGAGATGATTGTTGGTACTACCTAGGATCACTACTAGAATGATACCAAGTAGTTCGTTATTATTCCATGTGACTAGTAGGAATATGCAAATATGAATGAAAAGGAATCTGCAAGCGCACAGATAATTATACCATTGTAGCACTTCACCCGAGAGTATTCCAGGTATCGTTATTTATATTTTTATCGTAGGGAAGGTCTAGCATGGACATGTATTAATAACTTATATTATAGATGGAGAAGTTAACCATAACCAATATCTACTCATAACAGGAATAATTCATAGGATAAGTTGTATATATGATAAGTATTGATCAATGATAATGATAAATCACTCAGAGTACTCCATTCTATAGCAATAGCATGGTCAGGTAGAATATTAGAGGAATAATTCCTAAGTCATTCTTAATTACAAGTTAAAGCAAATATTGATTAGTGCAACTACACCTAATAGTCATTGCTAAGATCATCTTCATATCTACACCTAAGGGATATTGCTAGGGAAGAGTAAGGACAGAGCTTATCTTCCTTTGTAAATGAGATTCTACGTGCTACCTACAACGGGGAGTGGATTACAAAGGACTCAATGGGAGTGTCACGTCTGTGATCTACCACATGACCCGGAATATAGGGTGTATCCATAGGTAAACAACGTATAAGCACCATGCTTCCACAATGTCGACCGCCCACGGTTGGTATATTTTAACACACACAGATAAATCCGCAAGCACCTAGAGGGTTTTAAATATCGTATCCACAGGAAAACGTGTGAGGTTAACTATGGTCCAACTTAACCTGGAGCAGCAACAAGACTTAAGAAGGTCAAGAGTGTAGAGGAAATTGTCAAGGTCTTCTCGTTCTAATCTTAGTAAGCTATGTCTTCTACTATTCTATCTGGGGGACATTACTTAAGAAAAGATACCAGTAGAGGATGCTTTCCTTAGAAACTAGGTCCTACTTGGCCTGCAGACGGGAGGTGGACTATAGAGGATTTAACGAACTATATATATGTAACGGAACCGTCCAAATTATAAGAGCACAAGTACAAAAACAATCACCGAAATGATCAAATTCTCGCACTTGAGCCCATATAACTCCGGTAGTCCAATGAAATCACGAGGGATTTCAAACCAATCAACATACAAGCCAAGATCGTAGTGATTCAACATAACAAGTCACATGTTACAACAATTTCACAAGTAATTGAATATACATCGGAGTTCAACATAGTGATTACAACTTAAGTTCAAAAGTAGCGGAAGCAAAGTAATTTGAAACTAATATTATTCTTATTTCAAATATATGCCAGTACCACGGTCGACTTCCAACAAAAGCATTAGAGATAAGGTAATTAAGCAGGATCATGCCCATGATCACACTCCGCCTCTACGGCAGGAGCCAACCAACTCTTGCAGTCGCCATGATACATCATAACCTGCAACAAGTGGGGATAAAACCCTGAGTACGATAAAGTACTCAGCTAGACTTACCCGTCAGAAACCAGAAATAAGGTGACACCAAGGATCATGCAAGGCTGATATAAAGTGGGGCTAGCTTGACAACTTTTTGCATAAAAGCTTAATATAGATGATCAATCATTAATGCTTAAGCATCAAGTTAATTATCATTAACCTATCATCTATATTAGAACCTGTACTAGAGCACTCACTTTATTAGGAGCAAACAATATTAACCATAGCAGGTATAAATTAAGGCAACCTTTCCATCGTTATCCAATTAACCATCCGTTCAATTTAATGGAATCTACGTTGCCGCTGCTCAAGTCAAGTGCTCACTAACCGGGAGCGACGGCGATTCGAATCGAATTCCTATCCAGCTGGAGGGGTATTTCTAACACTCACCGTGCAGACCCCTGCCAGGGTCGCACAGGCCACCTTTTCATATGATTCAGGAATCGCGGGTCCGAATGATGTCGCGACCCTAAGGGCGACACTCTGCCAGGTGATAGGGACTCTAACCCCCCCTTGGTCTCACGCCAATGTCCCCAAGCACATCCTTTCTCTCCTCCAAGAAGCAACCTACCATTCGATTCCCGGCCTGAACCACATTACTCAGCTTCGCGGTCGGAACGGCTTATCCGGCCAACTAAGTGTTAGACTGCGTTCAACATGACTCAAGGACGTACAGCGAATCGGTCCTTAAATGACTCAGACGGGGATAGATCCACACCCAAGACCTCCATGCCTTGTCGCTTCACTATCATCATCCCGCCCGGTCTCATTTCATTTTATTAACACATGGTTCCATTCCACGATAGCAAATATAGCCAACCGTGCCATATATGAACATCCCTATATCTCGCAGGTGACAGGAAATCACCTGACTTCTACCACTTAAAGCAGGGCTAAGCATCTACTCGATCCTAGTCTATGTAGGATTCAAGGATTCATATATCTGGACAAGGAATGATATAATGCAGCAAGAGTTTCCAACCAACTCCTATCACTTAATGCAACAATACTTATAACATATATATAATTAATTGCTTTGAAGATAGGAGGCTTATAATGCTCCGGGGCTTGACTGGGATTCGACTCAGTTAGAGTATGTCAGATGAGTTCGCTTGGCGAGCATCCTCTCATCTAGCACTTGCCCGATTCTTCTATCTTCGGGATGGATCCACCAACTCCATCTTCGGGTTTGGCTCCACCTTAGGTCCTTCACGTGCTTCAGCTAACGTACCTAAATGAGGTGCAACAATGCATATGTATAAATGCATAGAAGTGCAATAACAAAGAAATCAAACAAGCATACCAAAGTTCTCATAAACACCTAGAGCTAATTAACTTAATCCACAATAGGGCATAACATAGAAGATTGCAAATACATCAATCAAGACACAAGTCTTATAAGATCCTAGGGTACCAAACCATGTACCAATAAATATAGGTGTCACACTTCAATACACAAGCATGGCAAAGTTAATCAAAGCACTAGAACTAGAAATTGCTACCTTCTGGACATCAGACCAACAGCTGAGTAATTTAATCATAACTGGAGATCTACAACTCTAAATGACTTGCAAGAAGACATTATGGAAAGCTTATGAAATTATCTAAATTCCATTTATAAACATCATAGCATGATTCCAAAGTTTAACATGTCGAATTTACACAAATACCGAAACTGGTCTAACAAGACAGAGAGCAAGCAATTTTATAACCTAACTTTAAACAGCTGTAGTTTCTAAACCATATGGCCAAATGCCACCAAATTTTAACAGCAGCTAGATATATAAATTATCTACAACTTTTGTATAAACAAGTTTCACAATAGAGCACATTATCATGAAGAACTTTGCTAAGTTCCCAGATCTGTCCAGAAACTTCATTTGCAAGAAATAATTATTAACTTATGTTGCAAACATATAATTGGACAAAACCAACTTTACCAACATGTCACACATGACTAATGAACATCAGAAAACATAGTGTCCAATCCTAAATAAATTCTTTTAATGCATTTTCTTAATTTATTTAAATCATTAGGTGGAATTATGAACACATATCAAAAGTGCACAATAAATTCTACCAAAATTACAGTGGTCTACAAATGCTCTCAAAAGTCTATTGTCCAAAGTTCAAGCCATTTTGACAAGTATATCAACCTCTATGAAAAAGACAAATAGCTATTGCAATAACTCATGTGAGAGCAAGTTAAACCTAAAACTCAATATTTTCTGTGAACACAAGGCCATATTATGAATTAATATGATAGAGAAACATAATACTAAGGTAATGGAACAACATTTTTTATTTTATCATTTATATATTATTTATAAGCTATTTATTAAGCCATAAACAAGTTAACTCAATAACTTGAGCATAAAATAAGCAATGACCATGAAATTTATACCACAGTACATACATAGCATGACAATCCTACCATAAAAATCTCACATCAATTAGAGCAACACAACTCAAGATATAAAAATAACAAGCAATATAATGTAAATTCCTTATTTATCAAGGTCCAATCAAAACTTTAAGAAAACAGTGAACAACTAGTGTGTTTAATATTTTTCCTAGCAAGTACAAGTCATCACAAAATTAACAAAACAAGAATCACTATTTTTGGATGTCTAAAACTCCAGATCTTGCTCTGGTTAGGTTTAAAGGCATTTTTGGAGCATTTTTAAAACTTAAATAAAGACATTAGAAAATACCTACAAACATGTAACATATTATGACTCCACTGCATAGATCTTTTCTCAAGGTTTCCAAAAAGTCTATTTTTGCTATTTTTGGAATTACCTAGCATGAGATATGATTTTTATAAGATTCACAAATTTTCTGAAATTCAAAAACGAAATTCTCCTTACCCTACTGAATTCGCTCGGTCTACCCGATAATGCACCCAAGCCTGCTATTACTTAACCTGACACGTGGGGCCCATCTTCCAGCCGGTCCCGCACGTCAGACAGAGAGGCACAGAGGGAATGGGTCTTCTTCTACCTCGCGACGGCGGCAGAGGATGGGGACCGGACTTCGCGGCTCCGGCGAAGGGGGTCACCGGCGGCGGCGACCAAGGGCAGCACGAGCACCAGGGGGCCCACGCGCTCGCGTGGAGCTGCCCAGCTCAGCCGGAGGTGGGCCAGGTCGGCCTGACCGCACGCACGGTGTCCTCGGCGACCATGGCGCCGGTGGCCGCGCTCTACAGTGGCAAAGAGAGACCGGGAAAGGGTGGGGAAGCTCTAGTAGGCTCGCACGCGCTCGGGGTGCTGCTCGGCCCACCCCAGGGCACCCGAGGTGGTCCAGCCGCGGTTGTCAGCGGCGGTGCCGGAGGGGCTCCCATGGCCGAACGGCTCCGGTGGTTTTCGGGTCCAGCCGAGACACGCAGAGCGTGGAGGAGGAGGCAAAGGCGAGGGAGCGAGCTATCGAGCACGGGGAAGGACAGAGACACGGTGACGCGGACCTTGGTTGGCTCGGCAATGGCGGAGCTCGGCGTCGCTATAGGGCGAACAACAGCCAGAGCGAGCGAGGGAGGGCAGAGAGGAGTGGAGGGAATGGAGAGGGGAAAGGAGAGGGCGTGCTGGTGCCCCTCCTCATCGGCAGCAGGGCATAGGGCGCGTGGCCGAAGGTGGGATGCGCGGCAGCGGTGGAGGCGCATGGCGGCCACGTTCACAACACGCGTCGTCGTTCGGGCATTTCCCCGAACACGTGTCACGCGTCTCTGTGCCTAACTCGGAGACCGTTTTTGGGCCTGCTTGGGTCCGAATTTGGACATGAGCCAAGAAGCAAAGTTGGAGCCCACTCGATACCCTACAACTTCTATTAAGGTTGCATGGCCATTAGAGCAATAGAGCAGCGGGTAATTAGTCCCCAACATGGCAATGTCAACGTGTTGAAAAGGTCACGAAAATTCACTTTCGGAGGTCAAAACTCGGTCAAACTCAGTGCAACTTTTTGCATGCTCTTCTCCATAATATAACCTTCAACTTTTATTTTTGGACCAACTCAAGTTGTTTAACAAATTTCGGAGAACGCGGAATGCCAATGCCAATGTCGATGACACTGAAATCAGGGCTTTAATTTTCTAAGTGCTGAATTCAGCTCTATTTCTGACTTGTGGGCCCTTTTTGAGCATGTTCCACACATTTTCATGACTTGACTCTTAAACAAAGTTTGTTCCTTATAAAATTCTCCACAACTTTGTCAAAGGGTGCACAGTCATGCGAAGCTTCTAGGTCACACTTTTGAAACGGTCAAACAAAAGTGTCCTGAGATCCATACATGGTCAACCATCACTTAGAAGCACATTTAGGCAAAATGATCAACATGAACATTGTTCCATTAAGTGCCCTAAGTGTAGTTAAGGTGTTGTAGAGTTCATCTAGAGTCATTTGGCTAGTTTGCAAGGTTTGGTTGATGTTCTATAGTTCCATTAACTTAAAGGGGCAAATTCCAACAGGAATGGAACTTATCATTTCATGTGACTTTTTGATTCCAAACTTCATGAAACTTTTCCAGGAATCAATATAGATAGTTATTGAGGTGAGACATGTGAAGATACTTTGATAGCAACACCCAAGCATATATCTTTTAATTGAGCCTATATGTAAGCAAGGGTGCAATATCCAAGTTTAGGTTAGGGCTTATCTCCATAGGTTTGACTTTGACATTGTCATCTCCACTTAATTTGTCGTGTTTGAGCTTAAACCCACTGCCTAATTGGTGATCAACACCTAGGTGTTACAGCCCTCCCCCCTTAAAAGAATCGCGTCCTGAGATTCGGAATGGAAGATCTTTTAAGGAAGAGAGACACGTTATCTAGTTCCCAACATCTGCTATAGCATTTAGCTATAAAGCTTCAACATCGGCGAACAATTTGGTCAAATGCACGTTCTGATACTTACTCTTTATGGTAAAATCTGTCTGAAGAATTTCCTTCATTGACTTCCATGAAACATTGTTACTTTGGGAGGAATCCAAGATAGCACGTACTGCACTCTCAGTGTACGGAGATCATTTGGTCCATGAGTGAACCACTCAAAAGGATCTGACTCTTTAGTGAACACAGCATAGTCCGTATGAACTTTACATCAAACCAAAGTCTTCAGAAGTATACTCGTTGAAATGACTCTATATCCACATGGTTTTGAAAAGCAGTTCTCTACCAAAATGGCTTGAGTACAACCTTCCAAAAGGGTGAGATCATAGATGACAAACATTCTCTGAGGCTATAGGTTACTAACTAACCAATAGACAGGGTCTAGGTTGGTCGTAAATGTTCAAACATTCCGATATCAACTAATGGAAAACTACTTGAGGTTCCATGTGTGCAGTTCTCTTTCTCTGATGACAACACTGTATTATCTGAGTCTGTCGAGGGGTCAATGAATGTGGTGGCTGACTCTGTCGGCTTCGTATTCCTGCCAACAGCTACCTAATAAGATTCTTTTATCTAAGACAACAGTTATCTGGGTTGAATCAGATGCAACCTCTTGGTAAAAACATGTATAAGGTACCAAGGTATGTCATCATTGGAAAATCATTACTAAAGAATGATGTTGCGAGGCCTTAAGGACAACAAAAGTTGTAATATTTACTAAACTGCGGGGAGTAGTCTACCACCAAGCGATTGAGTAAAATTTTCCTTGCTGACTTAGTTGTATTGTAAGTTGAGTTGACTTGCAGCATAACAACTTTGTCAGGCCAACTTTCACCTTGAGGCTTCCTTTTTAGGATCAAATAGCAGCGCTAAGATGGAAAAATCTATTGTTTGACACTTCTCAAATTGCTTTCAAATTTTCCTCAACACTTTGTCCAATAAAGTTATGAACAAACCGTTTGTGGCACCTAAGGGCACAAGGATGTTGATCGAAACTAGGGCATGCATTTCTCTAATTCTTCACTTTAGTTGATAGAACACTTTGCACTATCTGTGTGATTGTCCAAGATGGAATTGACTTGGTCACAATGGCTGTGGAAGATAGAATATCACTCAAGTTGTTGGCTAGTTGATTAACTTCTTGTTGGTTATTGTTCTGTAAGACATAGCCTTCGTAGCTACCAAAGAGTCGTTACCTAGTTGGAGATTAATCTTCTATTGGTAACTAATTAGTTGTCTCTCAACACTAAAAAGTTCTAAATCTTCATTCTTGACCACAATAATCATGGTTGATACAGAACAGATGGTTGCCATCGAAGTCAGCAGATAAGGAGTCACACTAGAGATGGTTGATCGTGATGGTATGGTCATTATGCATTCAGAGGTTAAGACTTGCATAATGTGACGATCGATTCTTATCCAACGAATGACTTATCCAACGTTAAGTGTTGTGTGTCCTTTTTATCCAATAGAGATGAGATACTTTACTCATTAGATACATTCGTCAAAACTAGGACAACTAAATAGAGTCACTTGTCTACCACCTATTGCAGTCTGTTAATGTTTATGTTAGTAACCTGTTCTTCAAAGGTTATCCTCTTAGCAACTTCAGAAGGAAGCTCCACTACTTTCGGTCTAAGATATGGATCTTATGATACGATATGGAGAGATAACCAAGGAACATCTCACAAGAAAACCCACATCGATGTAGTTCCATAATGGGCTATGACTAGCAACCTCGATACCAGCGCGTGCCCAGTAGCACAACCATGTGCCGGCCGGTCACAAGGAGGCCCTAGGTTTCGTCGCGGCACCATAGAATGCTAATCGTAACACCATTACTGAACATACGCCCGATGAGGAATTTCAAATGGCACAAATTGGGTTGATAAGGTAGATGCACGAATTTGCAAGCACACGATTTAGAGGCCATAGCATGGATACATTGCGTCACACTAGCTAACCTTTAGGAGAGGTAACCGAAAGGTCCAACAAGGATTTGGGTACGGTCTCCACAACTGGCAACGTACGAACCATGGTCGAAGGCTAGCATTGATAAAAGTTAACTTGGTTGGTCAGTCGATAAAGGTCTTCACAAAAAGGGTTGCAAAACATCCATGGCTTATGCAAACATATAGGAGAACTAAACTTTGGGCTTTCGGTCAAGCAAGGGCATGGATACAAACATTCAAGGACTAACCACTAAGTCTATATGCTCAGGCTCCTAAGATAGAGAACCTAATGGAAGAAAACAACCATACAATTATGTATGTGAACTTTGTTCTAGGATAAAGTTATGTGACTCTCATATGCTCACCGAGGACAACGAGGTGACAACTAGAGCACTACCCAGATACAAACACACATACAACATCACAATCAAGCAGTCCTTTGAGAAAATTCAAACGAATGGTTTAAGCAACCAATACAAGGCACATGGCTCACCCAAAACCAGCATTTATCTCAAGCATGAACTAACTACAAGTTTAGCTCAAAACAACGCTAGCTAAGGAAGCCAACTTAGCATGTGCCCAGAATCTAGACAGCAGCATAGTAACTACTTGTTTCAACCATAACTGAGGTTGTAGACCTTCTATAAAGGTGATCCTAGACTTTCTAGGAAGCTTAGGAAGATGGCTACACTTTAGTTATTCATACCAACAGCTAATTCATAGATTAACATGACCAAAAATGCTAATGTTTTAGATCTGTACCAATACGGATAGAAAACTGACAAGAACTTCAAAAATGCATAACTGGAGTTCTAGGGACCCAACAAATCTTAGCCTTAACTTTATGTAAAGCTTATTAAGTTTTCTATAACCTTCTTATTATCATATTAATATGATTCTATATCTAACAAGGCCAAACAAAACAAAGAAGACATCTCTACCCAGATTTGGACAGATTCTGTCATTCCACTTTATAAGCTTATAACTAGAAATTTCGACCACCAAAATTAGTGCTATAGGACACTTTGGAAAGCTTAGAAAAAGTACTAAACTTCTTCTATTATCTCCAAGACATGATTCCATATGCACATAGGTCAAACAAACCAAACATTCAGATCTATTCAGAGCATAAGCAAAACCTGACAGTAAAATTCTAAAATTCTTAACTCTCAAACCATAAGGCCTAGTGTCATGAAATTTTCGGACAAGCTAGATGTGTAAGTTAGCTATAATTTTGGTAATCTCCATAACTACAGAAAACACCATTATGAGCACGAAAGGATCACTACAACAGAAACTATTCTAGCAGCCAATGTTTAATAAGCAAAACAAAGCTTGCCTTTGTTCTTCTTAACAAGAGAGCACACAAACATATTATTCTAGCAGCTCTAAACATTATTACCTTAGACCAACACCAATTTAATTCATTTATGAGAATCACAATTACTGAAATGAGGTCTAAAGCACTTGCAATTACTTATATGAACAACATATCCACCGCTTGGATAAACTAGAGAACATTTACAGGTTCAAGCATGTAACCACAACTATTTTTAGCAAGGCTAAGCACACACTTTTCTCAAACAACATGGAGTAAAACATTCTTGTTTTACTCCACACAAGAAAGATAGTGTACCACATCACTCACAAGTTACTTACTATAGAACAAGGGTGAGAGGAGCATAGTTATGTATTAAGCAACAACATGATGATGCATGCTTCGTCCTATTCGTCCTCACAAGATTGCCAATATAAGGTGGCGATCACGTTCTATGTCGGTGGCATAACACGCACTCTCTCGATATATAGCTAGTCGTCAGCTATATTCGACTTACGCATTCGTGGTTAGCGTACCTGCAGAAAATTTTCATTTCAGCCCAACAATTCCCCAATATATGGCACACAAAGAAAGCAGTAAGTAAAATTTTTAAGTACTCCCATATACATATACCCCTGTATATATACATGTAGCACCAAAACTACCCGAATCATTAATCACCCATAATTAAGTACCTTCATATATACATGTGTATAACATGTAAATAATCCAGTAACCAAAACTAGCTCTCCCCTAGACCGCAGGTTGTACGGTCATGCTCTCATAACTCACACTTACCTGAGCGTAGGTGCGACGTTGCATAAAAGTAAACTAGCAACATATATGGCTATTTCATATATGAAGGCTACCACCAATCTAACACACCGGGTAGCATAGTGTGGGAGAGTCATCACACATACATACCTTGGCCTGGGCGTAGATGCATAAATGAAAAACCCCAAAGTTAGTACTTATATAAGCCACCTAATAATCCTTATATGGGCATAAGGAAATTGACCACTGGCATACTAGGTTTAGAATTCAGGTTTCACAAACCTATATATAGCTATAAGTTGATAAAACTGATTTTATAAAACAAAACCTTTGTTTTAAATACACATACAACAAGTTTAATGTTGAATCTTGCTCCGATACCAGCTGTAACGGAACCGTCCAAATTATAAGAGCACAAGTACAAAAACAATCACCGAAATGATCAAATTCTCGCACTTGAGCCCATATAACTCCGGTAGTCCAATGAAATCACGAGGGATTTCAAACCAATCAACATACAAGCCAAGATCGTAGTGATTCAACATAACAAGTCACATGTTACAACAATTTCACAAGTAATTGAATATACATCGGAGTTCAACATAGTGATTACAACTTAAGTTCAAAAGTAGCGAAAGCAAAGTAATTTGAAACTAATATTATTCTTATTTCAAATACATGTCAGTACCACGGTCGACTTCCAACAAAAGCATTAGAGATAAGGTAATTAAGCAGGATCATGCCCATGATCACACTCCGCCTCTACGGCAGGAGCCAACCAACTCTTGCAGTCGCCATGATACATCATAACCTGCAACAAGTGGGGATAAAACCCTGAGTACGACAAAGTACTCAGCTAGACTTACCCGTCAGAAACCAGAAATAAGGTGACACCAAGGATCATGCAAGGCTGATATAAAGTGGGGCTAGCTTGACAACTTTTTGCATAAAAGCTTAATATAGATGATCAATCATTAATGCTTAAGCATCAAGTTAATTATCATTAACCTATCATCTATATTAGAACCTGTACTAGAGCACTCACTTTATTAGGAGCAAACAATATTAACCATAGCAGGTTTAAATTGAGGCAACCTTTCCATCGTTATCCAATTAACCATCCGTTCAATTTAATGGAATCTACGTTGCCGCTGCTCAAGTCAAGTGCTCACTAACCGGGAGCGACGGCGATTCGAATCGAATTCCTATCCAGCTGGAGGGGTATTTCTAACACTCACCGTGCAGACCCCTGCCAGGATCGCACAGGCCACCTTTTCATATGATTCAGGAATCGCGGGTCTGAATTGTAACACCCCAGGTGTTTATCACCAATTAAGTAGTGGGTTTAAGCTCAAACATGATAGATTAATGGAGATGACAATGTCAGAGTTAAACCTATGGAAATAAGCCCTAACCTAAACTTGGATATTGCACCCTCGCTTACATATAGGCTCAATTAAAAGATATATGCTTGGGTGTTGCTATCAAAGTATCTTCACATGTCTCACCTCAATAACTATCTATATTCATCCCTGGAAAAGTTTCTTGAAGTTTGGAATCAAGAAGTCAAATGAAATGATAAGTCATAGTAGAGTTGGAAATTTTGAAGGAATGAGTCATATCTTGCTTGGATTGTTTTGTTTAGAGAATGAGAACATATGTCATCAACCAAGTCTTGCAACCTTGACCAAACAACTCCAATTGAACCCTACAACAACACTTATGAAAGGCTCATGTGGAACAAGTGACAAGAAGATGCCGCAAATCGGTCCCGAACCTCAAAACTAGTGTTTCTTCCGACGTGGTGTTGACCAAAGTGAAACTACTATTTTTGTTTGAGATATGAAGTTTGACCTTTAATGAAAATTGGAGTTTAGTTTGTATGCAACAAACTTTATTTTTGGACCGCGTCCCGATCCCACCCCGAAGTGCTGTCAAGCTGATCACAGTGCAATTTTGACTCCTCCTGTGCAACCCTATGGTGGGAATTAATATCTCGCAAACCAGTGGAATTTGACTGAGCTCCTATAAGCAATGTTGCAGTACTCTCATAGCCCTACGCAGCGGTATAATTTGTTGGTCGAATTGTCATCTGGTTTAAGAGATAGAGGTGAGATTAGAAGAGTGGCAGACTCGTAAATACGTCGCTTTTGGATGGCAGTTTTGGAGGCGCTGAAACTTGGTGGCTGACATCGGAAAGGACCGAGCGCCGTGTGGCCTCCGTGCCCGTGCATGAGCGCCACCTCCCCGGGCTGCTCTGTGTCGAGGGGGAGAAAAAGGGGATCGAGCCCGACCCTTCACTCGCTCCCTTCTCCTCTTTTCCTCGGTCTATTTCTCTCTCGCTCTCTCGTGCCCGAAGCCATGGCCGAGTCGGGCTGGAGCTCGCTGTTGCCGTCGCCCCTCCTTTGCCCCTCCTCTTCCAACACCAGCCACCCCTCTCCTCCTCCCTCCTGCCGCTGCTGTTGGCTGCCATCTGCTCCTTCGTCGTCCTGGGCCGCTATCTCACCGAAATCAAGCCGGCCTCCTCCATCCCCTTCGCTGTTTTCCGTCGCTGTGAGGAAGAAGGACCATCTAGCGAGGCAGAAACTCTTTGTTGTGTTCACTTTGCAAAAGTGCTAGAGACAAAGGATTTACATATAGGGGCTTACATGATTTGTGAAAAGTTTTGTGTTCACTCTGCATAATGTTTTCTTTTTTTCTTTTTCGGAATTAGTATTGCATTCAAATGGCTGAACTTTGAAAATACATAGTAAATGATAGAAAAATCGTAAAATAGCAAATGAGGACTTTTTGGAATCCTTGTGAAATTTTCTATGCATTCGATCTATAATATGGCATGTTTTAGTTTAAAGTTTTAGCTGTAAAAATAGATTTATGCAACTAGGTTTTGAATGCTAGTTGGATCTGTTATTTTTAATAACTGTAAATATATAACTCCAAATGAAGTGAAATTTTTGTGACGTGTTATTCTTGTGATGTATGATGTCTAGTAAAAATTTCAAGATTTTAGGCTTGATAGTTTAGGAGCTATAAAAATAACAAATGCTATATGCTGCTTTGCTTCTATTCTGGACAGTTCTGCATATATGCATTGTTTGGCTTAGTTAAGTTATGAATTATGCCTTGATGACAATAAATGATTTGTAGTAATTTTCTTAAGCTTTTCAAAAAGCTAAAGAGCACAATTTTTGGTTAAGTATATGTTTAACTATAGTAGTCTAAAGTGCTGTAGCTGTTTCTGTCCAAACCCAGACAGGGTTGCCTTGTTTATAATGTGTGACCTAGTTAGTAGCACAATTAGCTCTAGATGTTTATAACAAAATTGTTCGCAACTTGTTAATATTTCTAAAAAGTCTAGAACCATAATTATTGGATTTGTGAAACTCAAGTTATAACGGTTTAAAGTGGCATATCAGATTCTGTCCATATTTTGGACAGAGATGCATTTATTTAATTAATTGACCATGTTAACTGTAGAATCATCTTAAGATGATTACAAGAAAGTTGTAGGTAACTTTATAAGCTTTCCATAAAGTTGAGAATCATGTTTGTTGGAGGTCTAGAACTCCATTTATGCTTCTCTGAAGTTTCTATCAGTTTTCTGTCTATAATTTTACCACTGCTGTTGGGCTGCATGTGTGGTGTTACTCGTGCAACTAGTTTCATGGTGTAAATGATGTTTACTGTGATTTTGGTAAATACAAAAGTTGTAGATAATTATCTTATCTTTCTTGTGTTAAATTTTCATGATCCCATGTCTGATAGTTTAAGAGTTGCATGCTTAATAAGTCTACTGTCAGATTTTAATTACCTTCTGTGCAGACTTTAAAGATTGGCATGTTTGGTCATGATAACTTGAGAATCAGGTTGAGATGATTAAAGATGAAATGTATATAATTTCATAAGCTTTCCAAAATGTCTTCTTGCAAGTCATTTGGATTTGTGTAACTACAGTTATGCTTCTCTGAAGTTGCAATCAGTTTTATGTCCATGTCTGGATAGGTCTGAAACATCTACATGTTTGACCTGTTTAACTTTGTAATTAGCTTTTTATGTAAACATCAATCTTGTAGACAATTTCTATGGATTTTCATAAAGTCTTAGATCATCCTTGTGGGATGTTTGTAGCTTAAGTTATGTTTGAAACAAGTGACTGTTTGCTGCTGTCCAAATCTACTTGTATCTAGAATTGTTTGCTTCTACTTGCTCTTGTTTGTATGATTGCAAATAGTTATCTTGGACACCTAGAGTTAAGGTAGCATGCCTAAAATGTTTTGCTAAATTATGAAGTACTTGATCATGTATAGCTAGCTGGTTGTATGACATGCTTATGTGGGTATAGTGTAACATATGCTTGTTTAGTATGCTTGTTGCATTCCTTCATGTGTATTCTTTATGTTCATGCATCTGCATCTATGCATCTCATCCTAGGTACGCTAGGTACAGACATGGAGCGCATGATATGGAGACAGATGATGGTGTAACGGTGGGCTGTCCAGAAGATGGAAGAACCCCTGAATGCAAGTGCTAGGACCGGAGATGTCACCATGACGGTGCAAGCTAACTAAACTGACTTGTGTCGGATCTCAGGCAAGCTCCGGAGCATTATAAGCCTCCTATCTTTAAAGCAATTAATTCTATATATGTTATAAGTATTGTTGCATTAAGTGATAGGAGTTGGTTGGAAACCCTTGCTGCATTATATCATTCCTTGTCCAGATATATGAATCCTTGAATCCTACATAGATTAGGATCGAGTAGATGCTTAGCCTTGCTTTAAGCGGTAGAAGTAAGGTGATTTCCTGTCACCTGCGAGATATAGGGATATTCATATATGGCACGGTTGGCTATATTTGCTATCGTGGAAAGGAACCATGTGTTAATAAAAATAAAATAAGACCGGGCGGGATGATGATAGTGAAGCGACAAGGCATGGAGGTCTTGGGTGTGAATCTATCCCCGTCTGAGTCGTTTAAGGACCGATTCGCTGTACGTCCTTGAGTCATGTTGAACGCAGTCTAACACTTAGTTGGCCGGATAAGTCGTTCCGACCGCGAAGCCGAGTAATGTGGTTCAGGCCAGGAATCGAGTGGTAGGTTGCTTCTTGGAGGAGAGAAAGGATGTGCTTGGGGACATTGGCGTGAGACCAAGGGGGGGTTAGAGTCCCTATCACCTGGCAGAGTGTCGCCCTTGGGGTCGCGACATCATTCGGACCCGTGATTCCTGAATCATATGAAAAGGTGGCCTGTGCGACCCTGGCAGGGGTCTACACGGTGAGTGTTAGAAATACCCCTCCAGCTGGATAGGAATTCGATTCGAATCGCCGTCGCTCCCGGTTAGTGAGCACTTGACTTGAGCAGCGGCAACGTAGATTCCATTAAATTGAACGGATGGTTAATTGGATCACGATGTAAAGGTTGCCTCAATCTATACCTGCTATGGTTAATATTGTTTGTTCCTAATAAAGTGAGTGCTCTAGTACAGGTTCTAATATAGATGTTAGGTTAATGATAATTAACTTGATGCTTAAGCATTAATAATTGATCATCTATATTAAGCTTTTATGCAAAATGTTGTCAAGCTAGCCCCACTTCATATCAGCCTTGCATGATCCTTGGTGTCACCTTATTTCTGGTTTCTGACGGGTAAGTCTAGCTGAGTACCTTCTTGTACTCAGGGTTTTATCCCCACTTGTTGCAGGTTATGATGTATCATGGCGACTGCAAGAGTTGGTTGGCTCCTGCCGTAGAGGCGGAGTGTGATCACGGGCATGATCCTTCTTATTTACCTTATCTCTAATGCTTTTGTTGGAAGTCGACCATGGTACTGGCATGTATTTGAAATAAGATTAATGTTAGTTTCAAATGACTTTGCTTCCGCTACTTTTCAATGTAAGTGTAATAACTTTGTTGAACTCCGATGTAAATTGATTTACTTGTGAAATGGATGTAACATGTGACTTGTTATGTTGAATCACTACGATCTTGGCTTGTATGTTGTTGGTTTGAAATCCCTCGTGATTTCATTGGACTACCGGAGTTATATGGGCTCAAGTGCGAGAATTTGATCATTTCGGTGATTGTTTTTGTACTTGTGTTCTTATAATTTGGACGGTTCTGTTACAGCTGGTATCGGAGCAAGATTCAACATTAAACTTTTCATATGTGTATTTAAAACAAAGGTTTTGTTTTATAAAATCAGTTTTATCAACTTATAGTTATATATAGGTTTGTCAAATCTAAATTTTAAACCTAAGTATGCCAGTGGTCAATTTCCTTATGCCCATATAAGGATTTTTAGGTGGCTTATATAAGTACTAACTTGGGGGGTTTTTCATTATGCATCTACGCCCAGGCCAAGGTATATATGTGTGATGACTCTCCCATACTATGCTACCCGGTGTGTCAGATCAGAGGTAGCCTTCATATATGAAATAGCCATATATGTTGCTAGTTTGCTTTTATGCAACATCGCACCTACGCTCAGGTAAGTGTGAGTTGTGAGAGCATGACCGTACAAACTACGGTCTAGGGGAGAGCTAGTTTTGGTTACTGGATTATCTACATGTTACACACATGTATATATGAAGGTACTTAATTGTGGGTGATGTTGTGCTCATTAGAGAGTCAGATACTTGTGAGTGGTTCACTCATGGACCAAATGATCTCCGTACACTGAGAATGCAGTATGTGCTATCTTGGATTCCTCCCAAAGTAACAATGCTTCATGGAAGTCAATGAAGAAAATTCTTCAGACAAATTTTACCATGAAGAGTAAGTATCAGAAAGTGCCTTTGGTCAAATTGTTCACCGATATTGAAGCTTTGTAGCTGACTGCTATAGCAGATATTCAGAACTAGATAACGTGTCTCTCTTCCTTAAAAGGTCTTCCATTCCGAATCTTGGGACGCGATTCTTTTAAGGGGGGAGGGCTGTAACACCCCAGGTGTTTATCACCAATTAAGTAGTGGGTTTAAGCTCAAACATGAGTGGAGATGACGATGTCAAGGTCAACCTATGGAGAGGAGCCTGACCTAAAGTGGATGTTGCATCATTGCTTTACATATAGGTCCCTTTTAAAAGATATATGTTTGGATGGTGTTATTGCCATATCTTCATGTGCCTCACCTTGGTACCTATCTATATTGATCCCTGGAAAAGTTTCATGAAGTTTGGAATCAAAAAGTCACATGAAATGATAAGTCATATCTTTGCATGAATTGCTTTATCAAGTGATTGGAAACATATGAAGTCAACCAAACCTTGTAACCTTGCTCAAACAACTCTAATTGAACTCTACAACAAAAGTTATGAAGGGTTCGTGTTGAGCGAAGGTGGAGAAAATGTCCGAAAATAATGGAAACCCTATATTTTGTAGCAGAAAGGACTTTGCGTTGACCGAGAAATAAAGTTGACTTCTGGACCAGATATGAGGTTTGACCAAAAATGAAAGTTGAAGAAAAGTTTGAGTATAACAAACTTTGTTAAAGGACCAAGTCATGATTTAGCTTCGAAATAGATCAAAACAGTGCTCAAAGTATAAGAGAAAAAGCTGAAATCAACCCGACCGTGTTTGCAGTCCGGATTTCACCGACATCGACGTTGACATTCCACGTTCTCCAAATTTTGTTACATAACTTGAGTTGACCCAAAAATAGAAGTTGAAGTATACGTCTTGAATAAGAGCTCATAGAAAGTAGGATTTGATCTGACATGTTTTGACCAGCAAATTAGAGCCTCAACCGAGCCAAGCTTGGTCCTTGTTTAGTCACTGACAGTGGCATGTTAGCAGCTAATTAACTGCTAATCCACTATCCGAATGTCTGAACAACCTTAATGAGTTTTGTAGATCATCATGTGGGCAACAACTTTTCTTAAGACACCTAAGACCGAATATGCTTGGAAGATGCCATGTTTGTGACCCGAAGTCAGGCACTCTATCACCCGCCACCTGTTCGGAAGGCTGCCCACGCACCCTCCATGCACCGGCCGCGCCCCCACCATGGCCGAGCACAGTTGCCACATGCCCCACATCCCTGGACGCGTGCCCCGCGCCTCTGCGCCCTCAAGGGTGGACGTCTGAGTCTCCTCCCTCGTCCCTGAGCTCGCCTCCACCTTCGCCTCGCTCTGTTCGTCACGGGAGCACGCGCCTGCCATGGCCGCCCATGGAGCTCCGAGCTGCCACCGTCGTCCCTCTGTCTCCGAGCTCCCTGGCATCCCACAGCAAGCACCACCGCCCTCGCAGCGTCATGCTCTGCCCCGCGCGCACGCTCGCCCAAGCTCCAGGGCACTGGAGCGCGCCACCATCATGGCCGTCCGGTAGAACTCCATGGCCACTGATGTTCTCCTACCTCCGGCCTTCCTCCGCCCGAACGGACCACCGCACCACCTTCGCCACGCCAAGCCGCACGCGCGGCAGCTCCTCCCCGGCCTTGAACTTCACCGGAGGCCGCTGCCATCGGGCCGCCGCCGTCGCCGCCGCCTGCTCCGGTGGCCACAACGCTGGGGACCGCCGCGGGCCGAGCTGTGTAGCTCTACGGGTGCGCAAGGGCACGTTGGAGCTCATGCCACCCTTAGTCGCCGCCGCCGGTGACCCCCCTCGCCGGAGACCGACCGGCCGAGCCGCCTCCTCTGTTCGGCCGACGGAGGTAGAAGATGAAGACCGGTTTTCCCTCCCCTGTGCCTCTCTCTTGTATGACAGGCGGGCCCGGCCCGACCGTGGGGCCCTCGTGTCAGTTTAAGCAGTGACAGTTTCGGGTGCATAGCCGGGTACACCTAGCGAAATTAGTTAGGGTTGCTTTTATTCTGGTTTTGAAATTAGATTTCATGTAAATCTTCTAAAATTCATATCTCATGCTAGGTAATTCCAAAAATAGTAAATGGGGACTTTTTGGAAACCTTGTGAAGAGATCTATGCAGTAGAGTCATAAAATTCTATATGTTTATAGATGTTTTTCAATGTGTTTATTTAAGTTGAAAAAGAGCTCTAGAAATGCCTTCAAACCTAACCAGAGCAAGATCTGGAGTTTTAGACATCCAAAAATAGTGATTCTTATTTTGTTAATTTTGTAATAACTTGTACTTGCTAGTAAAAATATTAAACACCCTAGTTGTTCACTGTTTTCTTAGGGTTTTGATCTGGCCTTGTTAAATAAGGAAAATCTCATTTTATTACTTGTCATTTTATATCTTGAGTTGTGATGCTCCAAATGATGTGAAATTTTTATGGTAGTCTTGTCATGATATGTATATACTGTGGTATAAATTTCTTGGGCACTACTTATTGGATGATCTAGTTATTGATTTAACTTGTTTAGGGCTTGAGAAATAGCTTATAAATAATATATAAGTGATAAAATAGAAAATGTTGTCCCATCACCTTATTATGATGTTGCTCTATGATGTTGGTTCATTCTATGGCCATGTGCTCACAGAAAATATTGAGTTTTAGGTTTAACTTGCTCTCACATGATTTATTTCACTAGCCATTTGTCTTTTTCATATAGGTTGATATACATGTCCAAATGGTTTCAAATTTGGACAGTAGACTTTTTGGAGCATGGGTATACCTCTGTAATGTTGGTAGAATTTATTGTATACTTTTGATAGGTGTTCATAATTCCACCTAATTATCTAAGTAAATTAAGAAAATGTATTAAAAGAATTTATTTAGGAATTGACACTATGTTTTCTGTTGTTCATTAGTCATGTGTGACATGTTGGTAAAGTTAGTTTTATCCAATTGTATGTTTGCAACATAAGTTAATAATTATTTCTTGCAATTAGTAGTTTCTGGACAGTTCTGGGGGCAATGTAGATTACCCCATGATAATGATGTTTTCTGAGCACCTTGTCTATAACAAAGTTGTATATAATTCATGTATCTAGATGCTGTTAAAATTTGGTGACATTTGGCCATGTGGTTTAGGAGTTATAGCTGTTTAAAGTTGGGGGTACAGAATTGCTCGCTCTCTGTCTTGTTAGATCAGTTGCTGTGTTTATGTAAATTTGACATGTTAAACTTTGGAATCATGCTATGATGATGATAAATGAAATATAGATAATTTCATAAGCTTTCCATAATGTCTTCTTGCAAGTCATTTGGAGTTGTAGATCTCCAGTTATGATTAAATTACGCAGCTGTTGGTCCGATGTCCAGAAGGTAGCAATTTCTAGTTCTAGTACTTTGATTAACTTTGTCATGCTTGGGTATTGAAGGGTGACTCATATCTTTGATGATACTTGGGTGGTACCCTGTGATCTTGTGAGACTTGTTTCTTGATTGATGTGCTTGCCCTCTTCTATGTTATGTCTTAATGAGGATTAAGTTAATTAGCTCTAGGTGTTTATGTGAACTTTAGTATGCTTGCATGATTACTTTGTTTATTGTACTTCTATGCATTCATACGTATGCATTATTGCACCTCATTTAGGTACGCTAGCTGAAGCACGTGAAGGACCTGATGTGGAGCCAAACCCGAAGACGGTGTTTGGTGGATCCAAACCCGAAGATAGAAGGACCGGACAAGTAGTAGTTTGGAGGTTGCTCGCCAAGTGACTTCATCTGATATACTCTAACTTGAGTCGGATCCCAGGCAAGCCCCGGAGCATTATAAGCCTCCTATCTTCAAAGCAATTAATTATATATATGTTATAAGTATTATTGCATTAAGTGATAGGAGTTAGTTGGAAACTCTTGCTGCATTATATCATTCCTTGTCCAGATATATGAATCCTTGAATCCTACATAGACTAGGATCGAGTAGATGCTTAGCCCTGCTTTAAGCGGTAGAAGTCAGGTGATTTCCTGTCACCTGCGAGATATAGGGATATTCATATATGGCACGGTTGGCTATATTTGCTATCGTGGAATAGAACCATGTGTTAATAAAATGAAATGAGACCGGGCGGGATAACGATAGTGAAGCAACAAGGCATGGAGGTCTTGGGTGTGAATCTATCCCCGTCTGAGTCGTTTAAGGACCGATTCGCTGTACGTCCTTGAGTCATGTTGAACGCAGTCTAACACTTAGTTGGCCGGATAAGTCGTTCCGACCGCGAAGCCGAGTAATATGATTCAGGCCGGGAATCGAATGGTAGGTTGCTTCTTGGAGGAGAGAAAGGATGTGCTTGGGGACATTGGCGTGAGACCAAGGGGGGGTTAGAGTCCCTATCACCTGGCAGAGTGTCGCCCTTGGGGTCGCGACATTATTCAGACCCGCGATTCCTGAATCATATGAAACGGTGGCCTGTGCGACCCTGGCAGGGGTCTGCACGGTGAGTGTTAGAAATACCCCTCCAGCTGGATAGGAATTCGATTCGAATCGCCGTCGCTCCCGGTTAGTGAGCACTTGACTTGAGCAGCGGCAACGTAGATTCCATTAAATTGAACGGATGGTTAATTGGATCACGATGGAAAGGTTGCCTCAATTTATACCTGCTATGGTTAATATTGTTTGCTCCTAATAAAGTGAGTGCTCTAGTACAGGTTCTAATATAGATGATAGGTGAATGATGATTAACTTGATACTTAAGCATTAATGATTGATTATATATATTAAGCTTTTATGCAAAAAGTTGTCAAGCTAGCCCCACTTTATATCAGCCTTGCATGATCCTTGGTGTCACCTTATTTCTGGTTTCTGACGGGTAAGTCTAGCTGAGTACTTTGTCGTACTCAGGGTTTTATCCCCACTTGTTGCAGGTTATGATGTATCATGGCGGCTGCAAGAGTTGGTTGACTCCTGCCGTAGAGGCGGAGTGTGATCATGGGCATGATCCTTCTTATTTACCTTATCTCTAATGCTTTTGTTGGAAGTCGACCGTGGTATTGGCATGTATTTGAAATAAGGTCAATGTTAGTTTCAAATTACTTTGCTTCCGCTACTTTTGAACTTAAGTTGTAATAACTATGTTGAACTCCGATGTATATTGAATTACTTGTGAAATGGTTATAACATGTGACTTGTTATGTTGAATCACTACGATCTTGGCTTGTATGTTGGTTGGTTTGAAATCCCTCGTGATTTCACTGGACTACCGGAGTTATATGGGCTCAAGTGCGAGAATTTGATCACTTCGGTGATTGTTTTTGTACTTGTGCTCTTATAATTTGGACGGTTCCGTTACAGCTGGTATCGGAGCAAGATTCAACATTAAACTTGTCGTATATGTATTTAAAACAAAGGTTTTGTTTTATAAAATCAGTTTTATCAACTTATAGCTATATATAGGTTTGTGAAATCTGAATTCTAAACCTATTATGCTAGTGGTCAATTTTCTTATGCCCATATAAGGATTATTAGGTGGCTTATATAAGTACTAACTTGGGGGTTTTTCATTTATGCATCTACGCCCAGGCCAAGGTATTTATGTGTGATGACTCTCCCACACTATGCTACCCGGTGTGTCAGATTAGAGGTAGCCTTCATATATGAAATAGTCATATATGTTGCTAGTTTACTTTTATGCAACATCGCACCTACGCTCAGGTAAGTGTGAGTTGTGAGAGCATAACCGTACAAACTGCGGTCTAGGGGAGAGCTAGTTTTGGTTACTAGATTATTTACATGTTACACACATGTATATATGAAGGTACTTAATTGTGGGTGATTGAATGATTCGGGTAGTTTTGGTGCTACATGTATATATACGGGAGTATATGTACATGGGAGTACTTAGAATTTTACTTCTCCGCTTTCATTGTGTGCTATATTGGGAAATGTTGGGCTGCAATGAAACTTTTCTGTAGGTACGCTAACCATGAATGCGTAAGTCGAATGTAGCTGACGACTAGCTATATATCGAGAGAGTGCGTGTTATGCCACCGACATAGAACGTGATCTCCACTTTAGGTTGGCAATCTTGTGAGGACGAATAGGACGAAGCATGCATCTTCATGATTGTTGCCTTATGCATAGTTACGCTCCTTTCACCCTTGTTCTATAGTGTGTAACTTGTGATCAATGTGTTACACTATCTTTCTTGAATGAAGCTAAATAAGAATGCCTTACTCCATGTTGTTGAGAAAAGTGTGTGCTTAGCCTTGCTAGAAATAGTTGTGGTTACATGCGTGAACCTATAGATGCCCTTTAGGTTAGCCAAGTGGCGGATATGTTGTCATACAAGTGTTTGCAAATGCTTTAGACCTCACTTAAGTAAATTGGATTCTCGTGAATGAATTAAATTGGTGTTGGTCTAGGGTAACAATGTTTAGAGCCACTAGGATGATATGTTTGTGTGCTCTCTTGTTAAGTAGAACAAAGGCAAACTTTGTTTTGCTTATTAAACGTTGGCTGCTAGAGCGGTTTCTGTTGTAGTGATGCTTTTATGATCATAATGGTGTTTTCTGTAGTTATAGAGAATACCAAAGTTGTAGCTAACTTACTTATCTAGCTTGTCCAAAAATTTTATGACCCTAGGTCTTATGGTTTGGGAGTTATACATTTTAGAAGTTTGTTGTCAGAATCTGCTCATGTTCAGAGCAGATCTGAATGTTTGCTTTATTTGACCTATGTGATTATAGAATCATGCTTTGGAAATATTAGAGGAAGTGTAGTACTTTTTCTAAGCTTTCCAAAATGCTAAGGATCACTACTTTTGATGGGGTAAGTCACCAGTTATGAGCTTGTGAAGTTGAATGACAGAATCTGTCTAAACCTGGACAGAAATGTCTTCTTTGTGTTGATTAACCTTGTTAGCTATAGAATCATATTAATATGATATTAAGAAAGTTATAGACAACTTAATAAGCTTTACATAAAGTTAAGGCTCAGCCTTGTTGGGTCCCTAGAACTCCAGTTATGCATTTTTTGAAGTTCTTGTCAGTTTTCTGTCCATATTGGTACAGATCTGAAACATTAATATTTTTGGTCATGTTAATCTATGAATTTGATTTTGGTATGAATAACTAAAGTGTAGCCATCTTCCTAAGCTTCCTAGAAAGTCTAGGATCACCTTTGTGAGATGTCTACAACCTCAGTTATGGTAGAAACAAGTAACTACTGTGCTGCTGTCCAGATTCTGGGCACATGCTAAGTTGGCCTCTTTAACTAACGTTTGTTTGGACTAAACTTGTAGTTAGTTCATGCTTGAGATAAATGCTTATTTTGGGTGAGCCTTGTGCTTTATATTGGTTGCTTAAGCCCATTGTTTGAATTTTCTCAAATGATTGCTTGATTGTGATGTTGTATGTATGCTTGTTATCTTGGTAGTGCCCTAGTTGTCACCTCGTTGTCCTCGGTGAGCATACGAGTGTCGCATAAGCTTTATCCTAGAACAATGTTCACGTTACATAATTATTTTGGTTGTTGTCTTTAATTAGGTTTTCTCTCTTAGGAGCCTGAGCCTGTAGACTTGGTGGTTAGCCGTTGAATGTTTGTATCCATGCCTTTGCGTGACCGAAAGCCCAAAGTTTAGTTCTCCTGTATGTTTGCATAAGCAATGGATGTTTTGCAACCCTCTTTGTGAAGACCCTTGTCGACTGACCAACAAAGTTAACTTTTATCAATGCTAGCCTTTGTCCATGGGTCGTACGTTGCCAGTTGTGGAGACCGCACCCAAATTTATGTTGGACCTCCCGGTTGTCTCTCCCAAAGGTTAGCTAATGCGACGAAACGTCTTTTTGTTGTGACCTCTAAATCGTGTGCTTGTAAATTTGTGCATCTACCTTATCAACTCAATCTATGACTACATATCGGTTTTTGCCCTGAAAATTTTGCTTAATCTGTCCTCAACCTTCCCAAGTCTTAAGATGTTCATCAGTCTTGATCTCATGTTATTGCTCAACATGATTGAATCTTCTGTTAGTCTTTTATCTGGTACTCTCCTCGGTGGAGGTAAGTCGTACGTAGAATTTAAGCAAGAGCCTCTTGCTCAGTTATCCTTGGCAATTGCGTGAGGTTCTCTTGTGCGATATTTTAATCTTCGGATCATTTTCGTGTTGATTTTAAACCTTGTGACTACCTTTGTTTCCTATCCCTTCTGGGATGGCGCTTATTCTTACAGCCCATTGGTGCCACTTGAAATTTCACTTTCGTTATGCGTTTAGTATTGGTGTTATGAGTAGCCGCTGATGGTGCCGCGACGAAACCAAGGGCCTCCTGTGGCTGCAGACACATGGCTGGCTGCCTGGCACGCGCTGGTATCACGGTTTCTAGTCATGATCCATTATCAAACGATCGACGATGTACTATTTTCTTGTGTTCCTTCTGGGTTATCTCTCCATATCATATCGTAAGATCCATATCTTAGACCGAAAGTAGTGGAGCTTCCTCCTGAAGTTGGTAAGAGGATAACCTTTAAAGAACAGGTCATCGACATAAACTTTAACAGACTGCAATATGTGGTAGTCAAGTGACTCTACATAGTTGCCCAGTATTGACAACCAGCATCTAGGGAGCCACGTATCTCAGCTCTGTTGGATAAAAAGGACACGCAACACTTACTACTGGACAAGTCATTCGTTGGATAAGAATCAATCGTCACATTATGTAAATCTTAACCTTTGTATGCATAATGACCACACCGTCGAAATCAACCATCTCTGGTGTGACCCCTTATTTGCTAACTTCGATGGCAACCATCTGTTCTGCATCAACCATAGTGTTGTGGTCAAGAATGAAGATTTGGAACTTTTTAGTGTTGAGAGACAACTAATTAGTTACCAATAGGAAGGTTAATCTCCAGCTAGGTAACGACCCCTTGGTAGTTACGAAAGCTATGTCTTACAAAGCAATAACCAACAATAAGTTAATCAACTGGCCAACAACTTGAGTGATATCCTATCTTCCACAGCCATTGTGACCAAGTCAATTCTATCTTGGACAATCACACAGATAGTGCAAAGTGTTCTATCAACTAAAGTGAAGAATTAGAGAAATGCATGCCCTAGTTTCGATCAACATCCTTGTGCCCTTAGGTGCCACAAACGGTTTGTTCATAACTTTATTGGACAAAGTGTTGAGGAAAATTTGAAAGCAATTTGAGAAGTGTCAAACAATAGATTTTTCCATCTTAGCGCTGCTGTTTGATCCTAAAAAGGAATGCCTCAAGGTGAAAGTTGGCCTGACAAAGTTGCTACGCTGCAAGTCAACTCAACTTATAGTGCAACTAAGTCATAAAGGAAAATTTTTACTCAATCGCTTGGTGGTAGACTACTCCCCGCGGTTAAGTGAATAAGTACAACTTTTGTTGTCCTTAAGGCCTCGTTACATCTTTCTTTGGGAATTATTTTCCAATGATGACATACTTTGGTACCTTATACATGTTTTTACCAAGAGCTTGCATCTGATTCCACCCGGATAACTGTTGTATTTGGATAAAAGAACCTTATTAGGTAGCATTTGGTAGAAATACGAAGCCGACAGAGTCAGCTATCACATTCACTGACCCCTCGACAAACTCAGATAATACAGTGTTGTCATCAGAGAAAGAGAACTGCACACATGGAACCTCAAGTAGTTTTCCATTAGTTGGTGTCTAAATGAAGGAACATTTACGACCAACATAGACCCTGTCTATTGGTTAGTCAGTATCCTATAGCCTCAGAGTATATTCATCGTCTATGATCTCACCCTTTTGGAAGGTTGTGCTCAAGCCATTTTGGTAGAGAACTGCTTTTCAAAACCATGTGAACATAGAGCCATTTCAACGAGTATACTTCTGAATATTTCGGTCTAGAGTCAAGTTCAGATGGCCTATGTTGTGCTCATTAGAGAGTCAGATACTTGTGAGTGGTTCACTCATGGACCAAATGATCTCCGTACACTGAGAATGCAGTATGTGCTATCTTGGATTCCTCCCAAAGTAACAATGCTTCATGGAAGTCAATGAAGAAAATTCTTCAGACAAATTTTACCATGAAGAGTAAGTATCAGAAAGTGCCTTTGGTCAAATTGTTCACCGATATTGAAGCTTTGTAGCTGACTGCTATAGCAGATATTCAGAACTAGATAACGTGTCTCTCTTCCTTAAAAGGTCTTCCATTCCGAATCTCGGGACGCGATTCTTTTAAGGGGGGAGGGCTGTAACACCCTAGGTGCTTATCACCAATTAAGTAGTGGGTTTAAGCTCAAACATGAGTGGAGATGACGATGTCAAGGTCAACCTATGGAGAGGAGCCTGACCTAAAGTGGATGTTGCATCATTGCTTTACATATAGGTCCCTTTTCAAAGATATATGTTTGGATGGTGTTATTGCCATATCTTCATGTGCCTCACCTTGGTACCTATCTATATTGATCCCTGGAAAAGTTTCATGAAGTTTGGAATCAAAAAGTCACATGAAATGATAAGTCATATCTTTGCATGAATTGCTTTATCAAGTGATTGGAAACATATGAAGTCAACCAAACCTTGTAACCTTGCTCAAACAACTCTAATTGAACTCTACAACAAAAGTTATGAAGGGTTCGTGTTGAGCGAAGGTGGAGAAAATGTCCGAAAATAATGGAAACCCTATATTTTGTAGCAGAAAGGACTTTGTGTTGACCGAGAAATAAAGTTGACTTCTGGACCAGATATGAGGTTTGACCAAAAATGAAAGTTGAAGAAAAGTTTGAGTATAACAAACTTTGTTAAAGGACCAAGTCATGATTTAGCTTCGAAATAGATCAAAACAGTGCTCAAAGTATAAGAGAAAAAGCTGAAATCAACCCGACCGTGTTTGCAGTCCGGATTTCACCGACATCGACGTTGACATTCCACGTTCTCCAAATTTTGTTACATAACTTGAGTTGACCCAAAAATAGAAGTTGAAGTATACGTCTTGAATAAGAGCTCATAGAAAGTAGGATTTGATCTGACATGTTTTGACCAGCAAATTAGAGCCTCAACCGAGCCAAGCTTGGTCCTTGTTTAGTCGCTGACAGTGGCATGTTAGCAGCTAATTAACTGCTAACCCACTATCCGAATGTCTGAACAACCTTAATGAGTTTTGTAGATCATCATGTGGGCAACAACTTTTCTTAAGACACCTAAGACCGAATATGCTTGGAAGATGCCATGTTTGTGACCCGAAGTCGGGCACTCTGTCACCCGCCACCTGTTCGGAAGGCTGCCCACGCGCCCTCCATGCGCCGGCCGCGCCCCCACCATGGCCGAGCACAGTTGCCACATGCCCCACATCCCTGGACGCGTGCCCCGCGCCTCTGCGCCCTCAAGGGTGGACGTCTGAGTCTCCTCCCTCGTCCCTGAGCTCGCCTCCACCTTCGCCTCGCTCTGTTCGTCATGGGAGCGTGCGCCCGCCACGGCCGCCCATGGAGCTCCGAGCTGCCACCGTCGTCCCTCCGTCTCCGAGCTCCCTGGCATCCCACAGCAAGCACCACCGCCCTCGCAGCGTCATGCTCTGCCCCGTGCGCACGCTCGCCCAAGCTCCAGGGCACTGGAGCGCGTCACCGCCATGGCCGTCCGGTAGAACTCCATGGCCACCGATGTTCTCCTACCTCCGGCCTTCCTCCGCCCGAACGGACCGCCGCACCACCTTCGCCACGCCAAGCCGCACGCGCGGCACCTCCTCCCCGGCCTTGAACTTCACCGGAGGCCGCTGCCATCGGGCCGCCGCCGTCGTCGCCGCCTGCTCCGGTGGCCACAACGCTGGGGACCGCCGCGGGCCGAGCTGTGTAGCTCTACGGGTGCGCAAGGGCACGTTGGAGCTCATGCCACCCTTAGTCGCCGCCGCCGGTGACCCCCCTCGCCGGAGACCGACCGGCCGAGCCGCCTCCTCTGTTCGGCCGACGGAGGTAGAAGATGAAGACCGGTTTTCCCTCCTCTGTGCCTCTCTCTTGTATGACAGGCGGGCCCGGCCCGACCGTGGGGCCCTCGTGTCAGTTTAAGCAGTGACAGTTTCGGGTGCATAGCCGGGTACACCTAGCGAAATTAGTTAGGGTTGTTTTTATTCTGGTTTTGAAATTAGATTTCATGTAAATCTTCTAAAATTCATATCTCATGCTAGGTAATTCCAAAAATAGTAAATGGGGACTTTTTGGAAACCTTGTGAAGAGATCTATGCAGTAGAGTCATAAAATTCTATATGTTTATAGATGTTTTTCAATGTGTTTATTTAAGTTGAAAAAGAGCTCTAGAAATGCCTTCAAACCTAACCAGAGCATGATCTGGAGTTTTAGACATCCAAAAATAGTGATTCTTATTTTGTTAATTTTGTAATAACTTGTACTTGCTAGGAAAAATATTAAACACCCTAGTTGTTCACTGTTTTCTTAGGGTTTTGATCTGGCCTTGTTAAATAAGGAAAATCTCATTTTATTACTTGTCATTTTATATCTTGAGTTGTGATGCTCCAAATGATGTGAAATGTTTATGGTAGTCTTGTCATGATATGTATATACTGTGGTATAAATTTCTTGGGCACTACTTATTGGATGATCTAGTTTTTGATTTAACTTGTTTAGGGCTTGAGAAATAGCTTATAAATAATATATAAGTGATAAAATAGAAAATGTTGTCCCATCACCTTATTATGATGTTTCTCTATGATGTTGGTTCATTCTATGGCCATATGCTCACAGAAAATATTGAGTTTTAGGTTTAACTTGCTCTCACATGATTTATTTCACTAGCCATTTGTCTTTTTCATATAGGTTGATATACATGTCCAAATGGTTTCAAATTTGGACAGTAGACTTTTTGGAGCATGGGTATACCTCTGTAATGTTGGTAGAATTTATTGTATACTTTTGATAGGTGTTCATAATTCCACCTAATTATCTAAGTAAATTAAGAAAATGTATTAAAAGAATTTATTTAGGAATTGACACTATGTTTTCTGTTGTTCATTAGTCATGTGTGACATGTTGGTAAAGTTAGTTTTGTCCAATTGTATGTTTGCAACATAAGTTAATAATTATTTCTTGCAATTAGTAGTTTCTGGACAGTTCTGGGGGCAATGTAGATTACCCCATGATAATGATGTTTTCTGAGCACCTTGTCTATAACAAAGTTGTATATAATTCATGTATCTAGATGCTGTTAAAATTTGGTGACATTTGGCCATGTGGTTTAGGAGTTATAGCTGTTTAAAGTTGGGGTACAGAATTGCTCGCTCTCTGTCTTGTTAGATCAGTTGCTGTGTTTATGTAAATTTGACATGTTAAACTTTGGAATCATGCTATGATGATAATAAATGAAATATAGATAATTTCATAAGATTTCCATAATGTCTTCTTGCAAGTTATTTGGAGTTGTAGATCTCCAGTTATGATTAAATTACGCAGCTGTTGGTCCGATGTCCAGAAGGTAGCAATTTCTAGTTCTAGTACTTTGATTAACTTTGTCATGCTTGGGTATTGAAGGGTGACTCATATCTTTGATGATACTTGGGTGGTACCCTGTGATCTTGTGAGACTTGTTTCTTGATTGATGTGCTTGCCCTCTTCTATGTTATGTCTTAATGAGGATTAAGTTAATTAGCTCTAGGTGTTTATGTGAACTTTAGTATGCTTGCATGATTACTTTGTTTATTGTACTTCTATGCATTCATACGTATGCATTATTGCACCTCATTTAGGTACGCTAGCTGAAGCACGTGAAGGACCTGATGTGGAGCCAAACCCGAAGACGGTGTTTGGTGGATCCAAACCCGAAGATAGAAGGACCGGACAAGTAGTAGTTTGGAGGTTGCTCGCCAAGTGACTTCATCTGACATACTCTAACTTGAGTCGGATCCCAGGCAAGCCCCGGAGCATTATAAGCCTCCTATCTTCAAAGCAATTAATTATATATATGTTATAAGTATTGTTGCATTAAGTGATAGGAGTTAGTTGGAAACTCTTGCTGCATTATATCATTCCTTGTCCAGATATATGAATCCTTGAATCCTACATAGACTAGGATCGAGTAGATGCTTAGCCCTGCTTTAAGCGGTAGAAGTCAGGTGATTTCCTATCACCTGCGAGACATAGGGATATTCATATATGGCACGGTTGGCTATATTTGCTATCGTGGAATAGAACCATGTGTTAATAAAATGAAATGAGACCGGGCGGGATAACGATAGTGAAGCAATAAGGCATGGAGGTCTTGGGTGTGAATCTATCCCCGTCTGAGTCGTTTAAGGACCGATTCGCTGTACGTCCTTGAGTCATGTTGAACGCAGTCTAACACTTAGTTGGCCGGATAAGTCGTTCCGACCGCGAAGCCGAGTAATATGATTCAGGCCGGGAATCGAATGGTAGGTTGCTTCTTGGAGGAGAGAAAGGATGTGCTTGGTGACATTGGCGTGAGACCAAGGGGGGGTTAGAGTCCCTATCACCTGGCAGAGTGTCGCCCTTGGGGTCGCGACATTATTCAGACCCGCGATTCCTGAATCATATGAAATGGTGGCCTGTGCGACCCTGGCAGGGGTCTGCACGGTGAGTGTTAGAAATACCCCTCCAGCTGGATAGGAATTCGATTCGAATCGCCGTCGCTCCCGGTTAGTGAGCACTTGACTTGAGCAGCGGCAACGTAGATTCCATTAAATTGAACGGATGGTTAATTGGATCACGATGGAAAGGTTGCCTCAATTTATACCTGCTATGGTTAATATTGTTTGCTCCTAATAAAGTGAGTGCTCTAGTACAGGTTCTAATATAGATGATAGGTGAATGATAATTAACTTGATACTTAAGCATTAATGATTGATTATATATATTAAGCTTTTATGCAAAAAGTTGTCAAGCTAGCCCCACTTTATATCAGCCTTGCATGATCCTTGGTGTCACCTTATTTCTGGTTTCTGACGGGTAAGTCTAGCTGAGTACTTTGTCGTACTCAGGGTTTTATCCCCACTTGTTGCAGGTTATGATGTATCATGGCGGCTGCAATAGTTGGTTGACTCCTGCCGTAGAGGCGGAGTGTGATCATGGGCATGATCCTTCTTATTTACCTTATCTCTAATGCTTTTGTTGGAAGTCGACCGTGGTATTGGCATGTATTTGAAATAAGGTCAATGTTAGTTTCAAATTACTTTGCTTCCGCTACTTTTGAACTTAAGTTGTAATAACTATGTTGAACTCCGATGTATATTGAATTACTTGTGAAATGGTTATAACATGTGACTTGTTATGTTGAATCACTACGATCTTGGCTTGTATGTTGGTTGGTTTGAAATCCCTCGTGATTTCACTGGACTACCGGAGTTATATGGGCTCAAGTGCGAGAATTTGATCACTTCGGTGATTGTTTTTGTACTTGTGCTCTTATAATTTGGACGGTTCCGTTACAAAAACCAACTTTACCAACATGTCACACATGACTAATGAACATCAGAAAACATAGTGTCCAATCCTAAATAAATTCTTTTAATGCCTTTTCTTAATTTATTTAAATCATTAGGTGGAATTATGAACACATATCAAAAGTGCACAATAAATTCTACCAAAATTACAGTGGTCTACAAATGCTCTCAAAAGTCTATTGTCCAAAGTTCAAGCCATTTTGACAAGTATATCAACCTCTATGAAAAAGACAAATAGCTATTGCAATAACTCATGTGAGAGCAAGTTAAACCTAAAACTCAATATTTTCTGTGAACACAAGGCCATATTATGAATTAATATGATAGAGAAACATAATACTAAGGTAATGGAACAACATTTTTTATTTTATCATTTATATATTATTTATAAGCTATTTATTAAGCCATAAACAAGTTAACTCAATAACTTGAGCATAAAATAAGCAATGACCATGAAATTTATACCACAGTACATACATAGCATGACAATCCTACCATAAAAATCTCACATCAATTAGAGCAACACAACTCAAGATATAAAAATAACAAGCAATATAATGTAAATTCCTTATTTATCAAGGTCCAATCAAAACTTTAAGAAAACAGTGAACAACTAGTGTGTTTAATATTTTTCCTAGCAAGTACAAGTCATCACAAAATTAACAAAACAAGAATCACTATTTTTGGATGTCTAAAACTCCAGATCTTGCTCTGGTTAGGTTTAAAGGCATTTTTAGATCATTTTTAAAACTTAAATAAAGACATTAGAAAATACCTACAAACATGTAACATATTATGACTCCACTGCATAGATCTTTTCTCAAGGTTTCCAAAAAGTCTATTTTTGCTATTTTTGGAATTACCTAGCATGAGATATGATTTTTATAAGATTCACAAATTTTCTGAAATTCAAAAACAAAATTCTCCTTACCCTACTGAATTCGCTCGGTCTACCCGATAATGCACCCAAACCTGCTATTACTTAACCTGACACGCGGGGCCCATCTTCCAGCCGGTCCCGCACGTCAGACAGAGAGGCACAGAGGGAATGGGTCTTCTTCTACCTCGCGACGGCGGCAGAGGATGGGGACCGGACTTCGTGGCTCCGGCGAAGGGGGTCACCGGCGGCGGCGACCAAGGGCAGCACGAGCACCAGGGGGCCCGCACGCTCGCATGGAGCTGCCCAGCTCAGCCGGAGGTGGGCCAGGTCGGCCTGACCGCACGCACGGTGTCCTCGGCGACCATGGCGCCGGTGACCGCGCTCTACAGTGGCAAAGAGAGACCGGGAAAGGGTGGGGAAGCTCCAGTAGGCTCGCACGCGCTCGGGGTGCTGCTCGGCCCACCCCAGGGCAGCCCGAGGTGGTCCAGCCACGGTTGTCAGCGGCAGCGCCGGAGGGGCTCCCATGGCCGAACGGCTCCGGTGGTTTTCGGGTCCAGCCGAGACACGCAGAGCGTGGAGGAGGAGGCGAAGGCGAGGGAGCGAGCTATCGAGCACGGGGAAGGACAGAGACGCGGTGACGCGGACCTTGGTTGGCTCGGCAATGGCGAAGCTCGGCGTCGCTGTAGGGCGAACAACAGCCAGAGCGAGCGAGGGAGGGCAGAGAGGAGTGGAGGGAATGGAGAGGGGAAAGGAGAGGGCATGCTGGTGCCCCTCCTCATCGGCAGCAGGGCATAGGGCACGTGGCCGAAGGTGGGACGCGTGGCAGCGGTGGAGGCGCATGGCGGCCACGTTCACAGCACGCGTCGTCGTTCGGGCATTTCCCCGAACACGTGTCACGCGTCTTTGTGCCTGACTCGGAGACTGTTTTTGGGCCTGCTTGGGTCCGAATTTGGACATGAGCCAAGAAGCAAAGTTGGAGCCCACTCGATACCCTACAACTTCTATTAAGGTTGCATGGCCATTAGAGCAATAGAGCAGCGGGTAATTAGTCCCCAACATGGCAATGTCAACGTGTTGAAAAGGTCACGGAAATTCACTTTCGGAGGTCAAAACTCGGTCAAACTCAGTGCAACTTTTTGCATGCTCTTCTCCATAATATAACCTTCAACTTTTATTTTTGGACCAACTCAAGTTGCTTAACAAATTTCGGAGAACGCGGAATGCCAATGCCAATGTCGATGACACTGAAATCAGGGCTTTAATTTTCTAAGTGCTGAATTCAGCTCTATTTCTGACTTGTGGGCCCTTTTTGAGCATGTTCCACACATTTTCATGACTTGACTCTTAAACAAAGTTTGTTCCTTATAAAATTCTCCACAACTTTGTCAAAGGGTGCACAGTCATGCGAAGCTTCTAGGTCACACTTTTGAAATGGTCAAACAAAAGTGTCCCGAGATCCATACATGGTCAACCATCACTTAGAAGCACATTTAGGCAAAATGATCAACATGAACATTGTTCCATTAAGTGCCCTAAGTGTAGTTAAGGTGTTGTAGAGTTCATCTAGAGTCATTTGTCTAGTTTGCAAGGTTTGGTTGATGTTCTATAGTTCCATTAACTTAAAGGGGCAAATTCCAACAGGAATGGAACTTATCATTTCATGTGACTTTTTGATTCCAAACTTCATGAAACTTTTCCAGGAATCAATATAGATAGTTATTGAGGTGAGACATGTGAAGATACTTTGATAGCAACACCCAAGCATATATCTTTTAATTGAGCCTATATGTAAGCAAGGGTGCAATATCCAAGTTTAGGTTAGGGCTTATCTCCATAGGTTTGACTTTGACATTGTCATCTCCACTTAATTTGTCGTGTTTGAGCTTAAACCCACTGCCTAATTGGTGATCAACACCTGGGTGTTACAATATATATATATATATATATATATATATATATATATATATATATATATATATATATATATATATATATATATATATATATATATATAGTATTGTCATATATATAGTATCTATCACAATCGTGAATCTACCACCGATTCGGAAAGTAGGCTGTATCTATGAGTTATCCGAGCCTAAGCACCATGCTTACACTATGAATAATACTTTAACCTAAGCCAGATAGATTAAAGTACTCAAAAGAGACTTGCAAACCAGGAGAACAATATGAACAATGTTGCTTACTGAAATAAGAAGTTGATTACCAGAGAAATCTCAGACGTAGGTTGACTTCCGCTAAGGTACATGCCATGGAGGGAGCACCGACAGGCCGACACCTCCTCCAAACTCTTCCCTCTCTCTACCTCTCTATTTCTAAAGATTAGATCCTACTGAGGACTAATCTCTCTTGAATGCTGGCTCTTGAGAGGTTGATCCTTTCATGGGACCCCTCTCTTGATCCTCACTAGAAAATATCAATTTGGGTTTCAGGATGCCTTTGCCTCAGAGGATATAGGGCTGCTTATATAGGCCGGTGGGGTGAACTAGAGCCCTCGGATCAAACTGACTTTGATCTACGGTGAAGATTGGACCTCAATGACGGTGGGAGACCGACATTCAAAGTTGGCTGGCAAGTGGGCCTGGGGGAGGTCAGCCGACCTAGGGCCAGGTGGGCTATAACACCCGAGCTGTTAAGTATTGTATTAGTATCTCAAATCATGAGCATTAGCATCAAATGCATTTCATAATCACATGCAATGTAAGTTTAAAACTGAATTGAAACATGTGAAACATCGTTTTGAAACATGTATGTTGCAAATGTTTGTTAGCATTACTTTTGCCCTAATTATGCTTGCTAGGTTAGTAAAACATGTTTGGCTATAGCTTTAAGTCATCTAGGATTATTTAGCATGATTTTTGGAGCAACTTTTGTATTAAAAATTTCCCCAAATTTTGCTTTTAAAAATATTCTAGAAAAATGAGTTTTTAATTGAAAAATGGACTTTGAATCCTTAATTCAAATTCTGCTTGGAATTTCAAAATGTTCTCAAAAGCAAAGTTGTAGAGAATTAAATTTTTAACAACTTCTATTTTGGGGTCAAATCTTGAAAATGTCTTTTTCTTCTTCAAAATTCAAATTTGAAATAGTTAGGATTTCTGGAATTTGAAAATGGAAAAGAAAAAGCTTTTCTCGTCTTAGCAGGCCGCCGCCTCACTTTTGGCCTAGCCGCCAAAGCCGCCCAGCTCAGCGCGCGCGCGCCCACGCTCGCGCTCCGCTCGGCCCGGCCTGCTCCCGCGGCCTAGCAACGCGCCTCCTCTTCCTCCCGCGCACGTCGCGCCTGCCGCGACAGACACCGCGCGCCCTGTGGCAGCCATGCGCCGGCGCCGCCCTCCGCGTGGACGTCGGTGGCCCCCGCACGCCCGACTCCACGGCAATCCGCTCGCGCCACTGCCTTCTCCCCACTCCTCACTCGCTCACCCGCTCGCTCCCTTTGAGAAAGCCAAGAGCAACCGTGCGTTCGCTCTGCTCGCCACCGCTGCTGCCAGTTCCGCCGCCGTGTTCCGACACCGGCGAGCTTCCTCCGAGCGATTGCTCGTGCTTCACGCTCCGCCATCTCCTCCTCTCCTCTGAACAAGCCTCAATGCTCCTTCCTCGCCTCCGATAAGGCTCAATCGAGCGCTTCCCGCCGTGCCACCATTACCAGGCTGCCGAGCTCGCGCTCCGCCTCTTCGACGCCCTCGCCCTCTCTCTACCCCATGTGCTGCTCCTTGGTGTTCGCCATCTTCTTGCAAATCCCATGCGCCCGCTCGCTGGTCCCCGCTTGGCCGGAGTTGGTCGTTGGCCACCGCACCGCCGCGACGTCACGGGCACCGGCGTCATGGCCATGCCTCTCCTCCCCCTTTGTTTTTTCCCTTGGGCCGCCGTGTCCGTGGGCCGCGCCACCGAGCCGGGACAGTTTTCCCCGCACTGGCTGCCAAGGCCGTTTTCGGCAGCGAGCCGATGAATCTCGTGGGCCAACCTGTTAAGTCAGAGACAGAGAATAATTTCGGTTTTCCATTTTTAGTTGAAAAGAGAAATGCTTGAGAAAAATGTTGTGTATCCATTTTAGCTTCACAAATTGTGAAACAAAGTTTGTAGTGATCCTCATGAGTAGATCTACAGTGTAAAAATATAGCATGATGTTTTTGTGGTACTTTTCTGAGGAGATTTATTTAATCTTTGTATTTGCTGATAACTTAGAAAATGTGTAGTAAATCAAATAAAAATCAGAAAAATATGATTCCAACTTTGTTGCTCTTCTTGTGTACTGTAGTTTCTAAGAAAAATTTATGTCATGAATGTTCTGTGAAAAAATATTGAGGTGCAGTTCAAGTGCCTTTAATTGGTTGTTTTTGTTATTTTTGATAGAGAGCAAAAATTGTATAAGTCATGCACATGATAAATTTTGTGCTGTGATTGTTTACTGTATAAAGCGTAGGAAAAATAGTAAATATGTTGTTTGATACTTTTCGTAGTACAAAGTATTTTCATGCTCAATATCATGCTAGAGCTTGTCATTTTTGTGTAGGCTATGTTACTTATCCAAATCCCATGAAATTTTTGTGGTGTGATATTTGGAGTAGGACTGTGCTATAGTAATTTTTGTAGATTTTTCTATGCATCATAAATAGATGTTGCGGTGTAATCCTAGTTTAAATAGGAAATAAAAAGTTATTCTTTATGAGTAATTAGAGTGATAAGGAGTGTTTGGTGTATCTTTGAAGCACCCAACCACCTTGCTAGTGTCACTTGAAAAGTCAGTATAGTGGTGTTGGTAAAGTGTAGTGACACTTATGCTAGGGTTATATAATAGCTATAGTATAAAGAAGATGACATGTTTTGTAGTACCTGTTCTTGGATGATGTTGACTACCTTGTAGAAAAGTTTGTCTTTCATTTATACTATAACTTTCATTGTGTTCATCTTCATAGCATGCCATCATGATCATCATATCACCGCATCCGATGCACAATTTGCATGTTTACTTATGCAATTGCATCATACAGGATCGTAGGAGGAGTCGCCAGTAGCAGTGCCGGAAGAGCAGACCAGGGTAGATCCGCAAGATCTCCAGGCACAGGAGGTGTCCGAGAAAGAGGAGCAAGGAGAGGACTTGCCCGAGTGCGTAGATCATCAGCCTAGTTCGTTTGAAAGAGGCAAGCCCCGGAGCATTCTAAATTCCCTATTTTATTCAAACAATTCTTTATATATGAGTTATATATTGATGCATTAAGTTATAGGAGTTGAGTGAAACCGTTGTTGCATTTATTACTATCCTTGTCCACCTGGTTATCTGTTACCCTGTTAGGTCAGGATCGAATAATTGTTTAGCCTTGCTTAGACCGGTAGCGATCGGTGATTTCCAGTCACCTATATTGATAGGTGGTTACTGAAAGAATTTAGCTATGAAAAACGTGATATCCTGGAATTAACCATGTGTTGATGGAGAATTAGAGACCGGGCGGAAAAGTTGGAAGCAACCAGACAGGGTTCTGGGGTGCGGTTAGTTTTCCATCTGTGTCGATTAAGGACCGATCATTGCTCGTCCCTCTTGTCATGTTGAACACATGCCTCACATTTAGCTGGCCAAATAAAGTATCTTTCGACTGCGAAGCTAGTGACACTTTTCGAGCCGAGATAAACTCGGATTGGCAGACTGGTGCCGAAGGGGGTTAGACGCGGATGCGAAGAGTGAGCCCAAGGTGCGTCCTGGCAGTCGGTCGGTCCCTGGGTAGTGTAACACCCCAGGTGTTTGTCACTCATTAAGTAGTGGGTTTGATCTCAAATATGATAGATTAAGTGGAGATGACGATGTCAAGGTCAACCTATGGAGATGAGCCTCACCTAAAGTGGATGCTGCACCATTGCCTTACATATAGGCCATTTTCAAAGATATATGTTTGGATGGTGTTATTGCCATATCTTCATGTGTCTCACCATGGTAACTATCTATATTGATCCCTGGAAAAGTTTCATAAAGTTTGGAATCAAAAAGTCACATGAAATGATAAGTTCCATTCCTATTGGAATTTGCCCCATTAAGTTAATGTAACTATAGAACATCCACCAAACCTTACAAACTGTCCAAATGACTCTAGATGAACTCTACAACACCTTAACTACACTTAGGGCACTTAATGGAACAATGTTCATGTTGATCATTTTGCCTAAATGTGCTTCTAAGTGATGGTTGACCATGTATGGACCTGGGAACACTTTTGTTTCACTGTTTCAAAAGTGTGACCTAGAAACTTTGCATGACTGTGCACCCTTTGACAAAGTTGTAGAGAATTTTATAAAGAACAAACTTTGTTTAAGAGTCAAGTCATGAAAATGTGTGGAACATGCTCAAACAGGGCCCACAAGTCAGATTTAGGGCTGTTTCACAACACTTAGCATATTCTAAGTCCCTAATCGGCAGCATCAAGTCAACCTGTTCGTGACATTTTATCTTCCAATTTCATATGGTAGCTCCATTAGGTTCCTTAATATGAGTTGTAGTACTTTTCATGATGGAAACAATGGATCAAGTGTCACTCAAAATGGAGCTTAGTTGGACCTTCTATAAGAGTTTCCAAAATAGCAAAAAGTTGTTTTATCACTATTTGACCTTGACATGTTGACATGCCGCGTTCTCAAGATTTTGTTAAACAACTTCACATGGCCCCAATGTAAAAGTTGGTGCTTACATGATGGGGAAAAACATATGAGAAGATGGCACCAGTTGCATTTCATGTTGACCATCAATTTGGATAATTGCTCATTGCTATTAATTCATTGACAGTGCCAACTTTGGAGCTAATTACCTCCTAATCCAGAGCCCTAATGCTTATGCTACCTTAATAAAAGATGTAGAGCATCATCAACACAACAAACTTCATATTGGGCCCATAGTTCGATTCGGCCCGGATGTAGCCCAAACACGCGCTCCAACTGGCCTAACCCGGCACCCACCATCTGTTCGATGAAACGTCGATGTGGCTGCCATGCGCTGCTTGCGCCCCCACCATGGACGACACGCGTCCACTGGTGCCATCCTCTGCCGCATGCCCTTCCACGTGCCCACGCTCCTGAGTCGACGAGGTGAGGCCCAGACGCTCCCTTCTCACTTGCTCGCCGCTGCCTCGCTCTCCCACTCCTCTCTGTGCTGGCCTCGCCGTGCACAGCCATGGCTGCCATGGCCAACCGAGTAGAGCTCACTATCGCTGGTGCTATTGCTCCTCCACGCCCCTTGCTCGCTCACCAAACCCTCCCTCGGCCTCCTGCGGGCCCAGGCGGACCACGCCGCAGCCGCTCAGGCGTCACGCTGCACCGCCGTGTTGCCGCCACGGCGACGCTGCCGCCGTGCGCTCGGCTCACGTGGCCAGAGGGCCACGGTCGACCGCTGGCCATGCTGCGGGTGGCTGCAGGTGCGCCTCACCGTCGTGCTGCTCCCCCGCGTTGCTCCACCGCCGTCGAGCCGCCAGCGGTCGGCCGGCGCAACCGGCCCGGCGGTCACCCCCCCTTCTCTGCTCCGGTCTAAGGAAGGAGAAAGGGAATTGCTGTGTACGTGTCCCTTTGTCTGGCAAGCAGGCCCAAAAGTGCAGCGGGTCCCACAAGTCATAGTTACGAGTGGCGCGGTTGGGTATCGGTTCGGGTGCGCCTAGCAATTTCAATAGGGTTTGAGTAATTCCGATTTTGAATTTCAGATTTCATGTAAATCTTCAAATATTCATATCTCATGATAGGAGACTCCAAAAATAGTAAAAGTGGACTTTTTGGAAACCTTGAGAAGAGATCTATGCAGTGGAGTCATAAAATGTTATATGTTTGTAGATGTTTTATGATGTATTTATTTAAGATTTAAAAATGCTCTAAAAATGCCTTTAAATTTAACCAGAGCAAGATCTGGAGTCTTAGGACCCCAAAAATAGTGATTATTATTTTGTTAATTTTGTGATGATATGTACTTGCTAGGAAAAATATTAAACACACTAGATGTTCACTGTTTTCTTAGGGTTTTGATTTGACCTTGATAAATAAGGAAATCTACATTATATTGCTTGTCATTTTTATATCTCGAGTTGTGTTGATCCAAATGTTGTGAAATTTTTATGGTAGTCTTATCATGCTATTAGTGTATTGTGGTATAAATTTCATGGTCATTGCTTACTGCATGATCAAGTTATTTATTTAACTTGTTTATAGCTTGATAAATAGCTTGTAAATAATATATAAATGATAAAATAGAAAATGTTGTTCCTTTACCTTAGTATGATGTTTCTCTATCATATTGATTCATAATATGGCCATGTGTTCATAGAAAATATTGAGTTTTAGGTTTAACTTGCTCTCACATGATTTATTGCAATAGCTATTTGTCTTTTTCATAGAGGTTGATATACTTGTCCAAATGGCTTGAAATTTAGACAGTAGACTTTTGAGAACATATGTAGGCCACTGTAATTTTTGTAGAATTTATTGTGCACTTTTGATAGGTGTTCATAATTCCACCTAATTATCTAAATAAATTAAGAAAATGCATTAAAAGAAATTATTTAGAAATGGACACTATGTTTTCTGGTGTTCATTATTCATGTGTGACATGTTGGTAAAGTTGGTTTTATCCAATTATATGTTTGCAACATAAGTTAATAATTATTTCTTGCAAATGAAGTTTCTGGGCAGATCTAGGAACTTAGCAAAGTTCTTCATGATAATGTGCTTTGTTGTGAAACTTATTTATACAAAAGTTGTAGATAATTTATGTATCTAGCTGCTGTTAAAATTTGGTGGCATTTGGCCATGTGGTTTAGGAGTTATAGCTGTTTAAAGTTGGGGTACAGAATTGCTTGCTCTCTGTCTTGTTAGACCAGTTTCTGTATTTATGTAAATTCGACATGTTAAACTTTGAAATCATGCTGTGATGATATTAAATTAAATGTAGAGAATTTCATAAGCTTTCTGTAATGTCTTATTTCATATCATTTGGATTTGTATATCTCCAGATATGATTGATTTGTGAAGCTACTGTTTGCTTGTCCAGAAATTGATAAATTCCAATTATAGTTGTTTGCTTGTATATTGTTAAGTGTGACTTATGCCTTTGAGGGTAGTTAAGTTAATTATCTCTAGGTGTTTATTAGAACTTGGGTATGCTTGCATGATTGCTATAGTTATTGCACTTCTATGCATTCACACATGTGCATGGTTGCATCTCATATAGGTACGCTAGCAGAAACATGTGAAGGATGTGGCGTTGGAGCCAAACCCGAAGACGGTGTTTGGTGGATCCATCCCGAAGATAGAAGGACCGGACAAGTGATAGATTGAGAGATGCTCACCAAGTGAATTCATCTGACATACTCTAACTTGAGTCGGATCCCAGGCAAGCCCCGGAGCATTATAAGCCTCCTACCTTCAAAGCAATTAATTCTATATATGTTATAAGTATTGTTGCATTAAGTGGTAGGAGTTGGTTGAAAACCTTGCTGCATTATATCACTCCTTGTCCAGATATATGAATCCTTGAATCCTACATAGACTAGGATCGAGTAGATGCTTAGCCCTGCTTTAAGCGGTAGAAGTCAGGTGATTTCCTGTCACCTGCGAGATATAGGGATATTCATATATGGCACGGTTGGCTATATTTGCTATCATGGAAAGGAACCATGTGTTAATAAAATGAAATGAGACCGGGCGGGATGACGATAGTGAAGCAACAAGGCATGAATGTCTTAGGTGTGAATTTATCCCCATCTGAGTCGTTTAAGGACCGATTCACTGTACGTCCTTGAGTCATGTTGAACGCAGTCTAACACTTAGTTGGCCGGATAAGCCGTTCCGACCGCGAAGCCAAGTAATGTGATTCAGACCGGGAATCGAATGGTATGTTGCTTCTTGGAGGAGAGAAAGGATGTGCTTGGGGACATTGGCGTGAGACCAAGGGGGTTAGAGTCCCTATCACCAGGCAGAGTGTCGCCCTTAGGGTCGCGACATCATTCGGACCCGCGATTCCTGAATCATATGAAAAGGTGGCTTGTGCGACCCTGGCAGGGGCCTGCGCGGTGAGTGTTAGAAATACCCCTCCAGCTGGATAGGAATTCAATTCAAATCGCCGTCACTCCCGGTTAGTGAGCACTTGACTTGAGCAGCGGCAACGTAGATTCAATTAAATTGAACTGATGGTTAATTGGATCACGATGGAAAGGTTGCCTCAATTTATACCTGCTATGGTTAATATTGTTTTCTCCTAATAAAGTGAGTGCTCTAGTATAGGTTCTAATATAGATGATAGGTTAATGATAATTAACTTGATGCTTAAGCATTAATGATTGATCATCTATATTAAGCTTTTATGCAAAATGTTGCCAAGCTAGCCCCACTTCATATCAGCCTTGCATGATCCTTGGTGTCACTTTATTTCTGGTTTCTGACGGGTAAGTCTAGCTGAGTACCTTCTTATACTCAGGGTTTTATCCCCACTTGTTGCAGGTTGTGATGTATCATGGCGGCTGCAAGAGTTGGTTAGCTCCTACCGTAGAGGCGGAGCGTGATCATGGGCATGATCCTTCTTATTTACCTTATCTCTAATGCTTTTGTTGGAAGTCGACTGTGGTACTGGCATGTATTTGAAATAAGAATAATGTTAGTTTCAAATTACTTTGCTTCCACTACTTTTGAACTTAAGTTGTAATAACTATGTTGAACTCCGATGTATATTGAATTACTTGTGAAATGGATGTAACATGTGACTTGTTATGTTGAATCACTACGATCTTGGCTTGTATGTTGGTTGGTTTGAAATCCCTCGTGATTTCATTGGACTACCGGAGTTATATGGGCTCAAGTGTGAGAATTTGATCACTTCGGTGATTGTTTTTATACTTGTGCTCTTATAATTTGGACGGTTCTGTTACAGCTAGTATCAGAGCAAGATTCAACATTAAACATGTCGTATGTGTATTTAAAACAAAGGTTTTATTTTATAAAATTAGTTTTATCAACTTATAGCTATATATAGGTTTGTGAAATCTGAATTCTAAACCTAAGTATGCCAGTGGTCAATTTCCTTATGCCCATATAAGGATTATTAGGTGGCTTATATAAGTACTAACTTGGGGGTTTTCATTTATGCATCTATGCCCAGGCCAAGGTATGTATGTGTGATAACTCTCCCACACTATGCTACCCGGTGTGTAAGATTAGAGGTAGCCTTCATATATGAAATAGCCATATATGTTGCTAGTTTACTTTTATGCAACGTCGCACCTACGCTCAGGTAAGTGTGAGTTGTGAGAGCATGACCATCCAACCCTCGATCTAGGGGAGAGCTAGTTTTGGTTACTGGATTATTTACATGTTACACACATGTATATATGAAGGTACTTAATTGTGGGTGATCGAATGATTCGGGTAGTTTTGGTGCTACATGTATATATACGGGGGTATATGTACATGGGAGTACTTAGAATTTTACTTCTCTGCTTTCATTGTGTGTTATATTGGGGAATTGTTGGGCTGCAATGAAACTTTTCTGCAGGTACGCTAACCACGAATGCGTAAGTCGAATGTAGCTAACGACTAGCTATATATCGAGAGAGTGCGTGTTATGCCACCGACATAGAACATGATCGCCACCTTAGGTTGGCAATCTTGTGAGGACGAATAGGGCAACACATGCATCATCTTGATTGTTGCTTTATGCATAGCTCTGCTCCTCTCACCCTTATTCTATATCAAGAAACATGTGATTGATGTGACACTATCTTCCGTGTGTGGAGTCAAACAAGAATGCCTTGTTCCATGTTGCTTGAATAGGAAATGCTTGATAAAAGTGTGTGCTTAGCCTTGCTAGAAATAATTGTGGATTCTCATGAATGAATTATATTAGTGCTGGTCTAAGGTAACAAAATTTAGAGCTACTAGAATAACATGTTTGTGTGCTCTCTTGTTAAGTAGAACAAAGGCAAGCTTTGTTTTGCTTATTGAACGTTGGCTGCTAGAACGGTTTCTGATGTATTGATGCTTTCGTGGTCATAAATGTGTTTTCTGTAGTTATAGAGAATACCAAAGTTGTAGAAAACTTACTTCTCTAGCTTGTCCTAAAATTTTATGACCCTAGGTCTTATGCTTTGAGAGTTATGAATTTTAGAAGTTTATTGTCAGGTTTTGCTTATGCTCTGAATAGATCTGAATGTTTGGTTTGTTTGACCTAATTGCATAGGGAATCATGTCTTGGAGATAATAGAAGAAGTGTAGTACTTTTTCTAAGCTTTCCAAAATGTCCTATAGCACTAATTGTGGTGGTATAAATCTCTAGTTATGAGCTTGCAAAATGGAATGACAGAATCTGTCCAAATTGGGGAAGAGATGTCTTCTTTGTCTTGTTTGGCCTTGTTGGCTATAGAATCATCTTAATATGATAATGAGAAAGTTATAGACAACTTAATAAGCTTTACATAAAGTTAAGGTTCAGCCTTGTTGTGTCCCTAGAACTCTAGTTTTGCATTTTTGAAGTTCTTGTTAGTTTTCTGTCCAGAGTGGTACAGATCTGAAACATTAGCATTTTTTGGTCACGTTAATCTATGAATTTGCTTTTGGTATGAATAACTAAAGTGTATTCATCTTCCTAATCTTTCTAGAAAGTCTAGGATCACCTTTGTGGGATGTCTACAACCTTAGTTATGGTTGAAACAAGTAACTACTGTGCTGCTGTCCAGATTCTATGCACATGCTAAGTTGGCTCCCTTAGCTAGCGTTTGTTTAGAGCTAAACTTGTAGTTAGTTCATGCTTGAGATAAATGCTTATTTTGGGTGAGCCTTGTGCCTTGTATTGGTTGCTTAAGCCCATTCATTTGAATTTTCTTAAATGAACGCAGTCTAACACTTAGTTGGCCGGATAAGCCGTTCCGACCACGAAGCCGAGTAATGTGATTCAGGCCGAGAATCGAATGGTAGGTTGCTTCTTGGAGGAGAGAAAGGATGTGCTTGGGGACATTGGCGTGAGACCAAGGGGGGGTTAGAGTCCCTATCACCTGGCAGAGTGTCGCCCTTGGGGTCGCGACATCATTCGGACCCGCGATTCCTGAATCATATGAAAAGGTGGCTTGTGCGACCCTGGCAGGGGCCTACGCGGTGAGTGTTAGAAATACCCCTCCAGCTGGATAGGAATTCAATTCGAATCGCCGTCGCTCCCGGTTAGTGAGCACTTGACTTGAGCAGCGGCAACGTAGATTCAATTAAATTGAACTGATGGTTAATTGGATCACGATGGAAAGGTTGCCTCAATTTATACCTGCTATGGTTAATATTGTTTGCTCCTAATAAAGTGAGTGCTCTAGTATAGGTTCTAATATAGATGATAGGTTAATGATAATTAACTTGATGCTTAAGCATTAATGATTGATCATCTATATTAAGCTTTTATGCAAAATGTTGTCAAGCTAGCCCCACTTTATATCAGCCTTGCATGATCCTTGGTGTCACTTTATTTCTGGTTTCTGACGGGTAAGTCTAGCTGAGTACCTTCTTGTACTCAGGGTTTTATCCCCACTTGTTGCAGGTTGTGATGTATCATGACGGCTGCAAGAGTTGGTTGGCTCCTACCGTAGAGGCGGAGCGTGATCATGGGCATGATCCTTCTTATTTACTTTATCTCTAATGCTTTTGTTGGAAGTCTACCGTGGTACTGGCATGTATTTGAAATAAGAATAATGTTAGTTTCAAATTACTTTGCTTCCGCTACTTTTGAACTTAAGTTGTAATAACTATGTTGAACTCTGATGTATATTGAATTACTTGTGAAATGGATGTAACATGTGACTTGTTATGTTGAATCACTACGATCTTGGCTTGTATGTTGGTTGGTTTGAAATCCCTCGTGATTTCATTGGACTACCGGAGTTATATGGGCTCAAGTGTGAGAATTTGATCACTTCGGTGATTGTTTTTATACTTGTGCTCTTATAATTTGGACGGTTCTGTTACAGGTAGTGCGGTCCATGACTGTTATCCCGCGGTTACTTAGAAAGTGTCATTGGTGATCTGTAGCTCACTTGATCGGTGGGTGTGGTTTGTGTGAGGAATAAATCATCAGCTGGTTAGGAATCAATTCGAATCACCATCGCTCCTGGATAGTGAGCACTTGACTCGAGCTACAGTATCGTAGTATTTATGATGGAACGTTGATGGTTATTGGATGGTATTGCAAATGCTAAATCTAAATTGGTAGTTGGATGTATTGGTTAATCAAGTGATTGCTATAGTATAGGTGCTTACCTAGTTGGATAGGTCATAATAAAGATGGTGCAAAATACTTAAAATAGTATCTTCATAGTAGCTTATGCTTTTCACAACTGAGTTAGCTAACCCCACTAAAGAAAGCCTTGCATGCTCCTTGGTGTCGCTTATTTCTGGTTTAAGACGGGTAAGTCTAGCTGAGTACCTTCTCATACTTAGGGCGTTGTTTCCATTGTTGTTGCAGATGGTCAAATGTACTACGGCTATTGCATTAACTTCCTGTATCCGACGATGGGTGACAACTAGGACCAAGGGCAATGGTCACTCAGTATCTCTCATCTAATGCTTTTGTTGGAGATGACCACCTACTGGCACTGTATTTGAAATAAATGTGTGTGTGTGTGGTTTTAAAACTACTTGCTTCCGCTATGTCAATTTGAACTTGGGTTGTAATAACTTTATGTTCTAAACTCTGATGTATTCAACTGCCATTGCGAACTTTATGTAACATGTGATGGTGACTGGTCAACCAGTACGATCTTTGTTGGTATGTTGGTTGGTTTGAAATCCTTCGTGATTTCACAGAATCTCGGGTTGTACGGGCTTAAGTTTGATAAATTATCTGCCTCGGTGGAAGATTTTCTTACTTAATCTCGTATAATCGTGTTGATCCGTTACATGGGCCAACCTGGCTTAGTGACAGGTGGGCCTCCCCTTCGGTGGGTCACCTTCTCATGTATTTTAGATTCTTCTTGCATTGGTGCCCACGTAGAATATTGTCGGGTACCTAAACAAGGGGTACTCACACTCAATGACTAAAAAGATGAACCCCTGAGAAAACCACGCCAAGGCTCCACCCACATAAGTACTCTACGAAGGAGGAGAGACACAAGGCGAAACAAGTCATCACCCCACCACAGAAGACCAACATCTCAAGCAATCTCCTTTGTACTCTCTCTTTGAGACCTGGGATCGGCTCCCTCTCTCACAGCTTGTAACCCCAACGCAAGCACTTAGGTGCAAGGAAATACAATATCCCCCGCTGGATGTAGGGCCTTCTTTCGCCCGAACCATGATAAACCCCTGTGTATTCTCTTTGCATCACCATCCAGATTAGGGGACACGCAGCAAAAATTCACTCGTTGGCTTAGGACCCTCACGGGCTCGAACACCGACAGTTAGCGCGCTGGGTAGGGGTCGCTGCATGCCAAACATCATTTTCCCACCATTTTTCTGGATGGCTGACCCCGAATGTCCACTTCCGTTGGCCATAGTGATCTGGTTTGGGAGCTTGGAGTTCATGTCTCTTGGCTATGGCTATGACATGGTCCTCCTCCCGCCCAGACACCCAACCGACGGTGACCATGAGCTCTCCTAGCCCGGGGGAGCACTACACCGGTACCGTCGCTCTCGTTAGGCACGTGCTGCCAGGCGATGGCATGCCCAGCGCAACCGCCATCATCGCCTTGCGGGGGGTGATGGTATTCCCCGATCCGGCGCCCCTCAGTCAGACGCCAACATAGATTTCCTCATCGAGGACCTGTGTTGGATGAGCTTGGCTGAGGGTAAGATGTCGACGGGGTGTCCCATCACTCCGCCACCCGGCACGGTGCCACCACCAGCTGATTTGGGATCGATTGCTCCGGTACTAGGAACCATGTCCTCATCGGCATTCCCATATGGGCTGGACACGGGTGCCCGGGCGTATGCTTCTTCTGTAAACACCAACATGAGCGCTTACGAGGAGCTCCCTAGACACCATCTACGTTCCACCCTCGACCTCGTCGCATCCACGCCAGCTTCTGAGTACCTGGACTCTACGGAGACCCCGGATGCGGAGCTCCGTGTGACTGCCTTTTGTTGTTACAACCCCAGAGACACACGACCTCACATGCATCCGTCATACTACTATTTTGGCACTCCAAACTCCGACTCTACCGATGATAGCTACGACCCAACTCACGAATGCTTCCATATCGATGGGGCTATTGCGTCGGATTCGGAGGATGAGGCAACCGTTGGAGGAAGGAACGCCATGCCACCTCATGTTGAGCCCCCTGGTGCACGAGATGAAGCTCAATTCCTTACGGACCAAGGAGTGCAACTCAAGCAAATCCATGAACTGCAAGACAGGCTCAACGAGGAACGATAAAATCTGCACCTACTTCAGCAAACCCATCTCCCGGCTCACGCCTTGCAAACGATTCCCATCACATGGCCGTTCGCCATTTAGGGACTTGACTTGGTCGGACCCCTGAAGAAGACAACTGGTGGCTTCACCCACTTGCTCGTCACCATTGATAAGTTTTCCAAATGGATCGAGGCATGTCCTATCACCAACATCAGGTCTGAGCAAGCCATGCTATTCTTCACCGACATCGTCCACTGCTTTGGGGTTCCCAACTGCAGCATCACGGACAACGACACCCAATTTACTGGCAAAAAGTTTCTGGTTTTTTGTGACAACCATCACATCTGTGTGCTCTAGTCAGCCGTAGCTCATCCAAAAACAAATGGCCAAGTAGAGCGTGCCAACGGCATGGTTCTACAAGGCCTAAAGCCGAGAATTTTCGACAAACTAAACAAACACGGCAAAAAATGGGCCGCTGAGCTCCCCTCGGTCCTGTGGAGCCTAAGAACGACGCTGAGTCGGGCCACGGGGTTCACTCCATTCTTCTTAGTCTATAGGTCCGAGGCTATGCTCCCAACCGATGTAGAGTATGGATCCCCAAGGCTGAAGGCCTACAACGAGTGAAACAATGATGCCGCAAGAGAGAACGCCCTCGACCATCTCGAGGAAGCTCGCGATGTGGCTCTGTTACACTCTGCAAGGTATTAGCAAAGTCTCCGATGCTACCACGACAAACACATCCACAGACGAGACCTCAACGTAGGTGACCTAGTGCTCTGACGAAGCTAGAATAACAAGGGACGACACAAGCTTACTCCGCCATGGGAAGGGTCGTGCATCATTGTGGAAGTATTGAAGCCCGACACCTACAAGCTATCAAACAAAAAGGGCAAAATCTTCACCAACGCATGGAACATCGAACAGCTACATCACTTTTTCCCATAAAGCCTCGAGGCTTTGTAATTTTTTTCGCAATCCCATGATAGAATAAAGAATACATCAGTGTTCAAAGCATTCTTTCATAAAAACCAAGGAGGATCGACCCTGTTTTCTCAGAGTCGAACCTCCCTCGGGGGCTGCAAGGGGGAACCCCCCTGTGTCCCCAAAAAACTCGCACTTTTTTTAAAAAAGAACTTTTACATAGTCGACGAGGCCGCAAGCACACCCGAAGGTTCAAGGGCTGCCGAGCCGCGAGATCGCCTATGCCTCTGGGCTATGGTACCTCCACTCACTCCGCCATGCCAAGGGGTGCGACCGCGCGCTAAGTAGACCTAATAAAAGTTCACGATTTTGAAAAAAACTCATGTCTAACGTTATCATATGCTTCGGATCGAGTTCTTACATAATCAATGAGGCCGCAAGTGCACCCTAGGGTCCAAGGGCTACCGAGCCGTGAGATCGCCTACGCCTCCGAGCTACGGTACCTCCACTCGCTCCCTCACACCAAGAGGTGCAACCGCGCGCTAAGAAAAACATGCGAGAATACGATTCAAGCAAGAAAGGGAACAAAAGACTCAAACAAAAATGGACATTTAGTATACATTTACATATAAATGTTTTAAGGCCCCTGAGGCCATCACGACGCAAGTCACGAATATTAACTAACTTATTACATGGGCCTTCATACCTAGGCTTGGCTCACAGGCCCTCATCGTCGGCAGGCGGGACCACCTTGACCTCAAACAGCTTCACGAGACGACCCTCGGGCTCTTCTGCAGCCTCGATCAATTCCAGGCAGGCTACCTTGTTCTCCTCGTCAGTCCGGTCTAGATCCGAGATGAAGCCATCAGCAATGAGACCCATGTCATACTCGAACCCAGACCAGATGACCGCCATGGCCCTCTTCAGGCCATGATGCAGCTCGCCTCGAATCTTCTCGCGGACAAGGCAACCTCGCGCCATCATCCAACGAACAAACGAGTTCCCTAGCGCATCCTCCTCGGTATTGACATCGGGCTCGACCCCTAGACCATCGCACACCGAGGTGATCACACCCTGGAGCAATTGATTCCACCTGACCTCAGCCTCGAAGAGATTCTGAAACGAGGTAGTCGTCGCCTGGGCCGCAAGTTGCTGCTTTTCTAGCTCTGAAATACAAACACCAAGTTAGCAAAGACTTGGGACCCTGAGGCCAAGGTCGAAACTTGACAAAGGTTTACCCTCAGCATGGGTCAGACAACCCATGATCTCATCGCGCAACTCCTCGCGCGCTTTCTCCGCCACCTGAAGAGCCTCGTCCTTGTCGCGGACAGTCGCCCTCAACATCTTGATCTCCCAACCGGTGCTCAAGAGAGCCTCGTCCCTCTCTCGGATGGTCCCCTCCAATGTCATGGCCTCATTCTCTAGGGTCCCAACACGAGCGGACGCCATCTCGATCTAGACGTTAAGGGTGTCGCGCTGGCCGCTGACTAGAGCAACATCCTCCTCGAGCTCCTTCACGCGCGCTAATAGCGGCGCAAGGTCCTCACAGGCCTTGGCCACCTCTTCCCGAGCCTTGGCTGCATCTTCACGCGCCTTGGCCTCGGCCTCCCGAGCCTGCGTCGCCTCCTCCCTAATCGCTACATGGACAACGCGAAGCTCATCTACTTCGGCGCTCTTCGTGGATAGCCGCTTATTGGCTTCCTCGGCCAGAGCCCATTGATGAGTAAGCGCCGCCCATACGCCGCTTTCATGATGAATGAAGAGCGACTTGCGGCGAGATCGCTCCTTGAGTTCCTAACCATAGTTAAGCTTAAGATCAGAACCAAGGAGAAAAGAGGGATATACGCTAGAAAAAACAAACAGACATGGCTCACCTCAAAGGCCTCCGACATCCGCCGCACTAGGGTGTCCACAACCATCCGCAGGGACTGCACAGAGTGCTTACGGAGTCCCTCGATGTACCCCCAGTGTTGCACTTCATCCTTGTCATCAAGGGCGAAGAAGGGCTCGATGTTGGGGTTAGCCATGTCCCTGAACTTGAGGGTCGATCGACCCCAGCACGGGAGCTCCTCCTCCACCCGTGCAAGCATCAGCCTTGCGAAATCAGGCCACCTGGCGGACGCCTCGGCCATGTCGTCCTCCAACGTTATGGAAGTCCCGGGCCGATTCGGGGCATCGACCATCTCGACGTCTGCCTTCTGCTTCCCCTTGTCGGAAGGAGGATCATAGACGGTGAGATCGATCACAGCCGGAGTCAACCCTTGGGGCGGGACTGGCCTCCCATCTGTTGGCGCCACTGCCTGCACGTTGGGCGGTGGCATGGCCACCCCCGTTCCGCTTCGACCACCTGCTCCTTTGGCTAGTCCTGCTATGGCTTCGGCCGTGGCTCCTCCCGCTCTGGTTGCAGCTTCGGCTGCTCCTCCTCTTTCCCCGCATCCGGCGGGGCCTCCACCACCTCTTTTATCTTCTCAACATCCGCCCGCCCTGCATCACGGATAGATGTTTTGGCCTTACCGGCCTCGACGGTCGCTAGGATCCTCATGGTCGACCCTAGCTCTGGCCTACCAACACCAGGCACGTCAAGCCTAGCACAGCCCGGGGCTGCCTCGACCGGCTCTGGCTCCCGCGCGGCGTCACTGACTCTAGCGACCTCCTGAGCGCTTGTACCCGCCTTGGCGGCAGCCTCTTTTGTCTTGAGCCGCTCCGTGGTAGCTTGGTACTTTGTGACCCAGGTGGCATCGTCAGCAGGTATCTGCATCATCAGGGCGGCGCCAGACTTGAGCACCTTGACGAGAGTCATGGCCGCGAGCTCCACCTTGCGCTTATGGCTGAGTAGTAAACAACCACATCAGAACAAAAAGCGAGATAACTTTGTCAAAAAGGCAAGGTGAGACACTTACCCAGACAGGGGAATCAAGGGCTTCATCTCCGGCTTCCCCGAGCCACTCGACGGCTTTTGCGATGGCCCCTCCGCCGAGCCTCCGGTCGGCCTGGTGCTCCTTGGAGCCTGGGCTGACGAGGCGCCTGGGGTCCTTTGCGCCGATGAGGCTATCTGGCCTTGGGTCCTCACACCCGATGATGATGCCCTGGCCTCAGACGTCGACGTTGTTGTTCCGCCCGACAACGAAGTCTAGGGCGAGCGGACTCACGGGCGTGGCACCACCGACATTCCCTGAGGGACCCCAGGCGTGGTAGATCCCCTCTCTGAAGGTCCATCTCAGGCTCTTCCTTCTGCTAGCTCTTCCTCCCCCTCGACGGGTGCTGAGACTGCCCTCGATGCCTAGGAGGTCGACCCTCCGCTAATAGGCTCCAGCAGGGGCCGCACGTCGGGGAGGTGCGCCAGAAAAGTCACGGTGTCATACCGTGACCCGATGTCGTCATCATCGCCATCCGTGACCTCCTCCTCCCTGAGGCCATCTCAAAAGGGGATTCCTTGATGGGGAGACCATCGAGCCTCTGCTGGCGGCAGTGTTTATTCAACGCCTCACGCTCGAGGGCCTTTTTATCTGATGCTTCTTTGCGGCGTCCTTCTCTTCCTTCTTCTGAGCCACCGAAATGCGTCTCGCCTCTCGTGCAGCGTGATCCTCCGGAACCGGCGGCCGCGAGTCCTTGATCGCTGATAGATCCTACATGGAAGCCTCGATGGACTAAATCAAGAGAACTAGGAAGCAAAAGGACGTAGGGCTAACGGAACAAGACTTACCAGAGGCTCGAAACCCTAGTTGGGTCGCATCGAGACCTTGTCGATGTCCTCCTACTTGAAGCTTCCCACCATCCACCGCGCGCGCAGGGCAACCTCGTCAAGGGGGAGGGTCTCGTGTGGCATCTGACTCCCCTCCAACGAGATGCTCGGCGTCATCTCATCGATCCGGAGTCAGCGCTGCATCAGCGGCAGCACTCTTCGATGTTGGAACGCGGCGGCCACCATCCCCATGGTCAATCCGCGCTGTCAAAGTCTCCTTAGCGCGTCAAGGAGCGGCTGTAGCTTTGGCTTCTCTTCCTCGATGACGCCATACGACCAATTGTCCTCGCGCGACATCAGGACCCGGCCGGAGAACTTCAGCAGGCGGTTGTTGTCGTTGCGCTGGTAGAAGCACCCATCGTGCCATCCGCTGTTCGACGAGATGAGCTACGCCGGGATGTAGAGCTCGCCTTGACCTGCTCGGACTTGAAGGGTGCAGCTCCTAGCATGCACCGCACGCCGCACTCCCTGCTCACCTGCCTTCTTGGTGAAATGCACCACCTTAAAAAGGTGGAGCCACAGGTTCCAATGGGGCTCCATCCCCAAGTACCCCTCGTAGACCGCCACAAAGATGGCAGCCTGCGAGATGGAGTTGGGGGAGAGATGATGGAGCTCCACCTTGTAGTAGTGAAGAAGCACCCGCATAAACTAGCTTGGCGGCATCCTGAGCCCCCTCTCATGGAAAGCAATGAAGCTCACCACATACCCCTCCAGGGGCGCCGGCTCCCGGTGGTCGGACGGCAGCACCCTCCACTCCGGCTGGCTCCGACTCGCCCTCGGTCACAGAAGACCATCGCAAACTAACTCCTCTAGCTTCCTCTCCGTCACCGAAGAACAGACCCATGCGTCTACGGGAAGAACCTAGCTCTTTCCTGCCATAAGTGTCGAGATCAGCTTACGGCGGCGATGGGGGAAGAGACGACGGCGCCGACGGAGAACGACTGATGAATGCAAATGGAGAAAGGGGCAATCGCAAAAGGCCTGTGGGGGGGCATGCAGAACCCTGGGCTCTATACTTATACCCCGGTGGAAGACCAATGGGCGGATCCAACGAAAAGGTAGGAATAATTCCCGCATTCAATGTCCTTACCTAACCGCTCTCTCGAAACCAATGGGTAAGGGCACGTGTCCGCCATTCACTCCGCAACTGTCGCACCACGCCGCCCACTACCACACCGCTCTCACTTCTGCTCCTAAAAAGACATGCCCCAATGGGTCAGAAGGGGATCCATAGACGGACATTTCTAGACGAATGGATAACGGGCTCCGAGCCCACTATAAACCTCTAGGGATCGAAAGCTAACCCTCGACTAGGGTTCAACAGCTGCCCTCGAGTAATAGAGCCAGGGACAACTGGGGACGTGCCCATACAAGGCCAGGGCTCGAGCCACTCTCTCGAGACGCCCCCAGACATATTCGAGGCTAAAAGAGAGGTCGACGGTGGAATCCCCTCGGAGGGAGGCATCGAGCCCTTAGATCCTACCGCATGGAACTGAGATCCGCACGACTACTCTTTGGCATCTTTGGAGAGCGCCTCTACGGCCGCTAGCTGACCCCTATCGAATGGGGCATGGGCTCCCACTCAAATTCCCCGCTAATAGCTCACCGGAGATCGTCAGAACTCGCCCATCGAGGGTAGTACGACGTTCCCCACCCCTTCTCCTTTCCTAAAAGGTGCGTGAGGGTCATACGATAAAGATGGGCAAGACCCTGATCGACCTCGTGCGCACGAGGCTCGGGGGCTCGACCACAAAAAGCTAACCCCAAACGAAAGGGGACCAAGCATGCCACAGGGGCTCAAATGCGGGAGCACTCCTCGACATAATGAACTAAAGACCTCGGAGGAGTCAAAACACTCCACCGAGGCCTCGAGGGCTACACCCGGCGGGTGCGCTCGCACGCACCAACCGGAAGAGCTACGACGCTACGACTCTAGTTTATGACTCACTGAGCCTCTGCGAGAGTGACCACACTCACACAAAGGCTCGGGGGCTACTGTCGGGTGCCTAAACAAGGGGTACTCACACTCAATGACTAAAAAAGATGAACCCCTGAGAAAACCATGCCAAGGCTCCGCCCACATAGGTACAACAAGCCAAAACCACGCACAAAACGCCTCAACCATGTTCTGACTCACACGAGGCTTGCTCGACGGGACGCCTCGACCATAGGGAAATCTCTGACTCGTACGACCCTAGGTCAAGCCGATCAACCCGCCTCACCCACTAACTTTCAGACAAAAGTCAAAGCATTTAATGCAACCACCAACCACTTCCTACCCCATGGCTACAACACCATCAGCATGGAAGCAGTACCAGTGTCAAATCCCACATTTTACTGCCCATCTCGGGATGGACGGTGAAAGCCTGTCACCACACACGCCATGTCGGGTACTATTCCGCCACTGATCCCCCTCGAGGCATAACATGACGACTGTCATACCCTGAAATTCCTGGGGCTCAGCCTTATCCATTCCCCATCGACCCACCTCGACCCGGCCTCGACCAACCGCCGGTCAACAAAGGAGCAAGGCCTGCACGCCACAAGATCTGGGGTCTTTTCACCATCCCATCCTTTACGTCATCATGGTGTCCAGGGATGGCCGGCCATTCCCGGAGCATGTCGCTACAGCGGCTTCCACAGCGCCCGACAAAACTTCACTTCTAAGGCACCACCCCGGTGTCTCTGCCTTCTCTTGACCCTATAAAAGGGAAGGCAGGGGACTCTACGAAGGAGGAGAGACACAAGGCGAAACAAGTCATCACCCCACCACAGAAGACCAACATCTCAAGCAATCTCCTTTGTACTCTCTCTTTGAGACCTGGGATTGGCTCCCTCTCTCACAGTTTGTAACCCCTACGCAAGCACTTAGGTGCAAGGAAATATAATACTCACCCCCCGCTAGATGTAGGGCCTTCTTTCGCCCGAACCAGGATAAACCCCTGTGTATTCTCTTTGCATCACCATCTAGATTAGGGGACACGCAGCACAAATTCACTCGTTGACTTAGGACCCTCACGGGCCCGAACACCGATAAATATGTTTTTAGCCTGACATGTGGGTCCTCTTTGCCTCTTTTCCTGAGTAACCCCTGCAGAAACACAGATTCACCAAAAGCTATGGAATTTTGTCAGTTTAACCCCTAATTCTATGTTGGGGATTGATTTATGCCCTTATTCATGTTTCGTTGATGGTTTATAAATGTAGTTAACAACCATCAACAACTCCCCAAAGCTTAACCTTTGTTCGTCCCTAAGCAAAGATAAACTCAGCAATGGACCAGGAGTTGCTTTAATACTTTCACACCTCAAAAGTACACATGCGTTCAAACAAGAATTCCCCTCCAGATTAGAATAAACTATTCTGACTTTCAAACTCACCCATATTACCTTCAACCATGGGGCTTCTTAGCCTTCACTTAGGTCTTGAGCAATTAAAAGACAAAACGATCAAGTCAAGCACTATTCTTGAGCTCTTTGTTCAACCATCATCCCAGAGTTTTTAGAAGTTTTTAAAATAAAACTCATAGATTCCATTGTATGCCACTCTCAAGTCTCTCAATATGTGGTATTTGTGGATCCTCACCAAGGCAATAATGATATCATGCCTTTTTCTCTTTCTACTACTAAGGCTTATGTGGAGTTCATAGGTAGGGAGAAAGCTAAAGCCTACTTGCAATGCATATATTGTAAAGTCAAACAATGGATCCAAAGGGAGTTAAGTCATACAATTAAATCAATATGTGCATGTGTGTGGATATATGGTGGATATATATGGTGGCTGATCCTAATTCTATTTTGCTCCTTGAAAACATATCTCTCTTTTAAAACTTAGAAACATTTGCTCAAGAACAGGGGCTATCTTATTCATCTCTCTTTTTTACTAGGTGGGCATCAAAGTACCCATTGTTTTAGAAATCTTGGACACTTGTCTATTTTTTGAACTCTCCCCTTTTTTCTTTTTTCATGAATAATGTTTGCATATCCCCATGTCTCTTTTCTACAACAAAACTTTAAGAGAGAGATCTACAAGTACTTGGAGCATTTATTTGGTGGATAGAAAACCTAACATGATTTTGTGTTCACCTTAGTGTAGGAGTAGAACATTTTTAGGTGGATCTAGATGGAAGGCATGTTTTTGCACCTACCCCAAGTGTAGAAGTAGTGCATATGTGGATGGTGTGTACGTGATCTTGATTTTAAGAGCATGACAAACCTCTCATAAGGCATCAACAAAGCTTGACAAAACTCAATGCAAAAGCAAGCAGCATATATGTGAAAGTTTTTCTAGCCTAAATAACATGTATAGCTTTGGTAGGAATTCAAGCTTTGTCATACAGGAACTCATCATGTAATATTTTTATATTTTTTAAAAGATAAATCTCCAGAACTCTAGTGTTACTTGGAACAAGATAAATAGTAGCTCAGACCTTCTCATATTATATCCTCAATTACTTAGACTTAGATCAAGCATTCACTACCCACGAGTTTCAAATTCAGAGTAAATCATTATATCAAAACAACTTTATCCAAAACTCGAGAGAATTTAAGGCTAAAAATTAGGTATTAGAAAGGAATTATAATAGAGAAACTATTCATTATTTCCATTTAAGAGATTACTCTAAGTCCTCTTATTTATTCAACTCCTAAAAACAAACTAGACATACCTTTTTATTTTATTTGCAGAGTTTTAAGATCACACCTTACTAATATATATATATATATATATATATATATATATATATATATATATATATATATATATATAACTAAGACAAATTTTTATTTTGTTTTGTTTGCTATGCATATTTTTATTTCTTTAGCAAATATATAGTAAACTTTAAAATAGAAAAACTGAAAGAGAAAAGAAATACTTAGCTAGATACATGGGGGTGCTTTTCCCTCAAGCTGGATGTTGATGTAGTCATTCGATCTTACAGAGTAGTAGACTGGCAGCGGAGATGTACTTCCTCTATCGAAGCATTGATTGATGTTGATATCAGTTGAGACAGTGCTTCAATATTGGATAGAACATCCACTTGCTTATCAGCTCTTGTTGGTCCTTCAAATCCTTGAAACTCAAAATAGACAATAAAACTTGTGGAACAGATTAAACGTTAGTGGTTGGCCACTTAAGCCTCAGTTGTCTAAAGCCTTTGAGATTGTTTCTGATTTTTCTTTTAAGCAGAGTTTTAGGATCTCTTTCTCATTTTTTTTTTGTATTTTCTATGATGCAGGAAAAATGTAACAAGATGAATGCATATTTATTTTTATTTTTATGCCACCACGATGAATATTCCTGCGGGTTTTACACGCCATAAAATTATTCACATAGGACTTAACATTTATGATGCAGTGCGGCCAACAAATATATATATTCTTTTCTAATGCAGTGCTAATGCAAATATGCTAAAGGGGAATTAATCCATGCAATGCGAAAGAGTAAATATGGGTAACTACCGATTTTACCTCCCGGCGAGGGTTCAGTGGTTTAAGTCCTCTGAACAGGACTTCTTACCATGTTCATTCCTTAGGTGCATCATCTGATCACAAAGCTAGAGACCTTGATAACTACACCTCTTGAGATGTTTATTATGAGGATGATATCACCCATGTTCTTCGCTCGTCCAGCAGTTTGAAGTGAAGCATTAATAGTAGAAGCTGGCAGCATCTTGCTCAGTGTGCATGCATGTTCGCAGGCTCGGAATTTTCACTTGTAGAATTTAGAGAATTGACAAACTCCTCCACACTTTTCTCGAAGTGTGTCCTGCTTGCAAAGACAAGGTAGAGATCAAGTGCATGAGCTCTGTTGGTGGGAAAACACCAACAGAACCAAAATGTTATTTATCCTTCTCTAACCTTGGGCACATAGAACAAGATGAATTCAATGTTGTATATTTTATTCCATTATAATATGAGTGGTAAGATTAGAAGATTGAGTATGAATGTAGCATTTAAACACATTTGGCAAATAGGATTAAATTGCTTAACCTATAGAAGGATTATCTATCTGTGCATAATGTATCAATAATTTCATGGTTATGACTATTATCTTTGAGAAATAAGATGTGCACTTTTTAGCTCATTTGGTTAAGACCATGGGATTAAGAAAGTGATGCTAGAAACAAATTTTAAAGAACTAAACATGTTGAGTTAATCAGATTGGGTTAAGTGAAATCGTAACTCAAACATGTTTGTTTATTCATTTATGTGCATATCAAGATCAAAATGAAAATGAGGACCACTTACCCTAAGATGTTACCTTCATCATTGGAGTGTGATGACACCATGTGATGAAGGACAGATGACTTGCAATGGTCCTTTCCTTCCTTGAATCTTGAGTTGTTCATGAACATCTTGTCTCACAGAGTGCACCTATCTTTCTCATCCTTTTGTCATGCCATCTTTTTGCTCTTTGATCTTTTGACACCTCATGTTAGATCTTTTTGCCTCACTCATTCTTATGCAGTCCTTTCATCCATGTTGAATAAGGTATGTAGTTCTTATATCTATGATGAATGAGCTATGTCTTCTTGAAGTTAATCATGTGCCTTGCTTCATCTCTGATTTGAATTCATCTCATGACTTACCCAAATTGAATTGAGAGTTTCTTGTAGGGGTTAGTCCAACAAAATATCCAATGTCTATACAAATAATTTTTAGTTCAATAACCAAACTAGACTCCATGTCTAATTTGATTAAGGGAGGCTATTTAACCTAAGCACCATGCTTAATTTAAATGCCTATAGAAATATGATCAGTACTTCCAAATCAAAATTTTACTATGGCAGATAAAGATAACATGAAAGCTCTATAGAGATTTATTCAACTGGAGATGAAAGAACATGATTGTAGTTTAGCAAATTGAGCATGGCTAGAAGATAGAGACAACAAAAAATTAGCAACATGACATAAGATTTTTAAGAGAAGCCCATTCCCCAAGCTTGAATTTTGCAAGGCAGAATTAAACTTGGATGTATATAATTTAATATTGCTTGATGATTGGTTGGACATACCTTGCATTGTCATCCTTTGTCCTTTTGCTCCAAGCCTGGAACGGTTAGTGACAAAAATACCCAAAGGAATATTTTCATAACTATATTTCTATGCTCACTTCACAATGGCAAAAAGGTGAAAGCTCATGTTATTTCTCAAAAGTGCTTGCTTTCGGACACAAGCTCGTCCTTGGAAAACCTTGAATGGTGCTTCTAATTAGTGAAATGGTTTCCCCTCCAACACCAGTCTTTGGGTATCTATCTCAAGATTCACACAACAAGATCTGTAATATTTATGATAAACATACACATCTACAACCACCCTTTTAAAGTTTTTATGAGCATGGAGTATGAGGGGGTTGAAGATCTCATGTGTGGTAATATTAGAGAGACCAACTGAATTAGGAGATTTATCATACGAGTATGGATTCGATGAGGTGCTCATGAAGTAACTTCCATGCTCGTTGATGTCATCTTCTTTTTCAAACTCCAAGGCTATTTCTTTATGAATGTCTATAGGCAACAAATTTGTCTCTATTATTACATGTCTATGACATTCATCGGACATTTTATTGTCCAAGATTTCCCATGAATTGGTGTCTCTAGGGTTGGTCTCATCTAAGGCTTCCTCTAAACTTGGATGAGTCATGTTCATTAAAGAGATTGATTTGAGCTCACCATTTGGATCTAAGTCAAGTTTGGATCCTATCCATAAGGCTTCATCCTTGTCCATTCATTCTTTGATAATAGCATATGTATTCTTCGTATATTCCAGGCAATTCTTAATACATTCCTGCCATTATTGTTGTTCTTCTTGGCCATCCTTGTAGTCTTTATGATTCCTATAATTTGGTTGTCTTAATGGATTTCTAGGGTCATCATAAGACTTAGGAGAAAGAGTATAAGAGGGATTATCGGTGTCAAGGATGGGTTGAAAGATGGGTTCAGATAAGACATCTAGTGTAGGCAAGAAGGAGAGAAGGTAGGATTGATTTCTAAATGGCTTGGCACTCCTATGGGATCACTAGACATGTCATCCTTAAATTCTTCCTAATGTCCTATATGGGAATAAGTACACTTCCTAAGAGACTCTTCGTTAAGAGGAGTTGGATTATATTCACTTGGAGGTCTCTTATGTGGACAAGGTTTCATTGTTATCCTAAAATCAATGAGATTACCCTTAAATTCAAAAAGGTTTTCCAAAGGTGAAATTTTTTCTTCCCTTAGAAGATTTTGGGATATTGATGATTCGGGACTGATAGCTAAATCTTGGGATTAGAATAGTCGTGATTTGGCTATTAAAACTTCCTCTTCTTGTTGGGGGATGATTCCTTCTCTTCCTCTAGGAGTTCATCATGAATGCTAGTGAAGGTGGTGCGTCCAAGGATTTTGTCAAGGACAAGACTTGCTTCACTAACAGAAAAGGAAAGGAAAGATTCTCCAGAGGCTGTATTAAGGTCTTACGCATCATCCTTACTAAGATCCAAATAAAAATTTTAAAGAAGAATCGATTCTAGAATAGCAAGGTTTGGGCCAATGGTGACGAGGTCATTAAAACAATCCTAGGATGCATCAAGAGGCTCTTCCTCGTGTTGTTTAAAAGTTAGAACTTCTATTTGAAGGTGGGCCACTCTAGAGATAGGAAAAAAATTTAAGCAAAATTTAGAGCATAACATCTTCTAGTCTCCTTGCATACTTCCTACAGTCAGTTTGTACCACTATTTAGCTATTCCCGTCAATGAAAATAGAAAAAGCTTGCATATTAAGGTATTGTCTGACATGCCAGCGATACACAAGCATGCACAGGTCTGTTCAAACTCTTGTAGGTGTGAGTATGGGTTTGCATCACCTTCTCCCGAGAAGGATTGTTTCCGAATCATATTTATAAAACACGGGTGTAGCTCATAGCCAGGTGTTAGGACAGGCTCTGAAGATTCTGGTGGGTTAGAGCTCGTGCTCGTGGGTTTAGCAAATTGATAGATAGGAGTGGAATTCATAATAGAAAAGAAAAGAAAAGAATGAAGGGATAAAAAGATAAAAGAATAAAAGTATAATACAAGGTTAAGCTAGGTTCGAAGTTAACTCAGCAACCATTTTCCTGGTAACAACGCTAGAAAGCTTGTTGGTATATTTTAACACACATAGATAAATTCGCAAGCGCACGAATACTGCTGTAGCTTTGACTTGGAGGGTTTTAAATATCGTATCCACAAGGAAACCTGTGAGGTTAGGGTCTTCTCATTCTAATCTCAGTAAGCTATATCTTCTACTATTCTATCTGGGGACATTACTTAAGAAAAGACACTAGCAGATGATGCTTTCCTTAGCAACTAGGTCCTACTTGGCCTACAGACGGGAGGTGGACTATAGAGGATTCAACAAACTAAATATATATAGAGTATTGTCATATATATATAGTAGCTATCACAATCGTGAATCTACCACCGATCCGAAAAGTAGGGTGCATCTACGAGTTATCCGAGCCTAAGCGCCACACTTACACTATGAATAATACTTTAGCCTAAGCCGGATAGATTAAAGTACTCAAAAGAGACTCGCAAACCAGGAAAACAATATGAACAATGTTGCTTACTGAAATAAGAAGTTGATTACCAGAGAAATCTCAGACGTAGGTTGACTTCCGCCAAGGTACATGCCATGGAGGGAGCACCGATAGGCCGGCACCTCCTCCAAACTCTTCCCTCTCTCTACCTCTCTATTTCTAAAGATTAGATCCTATTGAGGACTAATCTCTCTTGAATGCTGGCTCTTGAGAGGTTGATCCTTTCATGGGACCCCTCTCTTGATCCTCACTAGAAAATATGAATTAGGGTTTCAGGATGCCTTTGCCTCAGGGGATACAGGGCTGGTTATATAGGCTGGTGGGGGTGAACTAGAGCCCTCGGATCAAACTGACTTTGATATATGGTGAAGATTGCACCTCAATAGCGGTGGGAGACCGACGTTCGAAGTTGGCTGGCAAGTGGGCCCGGGGGAGGTCGGCCGACCTGGCTCAGTGACAGGTGGGCCTCCCCTTTGATGGGTCACCTTCTTGTGTCTTCTAGATCCTTCCTGTGTTGGTGCCCACATAAAATATGCTTTTTAGCCTGATGTGTGGGTCCTCTTTGCCTTTTTTTCCTGAGTAACCCCTATAGAAATACAGATTCACCAAAACCTATGGAATTCTATCAGTTTAACCCCTAATTCTATGTTGGGGATTGATTTATGCCCTTATTTATATTTCGTTGATGGTTTATAATTGTAGTTAACAACCATCAACACCCACCCATGGATCCTTAAGGTGAGTGCTATATGAACTCATGCATGAATATGATGATAATCCCACTATACTAAGCATATAATCAAAGTAGACGATGAACATTATAATGAAGAACATGAATAGGATGAATACTAATAATGTCATAACAATTGTAGCAAACATATAAAAATAATAAAGATACAAAAGAGAGGGTGTACAAAGATTATGCCAAACCACTATCTTTGACAAGATCGGGAATCCAAACGAAGCCTGCTTGCCTCCCTCTAGACCTAGCCTAACTAGCTATGCCCTAGAATTTGGTGGAGCTCTGAGAAAGATTAGGGTTTCTATCTTCTCAAATGACTTATTACTATGACTTATGCCTAGGGGGTGGCAGGGGCTGGTATATATAGCCTAGAGCGTCCAACATGAGCCCTTAGATTAAAACAATTTAAAGAACAGTGTAGATGCAACCTAGGAGGCGGTGGAGAACTGACATTGTGACAGGAGGTTGACTGGTGGGCTCTAGGGGCCAGCCGGCCCTACCTGGCAGCCTCTCGTTGTTTGCCTTGGCGCGGTGTCCTCTGGTGTCCTCTGGAACCTTTAGTGCCTGTTTCGTGGTGGATAAGCATGATTAATTCTGACATCTAGGTCCACCTTGATGGTTTTCTGGATATACTCTGCAAAAATTACAGATTCACAAAAACTCATGGAATTGTTAGTTCAAACCCCTAGACCTTTGTTGGTGATCATATTTATGCCCTTATACAAGTTTTATTGATGGTTTATAATGGTTTTAACTACCGTCAAGATCCACTCAATGCAACCTCACGATGCAACGCGCTAGAATCACACTCACTCGCAAGCACAAGTGAGTTAGAGGGCATCCAAGCACACCTACACAAGCCACCAAGGCTTAAGGGTGCTCAACAACTAGCCCAAGTCTGAGCTCCACCTCTATATATAGCCCCTAAGCCAAATAGAGCTATTGGAGAAAAGTTGCTAGTTTCTGTGAGGGCACCGGACACGACGGTGCCTCTCCCAACAGTCGAATTCCAATGGCTAGAAACTAGCCGTTGGTCACCAAACAGGGGTGGCGGTGGCACCTCCCTAGGGGTGACGGTGACCACCCAGGCCAACCCTGTGAAACCCTTGCCCTCGGGAAAATAGGGCGGTGCACCGCCCTAGGCACAGCGGTGCCTAGGAGGTGACCAAGCCCTACTCCTGCGCTCTCTGCTGAAAAGCGGCGGTGGCACCGGACAACACTTGGTGGTGCATCGCCTTCACTATGGCCGTGTACACCGTCACTTTTGGTGACTACCCCGATTCCTGCTGCGCTCGGCTAAGTCTAGGTGGGCACCGCCCTAGGGGTGGCGGTGCCACCGGACAGGGGGTGGCGGTGCCACCCAGGCAGCACCCCGAGCCCGATTTTGCCTCCTCTTCTTCATCAACTTCTTCACCTTTGCAAATGTGCCAATACCACCAAGTGTTCACCAACTTGTGCACGTGTATTAACTTTTCACAAACATTTTTCAAAGGGTTAGTCACTTCTTTCACCATGCCACTTGATCCTAACACGTATGCAAAGTTAGATCGCCCAAGTGGCACTAGATGACCGATATGCAAACAAATTTGCCCCTCTTGATAGTACGGCCATCTATCCTAAACCTGATCATGTACTTCTCTACACAACCTTTGACCGGTGAAATAAAATGTCCTAGATTATACCTTTGCCTTGCGCATTCTATTCCATCTCCTCCAATGTTGATGCAACACAGCACCAACCAATCACAAATGATATGATCCACTTCATATCATCACGTGACGGTATTTGTTCATCGATCTTGACTTCACTTGCTCTTCACCGTTGCTTCAGTCTATCAGCGCCAAGTCATCACTCAACTTGCCCTTCACACTTGCAACCGGTCAGTCAAGCCAAGTCTTGTCTTGATATTCTCCACCTTAGTCACATGACTCCATGTCATGTCTCATATGCAATGAGCTCCTTTATCACCACATGTGTAAGCTTTGTAACAAGTTCAAGCCATTTCACCTCCATGGCAAGTATTGCTCACACACATGTGCTTGTGGACTAATCACTTGTATATCTCAGTCAAACACATAATAGTCCACCTAAGGTTATAGTTCAATTACTAAAACCAAACAAAGACCTTTCAGTCAGGCTCAAGGTGTTGCCCTGGGGGGCGGTGCCCACCTAGCCTCGGTTCTGTGCTGGAGAGAAGGGAGTGGCACCACCCCCTGTGTCCAGTGACTAGCCTGACCTCGACCGAGAGGGAGAAGGTGGGGTTGGCACCGCCCTAGGCACGACAATGCACCGCCAGGAGGCATCCGGTGCCACCACCTCAATTTTCCTAAGGCTGGCGAGTTCGGTGTTGAGCAAAGGGGGTCCCGCCACGGGCACCACAACCCTATGTCCGGTGCACCGTTCTATTAATCTAGAGAGGAGGGTTTTAGGGGGCTAGCCCGAAGTGGCACCTCCGCCTGTTCGGTGCCCCCCAATGGCTAGGATGACCGTTGGAGGGCACCGCCCTACCCTGTCCGATGACGACACCGCCGTGTCTGGTGCCCTCACAAAAAAGGGAAACTTTGCTCTAATGGCTCTATTTGGCTTAGAGGCTATAAATAGAGGTGGAGCTCGGCTTTGGGCTAGTTGCTGAGCACCCTTAAGCCTTGGTGGCTTGTGTAGGTGTGCTGGGAGCTCTCTAACTCACATACGCTTGATAGTGATCATCCGATTGAGTGTGAGTGTGACGGTGGTGCTTGTTACTCTTGGAGGTTGTCACCTTCTAGATGGCTTGGTGATGAGAAGCACGCAAGAAGCTTGTGTGGTGCTCCGGAGAAGAGATTGTGAGGGGTATTGTGATCACTCCGCGGGAGTCGCGAAGAGCAACTCTAGTAGAGCGTGTCATTGAGATACCATCACTTGGTTTGTGGGGTTCTTGCGACGCTCAACGTGTTGGCTTGGTGTTGTCACACCCCAAAATTTCTAATTTTGGGTTGTGCATAGGAAACACTAAATAAAATAAATATTTGAATATTTGAATAAAGTTTCCTAAGTTTAGTTTATGATAGTATCAATTAGTTATAAAATAATAAAAATCTTTAAATTTTTCTAAATTAATTTTATGGGCCATTGTTTGATGTGATGTTTGCTCGTTAACTTTTGTGTGTTAAGAGCGAACAAAGTCTTTCAAAATACGTTTAGTGGATCGATTTTTCTTCTCCAGCACGTCTTTATTTTTTCCGCAATCAATATTCCTTGTCTCTCATCTTAAGTTCTCATTGGGAGTTTTCTAAAATCTTTTCTTTATAACGCAAATTATTTCTTTCAGTTTCTCATGTGTCAATCAATCTCAGTGAACTCTTCGAGAATTGTTCTGGCTTTTTTCTAGAGCTAGTTCACGCTTTTTTTGCGAGCGTTATCTAATTTTTAGATGCTCTAAAATATCTTATTATGAGCTCCAAATACTTTATTTGGGTTTCTCATATTTCCTAATGTCTCTAGAAAATTTTTCTGAATTTTTGAAGCTTTCGGAGTATTTTTCATGGCTTAAATAATAATTTTAGACTTTTCTGAAATTATTTTATCCATGAAATTAATTAATTCTGAAAATAAATAAATGTCTCATTTTTCCCAATGCTTAAAGTCCATGTGCAATAATCCTAATAAATCTCAAAGACACATACATTTATTTACTAATGGGTTTTAATAATTAATTAGGCCTATTAGTAAAGATGAAGGGTGCAACATAAATTAGTATCGTATCGCTAGTTGACGTGGGGGTCGGGAGTTTTCCTCCCTATATATACGTACCTACCCCTTGGGTAAAAGCACACCAAAACTACCGTGAATGAGTCCCTAGTTTGGGAAATCTTTCGTGTAGTAAATTAGATATTTCTCCTCCTTGTGTCGCCCCTAGGCCGAGGCCCTTCAGATGGATGGAGGTAGAAGATGAAGTATTTGCGGTTCTATCACTGGTTCGTAATATCTTTGTCGTTTCTTCGTTTTAATTCCGTTTTACTCCGTTTTAGTTGCGTTAGTTTCGTATAGTTGCCCTCTACGTAGTAGTGCTGATGTATATCGTATCACCTAATTATGAATTTATTGATTTACGAGCAATATTTATTTAATGTATTTTTAATTAAAAGCAATCTAGTGTAGTAACTCGTTCTTGTGATTTTGCGATCATGCCAACTGAAGCTACATGCTGTCGGCGTAGACGTGTTACATGCTAGTCATATATATTAATTTAATTTACATGCAATTAGTTCTATGATTAAAAGCAATCTAGGTTTATAAATCCGTTCTTGTTGCGACAGTTTCATAGCGTCGTGCTCTATACAGTAGCGATAATTTTTGTGATGTCACTCAAGTATGAATTTATCTATTTAAATGTAACTTGATTAATATTTATTTAACAGTTTTCTAACTAAAAGCAACATAGGGGTATAATTTCGTTCTTGTTACTTCGTGACTATGTTGGCGTAAGAGACGCATTAGCAACGTTGTTTACCATGTCACGTTATGTGTTTATAAATTAAATTATGTTTATTTGATTAATGTTTACGTCATGCTCTTTTAAATTAGAAGCGACTTAGGTTCATACATAGAACATTCTTAAATAAATGTTAACTTGATTAATATTAACTTAAATGTTTTTTTAATCATAATTAGTTTAGTTAAACATGAAGCATGTAGTTAATTTAACTAATATTTATCTACTGTCTTTTCAAATTAAAAGTAACTTTGGTTTATAATTTGTCTTTTATAAATAATTAAATGTTATCATGATTAATAAGAACTTAAGTGTTTCTTAAATAGAACTTGTTTAGTTTATGTAAGAAACATATAATGATTCGATTAGCTGTTATCACCTTCTTTATGCTTTCTAATTTATAAATGTTTAAATGACTTAAACACTAAATAAATATTTATAAATAAAATATAAATAAGGTTAACTTCATCTTTAATATTAAATGTAAATTGGTTAATTTAACTTTAGGATAATTCTCTAGAAGTCTATCACCTTAATTCATTAACTAAAATAAATTAAATGTATAGTTTGTCTTCTCTGATTTGTTGTAAACTCCTCGATAGTCGTGTGTCCTCTTTGATGGTAGCTCTGTTATCCGTTGATCTTACGTTTTTGCGATCATATCATCATGTCGTATAGTTTAGTACGTTCTCTTTTAAAGTGTCTCGTTTGTTTGGGGTGTTGTTCTTAGTTGTGTTTATTGTCTGTTTGTTCTACTTGATTGCTGCGAGTAGAAGAAGTTTGGTTAATTAGCACTAAAGACGAGGAGCTGAGGACCGACAGTCGAAGCAAAAGGACTTGAGACCAGAAGATAGCAACTGGAGATTCTGAGCAGTTAACTTTGGGAAAAGGCAAGTATAACATGGGATTTCCCTGTTATCCTATTCACTTTAATCACATAAAATCATATTGCATGTGTCTGTATTGAATTGCATTAAGGATTTTTCTAGTTTTTTATCTATACCTTGTCACCTATGGGATTTTGCATTGGGTAGCTTTTGCTAGCGCTAAGCATAAACTATGATCTTGTAATATGATTAATGGAATATGCAACAACACTAAAAGATGACATTTTGATTACTGTTTAAAGAGGGCTAGAGCATGATGCTATTTTTCTTGGTGCTCTAGTTTCTCTCCTTAAGGACTTATCTGTAAGCGAACATTCGGGACTTACAGTACAACTGTGAGGGCTATATGGCTCTGGCTTTAGTCAAGTATGAGGACCTTTTCTAGCTTATTAGTGGTAACCTTCGTGGCGTAAGAATGGCTTGACGAATCGGGTATAGTGCGGCCTCTGTCCTTATGTGTATAGGCTGCGCGTCATTGTGACATTTGGAAGTGGGCTCTACATCTGTTTGACGAATGAATCTAATGGCCCTAACTTGTTAGACGAACCTTTAAAAGACTTCATAGTGAACCTTGCCGACCTTTCTTAGTAGTGGGTCAAGAGGCTGATCACCTCGGACGAAAGGGTAAATCACAACTCACAGTGAAAGTGTACAACCTCTGCAGAGTGTAAAACTGTTATAACAGTCGTGCTCACGGTTACGAGTGGCCTTGGACCCTTACGGAATAGATGATCACTAATGACTATAACTGTGTTTTTGCTATTCATTATTCATCTTTACATTGATCATATGTTTATTGGGAGATTAATGCAAACCTAATGCTACTCATATGATAAAACTGTGATAATTAAAAGCTAAATGCAGTAAACCAGTGTCTATCCTTTTGAGTCTCATGAACCCCATGTTATATTTGTTAAGTACGACATGTGCTCATCCTTGCTATTTTCTCCACACCCCCAGACTTTAGAAAAGTTGCTCTGAAGACCGATGGAGTTACGGGGAAGTTTCCAGAAGACTGATAGAAGTGTTAGGCATACGTTACCCCAGTCAGCCGTCCCTGAGAAGAATGGAGCCCGAGCAGAAGCTTAGCCACCGTTCTGCGATACTCTGATAGTTGTAAGTGTTAATATATTATGTTTTTCGCTTTATATAAACATTGTTTTAATATCTCTATTCTGTTGTTGTATGTGTGGACTTTCTGGCCACACATATAACAAGTGCTTGGTCTTATTTAGAAAACTGGGCGTGACAGGTGTGGTGCTAATTAGCCACCGAACCACCAAGTGAACGGTCGACACAACAGGGACTAACGTGTTGGCAAGCACGTGAACCTCGGAATAAAAATCATCGTGTCATTCTTGTCTCCCCGTTGGTTTACAATCTCTTACACAAATTTGTAATTACTTTCATATACATTCTGCTAGTGTAGTTGCTCTTGCAATTAGTTGACTTGTATAGTTTGCTAGTTACTTTCTTGCTTGTGTAGCATAGAAGTAGCTCCCTTGTGTAACTAATTTAGTTTTGGTAACCTTGTTAGTTATATTGCTTATTTTGTGTAGCTAAGTGATTTACGCTCTTTAATTTAGCTTATGTAGCCTTGTTATTGAGCATTACTAGTGAGCTTAGGTGACTTTGTGCTTTTCAACAACTTCAAATTCATCCTCCTAATATTTTAGAACTTAAAAAAAAGTTACCATGTTCCGCGTAAAGTTACGCACTTCCGAACCGCGTATATCTTCTCTTCCGCGCGTGTTTGTCAGCTAATTTAAAGGTAGAAGGACGTGAAAAGAACAAAAAGTGAGAAAGAGTTCCTAATGCAAATATATGAGAGAATGAATATATAAAAGTGATTAGAATAATTTAAAATAGTATAGAATTCCTAATGTAAAATTATGTTCACAATTTTAGAAGTGGATTATTAAAAACTCTTAGCCATCTTTATTCCTTCTAATATTTTTTAGGAGTTATAATACTTCATATTTTTAGAAGGAAAATATTAGGTACTCTTGAGATGCTTTAACTAAACTTAGACTATAGGATCTAGTGTTAAGATTAAACTTTTGACCGTGGGGTCCATACATAACCATGGCCATAAGGATAACTTTATACCCGATAGGTCACAGCCCATCTTTGTTGTTGCAGAGTTATCAGCGAAAAACATGAACAGCAGCATACGCGAGAGAAAAAGAAAATAAGCACTCAGTGCTCATCGAACACCAACATAACGCACACTTAACTCCAATTTAACCAAACATAACGAGATCGACACACATAAGCATCCCAGATGGCGAGGAAGCGCGCTATTTACAATTCTGTCTCTTCCCATCACGCACGGTGCAAAGCAAAGCAACTGCCATTTCTTCAGCATCACCCGAAACGAACGACCTCGCTGACAGATAGCAGAGCACCTACCACTCGCTAAAACCATTGTTGACTTATATATGCCTGCCTGCAATTCAGGCTCTCCCAAGATACTTATAGCCTGCTCGAGCCGCATGATGATTATTTAGGTACCAAGTGGTAAGCTACTCTGGCCGCATGCTGATCAGATTAGGCAGCATTGTTGCTCGGAGCTTCCTCATCTCGTTTGCTGTGACCCGGGTGGAGTCTAGAGACAGTGAACGCAGGCTCTGTAGGTCATTCAGGTGTTTGAGACCAGCATTGGACACCCGCGAGTTTGACACGTTCAAGTTGACCAAAGCAGTCAAGCCTGTAAACCAGATGGCCATGAGATTTAAAGTGTAAAAAAGAAGTGAACTTATTCCGGCATGGAAGAACAATACCAGAGATCAGCTCCAAGGTTTTGTCTGTCAGATTAACATTTTGAGAAAGATTCAGCAGCGTCAGAGCCTTCAGATCCTTGATGTTCTTCACTCCAGCATCAGTAACGAACCCACCACAGACTTCAAGAGAAAGAAGATTCTTAAAATCTGCAACAACATAAATTGCGTCAAATGATGCGGCCTGCTTAGGCACAGAAAAGATAACTAATTTCAAACAATGTATCCTCAATATTATCTTCGAATAGGAAGAGGGATGCCTAAATAACATGACCAACAAGCTCGCCTACTCAACAGGCCCCAACAAAAGGCTGTACAGTGCTTCAGTCATTTTATATACTCCTATATGACCACCACAACCAAAGTAATAACAGACAAATGTAGTGTGCCCAAGTTTTTTTTTTTAATGTGCCAGGTTAGTTAGGGTATTGTTCCACGAAACTCACCTCATAAATAAGGCTGGTATTACTACATAGTAGAAGACCATTGACTACTAAAAAGTATAAACTAGCTGTGACTAGCCTCTGGATAGAACACATCAATTTTTCATAGCTTAACAACCAATTTTGCAACTGAAGCTGATTTTGAAGTATGCTCTTACATCTGAAGCAGTTCGTGCCATAGTCAGTTATGCGAGCTCCAAAAAGGTCAAGATGAGTCAGCCTAGTGAGACCTGCATCATCCAACCCCATATATTAGTGGGAACTACCAAATACGAGTAGTACACCATAAATGGAACAATAAGGATCATGTACACCCAATCCATGTATGACGCATACTTGTAAGTGCTGCCAAGCCAACATCAGTAATTTGGTGATTGTCAAGGTTAACTGACTTCAGCGAATTCAACATGGAGATCTTCTTCATTCCAATGTCCGTGACCAAAGTAAATGAGAGATTAATACTTTGCAGATTACAAAGACCTGCGGAAATACATGGATATCTTCTCCATTAAACTACTTAACAACTAGAAAAAAAAAGTGTTTATAAGCATGCCACTGAGATAATGCATTTAGAAGGGAAAAAAGGACACAGTGAAACAAGTAATGCAATTATAACTCTAATATTCACATAATCCATGTTTTGTCAAGAGTCACATGCAGTTTCCACATAGGAAGCTAGCAACTTTGCATCGAAAATTAGAAGTTTAGAACATTCTCTTTTTATACTTGGCGAAAGCACATACATTAGTATATTGCTGTCAAAAGCAACCCTACAACTTTCGTCAAGGGATCTACCATGTATAGGATTCAATCAATCTAAGAGGTAAGAGCTAAAAAAGATAGAGATCATTTTTTTTCAAAAGTCAAGACACACCAGATAGATGCTGGAGTCCATTGTTTCCAACGTCATTATCAGAAAGATCCAAGCTTTGCAGTAGCACAAGACCTGCATTAACATAGGCTCATAGTGTTACGAGCACAGATATTCCTAAAAAGATTTAAGAAGGAACAGGCATTCACAGATACAAATGTATGAATCCTGAGTCAAACAAATAGTTAATAACATATCATTGACGAAAACCTGCAGGAATATAGGCACAGAATGGAACGAGTAAACAAATTGCAGAGGATAAAAAGAACTGTACCTAAAGGATACAGTAGACTGAAAACCAGTAAAACTGTTACTCACCTTTCAGATGTGATAGACCATCATCTCCAACCTTGCACGAATCCAAGTTCAGAGACTCCAAACTGATCAATCCTAGAAGCAAGAAAATCACAAGAACTTAGCTTTAACCACATTGAAGTTCCTACTCTACAATGATTTTCTGGATTTTCAGTATCTTTAAAAGAAACAAAACAGAAGAGGGGGTCATCCTTTGGCAGCAATATGCATGGATATAAATGAACGAGTGCCCAGTGGAAATCACATAGTTTAATTTTACATCTTTTGGTTTTGGAACATCTCTGATCTATGTATTTTGTTATTTCGATTCTTTTATTGATCTAACATTTCTTCAGCGGCTCAAAATCATTGGTTTTGGAACAAATAGTGTTCTTTGCTTATTGATCACGGCATCAAGAACAAGAAATAAAAATCACTAGCTCATTTTATCAATGAAGAATAATATCCATCCAAGCCCCTGAAGAACCAGTCCATTGTAATTCTTGAAAGGAAAAAAAACTATTGGATAAACTAGTGATGTAATACCATATGCAAAATCAATTCCTTGAAACAAATAACCACTATTGAAATAATAAATAAATAAATAAAATACAAATTTGATACATACATTGTATTGTGCAGACATCCAATCCAAATGTAAAGAGTTGATGAGTTCTCAACTACATTATAAGATAATCATACCTTTGAGATGCGCCAAACAAGCATCTGTAATATAGTTATACCCCAAGTTTAAAACCTTCAACTTTTTAAGACCTGGAATGCAGCAATAGGCAATAAATTAGACAGCAGTTAAGTATGACATAAACATGCACAAGAATGATTAAATCAGTTATCAGGGTAACACATGCTCAGTGGCTAACAAAATGCATGTATCATGTACAGCACGTAAAAGCAGGTAATAAGAACTTATAAAGTACTTGAAACAAATGCCTTTTGCAACCGATTTCATGTTATTTCTTATTATTTACTAAAAACCTGGGCATTATACAGAGGAAAACAAGAAAAGGTGGGAGGCAGGTTCATAAACATCGTTCCAGATTTCATGCAAATTCCTTGCATCTAATGCTGCACGCACGCACGTGCGCTCACAAAAACACGCAAATGCGCGCGCACACACACACACACACAAACCATTATAACACACGCCACTTAAAAAAAGGAAAAATTACCCAAACAAAATGTATGTCGCCCCATTAAACATATAATATAAAACACACCCTGGCTGCACAATATGTATGCCACTTAATATTAATGTTTACATATTATAAAAACTGCACTAGTGCTGACTGCTGAGTCCAAAAATAGTTAGCAAGTAGCATTACATTTACCTTCAAAGTATTCACAGCCATCATCGTATATACCACAACGGTTCAAGTTCAACAATACCAATGAAGACAGTCCTACAAAAGTGAATGTCAATGAAGTGAAGATATCTTACAGACCAAACAAAACCAGCCATTGCTAAGAACATGCATTTGACACCTACAACTAATATCCTAGAAATACAACACAAGACAGAAAAGTATACTAAAATCAATGACCCATATAGATCAATGATCAGTGCAAGATATAATCAGGCAGTCAGTTCTCATCTGCAAGAGCTGAGTTGTAAATCCTAAAGAAAGCTACTGTTGATTATAACAAGTATAAGAAAGCAATCATACTAAACGGCAAAAGAACTCTATTTGCTCCCAGAGTGAGAAATGCCTCATCTACACATTGTTCTTAAAGTTTGTAATTTTTCTTTAGAAGCATCTATCTAATGACTGAGCGCTTTATTATATACAAATTTCATAAGGCAGCCTCACATGAATCAAGAGTTTGTGTTGCATGCAGATTGCAGAACAGTTTATGGCACCTAATTAGGGAAAAGGTCAAAAAGTCATAGCAAGTTAGTACATTATCATTCCATAGAAATGCAACAGAGGTAGAACTCCGAACGCTGATGAACCAAGAAAACCACAGAAACAGATATGAAACTTTGACTGAGGTCACATAATATCAAGATTCATAAGCACAACACAAGATACTATCAGAAAACGATGCAAGACCTGAAATAGCTTCCAAACAAGAAGCGGTCACTGGGCAGCCCTCTAGGTTCAAGTGAGTGAGCTTCTGCAAGCCTACAGGGAAGAATGAGCATACTTGTCAAACTTTAGATCAACTTACAGCACAGTTAAACACAGGTCAATAAATATCAATGTACATTAAAAAGCTAAATAAAGCCCAAAGCAGACAGCAGTACATCCACAGCAAAAACGATCAACCTCCAAACAAAAAAAGAAACATGTCCTACTGTTTACCTCTGATATACGACACCCCCAGATCTGTGATCTTACAACATGACAATTGAAGGTCCTTCAAATTTGTAAGATCTACAAAAGAAAAGTGATCATCAGCCATGTAAAAATGGGAGACCTGGGAATGCCATCTTATAAATTTTACTATGTTGAAAATGACGATAGATAAATTTCTATCAAGACAACCGCTTTGTCTGACATACTGATATCATATGATGTTTCTGAGGGAAACACAGAAACAAACAGATATGCTGCTACCTGTTAAATATTTGATATCTGAATCCGCAATATAATTGCAATATCTCATATTCAATGACTCGAGCTTTGTCAGATCTGGAAAAATAAAGACATTGCAACTGATATTTCAAGTCAACAACTCGGAAAGTAGTGAAAGTTCATAAGGACCAGAGGAGACCTTTTAAATGAATAAGGCCACCATGAATCTTTAGGCAACCTTCAAGGTCGAGATTTAGTAAGTTAACTAAATTTGCAAATGCTCTCATTCCTTCAGCAGTAACAGCATTACTTCTCTTGAAGCTTAAAGAAGTCAGGTTTGACAGTCCTGCATATATAGAAGCATTAAGTTTTAGTATAACAAAATACAAGTTCTGAAGCATAGCAAGTTAACTGACTCATAGTCTATAACACAAATGAAAATAGGGACTTATATTTGAAGTGCTATCGATAGGCCAAGTTTAGGGTAAGGGTTGGACTACTTAACACATTTGAGTTTGATAATAAGCCACCATTCGAAGAACCAAGATTGTAGTGCATTAATATTGCACACAGGAAAGAGTTTTTAAGCTCATTCTTAAATGTTAAATCCATCTCAAGTGAACTAAAGTCATTTAAGTAAACAAAACCTCGGTAAGAAACATGTGACTAACCTGACAATACGACCAGCCCACTTTCGGATATTTGATCACAGTAATTACAAGCCAAGCTTTGGATGCTTGAGCAATCTGTAAGAAGATCTATCCCACTATCAGTTACTTCAGAGCAAGAAATATCAACCGACAACAATGACTGCCTTTGAGATGCCACTACTTCCATCCAAGCATCCTTTACTCCAGGGTACTCCCCTAAGCCAATGTCCTAACAATGAGGCATGAAAGAACAGTTATCAGAAAAGTGAAATAGCCTCATATTATCACGCAAGAATCGTTCTCAAAAGTGAAAGCTAGTTTCAGATAAAGTCCTCAATAGAAAAGTGATTATCGATTCCAAATGAGAGGAAAGAGCATTTAACCACCTAATAGAAAAACATATAACAAGAGGTTCCAAACTTCCAATTGTTGCTTGCTAGACAGCATTGCTTATTTGCTTATAACTACTAGATCCCACCTCTCGAATTTGGCATGCATCTCATGGGACCAACCTATGTGCTATACTTACAAGCAAGCTAAACAAATTTCTTTTGGGGGGAAACAGTTGGGGCATACTCCTGTAGGAATGCTAGACATATTAGAACAGAAACCTTTACCTGCAGAGCACAATCCCTAAAAATTTGAAGCGATGCCTCCGTAAGACGGTTTGAATTTACCAATTCATTGAAAATCTGCTGGCTGAGATCCCTCGGCAGCATTGCAAAAGTAGAATGCTTGTCGATATCCTGCAAATATTACTGGGTTCAAGAAAAAAGACATTCCATATCAAAATTCAAACACATGTAGCCACAATACTACCTGGCAGACTCTAGCGACACAGAGCTCCATGAGGGACGGGCACCGCCCAGGTTCATTCCCCTGCCCCTTCCCGGAGACATCAGAATTGCTGCGGGGCAGTGAAAGCAGCAGCCATTTCAAGCTGCTGGTCTTTGAAAACCTTGGGGATGTCTGGGGAGAGTCACCTTCATCCACCAATTGGCTTCTCTTCCTTGAGCAGACACCACCCATGATCGAGGTGAAAGAAAGTATTGATTATTGAACAAAATCCAGTCACTCCTCTCACTATCAAACAATTTGGTCGTAGGAAACTGGTAGCTGCACGGTGACTATCCTATAATCCAATTGTGGCCTAGTTAGAGCCCATGGCAGCCTTCGTCACCTCCCACTCCATTCTGCAACATGAACACATTTGTTGAGGATTTGACGGTGTCTCAAATCTGTAAATGAACATACTGTACAGCCTTTTTTGCTAATTTTTTTTTATCAGTGTACGGGTGCTCAGATTACACTAAGCAAACAGTACATCTATTTTTGTCAATCATCGATCCGACCCTACCCTGACCAAAATAGTCAATCTAAAACGAAATCGAAACTGAGAGAATAACACACCGATTAACCATCGCGACTTCTTCAGTACGATCCTACCGGAAACAACACTCTACGTATCAAACAATAGAACCCTGGCGAAGTAGTGGTACCAAAATTAAAACTCAAAAAACAAACAAAACACCACATCGATCGAACGTCAGCACAAATCCAACAGAGCATAGAACCCGAACCTCCCAAAACATCACTGATCAGTCCTTCTGAGGTAAAACAAAAATCTGGAAAATCCCAAGGTAGATAGATTACCGCACGAAAAGCGCAAAAAAAGCTCAGCCAAATTGAGGGGAAAGAAACAGTGCCCAACCACCCCCGCACCCAGAAAGTCCCAAAAAACATGGAGCCGCCAGTAAAAACCGGTCGTGGAATTCTCACCCACCCGGAGAACAGCGGGCCGCCGCCGACGCCAAAGCCACCACCAACCCAGCTACGCCGCACAACCCCACCCCCCCCCCCCCCCCCCCGGCTAGGGTTTATCCAGTCGCGGCTCAACCCCAGCGCTGCGACTGCGAACGCGAGCACGAGCAGGAGCACGGGAGCGAGAAGGGAGGATTAACCCGCGGCTGCGCTCATAAATATCTGACGAGTTCTCGCGTGGTGGCGAAGGGGGGAAGGGAAACGAACGGGAGAAAAAGGAAGGGAGGAAATGCAAGTGGCGAAAGCGAGAGGGCCGGCGCCGCGACAGAGCTCCACGTGTCCCGTGGGCCGACGGATCAGTTTCGCTGATTAGGGCCTTGTTCACTTCCCCGTCCCAACCCAAAATATTTCCTCTTACACCCATCACATCAAATCTTTCGACGCATGCATTGAGAATTAAATATAGGTAAAAAAGATAACTAATTGCATAGTTTGTCTGTAAATGTCGGGACGAATCTTTTGAGCCTAGTTAGTCCATGATTGGACAAATTTTGCCAAATAACAACGAAAGATGCTACAGTAACTTTTCACCTACTTTTCACGAAGTGAACACACCCTAGGCTATCCGCACGGACCTATGTATTCATCATCTATATACGTGCTAGTCAGCAAGATTCTCTCATCTATACTTAATTCTCCTGCACTCATCCATCCTCTGCATCATCATCTATCCACTCTATTCACTGTGGGACCCACTTGTCACTTTATCTAAATATATTCATGTGTGATCTAGTTTTGAAGGATTTATTGAGACGAATTTAATGGTGCAATCGAAATTTAATTTAGATTTTTGGTTTGTAAGTTATAGTATTTTTTCCTTTGTTTAGCTAGTGGGTCCGCCACTGCACACTATAGAGTAAGCACTATACTACTCTAAATATAGAGTGAGAGAAAGGATGGAATATCGTTTTAGAGTACCCAGTGCAGCAGTTTTTACTCTATATTCATACTCTAAAGCTTTAGAGTATCCCTTTAGAGTACCCACTGCGGATAGTCTTAGTGGGTTCTACTGAGAGGACGAGAGCGACTTTTCTTTTCTGAGAGATCAGGACGAGAGCGGCTTATGGGGAAGAAGGGGAGAGAGCCGGAGAGGGCTGTAGGAGTGGGCCTGTGGAGGAGAAGGGATAAGGAGGGAAAGGCGAAGAGGTGCACACAAGTGATCGGTCGCACGCTAGCCCGCAGAGAGCCCGTTCGCTAAGCCACGTCTGAAAGCAGTGTTTGTTGATTCATCGTGAAAGACAAATACTGTTTTAACTAAAAAAACAAGTTAAAAAGTATAAATTATAAAACAAACGAACAGGGCTATGCAGTCGAATGTGTGGCCCTTTTACCATCAGCAGGGCCCTCTAGTGGAGTACACGTGAGGGGAACACCTGGCACCCCGATGTCTGGACGTAGCTCCGACATCTGGGCTGTTCTCGTGTTCGCATCACGCTTCATGCCTCGCGTCCCATATCCCGCCTTAGCACCCGTGCTCGGGTCCGTCGTAGGGACTCACACCCCATGCCACCTCATGCTCCGCACGAGGAAACCCACGTGGTTTGACCCACGGTTGCGTCTCAACAGCAGCGATAGCCACCGGTTGCATCGTGCAACACCCCGATCTACTTTTGCAACATCCAGATGAAACATTTACAACATACGTCTAAAATAGATGAAACATTTAGAATATACCGTTGAAATACCATTGCAACATATGCAACATCCCGATCTACTTCTAGATGCAACACTTGCAACATACGACGGATGAAACACTTCAGACATACGTCTGAAACACTTGCAACATACATAGGAAAAAGATGAAACGTTAGGGATAGATGCTTACAGCATACGTTTACAACCATTGCAACATATGCAACATCCTGATCTACTTTTGCAGTATCTGTATGAAACAATTGAAACATACGTCTAAAACAACTGAAACACTTGAAACATGGACTTACAACATGTTTGAAAAGCGTCCAGAAACACTTGAAACACAGCATCGTCATGCGGCCATGACCTACCTAGTGGGCAACTTCGGTAGCGTAGGCTTGCTAGATGGTGCGCGTCCGTACGCCCCCGCCATGCCTGCCGTCGCCCAAGGTAGAGGACACGCTTCCGGATCTAGGGAGGGTGCCGCCGGCCGAGGTATGGGAGGGCCAGATCCGGTGGGACATGGGAAGGGTTGCAGCCGCCGTGGAGTGGGAGAGGGGACACCATGGAGGCCGCCGGACTTAGGGGAAGACGCATGTGGAGGAGGGGTGGCTGGATCCATAGAGGGGAGGGGAGGAGGCTTGCTCGAGCCGCCATGGAGTGCGGGGAGCGGCCGCCATGGGGTGAGGGGAGAGGGTCGCGGCCGCAACGGCGGAGAATAAGTGAGCTAACAGCGGCGGTGCAGCGGTGGCGCCCGCAGCGGCCGATGCGAAATGAGGAACGATGTGTCGCTCTATTTTATTTTGTTTTTGTTTTTGAGGAACTCTGTATGCGGGCTAGGAGTAGGCTGTGGGCCGGTCCGCAGGCCCAGCTAGCCCGTCCGATACGGAACAGACGCCCTAGCCGAAGCATTATCAATTTTATTTTTATCAGTAATTTTCTACGAGGCAAACGAATGATTACAGAGTACTACACTCCTACTTAAAGAAAAATTTAGGGCCTGTTTAGATCCTAAATTTCATCCCCAAATTCCACTATGCAAAAAGAAGATTCCCATCACATCAAAATGCCGGCACATGCATGAAGTACTAAATGTAGATGAAATCAAAAACTAATTGCACAGTTTAGTTGTACTTTGCGAGACGAATCTTTTGAGCCTAATTAGTCAATGTTTGGACAAAAATCCACAAATACAAACGAAATGCTACAGTGCACGGGTCTGTACTGTGCAGATTTTGTTGCCGCCAAATTGGCGCAACTAAACACGGCCTTACTAGCACGGCGGCTGCTACATTATTTTGGTTACCAAAATATATAAGTTTAGGCGTGAATTTTAAGCTTCGTGGATGGGTTCGATCAAAAGATACATTTGTTTCGACTTTAAAGAAGTAATTTTGTGTTGTACATATCAGATAATGTCCTACTATCTCAATAATTTAAGTGGTGAGCCATAAATTGCCCAGAATTACATAAAGAATTTGATGAAAGCGGGCTTGTAAATTAAAATTTGTTCACAGAAAAAATAAATTATCTTTGTAGCTACAAAAAAAACTCATGACTAAATACTACTCGTCCTAGCTTTTGCACAACCTTTTCCTTTGGGCGCGGTCCGTAGAACAAAGCTCGGACAGTTCCTGTGGGCAGGGCCCGGAATGAACAGTGAAGGCAACCACAAACCCAGGACTACGCGGCCGCAGAGGATCTCCCACCGGGTCACCCGCAGGGTGGGCGTAGAGGATCGGCCTGTACGGGCAAGAACAAACATGTCACAGTTTCAGACAAACACGTCACACAGGCCATCGCAACAATCATTGTACTACTACTACTACTCGGCCGTCGCCACGTTACGTCGAAGGCGCTAGAACGGAGGGTGGCGGTGCGCTGCCGCCGCCGGCACCCGGCAGTCCGGCACGACGAGTCGTGGGAGCTTCGATCCAGCCAATGCCTGGACCGGAAGCGAGTCCGTCCGGCCGGTCCCATGCTTCCCCCGGACCGGAAGGAACGGCGCGATTCTTTCTCCGATCACATTTCCGGCGAGGCACACCACCGATTTCCAAAGCAGATTTTTTATGTGCTCAGCACATGCTATCCTCACCGTCCAGTTTGCATGGAGATATATGCTTCAGGAGAGAGAGTGCTAAACACTTTGAGAAAGAGTGCTACAGCACGAATCTCAAAGCACATTTGGACGGTGGGAGATAGCCCGTGCTGAGCACATATGTGCTGCAATACGTATTCGACCGATTTCCCACTCCGCTCCACTCTCACTCTGCTTTTCCGATCTGATGTGCCTTCCGTCCAACCAAAGCGTCCCATCGACCTCTTGCTCCAAACGAAGACAAAGCCATCGGTTTCCTTTCAGAGTGCTACTAGTACTAGTGTCACTCGGTGGTCACCGTTATGGCATTTGTTTTCACTGTAGTAGCGCGCCATCGATCAGAGATGCCTTTGGCTTATCTGGATAGCTTCCGTGACCGTTGAGCACTGGGAGCGCCGTATGGCTCTGACTCGTGCCAAGGGGCCGTTGGCGAGTTTTGTTTTATATAAAAAAAGCAGACGACACTTTCATTACCTTATAAGATCGTTACAAAGTAAAGCCCGAATAGACTCGGGGGCTTCATCTAGACACATCAAACCAGCCGTCGGGTTAGCCGACTTAGCTAATACATGAGCTACCTCATTACAATTTCGACTAACAAAGACAAAAGAAATATCATCAAAGTTGTTTTTCATCATCTCGATGTCTTGGACGATTGCTCCTATATGAGACCTATCCAGACTTTTTTGCATGAGCTTTCATACAAGTTTAAGCAGTCTGAAGCAATTACCACTTTCTTGAAGTGTTGATCACAGATGAATTTTAAAGCCCATCGGACAGCCAAAGCTTCAGCTATTTCTGGTTTAGAGACTCTGCAAAACACTTGGTTTGTTGCAGCCAAGAAATTTCCATTGTAGTCTCGTATCACACATCCAGCTCTCATTCTTTCTGATTCACTAAAAACAGCAGCATCAATATTTGCCTTAACACAATCTTCCGATGGTGGAACCCAGGTAGATACATTAGGCTCACACCTATTGGAAAAATCAGGAACATCATCGCAATGCATCACCACTTGAATATATGCTTTTATTTTTTTCAACTATCCGACATGGATGAACAATATCTTCACCATTTCTAACATCATTCCTATTATCCCAAATATGCCAGATAATTAAAGTAAAGATAGTAGCCTCTTCGTCAGATGCATTAGCTAAAAACTCCCATAACCATTGCTTTGGGGAAATAAACGACATAAGTTTACAATCTATACCACACCATTTCTTCATTTCACACCATATTTCTACCACGTATTGACATTTGATGAAGGTATGAGCCACCGTTTCTACCTGTCCACAAAAGTAGCAAGCATTAGTGGTACAAATATGCCTACATAAGAGTTGTTGTCCTGTAGGTAAACAATCATGAGCCAACCTCCACAAGACTATTTTCATTTTCTCAGGGGCATGTATCTTCCAAATACGTTTCCAGTCACTAGTGACTTGTTGAATATTAGATGTTCCTCCCTTGCCATTGGTGCTGGAAAACAAATAATTTTTTTTAGATTTGGCCAACATGTATGCTGATTTAACAGTAAAAATAACTTTTGTGGTGTTTTCCCAAGCCACAAAGTCTTCGCACATATTATGACTTAAAAGGAATTTTTAGTATTGCATTAGCAGTATCCTCCGAGTAGCATGCCTGCACTAACTCCACATTCCATTGTTGTTATCGTTCATCAATTAGAAAATTCACCTTCAGATCTTGGGGTAGTGGCATGATTGGTTGGGCGAATTGTTGTAAAACTCCTGGTATCCAATGAGCACCAGATAAAAGGTATTGTTTTTCCATTACCAACTCTCCATACAATTCCATCCATCAAAAGTTTCTTTCCAAAAATCAAGCTTCTCCAGGTGTACGAGGCATTTACGAGTGCAACCTGCCTCCCAAAAAGAGGAATTAAGAAAGTATCTACTTTTAAGCACCCTAGCACACAAAGAGTCAGGTACAGTAAGTAGCCGCCAACATTGCTTTGCTAGAAGTGCTTGATTAAATAATTCCATATCTCTAAAGCCCATCCCTCCCAATGCTTTTGGTGCAGTCAGCCATTCCCAGGAACGCCAATGCAATTTCTTGTTTCCATTCTCGATGCCCCACCAGTAATTAGATATGATTGATCTCATCTTATCACAAATGCCAACTGGTATTTGGAATATATATATATATATATATATATATATATATATATATATATAGGGATAGCTTGGACAACTGATTTCAGCAAAACTTCTTTCCCAGCTCTAGATAACGATTTATCACTCCATCCATAAACACTTTTCCACATTCTTTCTAGTAGGAAAACAAAGGTGCTGGTTTTTGATCTTTTAATACAAGTCGGCATTCCTAAATAAGTAGACTGCAGTGCTGCATTGTAGATGTTCAGCTCATTCATTACTCTTTCTTTTAAATCATCAAGACATCGATTGCCAAAGAAGATGGATGACTACTATAAATTGACTCGATGTCCAGACCCTTCACTATAAATCTGGAGTATTGATTTTAGTGTTGAGACACTCCGTTTATCCCCCCTAGTAAAGAAGATGTTGTCATCTGCGAATAAAAGATGGGATATTGATGGCCCTAAAATTCCATTCCTTAATCCTTTCAAAGAGCCTTCATGTTCTTTCTTTTTTCAATAAGCATGATAACCCTTCAGCGCACAAGAGGAAAAGATATGGACTGATAGGATCTCCTTACCGAATGCCTCTTGTTGGATAAAAGGTTTGAGTTAATTCACCATTAATCCTTATGGCATAGCGCACCGAAGAAACACACCGCATAACTATAGATATCCATGAATCATGAAAACCCAGTTTCTGTAATACACCACGTAAATAAGCCCATTCTACCCTGTCATAAGCTTTCATCATATCAATTTTCAAAGCAAAAAAGGGTGTCTTTGATCGCTGTCTCCTTATTGTGTGTAAGCATTCATATGCGATCAACACATTATCTGTAATTAACCTTCTTGGCACAAAAGCACTTTGCTCTTGAAAAATTATATTCGGAAGGAAAAGCTTCAAACGATTAGATAGAACTTTTAAGGCTATTTTGTAAATAACATTACATAGACTAATTGGTCTGAAATTGTTTAGATGTTCTGGTCTAGGCACTTTGGGAATGAGCACGATAGTTGTGTTGCATAAACCTTCTGGAATCTCATCTTCAGATAGAAAACTTTTTACAACTTGACATATTTCTTTGTGCAATAAATCCCAATGTCGTTGATAAAAAAGAGCTGGAAATCCGTCTGGACCTAGGGCATTTGTTGGACCCATCAGACACAGTGCTTTTTTAATCTCCTTGTCAGTATATGGTTTGTATAATTCTTCAATTATGTTTTGATCCACTTTGGTAGGAATTGCATCAAGGATGGCTTCAATATTAGCATTTGGTTCAAAAGAGAACTAATTTGAGTAGAAGTCTTTAGCCATTCGTTTAATAGCCTCTTGATCTTCACATTTTGTACCATCTTCTTGTACTAAATATCTTATTTTGTTATTTCTTCTATGGGCTGATGCTCTTGCATGAAAAAAATTTGTGTTCCGATCCCCCGCTCGGAGCCAGTCTGCTCTTGATCGCTGTCGAGCCATGATTTCCTCCCTTTCGAACAGCTCACAGAGTATTTGTTCGATATTTTTTCTTTCCTGTGAAAAATCTGTTGTGGTTCTTGATAGAGACAGCCTCGACCAGCAACTTTGAAGCTTCTTGATCTCCTTACGGACAAACCCAAAGGAATCTCCGCTCCATTGTTTCAGTAAACTAGCCATTCTTTGCAAGTTATTCCATGTAGATTGAAGATTTATAGGACCATCATATCCTTCTTTCTAGAATTGTTCCACTGCATCCTTATAATCTGGGGCTCTAGACCAAGCATCCTCATATCTGAACTGTTCAACAGCATGTATACTCCGTGATCCCTGACCATGTTCCCCAAGTACTATTTTAATTGCACAATGATCTGAGGAAGATGTTACCACATTTTCTACCTGGTATTCATCAAATAGTTGAATAAAGTGATCATTTGCTACTGCTCTGTCCAGACGAACCCTTACATTATTGATCCCTGCCTGTCTATTGTTCCATGTAAACTTTGGCCCAATATATCCCAGATCAATCAGTTCACAATCTTCTAAGCACTCGCAGAATAAGTTCATGACCATTTAGCACTTCATTGAAATCTCCAGCACAAATCCAAGGACCCTCCCATTGAGCACGAAGAAATCTAATGTGATCTCAGAACACATGGCGCAGTTCCAATTTTGGTTCACCATAAACAAAAGTAGCTCTCCACGTAAGGCCATCTTCTTGTGTTATGCTCACATCAATAAAGTTTTTACAATAACCTTTCAGTGATATCTTGCTTGAATCAGTCCAAAATAAAACCAAACCTCCACTTCTTCCTTCACTGTTAATTGCAAAACAACCTGAGAAGCCCAACGACCACATAAATTTTCGCACACTATCATCCCTCATTTTGGTTTCCGAAAGAAATAGGAGGGAGGGACGGTATTGCTTCACCAACCAGCGAAGCTCTCCAACTGCCGAGTCCCGTCCTAATCCTTGGCAGTTCCAACATAAGAGAATCGTTGCTCTCGGCGAGGCTGGAAGCCAGCCACCGCCGATAATTCCATAGGAAAGTTTTCTTCTGTCTTCATCTTCTTTTTCTGTTCTAGATCATCAGAACCCGAGTCAGGTTCTTCAAACGTGGGCTGTGATCCAGGGACATGAGGTACAATCGCCAGATCATTCATCGAAATTTGATGCATTAATTGTGAAGAGTCAATATCATACTCTGTAGTCTCATTCTGTTTGTGTTTCCTACCCTGTATATCCATTAGATCATTCATAAGAATTAAGTTGTCCCTTCCAGTAATTTCACTTGGTTTGTTCAAAGATTTATTATTTAAATCCCTTTCATTCTCCAAACTAACAGAAATATGTTGAGCTGAATTTGTTTCAGTACCGTCATATCGACCTCTTGAAATGGTGTTGCGGCCACTTGATGGTGAAGCATGACCCTGTTTATCATCAATTTGTTTTTTCTTCTTGTCATCAGAGACCCGAAGATTCTCTCCATATGGCAGTAAGCCTTTGTCATCACGAGCCGCTGGGCTAGGACATTCAATAGACGAATGCCTTATAATTCCACAAGAAAAGCAAAAGTAAGGTAGTTTTTCATACTGCACATCGTACCATTCGTTGGTTTGTTGTCGTGCTGAGAAAATTCCAACACAACGTCGAAGAGGTTTTGAAACATCAATTGCGACCTTTGCTCGCAGATAAGGTCCCCACGCCCTTCCTTGGTCATCTAAATCTAATTTTTCAACCTCTCCAATCATACCTGCTAGCTGACCTCCCCACTTACCATTCATAAGACCAAAAGGGAGATTCATAATTCTCACCCAGATCGGCAAAAGATTAAAGACAATATCTGTGGACCTCTGATTTTGATCATATCTTTTTACAAGCACAGCTCGCTTATTAACATTCCAAGGTGATCCATCAAGCACACGTTCCAAATCCTGTCTAGACCCAAATTCTGCAATGAATAAATTCTCTCCCACTGATCTGGCAACTAGGCCTTTTGGATTTCCCCAAGCAGGACGTAGCGCCCCCATGATAGTCTGTAAGTGGAGAACACTAGAGGATAAACCTTACCAACAATGGCACAATCTGAAGTCGCAAGACCTTTCTCCACATCATCATCCACTGTCAACACAACACTTTGCTTTCTTCAGGAGTACTCCATCCCTCTGCCCAGTTTATTGGTCATTTTCGGTTTTCGTGCCATAAGTTTGACTCGATTTATAGAAAATACGTGCAACATTTATATCTTCAAATAAATTTATTAAAAAACTAGATTAAAAAATCTTTCCAATAATACCAATTTTATATCATAAATATTAATATTTTTAATATATATTTTGTCAAAGTGGTTTCTCGAAAAGCGAAAGCGACAGATATTTTAGGACGAAGGGAGTAAGCTTCAAGCGCCCAAACAATTCGGTCACTCATCTCCACAAGTTTGTTTGTTCTCAAATCCTTCACCTATACCCTGATTCGTGCCTTCCAAAGAAATCTGTTTACCAGGCTCCATGGAAGCTGAAAGACAATGCAGAGCGAAAAGATGTCAAAATATCCGGATGCATCATGCATCTTTATATACGATGCCAGGGATAGGGACTAGGGACGTGCTGAGTACGCCGGTTCCGGTTGGGCCACGACCCACACGCACGGCAGCGCTGACGTCATCAAACAAACGTACCGAGTACGTGCACGGCGCACCTGGTGGTGCCTGGTTGATTCTCTCGTACGAGTGTGCGCTCGTAGTAGTACTGCGTGAGTCGTGACCGTGTCCTACATTGATCCATCCATCTGTAACCGCCGCTCGTGTCTTCTTCGACGCGTCTCTGTGCTGACTCACGTAGGCCGTGTTTAGATGCCAAAAAAGACGCAAAATTTTTTGCATAGGAACTGTCACATCGAATCTTTGGACGTATGTATGGAGTATTAAATGTAGATAAAAAAATAACTAATTGCACAGTTTGTCTGTAAATATCGAGACGAATCTTTTGAGTCGAGTTAGTCCATGGTTAGACAAATTTTATCAAATAACAACGAAAAGTGCTACAGGAATTTGTTATATCTATAGGATCTTTCTAGGTGTAGATCAGTGGGTGGTAGTTTCTCCATTAGATAAATAACACATAGATTCGACCATGAACGGGAGAACCAGAGAGAAAAGAGAGAAGATGAGAGAGAGGAGATGATACCGTCCTTTCGTGAGCTTCGGGAAAGAGGAGACGGCAACCATGGCGTTGTTGTCGGTGGAGAAAGGACGACGTAGTGCAGCAGCGCCGCCGGTGGGGCATCCCGCCGCTGGCAGTGCCACCCTCGGGATCGGACTAGGGTTAGGAGTCGTGTGGCGGCTCGGCGAACCTCCTCTCTTGAGCCCCTGGCCCCCACCTTCTCTTATAGGCACTGTGCGACGGGGGGCCACCAGCCAAACACGGGCTGGACGTCCCCGATCAGGACGCGAGATCAGGGCCCACACCTGGGCGTTGGGCCAAGTATGGTGGAGATCAAACCAACATTCTCCCCCTTGATCTCTCATCACTTTCTTCGTTCTTTAATTTCTTACTCAAAATTTCGATTCATATTTTTCTTGCTTCTTTCCTATTTCATTATAGATTAGTGCATAGAACTGTCCCATCGTCACAGCAATTAGTGCCGCTAGACTAACAGCCACAATACACTTCTCCATTTTGAAATGATACTTTCTTTAGGCCCTTTATTGTCCAAAAATCATAGACTATACCATAAACCCATGTCGACCGTGCGTTCTCTGAACACACTGGGTGGTAAGCCTTTATAAGCAGATCTGCAAGTACTTCCTTTTACTTATACATTCGAAAGCTTTTAAAGATTCCGGACTTTCTCCTTCACAACGTCTAACTTCATGTCAATGTGTTTGGCAGCACACTTGACCCGTTGTCATAGGAGTCAATCACTTCAAATGGTAATTGCTGTTGTATACCATTACCAATTCCGGGTATAAGTTAACCATTTCACCTGTCCTATAAGCCTCATAATAAGTTGTACTATAGGTATGCATCATTGATGACACCACAACTGTTTCTTTGGAGCTTTTCCACAATAAAACTCCAACTGCAAGTGTTAGCTACTATGTGGGTTTCACTAAACATCTCGTCGAAATTCAACATTCTTGTACTCACGACCATTTGAGAGTACTTGTTCTTTCTTAGTCATCATGAGGCTTATTAAATCTTTGCACAATTGCAAGATATTCTTAACTCCATTCCAGTGATCTATATCTGGACTGGACTTTCTGCCAAAACATCCCGGATAAATGAACTATGTTAGGGTAATATCATACTTGTGCACTCATTAAACTGTAATATCATAGTTGTGCACTCATCAAGCTTCCAACAGCTGAAGCACATGGATCCATATTCATTTGATCTATCTCATGTCGGTTCTTGTAACACTAAGATTCTCAAAATTATTACCCTTGACTATATGAACAGGCGTAGGTTCACTTGCATGCATACTTTGTTTCTTTACAATCTTTTCTAAGCATGCCTTTGTGATAATCCTAATACCCCTTTCATCTGTCTCGGTGAATTTCAATTCTTATAACGAGAGTCATTTCACCGAGAACATTCTTATTGAGTTTCGAGGACAAGAACTTCTTCATATATAGTAGATTGACATCACTACTAGCAAGTAAGGTGTCATCCACATATACAGGATTAGGAAATAAATTTCCCATTCCATAACTTTGTACAGATGCGATTGTCCTCTTATTCTCTTTAACCTAAAATTTCTAGTTGACCTTTCAACTTGAAATGCCACTATTTAGAGACTTGCTCTAATTCATAAAAGATTTCTATAAGTGGCATCCCTTTCGTTCTTTCTTTCCACAATAAAACCTTTAGGTTGTGCCATGTAATCATTTTCATACAAATTCCATTGGGAAATGTTATCTTTACCTTCATCTCAGATCATGATATACCACTAGCACTCATTATAATCTATTCATTCTCTTTGTGTAAATCTTTCGATTCAAGTCGTGCTTTATATCTTATGTTTCCTTTGGAGTCACATTTCGTCTTGTAGACCCTTTATAGCCTACTGTTTTGGCTCCATTAGGTACTGCTTCTGTTTCTCAAACTTCATTGGTATTCATTAACTTCATTTCAATTTCCTTAGCTTCTTACCATTTAGACGTGTTAACGCCTCTCATGGTTTCTTCAAATGAGGTGGGATCACCCTCCATTTGAATTTCTTCATTAATATGTAACTTATAGTCATCAAAAATATCTAATTCTCTTATTCTTTGAGACCTTCAGGTCTTTAGCTAATGGCACTTCTTTCACATGGGGTTGTTGTTGCTCTTTCATCATCAATCGATTCTATAGGGTCCTGTTGAACTAGATCCTTGTTTTCTTATTCATCTTCTTGAAGGGCTAACAACATGTGTTGTATGAGTCATACAACATCAACATAGTATTGAGCGTTCGTCAATCTTGAGTCATTGGAGTAGGCATTGGTCCCACTTCTCTTCAAGTCGTAGATCTTTTCATACCATGCTCCTCCAGATTACTCCATCTTGTGTAAGGATAGCGTATCTTCAATCTTTCTTATTTTGGGTTTATTCTGGAAAAAATCTTTCTCATTTGGTGCTTTAAGCACCGTCTTAGTATTCTTAGTCTCATTGCTATCTTCCTGTCGAACTGTAAAACGTTCAGGAATTTAGCCATTTCTGTACTTAGGGGCATCTTTATTATGACCGTTGTACTCCCTCAACGATCACCTTCATCTTTTTATAGATCACTTTTCTCTAAATGCAAAGCATACAATGGGGAATATCTTTCAATTATCTTTCTAAGTTTCTTTCAATTGTCTTTCTATCTTTCTCAATTCATAGTTATCAATCCTCCCCCTCGAAATGTGGCACAAACTTTTCTGCCACAATTTCGAAACATTCATAACTCTTGTGAATGAGGATACTTTGATTACTTCGTCCACATGATTACATCATAGAAGATAAAATTATTTTTTAATTCGTATGAGAGTATGTATTCTTTTTCCCCATTTCACTTCAAGAACTCAACAGAGTCTTTTTCATCAGTACTTCTGCAAGTCATGCTTGCATGTCATTCTTATCATGAGGTTTGTTTTTAACTTCTTTTGTTCTTAAACTCATACTAGGATAGCACAAAAGCTACCCTAAACTTCTCTCCCTATGCGGGATACACATCGTCATCTCACTTTCTCCTGCCGTGCAGGATAAGTACTATACCAACTTCATCCCGCAACGCGGGTATTTTCTTAAAATTTATGCCACCATACGAGACAATTCTCTTGAAGGGACATAAATGCCAGGATTGGCTCATATTCAATCATCAAATTCAGGAATAAATTCGATGTTCTTTAACACACATGTTTAATCCGACGTTGGTCAAATTAAACATGCATGCCACTCATTACAATTCATATCATAATGATAAAACTGAAAATTAAAATTATTATTATTATTTTATAGAGAGTACATAAAAGACATTTCTCAAACTAAACTCTTATTGTTCTATTTCTTTTCTTGGATCAATATCCCTGAAATCTTTAAAAAAACATTTCTTTTCAAGCCACTCTTAAAGAGGACACAGTCTCTTATGCAATGGCCTACTTTCATATACACAATTTGTACTCAGGCTTTTCATCATCTGAGTCACAAGAACCCAGTGTTTTTCTTTTCTCTTTCTTTTCTGCCTTCAAGAACGAAAGCATGAAAATCTTTGTCTAAAAATTATTCAACAATAGTTATCAACATTAAACTCTGATTTCTTTATGTTCTATTCTACATCACCGTTGGGCAGATATAGAACAAAATAACTTTCTTCTACATTAATTCTATATCACCGTTGGGCAGATATAGAACAAATGCATAAAACTCATAGATAAAACTCATAAAATTTTCTATCAATAACTTTTGCCAAAATTAGCAACATCATGAATACAATATTCTTGTACATTAATTCCACATCACCGTTGCGTATAAATGGAATTAACATATGGAACAACTCAATTATCATTAACTCTCTTCAAATTAAATTCTCCCATTGGTTCGAATTTAATTAGAAGATCATCATCATTATCATTGCAGCGAAAAATCATCTTTCTATTTCACGAGCATTTCTGGATCTTTATCTATTCTCTGAAAAATTGGTCACTTTGATGCATAATTTATCAGAGATTTAAATTTCAACCTCAAACTCATAAATAAGCTTATGATATTGTTATCATCAACGTTGGTCAGAAAATAACAATATCATAATTTCACTGAAATCATAATGTGAATATCCCTCAATTTTAATTAGAGGATAAACTTTTCATTCATTTCTGAACAACTGTAACTGCTCTCCAAATTAAATCCTCCCGTTGGTTCGGATTTAATGAGAAGATAATATTCTTTTTCTTTGCAGCGGAAACATTAATCAAAATTCTTAAAATAATTCTTATTCAGAAGCATTTTTCATACTCATGTACTCTCTAGACAAATTATCGCGTTGGTTCAAATTTGAGTAGAGATGTAACCTTCAAACTTGTCAAAATTTATTACAATTTGCTTCTGAAATAATAAACTTCAATTCATCATCTACTATTCAATTGGCCCACTCTAGGAACGAGCGGCCCATGGCCCAGCGTGCAACAGCAGGACGGCCCGCTCGCGCGCTGCTAGCCGGAGGCCCAGTGGCGCTCAATGCATCTCCCCCGCGCCCAGCGAAACGGGCCGGCCCAGCACCCTACGTAGCTTCAGCCCAGCGGCCTCGCTGCTCGCTCGCGCCCGCGCCCAGGCCACAACCTGGGCCTGGGCCGGCAATTCGCCGCACCGCCTCCTCCCACCTGGGCCTCAGCTCAGCCCAACGCGGTGCCAGTGGATCTCAGCCGTCAAAGCCGATCCGACGGCAGGGCGTGATCTTCGCTAGATCAAAACCTTGCCTCGCCGGTCGCCCCTTGAAACCCTAGGCCATTTTCGTTCTTTCTCTCTTCCCCTCTTCCCTCAACACCGCACTGGAGTGAAGAAACATGACGGCCGCCGCCCGAGGCGACCGGAGGAGAAGGTGGCGCCGCCACGAGGCCTCTCGCCGACGCGCGTGCTCGCCCATGGCTGAGCACGCCGCCGTCGAGCGGCCGCGTGGTGTTGCCTTGTGCTCGCGCGCACGGCGACGAGCTCGGCTCTGTGTTCATCCTGCGCACCGTCGAGGCGGCGGTGGGTACTGCTTCCCGCCTGCGGCACCTTCATGGCTGCCGACGTGACAGTGGGTAAGAAGACCATGTTGGTTCCTTTTTCTTTCTTTCCCTATTCCATTCCTCGCTCTGCTTTTCTCGTGACACCAGCTGCCAGCCGCCGCAAGGGAGGGCCAACTGACCGACGCCGGAGAAGAGCTCGCGGGGAAAAGGGGATGGCGCCGTCGTGGGGCCCTTCGCCGGAGCACGCGTGCAGCTGCGTGCGGCACCGTCGAATGGCCTCCCGACCGGTGCCCTTCGGATGGAGTCCGCGCAAGGCGACGCGCTGCGGTTCGACTCTCCTCCCACGCGGTGGCGCGACAGTAAAGGAAAACCAGGTTAGGGTTTCTTCCCCTTCTTCTAGGGTTAGGGTTAGGGTTTCATCCGATTCAAGAATCGTTCCCTTCTTTTCTTTCTTCCGATCTGTTCTTCCCGTCACCACCCGATTCGACATCGGGCAGTTAGGTTAGGGTTCCGTTAGGGTTAGCTGTTCTTCCGAATCAAAATTCGTTCTTTCTTTTCTTTGAATTTCTCTACCCGATCTAATCACACGCTAGGAACAAGCTCCGATACCATTGTTAGATCTATAGGATCTTTCTAGGTGTAGATCAGTGGGTGGTAGTTTCTCCATTAGATAAATAACACATAGATTCGACCATGAACGGGAGAACCAGAGAGAAAAGAGAGAAGATGAGAGAGAGGAGATGATACAGTCCTTTCGTGAGCTTCGGGATGGAGGAGACGGCAACCATGGCGTTGTTGTCGGTGGAGAAAGGACGACGTAGTGCAACAGCGCCGCCGGTGGGGCATCCCGGCGCTGGCAGTGCCACCCTCGGGATCGGACTAGGGTTAGGAGTCGTGTGGCGGCTCGGCGAACCTCCTCTCTTGAGCCCCTGGCCCCCACCTTCTCTTATAGGCACTGTGCGACGGGGGCCCACCAGCCAAACACGGGCTGGACGTCCCCGATCCGGATGCGAGATCAGGGCCCACACCTGACCGTTGGGCCAAGTATGGTGGAGATCAAACCAACAGAATTTTCCCTAAAATTTTTCACAACTAAACAGGCCCGTATTCATTAGTTTAGCAGGTTTTGGGACACGCGTCGGGATGATTCACTGACTCGTCACAACAGCCCATGCTGCTGTCCTTCCGGCTCATTGTTCTTTCCCCAAGAGAAAGTAGGAGTAAGGGGGTGTTTGGTTTGAGGAGTTAAAGTTTAACGAACACTGTAGCACTTTCGTCTTATTTGACAAAAAAAATTCAATCTTGGACTAATTAGGCTTAATAGATTCGTCTCGTAAATTACTCATAATCTGTGCCGACATGCATGTAATTAGTCTATATTTAGTACTTCATGTATTTAAGTAAACATTGATGTGATGGGAGTTAAATTTTAACCCATTGAAACCAAACGGGCCCTAACAAACAACATTCGTGTCTACAATCAGTGAGTCCTGGCCTCCTGGGGATGGATGACACGACTGGCGTCCCACCTCCCGAGTACAATTAGCATGCCTAGCAAGATTATGAGCACCATCAATTCCTGGTGTGCATATATTTTTGGATGTTTGCGAGTCTAATTACCAGTCGCCCCCAGCTACACTTGAGAAATCTTATTACAGTCTGTATGCAAACTCGAAATCTCGAATGGAAGTAACCATGCCTTGTGGCCGCGTGATGCAAAAAAAAAAATGAAAAGGGATAGCTTCCCAAATCCCAACTCCCACTCTGGGCTGAATCAACAGAATCGTTCGAGCCCACCAAACTATTCCTGGGTCCTGGCGCGGTCTCAAGGTAATTCCGGGCAAGCCGACCCATCACCAGCTTCAACGGCCTGACAACGTTCGCAGCACAGGGCAGGCTAACACAAGCCCTTGGGCCGTTTAGTTAAGAGGCCGGAGGTCCACCGTCCACTTCAAACGCAGGCGAGGCGCGCGCGCGTGATGGCGCTGGAAAAGGCGGGAATTGCCGTGCTGCGCCGGCGCCTGGCTGCTCTAAAGCCACCACCACCGTGCAGTGCGGGTGCCCACTACCTACATCGTCTCTTCAACGCCGGCCCGGTCACTGCCTGCTTCTCTCCCGGTGCTCAGTAGACTCTGGCAACTGGCAAGTCAGCAGCGTGTTGCCAATTTCCATTGCTTGGGTCTTGCGCCGCAGCAATTTGGCCGTCGTACCATGGGGCAAGAGCCCAAGAGGCGTGGTTTTTGAGACTTGACCGAGCATCGACTAGCATTTCTCTGCTTCCAAGTTCCAGGCACTGCTCAAAAACAAAGGACCCCCCGTAGCTGAATGCAAGCAGCTTAGGAATGCGCCAGAAAACGTTGGGCAGCAAATCAGGATATCGATGGGCAGCTAATCAGGATATCGATGAACCAAAGTTGGCACAGGAGATAAATAAAAAGAGTCAAGGACATGAGAACTTGTCAACCGGTGCCGCTTAGATCCACAAACTTTAAAAACATATTTTTAGGTCACTAAACTTGTCAACTGGTACACCATAGTTAGCAGTCCAGAAATGAACCTACATCTTTTTTTACAAGTTTAGAGACATACGGTGCACCACTAACAAGCTTAGAAGCCCAGAAATATGTTTGCAAAGTTCATAGACCTAAGTAACACCTCTGGACAAGTTCACGGACCACTGATGTACTTAACTCTAAACAAAATAAAGCCTCGAACCCAGTCACCTTTACCTACTGCAACTCTCCTCGAAAACAAATGAACCTGGATGCTTTTAGAAGTGAACAAGCACAACCATTCCCATAGCTCTCCACTTGCACCTGATATTTCCATCGGTTTCCTTGATTATTACATACATTATTTCATATCAAGCCCTTTACGCCCATGCGATATCAAGCCGACGGCACTACCAAGTAAGTACAAGAAGAAAGCCTGACGGAAGGCCAGGAACAAAAAGGCTATCACGTTGGGCTTGCTCAGCGGCTGCAAAATACGCCCAGGCAAATGTCGCCCCTTGAATCAAATGCACAAAATCGCCACCTCTTCTCACTCAGCTCGGATTGAACCAGCGGCCCGTTGCGCCGTTCAGGTGTCCATTCCCATGGATCCCTGCACCGTTGGGTGCCATTGGGGATGTGGGGATCCGTGAGGCCGGAGGGCCAACTGCCACTGAAGGAGGCGAGGAGAATAGGGAGGGGATGTGAGAAAGGGCGGGGCCACCCAAGAGATGGCTGCTACCTTTCCTTTGCTGGATAGCTTTGATCTGCCTTAAACTCTGCTCGTGGATGTTTGTAAGTGCCTCCAGCTCATCCAACGACAGTGATTCGACGCCAACACCATATAGTGGAGCATGCCGGGCCATCTCTTCTTGGAGTGACGTTTCAAGTGTCCGAATGTATTGCTGAAAATGATGATACATCAGTAAACATTATAGGTTAGTTGTGATACAAGGTTCTACACTAGTAATAAGAGCAGCAGCAGGAAATTAATATGAAATTGCCAAATTGGTCATGATAATGAGTACCCTGGGCCATTCGAAGTTGTTCATAACCAGCACATACTAGCTGAAAACCAAGTACAGCTCAGGTAGTGATGACAGGCATTAAAAAAAGTTACTAATCCACCACAGAAATTTGCATGTTCGCAATGTTGTAATCAGTAAGGTCCATAGAGTTTTGCTCGGCATTCAATTAGATCAATTAAAAATAACGCAGGGGTCATCCAAAAACCAGGCATACTATTTGGACTACTTATCTAAAAATCAATATGCAAAATATTATATGGCACCCAAGGGGGTTGGCACCCTCTTAAGCTCAAATATCAAGTTGCAATATTTCAAAAAAATCATCACAAAAATCATGTATTTATTGATGTTGATATTAAAAACAGAAGTGTCACTGTCAGCACATGATGAACACTGCCAAGTTGACTGCTTGTCTATTTTGTTTCTTGACATCTGGGAGTAATTTCAAACTGAATTGTTGTGGCTATACTTAACTTTATATGTTCTACATACATGATTTTTGTGATGATTTTTTAAACAATGCAACATGGCATTTTAGCTAATGAGGGCACCAGCCCCCCTGGGGGCCAAATCTGCACACAACACGCAATACTGTTTCCCAATATCATGGACAAGTCCCTAAAAACATATGATGCCATTGACTAATACATCTTTGTGACAAAAAAAAACAAACTATGAAAAGAATTGTCATATTTTTAACAATGCATTTGAAGTAGTAGTCAATATCGGTGCAAGTGTGGAACATACAGTAGTTGTGGAAACATAAAAAATTAGCAAGGTGGAAACCTGGCAAACTTGCAGTTTGGATTCCATCCCATCAATGTATGCTTCACAACGAGTAATTTGCTCTTCTTTTTCCTTTTTTTCTCCCTCTGTTTGCCCAACTGTCTGTGTCAGCCTTCTCACTTCATTCTCAAGTGATTTTCGAATTTCTTCACGAGTCTGTGTTTCAGCTGCATAACGTTTTAATTCATCGTCAAACCTTTTCCTTGAAGCTTCAGCATTCTTCAGCCGTTCTGCTAATGTATTTTTCTCCTTTGTCACTTTCTGCAGCACATAGCACATTAGTTTGGTTGTTAAAAAATGTATAGCAAATACCATTGGTATCATTTGAAATGTAAAGAGTTACATGAAGGTCATGATAACAGATATCTCCCTCCGGTCTAGTTTATAAGGCGCACAGACACATATCAAGATTCAGACTACACAATCTTTGACCAATAATTTGGCAAACAATTTTTAAATTGTAAAACAAACTTGATACGGTTTCTTAAAACAGTGAGTGCGCTTTCATCCTACACTTAACCTCAATCATAAGGGATAAGTTCTGCATACTGCATATAGAGACTCAAGGTCAAGGTGTGCAGACTTATTAAGAATAACTCAACACAAACTACAATGGTAGCCAAAAGAAAACACGGCAAGGAAACAATTAAAAAACATTTATTTCGACAATCGGTATCATAACCAGTCTATCAAACAATTGATGACAAGAAACACAACAGAAACAGATGAACAGTTTATTTTGATCAGCATAAACACATTTTTGACACATTGTTTAGGATTACTATAACTTTACCTTTATTTCTTCACATTTCCGTGCTTTCACCAAGGAGAGTTGTGACTCTGCATCATTAAGACGATCATGAAGATTCCTCTTTTCAGCAGAGAGCTTTGCAATCTGATCACCTTTCTCTGATCGCACCCATTCCAACTGATTATCAATCTCTCGCATCTGATCGGATAATGCCTTCTTCTCACGAGTAAAACGGTCCCTCTCAGCTTTTAGCTCAGACTACATCAATGAGAAAATCAATAAATGTTAGGCTAACAAACAAGGATGAAAAAAAAGGGTTAACAGCTGGTCACAACAAAGAAATACCCTTAGACCGCCAATAGTTGCCTCCAACTCAGTTCGCTGTTGGTTTAGTGCAATCTTTTCGTTGGTGAAATTTGTTTGCTCCATTTCCATGTCCTCTCGAAGACGAATATTTTCATCTTCAGTAGCACATATTTGGTGCCAAAGATTTGCACGGTCAGCCTGAGCAACTTCAGCAACCTCACGCATCATGTTCAAAACAGGTCTCGCGATCCCATACTCCTCCTTAACAAGAAATACCAAGACATCCATATCGATGTCAACTGCTCGGCAGTTATCTGATGTATTTGTTGCTCGATCAACAAGGCCCTTAAGAATTCTATATCTATAATGATCCTCGGCATAGATCTTAAATATGATAGCGTAAAGCATCCGCACAAAATCTTGAACCTTCGTTTCTGTAGATAGAGATAATACCTCACCAAGTGCAAGGACTGAAGTGAAATCATTTTCTTGGACAGATAAAGGTTCAAACTGCCCATCTAACAGAACTTGTTTGTTCTGTGAATCATTCACAACAGACCCAGACTTTGAACTTGACCTGTAAGAATGTCTTCTTTCCAGCACCATGGCTACTAATTGCAGACCAAAGGACCCTCGCAATAAAGCCCTCTCAAAAACCTGTGCGACTTCAACAAATAATCCAGGCATTGATAACATTTCTATCAGTGCAAAAACATCTGATAGATGACTTCTTCCATGCACAGCTTGCTCTTGCCAAGAATACATCCCTTCAGCTGAAAGCCCATCTGTAGAACAAGTACTACAAGGCGATGTTGATGATAGGCAATTGTTTTCAGGCTCACAATCAGAATCAATATCCTTCAATATAGCTTCAGCTACATCTGGCTGGGTTTGAATTGTTTTAGACAAAAAGTCAAGCACACAATGTGGAACTTCAGTTCCCAAATCTTTCAATCTCCATCTAACAGCTCTAACCTTTGGAAATTAAAAAAAAAACAAAGCAGTTAATGATATGAAAAGTGAGAAGATGCTGAGCAAGCAGGAAGTCAAGAAGCATGACTGGTAAACATACCGCTACAGAAAGATGCTGACACTGTGATGCCGCCTTAAGAACATAAGTAATGGCAGCTACAAGAGGCTCATCGTTTGAGTCAGACAATAATTCAAGTGCATGAACAGATGCTTGTTTCCAGATATCACTTTCAAGTTCTAACTCAGAAAGAGCACCAAAAACCTACCATGATTAATTGAAAAAAAGAATCGTGTCAGGTATTAGTTGTTCACATATATTTTATATAAGCTAATCAAGCACAATAGCTATCCACAAATACAATCATATAAGTCACAAACCCACAATACATACAGTAGAACAAATGCAGATACATCAGCTATTCATTCCCAAAATAGCGGAAACCATATGCTTTCATACAACAAAATTACTGAAAAGTGTCCAAAAAGTTAAATTAGCCAAAACCATACTCCTTTTTGTAAGGGCCGCACACAAGCCAAGGTGCAAACTTCTTAATCTTTGATAAAGAAATAAGATTTTGTAGATTATAACATATAGATTCAGTACAATTGGATTCATATTTGAAAGTACTTTCATATGATGTCAATCTCATGGTCATTAACAATATAACATAAGAGATATTAACAGTCAAAGCGTAGCCCTGGAGATCATCCCGGGTCAATACATGCCCCATAGTAGCACTATAGCATAGTCTTAGGAGGCAAACTTACTGGCAATCTCAATGAAGGGTCTGCATCTGGCTTTTGAAGATGATCTAACAGGGCACAAGCTGCAAGGGAGTGTTCCGAACGATCCACCAACTTTGGTAAAAGGGAAATCAAATCTTGCTGGAGCTGTTTTGGAGCTTTGTCGAGGACAAGTGCAATCTTTCGGACAGCCTGGGGCCGCCTTCTTGGTTCACGGCATCCATGTGGGACAGCGCTGTCCAATGCCCTCAATGAATTAACAATCAACCCTAACAGTTCCTCTGATTGCTCTGGCCATTTTGACTGAGAAAAAAATTGGTCAGATCATACACTAATTGAAGGAATGTGATCATAAAGGTTAAAAAATAATAAACCTCAAATCATACCCAGGAAGCCAGCTCGGGGCCTTCATCTGCTGGCAAATCAGCAGCAGATGTTTCTGGAGGAAAACAGGAATGTTCTAGATTATTTACAGCGATCTCAGTTGCAGCCAAATCTGTATTACGCAATGCAGGACTATCTCGAATATCATCACTATTAGATTCCACCCTCGCATACACATCATTGCATGCACATTCTGTTAGTTCACCTTCAACGCTAAGCTCTGGTGGAGAGCTAGCCCCATTTGAATCAGGAGAAGCTTTAGTGCTTGCTGAGGAACCACTTTCTTCTGAAGGTTGGCAACACTCAACCATTATATCTAGAAGCAAATCTATGATAGCCTGCTTCAAGGCACTAACCCCCATCAACAAGCTAATGAGACTTGCGGAGCTTGAGCTTGAATCACATTTTGAAGCATCTTTCTTTCCACCACTCTTGGTGGAAACTTTGGTTGGAAGAAGCATACGCTTAACTTTTGCTGGGTTATCCAGATAAATACGCAGACCAGTGAGGAATCCAGCTATCGCAGTAGCATCTGTTAGAATTTTCTCTCTTAAAGTAACCTGTGGTTGAGTATAGTTATCTTCGTATGTAAGAGAAAATCCAGCTCTCGAGAGGAGGCTCCGGAAAATATCCTCCTCATCACCACTCATATCTTCGCTATCTTCAGAATCAACAAGTTCATCAGGATCTGTCGACAATTCATCCTGGTCATCATCTGAGGCCCAAACCTGATAGACAAGTTAATTATGAGCCTAATAAGAAAAGAGCACTGTCTGCCATATGAGCACATCTGGTTATCAGTTCCAAGAATGTACCATGAACAAAAACGGATATTTATATCAGTGTCACATTAGGAAGGACTACAACTTGTGCACAAGCACAGCTACAACTTACATACAAATATCATGCTATGACCCATATAAAATCCTTCAAAGGTAAAGACTGAAGTCTGCTTACTCAACAATAGTTAACTAATCCAGCAATACTGTTATCTTCCGAAGATGTTAAAGTCATATGACACCCATTCAATAAGGGGGAAAAAAAGGGCGGGGGTCAGAGGACATCCCATTGCTTTGAGTGAACTAGCAAATATGAAGCATCATTGCAATATACAGCAGGACACATTTCCTATAGGCCATAGCTAGGCCAGCATAGTCCTCAGCAGTAACAAGCACAGAAAAATGTAACTAAAACAGTAAACAAAAGGGCCAAGAGATGCCTGCTTCAACATGGATAGCTGAGGTTACACAAGCCTCATTAAACAATGCAATTTATTCATTCCCTTGCTAAAAAAGTCATGGGTTCACAGGACTCTTAACTGCAATCTGATAAGTGCACAGTTTGCTATGCTTACAATTGTTTTCATTGGCATATGCTGTAGCAAATCAGTAAAACTCTACGTATCAGCTGCTTCACTAAACTTTCCTCTGCCTATGCATTAAAAAGCACAAATAGACAAGACATGAAGAAAAAGCAAATGATAACTCACCTCAAGATCAGAGAAATCAAACCATGGGCAACAGTCTATGATTTCACAAGTGAAAATAACAGTGTCCCGAACAAGAAAGCCAGCATCAGTGTCAACCATGTCCGAAGTCTTCATAAACTGGAGAACTGAATTATTCCATGTTTTCGTGCAGATTGAAGATTCCTTGCACACAGTTTTTGCAGAATTCTTCTGGTTAACTATAGCCATTTTATAATGCACCCAAAAGTTCTTATCAGGATCATACCCAGATGACTGATCACTCTCCAAGTATATGCAGATCATATCAAACGACTCATATACACCTGCAAGTTACGATGAGGTAAACACAAAGTAAGGGTTTGGTGCAGCTGTATAAGACAAGAAAGTGAATAAATTTACTTTACCTATCCGCAGCTCACAACCCCCAGCCTGAAAAAAATTACTAAAAATCTTTCTGGACTCCATAATCTCCTTAAAAGACAAGAAATTTTCCACTTTCCATGTGAATGATGGCCGCTTTGGTAAAGCTTCAATCTGACATCCATAAGTTGAACTGCATATTTCAGAATCTTCATCGGTAAGCTCTTGCATAGTTGCTGTTTCCTTCAGAATGAGAACCTCGGCTGAAAACACAACGGTATCCTGCACGAGAAAACCTGCATCCTGATCAAAGAGGCTAGTTAATGTCACAAATTCGCGCCAACCCCAATCTTTTGCTGACTTAGAGTAACGATTCTGAGACTCTTTCGTGATCGACTTCTCCTCCACTTTTTGGTTGATGACAGAGAGACGATGGCTCACAAAGCAACTCCATTCAGTAGTTGTATTCCGGGGATCTGTAACTTCCAGAAATACTGACAGGTGGCATGGTGGTTGAGACTGCCCTGGTTGCAGCAACATAAACAAAACCAAGTGAAAGGATCAGTACCAAATTCTAAGAATGCCCACATATGCAACATTAACAAGTAATCATACTCAGATGCTACTGAAAAATGGACACAATTTTCTTGTAGTGAAAACAAGTTCAAACTTCTAATGGACTAAAACATTGGGGACTGCCATAGAAATATGGACTCAGTGGCAGCAGTCACAGCCCCCAAACAAAACTAAGTACTTTGTCTATAACACTTAATTCAATATCCCCAGGAAACCCAAGTTGCGGCTGCATTTGCGAATGCATATTCTACTTCAAAAGTGGAATTTAAGGTCAATTTGATGCTTCGGTATAGTCTATAGTCATATAGTGTACTGTAATCACGAGCCAACTCTTGGATCAGCTCCAACAAAAATTTGACACTGTTTTACAATCTCAAGCAAATTGGGGATTTAATAACAAAACAAAAGAAAAAATCAACACTCGCTGTGGTTCTCTATGAATGCTGCTACATGGGGAAAATAACACTTGCCAGTGGCATCCATTGGTTTTATGCCACACGAACAAACACTTTATTAACAGGGATCATGGATGGCAAAAATGTGAAATCAACATGATATATTGTTCTGGAAGAGGCGGTAGCTACTTATATAAGATAAAAAATGTGCCTGCCATCCACAAGGACAATTAGGACAGCTTATATGAGAGCAATAGTTATAAGCCACACCTAAGAGAGAGAAGTTATGCCATGTATTCATTGATTGCCTGATCGGTACATTAACTATTAGCTATTGTTTCTAGGTACAAATTAAGAATTGACTTTTATGGTGAAAATTTCATTAATTCTAAATGAATGGCAAACTTCAAATGCATGTCTGGATTTCACCGTTACAATTCCCGAACCAATTTAATCAAGCACCTCTGACCATTGATTCACATTTTTTTTCAATCATTTAAGTATCTAAAAGATTTGTGCAGACCATGCAGGTGTACACATGCTTAGTTGCCTACAGCATTTCACCAAGTTTCACTCCACAAGCAGTTCAATGTATGTCCGAACAGAATGCATAAAGTCAATTTCAAAGCTACCATGAGAAGCATAAGCCCTAGTGCTTACCCCGTGGATAAATAATAAGACGGCAATCTCGATTCCCAACTTGAAACCGTCTGCTTTTGATACACAGACCCACGATCTTGCGCTTTTTGAGAAGCTCCTTGAGTCTTGTGAAGCTTTCAATCCTCCACACAAACTTCCCAAAGTGTCCATCTGACTTCCTAGCACCAGCACGCCCACCACCAGCACCACATATTCCGGGAACCATTGGCAAGCTCCGAGTGAATGAGTTTGACTCCTTTATGACATGCACTGAGGCACTAAACACCACAGCTCCATCTACCAGGTATCCACTATCAGCAGCCAAAAACTCATCCATCTTGATGTATTCTCCCCAACCAAGACTGGCACTGTCCGCCCCAAACCGACCATACGAGTCCTTGTGGATATGGCTCCCACCAGACCTCTGATTAAGGATCGAAATGCGGAAAAGACACCAGCAGCCGCGATCACCATCTGGCACACCACTCCCTGTACCACCTGATGCCAATGCCGATGCCGATGACCCAGATGCTACCTGCACAGCGGGCTCCTTGCTTTCCAGACAAACAGATAAATGCTCTGCGCCAGAGACATTGCTCTGATAGACGCTAATCCGGAGCCCGCAGTCAGTCCCGCCAGCAGAGGCAGCGGCAGGGAAGAATGCAGGGCTCATGATCTTCTGTGTGCGGATCATTTCTCGGAAGAGGCCAAAATTGAGCACCTTCCAGGTAAAACGACCGTCGGCATCAGCGAAGGAGGCTGCCTCGGAGAGCACAGATATGTCGGCAGCAATGACGAGGGCGTCGTGGGGCTGGAAGAGGAAGGCGGCGGAGGAGGAGGGCGCGAAATCGCACCAGCCGTGGGAGCGCTTCTTGGACGAGAATCGGTGCCAGGAATCGCGGCCCAGCGACTTGGCGGGATCGGTGGGGTGCACGACGGAGAGGCGGTAGCTGAGGAAGCAGTCCCATTTGGAGGAGGTGGTTGTCGTGGTGGATGACGACGACGACACCGGGGTTTTGGGGTCGAGGACCTGTAGGTAGAGGGAGAGGTACCCCGGCAGCGCCTGCGAGTCGCCGCGCGGGTAGAGGAGGAGGCGGCAGTCGAAGCCGCCGACCTCGAAGTACCGGCTGTAGAAGGTGCGGGCGCGGGTGCGGGGGAAGTCCGGGAGCGTCCACCGGCAGGAGGCGGAGGCGTCCCCGCGGCGCTCGACCGTGAACGTCGCCGACGTGGAGTCGGACGGCGAAGGGGAAGGGTCATCGGTGGTGACCGCCGCCGCGGCGGCGGCGGCGGCCGAAGTGGTGGGCTTCATGGATTGGGGATTTTTTGTTTGTTTTTCTGGGTGTGTTTTCTCTCCCTTTTTTTTTCTTTGGTCTTTGGCTCTCGGAGATGCAGGAGCAAAGGCTTTGGTTGGGGAGGCGAGGAGGGTGTTGGCAGTTGGCACTGGGGTGCTGTTTTTTATTTGTTTATTTATTCTGTTTTCCTATCCTTCCGTTTCTTTATTTTGGTTATCAATAATGCCACCTACGAATGTATGATTCACCTTTCACATTTTCTTCCTCCTACTAGAGTGAATGTGCTATATGAATAAAGCTCTGGCTGCAAGTCGAAAAGTTTGTTGAGGAGAAAGGGGATGTGAGGTTTTATGATCTAGCTTAATGTCTCGACTAATTAACAATCAGGGTTGACAATAGTTCATATATGTGACTAGCTTGTAAGAATCCATGCATGTTGTGTTAGTAACATAATCTAGTTTGGTATTGTATATTTTTTATTTGTATAAACAAATAATGGCTTAATCCTTGGGAAGTTTGTAAGTTCGTTATGTGACAAAAAGGAAAAGATATGGTTTTATCAAGTATGTTCAATACAAACATAGAACAACTAAAGTAACAGTAAATAAATGACTCGAAGTTAGGTTTGGAAGTGTATTTGATTTCCTCTTAGTCACTACGTCAGAAAAATTGTCCGTTTCTAACTTTTATCGTGTTTCATCCTTTGACCAGCACCCACTAGGTACATAAAAAAACCACACTAAAACTTGTATGAAGTCACATAGGAATATAGTTAAAGTGAACAGTCTTAAAAATTATAAGTGTCAGGTACCTAAACAAGGGGTACCCAGAATCAACGATTAAGAAAGATAAACCCCTGAGAAAACCACGCCAAAGGCTCCGCCCACGAAGGCGGAACGAGCAAAAACCACGCATGGAACGCCTCGACCACGTTCCGACTCGCACGAGGCTTGCTCGACGGGACGCCTCGACCACCGAGAAATCTCCGACTCGCACGACCCTGGGTCGAGCCGGTCGAGCCGCCTCACTCACCAACTCTGAGACAAAAGTCAAAGCATTTAATGCAACCACCAATCACTTCCTACCCCCATGGCTACAGCGATAACCAGCATGGAAGCAGTACCAGTGTCAAATCTCACTTTCTACTGCCCATCCCGGAATGGACGGTGAAAACCTGTCACTGATGTACACGCCATGTCGAGCACTATTCCGCCACTGATCCCCCTCGAGGCAGAATACGACGAGTATCGTACCCCGAAATTCCCGGGGCTCGGCCTTATCCATTCCCCGTCGACCCACCTCGATCCGACCTCGACTAACCGCCGGTCAACAAGGAAGCAAGGCCTGCATGCCACAGGATCCGGGGTCTTTTCACCGTCTCATCCTCTACGTCACCATAGTGTCCGGGGATGGCCGGCCATTCTCGGAGCACGTCGCTACAGCGGCTTCCACAGCGCTCGACAAAACTTCACTTCTAAGGCATCCCCCGGCGTCTCTGCCTCCTCTTGACCCTATAAAAGAGCAGGCAGGGGACTCTACGAAGGAGGACGGACAAGGAAAAACAAGTCATCACCCCACCGTAGAAGATCAACATCTCAAGCAATCTCCTTTGTACTCTCTCTCTCTCTCTGAGACCTGGGATCAGCTCCCTCTCTCACAGCTTGTAACCCCTACATAAGCACTTAGGTGCAAAGAAATACAATACTCCCCCCGCTGGACGTAGGACCTTCTTTCGCCCGAACCAGGATAAACCCCAGTGTATTCTCTTTGCATCACCATCCAGATTAGGGACACGCAGCACAAATTCACTCGTTGGCTTAGGACCCTCGCAGGACCGAACGCCGACAATAAGATATATGATGAGGAAGGTGTCATTTATTATCAGATATGATACTCGAAAATGAGAAGGTGAAACATGTATTAGCATGGTTGATAACAATAACCATGAGTAACAAAACAACACAAATGGCTAGATATATTCTTCAACTAACAATTATATATTGCATATATGTAATAAGCCAAGTGGACACCAAGGTTCTACAACGGAAGATGTGTACAACTATAGGTTATGAGGTCGGACCTAAGAAATTCAACTCAGTAAATGGGTCTTACGCAAAGTTACACTGGTCTTATTTATGAAAAGGCGTTACCATGGGACACCAAGTAAAAATCCTAACAATAAAAACTAGAATACAAAATAAAGTCATATATTTATGTTACGACGTTAAGACCTAATGCTTAAACACATTATTTCCCCGTGAAATATATCTAGGTAGAGAAAGAGTAATTTGTATAAATGCATTGCTACATTAGACCAAGTTCAATCTAGGCCCATGTAAATATGTTTGAATGTTTAATCCAGACAGACATGGTACTCGTCTTAGTTTATCTCCATATCCTATCTCTTATTGGAAAAATTTCCTAATACACATCGAAACTTGTATCAATCATTTACGTGCCATTGAAAATTTATCGTTCCTAAAATGGTACTGTTTTATTTCTTTTCTCCCCTCTACGTCATTACGGGGACTCGATAACTCTCAGTCAACTTTATAGCTAGATGCAATGTTACTTTTATGGGTCAAAACACTCGTAAATTCGTTGCCTCCTTTGCCAACACAAGTATCATTCACCCCATCTGCATAGTGACAAACTTTGTTGACCCCACATGTGGTTGTGGCTCACAAGCATGTCGCAACTGTCACTAGTTGTGTTGTTTTCACCGCCACGCTCACCATACCCTTCACAGGCCAACAATGTTACACCGTGGTGCTAAATTACAGCAGCCTCATGTCATGGTTACTACACAGACACAGACACGATGCCCTAAGGTCACGGCGTGTGCTCCCACATAAGCACCATCGTATATATTAACACCGCCTTTGGTAAGCCACCTCGCCACCATGGGGCAACACATCGATTACCCACCGCGGAAGCTTCAACCACTCAACTCGTCAACCACCAACACGTGCGGTGGTACAAACCAGGATACGTGGTTTCTACTTTCTACTAAAAAAATCACAACATCAGACAAATTTTATTAGTAACACAATAAAGCTTTTGCTTGTAGGCTATAATTACTAGGTGAAGGTTTACAACCTAAGGTTGGCATTAATGACTTATCGCCCTGCAAGGCATACATTGAGGTGGAATTATTGTTTAACCACTCGTTTACCAAGGCACCGTTTGCTCATGAGCTAGTTAGAACCAAAGAAGAACTCCACACCTTCCTTTTCACTAGAGTTGCTCTTTAGCAAGACGATTAGAAGATCTTCAAAAACAATCGAGGCACCTTTAAGATATTCTTGAAGTACTATATGTTTCCAGAGTTTTCAAGCCATTAGGAAGCAATAAACCTCCAAGAGTAACTCTCAATGACACTTGTTTAAAGACCATGCTACAAAGCTTAAACTCCAGATGCAACGCACCAGGTTGCTCTCAATCTCATCATAATGCAATCACTAAACATTGGATAGAAGACTTTAGTACGTGAAGGAAACTTTTCAAATTACTGAGAGACTTTACCCATAGAAGGCTCGATGAAAATTTGGCCCACCAAAGACCCACCCACTTTTTTCTTGTTCCCATCAGACACACACAACCACGGTACCCACTCCCTCTCTTGTAAAATATCAATCTCAATCTTTCTATGGTCTCATGGACGACACAATAAAGATTGGTAGGTGGCAGATATATACGCGAGGGCGATCAACTATCGTGCGACGGAACAATGTGGACCAATAAACGACAATCATGGTACATGGCAGAGTGGTGAGGACAGACAAAGAATGCCTGTGTGGATGAACGAGTAGCCTTGTGTGTGAGCGGTGACGACCAACAACAACCATACAACTGCACAAATATGGCTTAAACTTAGGTGGAAGAAGCAAAGAGGACTGCGGTGATTCTGTGTGTTACGCTGAGCTCGGAAGCCTTAGGTGGCACCAAGAAACCAAATCGACTATGACAACACTGTGATTTTTTTATTTTATCATACAACGCATCAATCAACTTCAGTCAGAAGTAAGAAAAGTTAAATGGGTAATTGTCTTTTTTTGCATTAGAGACAATAGACATCCGATAAATATGACACATAAATAAAGAGATGCAACATATAACAGTAAAATTAATAATGTATACACTATTTGTTTTGAATTATAAGATATTTTGGTTTTTTATAATAGTTTTTACTTATACACCTACACTATATCTATATAGAAATAATTACATTAGAAAAATCAAAATGTCATAATTACATTAGAAAAATCAAAATGTCTTATAATTTGAAAAATAAAAAAAGTCTAGCTAATAGGCTCAGCTAAATTTTAGCTGGTTTTAGCTTGGTTGAAATAGCAGCTAAATTTAGCTAACTAAAGTTTAGCCGGTGCATCAAACATGCCCGAAGTATTATTTTGAACAACATAATAATAAGAAGGGAGGTAAAATTTTACTGGAAAAAAGGAATCCCCAGAAGGCCAGAACACCCACATCCCCAAGAGGCCAAGAGGCCAGGAGGCCAAGACCCCAATGCCCCCCGCGCGCTCCTGCCTCGTGGGCACGACCACGACTGGGCTGGTCCGGGCGAACTTCACCGCCCCGCGCACCCACTCTCCCTCTCCCGCGGCGACGTGTGCTCAGGTCTTCTTCGGGTCCTTCGCCGGCGCGAGCATCACCAGGTACGCGGTACGCCCACCCCTTTGCCTTTCCTTCCCTGCTGTGCGATACCGAGCACCCAAAGTCCCAAACCTTGTACTGGGATCTGATCTAGTTATAACTAGAAAACTCAAGCGCGGCGTTGCCGCGCCAGCTTTGAGGTAGTCACTAGTGATTTGATTCCTGTGATGAATCTATATGCAGAGATGTTGAAAAAATAGTCTTGATGTTATCCACAGCCAGTAGTTACTGTAGTTTAGGAATAGAATATATTATTATATCTGGGATGATGGAAAGAACCTAAATGAGGTGATGGAAGCATACATCAGAAATTCATCACTCGTAGATTGTCTGAAAGCCCATCTTAAGTCATAGGATAGCACGTCTAGAAATAGAGAGGTATTTTGTTAACGAAGTCAAAACAACGAATCATACCAAGTGTTGATGAACTAATATAGTTTATGACACCAAAATAATGTGCATAGTTCAGAATAAAAAGGATTCTTCGATAGATCCTTCACAGCATGTGGCTGCATTTAGCATGTAAAGTTTGCTTGTTTCTTCAAAGTTCTTGGCGACAATATCTACTGTATATCACAAAGCTTACAATGAAGAGCCTTAACCATTGCAAGGCTGGAATATAGTCTAGAAAATATACAAAGGCATTGAAGACAATATACATTTTATTTTTACATGACGCATGTCATCAGAGTATCAATAGTCGAAACCTTTACATAATTTATGAAGCATTCCTTAAAGTTCTGGATTCTAGTTTGGCAATCTGGCATGAAAAGTTTCCACAGGATTCAGGCTGTAACTTCTATCTAGGAAAGAGTAAATTTTGGGTACTCATTGGTTATGTTCAGAACATTATGATTTTTCAGAAATATAATCGGCAGAAAGTGAACTGAATCAGGGAGTGGAATCCAACATTAGAAACATAATTGCAGCAAAGCACATGATTAAATTGTTTGAGAAACTTACACAGAACATCATAACAACGCAGCAGATCTGTTAGTTGTTGTAGAGTGCTAGTGCTTTGCGTCATTACGTGATGGTCGTATTCATCCAATCGAGATATTACTACGTGAAAATTTTGAAGAGAACAACAATCTCTATAACCATGTAAGCTTGTCCTGAACTTACTGTGAAAGAACTTTTATCATGACAGGGTATTATTTTCTTCAAAAAAAAATTACAGAGTATTATTGTTGGACTTCCATATAAATGGAGAGCGGAAATTAGGAAGCAAAGATACAGGAAATTAAGACATGCTGATCATTGCTCAGAACCAAAACATATAATTCGTCCATTGACCGTGCACAATCAGAGACATTGTCGGGAGCTGACAACTGAGTTATTTTCAGTTATGTGGAGAAGCATGCACATCTGTGCATGAGTGCGTCCAATCGCAGAGGAAGACGCCGTCGCCGCTGCAGCGGCGCTTCTCCTCAAGGGCAGCCTATCACTTGCAGCCGTCAGCTTCGGTCTTGGCTCAGGCTTGGGGCTTGCTATTTACAGCGGCGCTTCTCCTCAAGGGCAGCCTATCACTTGCAGCCGTCAGCTTCGGTCTTGGCTCAGGCTTGGGGCTTGCTATTTAGCTTACATTAAAACACAAAAGAAGCCTTGAGCCCGGTGGGCTGGACACGGCGAGCCCATCCAGGTGGCGCCACCATATGCGCAACTGAACACCGTGAGAGAGGAAGAAAGCCCGGGAGGTGGAGGTATCAAATTCACGACCATTGTCACACTGGACGGCCTTGATGGTAAGGCCGAACTGTGTGGACACCCAGGTGAAGAAGTGAAGGAGCGTGGAAAACGTATCAGACTTCGCACGCAAGGGAAAAGTCCACGAATAATGCGAAAAATCATCAACAACCACAAGATAGTACTTATAGCCAGAAATACTGATAACTGGAGATGTCCATAGGTCGCAATGTACAAGATCAAAAATGCGGGTCGCATGTGAAGTAGAACTGTGAAAAGGAAGACGAACATGTCAGCCTAATTGGCACGCATGACACAAATGTTCATCATGAGCCCGAGTACATGGAAGACCGGAGCTACGACAGAGCTGCATCAGGGCATCACGTCCAGGATGGCCGAGGCGCCGGTGCCAAGTGGTAGAGGAAGTAGAGGCGGCGAAGGCAGCTGACAAAACGGACGGCGAAGTAGAAGAAGTAGTCGCCGGGAAGCGAAGAGTGTAAAGGGGCCCGGTGCTGTCACATCGGAGCAGAGGACGCCGGGAAGCCAAATCCTTTACAATGAGACCAGAAGAGTCAAACTCCACAGAACAAGAATTGTCAGCTGTAAAACGACGAATAGAAAGAAGGTTGTGAACCATAGAAGGAGCAACAAGAACATCAGGAAGACGAAAGGAGCCATGAGCACCGGCGGTACCCACAGACGTGACAGGAAGACACGAACCATTTGCGACCATAATGGACGAAGGGAGAGAAGAGGAGGGAGAGTGGACAGACGAAAGTATACCAGAGTCAGGAGTGGTGTGGTAGGTGGTGAAGGGTCGAGATGGCGGACTAGAGGGGGGGTGAATAGTCCTTTCTAAAAATAATCGCGTCGGCAAACCGAAACAAATGCGGAATTAAAACTATCGGTCTAGCCAAGACTACACCCCTCTATCTAAGTTCACAAGCACCTCACAAAGATTCTAATTATGTAACTAAGCTGCTTTCCTTAACAAGAGCTCTCCTAAACAATTATAGAGCAAGGTCACACAAACCTATGCACTAGTACTTTAGCAAAGCCGGGGAGCTCCTACACAATTCTAGTAAGCAAAAACACGAAGCCACCTATGCTTACTAGCAATGCTCAATAGCAAGGCAACTAATGCCAAACTAGAGAGCGCAAATTACTTAGCTACACAAACTAAGCAATATGACTAACAAGGTTACACAAACCAAATTAGCCACGCAACGGGAACTACTTCTATGCTACACAAGCAAGAAGGTAACTAGCTAACTACACAAGCAAACTAGTTACAAGAGCAACTACACAAGCACAAGTATATGAAAGTAAATACAAGCTTGTGAATCGAAAGCAAACCACCGAGAAGATGTACACAATGTTGACACGGCGGTTTTTCACCGAGGTTCACTTGGTTGCCACCAAGCTAGTCCCCGTTGTGGCGATACACCCACTTGATGGATCACGAGCTAATTGACTATCAAGAGTCAAACCCTCAACGGGTGCCGCACATCCACTCTCAAGATGGGGATCCTCCAAGCCACGAGCTTTACTAGAGTTGCTCTTCGCGATCCCCGTGGGGTGAGCACAATCCCCCTCACAAATTCTCCTCCGGAGCCACGCACAATCTCCACGCGTGCTTCAACGGAGTCGCAAGCCACCAAGCCGTCTAGGAGGTGGCAACCTCCAAGAGTAACAAGCACCACCGGCTTGAAACACGATCACCTAGTGCCACTCGATGCAATCCTCTCGATGCAACGCACTAGAATCGCTCTCTCACTCGATCCGATGAACACTATCAAGCATGAGTGAGTTAGAGGGCTTTCAAGCACTACCACATAAGCCACCAAGGCCAAAGTGTGCTCAGCTGCCGGCCACGACCGGTCAAGGCATCTATTTATAACCCCACGGTCAAATAGAGCCGTTACCCCTTCACTGGGTCCTTTTCGGGATGACCGGACGCGGTGGTCAAAACTGACCGGACGCGGTGGTCAGTAGCGTGCTCCAACGGCTAGTTTTCGCGTGTACAAACTTGTTTTGACCGGACGCGGTGGTCACTAACGGGACCGGACGCGGTGGTCGCAGCGAAACAGCGAACAGAGAGGTTCCAGCAAGCTCCCGAAGTGACCGGACGTGTCCGGTCATCACTGACCGGACTCGCTGCAGCGTCCGGTCATTTTCGCCCACGAAAAACACTGACCGGACGCGGTGGTCGAGCTGACCGGACGCGGTGGTCGAAACTGACCGGACGCGGTGGTCACGAGTCCGGTCACAGACCACCCTTCGGTAAAACGGCGATATCTCTTAGCTCCGAACTCCGATTTCGATGATCTTGGACATTTTGGAAAGCTTACTCAGAGGGCTACACAACCCACTAAAGCACTTGATCCAATTCACAATGGATCAAAGCAGTATTCCACTCTAAGAGCCATCCTAGTGTCCGAAGAACACCGAAAAACATTTCTCTCTTCTCTAAGTTGATCAACATCAACTCCAACACTTTCTCCCTTGCAAATGTGCCAACACCACCATGTGTACACCACCATGTGCATATGTGTTAGCTTTTCACAAACATTTTCAAAGGGTTAGGCACTCAACTTGTCTCGCCACTCGATCCTAACACGTATGCAAAGTTAGATCGCTCAAGTGGCACTAGATGACCGATATGCAAACAAGTTTGCCCCTCTTGATATTACGGCCATCTATCCTAAACCCGGTCATAAACTTCTCTACACACCTATGACCGGTGAAATGGAAATGCCCAAAGTTATACCTTTGCCTTGCGCATTCCACTCCATCTCCTTTGACGTTGATGCAACACATACACCAACCATATCACAAATGATATGATCCACTTCATATCATCACGTGACCGTATTGGTTCATCGATCTTGACCTCACTTGCTCTTCACCGTTGCATCGGTCCATCGGCGTCAAGTCTTGCTCAAGCTTCACCGCTTCACGGTCCATCGCTCTAAAGCCTCCGACTTGCCCTTCACACTTGCAACCGGTCCGTCGAGTCAAGCCTCATCTTGATCTTTGCCACCTTGGTGACATGACTCCATGTCATGTCTCATGTGCAATAGCCTCCTTCATGACACCATCACCTGTGGACTAATCGCCTGTGTATCTCACATAACCACATATTAGTCCACCTATGTTGTCACTCAATTACCAAAACCAAACAAGGATCTTTCAGGTGGCACCCGAGTCGGTGATTCACTCTGGTCCGACAGGAGGTGTCAGGCCCATGGTGCTGAACGAGCGAGCCAAGGCCGCCTGATCCCTGCCAGCAACCCCAGGAGGGGTGCCGGCAGGTGCAACCCACGGAGGTGTAGTGAAGACGCCAAGAGGTGGAGCAGTAGTGAGCATGGCCACCGGTGGGCGAGGCTCACCACCGGGAGCGTGGTAGGGCCACATCGAGATGCGCCCTGACCACGGGTTGTAGAACGAAGGCCATGGTGTCCCCCCTGCGGCCCAACCGGTGCCTGGGTGACACCACCACGGCCGCCCCCGCGACCCCCAGCACGGCGACGGCGACCGCCACGGCCCCCCACCCCCGCTCGGCCCGGAGGGAGGGGGACCCAGGAGAGACGACGGCGGTGTAGCGGACGAACGTGGTGGAGCGGACGGATGAGGCGTAGAAGCAGCCAGGGCCGTCGAAGAAGATGAGGGCCCGAGAGAGGTGGTGGACCCCGGCTGGATGCCCTAAGTGAGCTCCTCCATGACTAGGTCGTCACGGACGTGCAGAAAGGTGGGGAAGGGCCGCTGACGGGTGATCCACGTCCTAAGATGGGCGTAATGGTCACTGAGCCCGCGGAGGACGTTGAGGACCAAGATGTGATCCTCCACGGGCTAGCCGAGGTCGCCAAGGGAGTCCGCCATGCCCTTCATCCGACGACTGAACTCGCCAACGGAGAGGTCGCCCTGGACGAAGGTGCGGAAGCTGGCGCCAAGACGCAGAGCCCGGGCCTCAGCATTGCCCAGGAACTGCCCCTCAAGGGCAAGCCACGCCCGGCGCGCGTCAGGAGAGTTGCGGACGAGGTCGTGGAGGTCCAGGGAGATCGTCCTCAGGATCCAGGAGAGGACGATGCTGTCGAGACGTAGCCACGACGGCGACTGGACGGTGACCGAGGCGTCGACAAGGACGTGGTCGTCGAGGGCGTAGCGGCGGAGAGTGAGAAGCACCAGATCCCGCCAGCGGGCGTAGGAGGGCGACTCTGGCTCGAGGACTACTGGAACGAGGAGGCGAATGTTTTGGACCCCTCCGGCCTGGTAGTGCAGCTGGGTCACGAGCGGGTCGGCGGAGTCGTGCCAGAGGACGGCGGTGTGGGCCACACGGCGTCCCGACGAGTTGGAGGAGGTGGCCGCAGCATCCTGGGAAGCGGGAGAGGTGAGGAGCTGCTCCGCCTCGGCGATCTGGCGTGCGAGGGCATCGGCCGCGTTGCGCTCACGCTCCCACACGAGCCTGTCCCTCCACGGCGGCAGCCCGGGCATCGACGAGGGCTGCAGCGAGAGCGAAGTCCGGTCCCGTACTGTTGAGGGGCGGCGCCGGTCCAGTGGGGCACCCTGCAGCGGCGTGCAGGAGAGGGAGCGACTGGAGGCCGGCGGCAGACGCGGCGGGGTCGTGCAGTGGAGGGAGGCTGCCTGGCAGCGGCGGTCGGAGAGCAGCAGAGGCGCCGACGTTGAGCAGATGGAGCGGCTCCGCCGGCGGCTAGAGTGCAGCGTCCCCCGCAGGCTCCCCCACCGCGCCAAGGCCAGGAAGGGCAGCCATGGCGCGGGCGGGTCCAGTCCCCAGGGTGGCCGCCGCGCCCGGAAGGTGGATGGCGGCAGCAGTGGAAACTGCGCCAGGAGGAGCAGCGGCACGGGGAGGTGCGCCGGGAGGGGCGGCGGTGGTAGGAGCGGCGCCAGGAGGAGCAGCAGGCGCACCAGGAGGAGCGGCGCCAGGAGGAGCAGCAGGCGCGCCAGGAGGAGCGTTGGCAGGAGGAGCAGCGGCCGCACCTGTAGGGGCCACGATCTGGGCCCAGGAAGAGGAGGAGAGGGGAGGGAAGGAGCTGAAGAAGGAAGGAGGAGGAGGTGGGGCGCCGGCCATGGCGCCGGCGGCGGGAAACCCACTGGCGGCGGCGGCGGCTGGGAGGGAGGAGGAGAGGAGAAGGGAAACCTAACCCTAGGCTGCTGATACCATGTTAGGAAATGAGAATCTATTGATTTGGGCTAACCCTAGAAGGGTAGCTATATAGGTAACCATACATGGGCCTAGCCTCATGGGCCTAATACACACATATTCCAACATGTGGTTTGCATCTTCTCCATCGAGCCTGCAAATGTCACAGGTGTCCTCATTGATATTTGTTAGTTGGGTGAGGAGGTTGCCTTTCTTGTTCTGGAAGACCCTCAACTTTGCACTCACTTCTTAGTAACTAGAATGTGCAGCAATGATGTAGCTTTCCTTTGTCCCACCCTAGCCTGCTCTAAGTTTAAGGACAGCCAACGATTGTTCTGAAGGAGCTATAGTCATGTTTTGGGTGGTTCATGTTATCAAGCCACTTTATTACCATGCTCTGCTGATGTCCTTGGTCTATCAGCACTTGGACAAAATATGTAGCTCGTGACTCCATCTTTTGATGGCATGATAGGTTCTGGGAGGTATTGTGGACTTCTGTAGAGGATGTAGCTGGCGATATCGTAGTCCAGTCCCACCATCTTTCCAAAAAATACTGTCGTTTTACAATGTTTTTATCTACCTTTAGCACTAAGGATGTCTGGGGTTTCCTTGTTGAAAAAATGCTTTTCAAGATTTGTAACATATATTTAGTTGCAGTGAATGATCTTCCTTTTGATGAAAGCACTTTAATTTCTCAACAAGTTTGTCCTTGTCCATGACTGTAATATTAATGTGGGAGCAAGGACCTTCTCAATCCTGTGAATTAAGCTTATCAGCTTGTATAGGGCAACCTCATCTGCCCCTTCTTTTTTGGGACATGAGTTATGTTGCACTGGTGAGGTATCAGAGGCTTTCTGTTCTGAGGTTGAAGAAAGCATTCAGAATGGCTATTTGGTTGTTTTTTATGATTCCAGATCAGTATTTGTACAAACTAGAACTCATTGAGTCATTGGTGTAGCCATGCGGTTTGGTGCTTTATCCCCTGGCATCTGAGAGACGGGTGACACTGACAATGGTTCCTCTTGTGGGAATGGTGCATCTAGGGACTGTATATAAGTATCATCGTTGGTCATTAATATGTTAATATAATGCAGTCAGGGTAGGTTCTTCACTTCTGTCATTTGTGCCCCATGTTTAGCAATTTTTGTACAATTATTATTCTATCCTGTATTTATTATGGCCTTGTTATTTGCAGGTATTTAAACTATTTTCAGAGCATTAAACTGCCATCTCACTTGTTGAAATGGCGAGCACAGCATGCTTTGTGATTGTTAGTAAGAATGACATCCCAATCTATGAGGCTGAAGTTGGATCTGCTCTCAAAGTATGTTTCTTTCAATACACTGTCTTCTAGGATTAATGTTGTATCAGCCGAGATTCGTTTCTACGATATTATGCTGTATCTGTGGCGATAATAGTTTGCACACAACCATATGCTAGGATTTCGTTCACTTTTCCATTCAGTTATCATGGTTTCATGATTAGTGTAGACATGATTTGTGATGTTTGTTTGCTGCTCATTGTGATCCTTCAATTTACATTATCTGGCAGAAAGAAGATTTAGCTCATCAGCATCAGTTCATTTTGCATGCTGCATTGGATGTTGTTCAGGACCTTTCATGGACTACTAATGCAATGTGAGCGGTGGACTTTGTCTGCCATCTGTTTATTTTTAACTTCTTTGTTTCTGGCTTCACATAATTTGTTCACCAGTTTCTGCATTTTTCAGGTTTTTGAAATCAGTTGATAGATTCAGTGACTTTGTCGTGTCTGTATGTGTAACTGCTGGTCATATCCTTGTACTATGATATCAGTCAATTTATAGAAGTCATTTCAATTTATATTCTTAAAAAAAAACTGGAAACTTAAAGAAGTTAGATAGTGATTAACTGATTATTCGATTTGCACAATCTTGACAAAGATCATCATTTTCCCTGTTCACAGCCATGGAACGTTTGCTTCACATGATTGTATTTATCATCAGTGCTGCAGGCATTATGTCCTGTTCTATCTTCCTTTCAATATTTCCTCTGTCCTAGAGTTTTTGCTTCCTTGACAAACATTGCTGGCACATACCAGATTTATGTTGCTTCATGATTCACGAAGCGATGATGGAATAAAGAGTTTCTTTCAGGAGGTCCATGAACTTTACATGAAGGTTAATAGTCAGATATAGTTCATGCCTTTTGCTGGCTATTACTCTGTGATGACTGTGCGATATTACAAAAATTTCCACCTGGATCATTGGATATCTTTGTTTTGCACAATCTAATATTCTTCATCCTTTCCTTCTTCTGATATAACGGAGTTCTCTTTGTGAATCTTTTGTTGTGCAGATATTCCTCAATCCACTCTACTTGCCTGGTTCTCGCATCGCATCGTCCCATTTTGATGCCAAGGTCAGGACGCTTGCAAGGAAATACCTTTAGCATGCACTCCGATGAAGACCCTGTTGTGGTGGTCCTTGTCTTTCCTCCCATTTCATATATTCTTGTCAGTCAATGTCTGATACATGCTGAACTTCTCCATAAAAAGATGCAGTCCGAGTCATTTGTTTTTTTGCACTCTGATAAATTCAGAGCATTGTACAAGAAAACTTCTGTTTCAGCTATTCTCTTTAGTCGATGGTGGGTATATCCTGAAATGTGTTATATCAAAACAAGGCTTGTTTCAGCTATTCTCTTTGTAGAGCGTTGCACGAAGCAAATCTTTAGAAATGTCTTGAGCCTTTGAAGATACAGTATATATCTTTCTGAAGTATGATTTTGCTGATTTTTTTTATTCACCTACCTGCCATTTTTCTACCAACCTTTTGAAAATTACCATGGTATCTTCAGCAGTGCCATGCCGAGAAATGGAGGCGGTGACGCCTTGCAACCAGTAACGGAGCACTGTATCAATTTCAGCAGCCAGTCCAATAATTTGTGCACGGCACATAAAATCTGTTCCAATTAAAGGCTCATTAGTCACTTGCGCAGCTTTTACGATCTCTGCGCCGACGCCGCACAACTGCCTAGTAATTAGCGTCAGTTACTACAAGGATGTGGCATGTGAGCTGCTTCCTTTTCAAGTGCAGCAGCAGCGATTGAACTGCTCGACAGGTGCGCTTGCGGCAGTAATGCGCTTGCCGCGCTGCCCTGCTCCTGCAGTCCTGCTCCAGCCGCGGCGGGTCTCTCTGAATCCGCGGGCAGCTCGCCTAGCTTATCAAATCGGCACCGGATCCGGGGCAAGATATCACTGGGATTTGAGGGTGGCAACACGTCATGTTCGCAGGCACATCGGAATCCAGTCCAGCCACTCGGGGCGGGGCCAATAACTGCTCACTCACTCACCATCGCCACCACACAAGTCACCATTCCTGTATCCTGATACCGAAGAACAAACAACCTAGCAGCAGAGCTGCCAATGCAAAAAGCCCATCCATGCGGAAAAAGAGCAGCAGTGGCAGTGACTAGTGAAGGCCGTGCACAAAGCGCCACGCTGGTGTGCTGCCCCACGTGCCACGTCCGAGCCAGCACTCCAGGTAGATTGATAGCTTTGCATGTTGTCACTACTGCCTGCAGAAGAGCCGACCTCTTCGACTGACAAAAGGTTAAGGCTGTGGTTGGAGCATGCGCTGTGGCAAGAAGGCACCCAAACGTGACATCACCTTCCCAGTACCACGCTCAGCCGAGGATAGAAAAGCAGCATGCACTTGCCTAACTGACGTGACTCATCGAATTAGCCTGCGTTGAGAGAATTAATAAACCTTGGTTACCTCGATCTACATGACACATACTTTTAGGTGAGGCTAATACCCATGACTGTCCGCATTGAGCGTGCCAAGTGCCCTCTGCCTTTGAGACGCTGGGATGAGATCACTCGTTATGCACGGCATGGCTGGATTGTAGTTCAGGATTGGAGCCGAGGAGGCGAGGAGGATGCAAGCCGTTGGAGATTCGGTGACGGATGACAAAACATGGCGTCACTGAAAGAGCCCGATCTCCGGTCCAATCCAATCGCAGTGCGGCGAAGCATGCATGGGATGTCGGGGTCTCTTTGTGCGGGTGGATCCTGCACTGTTGCAGATCGTTATCTCGCCCGACAGGTACGGGCACTATCTTCGCCAATGGAAGGGGCAGCTAGATTAGCGAGTCACGTCAGCGAGGATGCAATCACACCCCCAGCCCAGCTAATTTTCGCTTTCGTCTTCTCGAAGTGGATTGTCTGCAACTGCAAGTTGCAGCAATTGGTCTCTCTTTGAGTCTTGAACAAAATATTGAAGGAAAAAGTCTAAATCACCCCTGAACTATTGACCCTGGAACACATAATCCCTGAGCTATGAAACAGTCTAATTTATCTCCTCAACTATCCAAAACCGTCTATTTTACCCTCTGGGCGGGTTTCGGCGGCGGTTTTACTACAGTAACATTGTTTTACTACAATAATAACGATTTTATCTTTTTGTTTATTTTCGCTGAATATTTGAAAAATCATAGTAAATCATAGAAAAATCATAAAATAGAAAATCTAATTTTGTTGGACTCCACATGAGTAGATCTACACAGGGAACATATAATACGGTACGCTTTAGTACAAAGTTTTTGCTGTAGCTTTAGTCTATAGACGGTTTTGGATAGTTCAGGTGGTAAATTAGACCGTTTCATAGTTTAGGGGGTTATGTGTTCCAGAATCAATAGTTCAGATGGTGATTTAGACTTTTTCCAAATATTGAACGAGATGCTCACCTTTCAGAATGTCAGTCACAGTCAGTGATGTTAGCCAGTACAGTGCAAAAACTTTTTCTTTTTGAAGGAGAGCCTCCTGGATTGAATTATTATTGATGAAACAAGATTATCGAGATATTGGTTCTGTGTCATCAATATTCTCTTTAAAGAAGTTATTACCTTATGATGACGAAGACACCAGAGAATAAGAAACTCTCATCAGTTTGTGTTGTTGTTTCCGGTCCTGTCTAGGGACTTGCTTCATCTTCAGTTCAGACTTCAGAGCTCCCTAGAGTGGTGTGTGCCATTTTACCAAAAAAAACAGCACACAAATCCAATGAAATTCACATGCTCCAAACAAGGGCCGGAACTCATCTCCCGCGACGTGAACCTGTTAGTATTCGAGAAGAACTCCAAGATCATGGTCTGGACTCCGGATCGGCTCATCAGATGCTACTTGCCTCCACTGACTGGCGCCTGAAAACCCCGAGGGCGACACCTCGTTTTGTCTCTCGATGATAGAACAAATGATGCTGGCTTTTGACGGACGGGCGCGAGGCATGTTGTCACAACAAAATCTTAGCCCTTGTTTAGTTCCCAACTTCTCCTCCTAAATTCCACTATGCAAAAAGAAGATTTCCCGTCACATCGAAATGTCGGCACATGTATGAAGTACTAAATGTAGATGAAATTAAAAACTAATTACACAGTTTTGTTGTACTTTGCGAGACGAACATTTTGAGCCTAATTAGTCAAAGTTTAGACAATTTTTACCAAATAAAAACAAAAGTTGCTACAGTGCGACGTGACCTACATTATTCCAAATTGGCTCTCCCAATTTGGGAACTAAACAAGGGCTTAGCGTTTTCCATGCCAGAATCGCTGGAAAAGACCTCTCGTCAGTCGTCAAGGGTGGCCGCCGTGGAACACTACCATCACTCACCTGACAGCAGCATCGATCGTCGTGGATTCGGTCCTCCGGATCTCGGAGTAGACCGACCGCAGAGAGGAGGAGGACACTCCGCAGTGGGGAGTTAACTGCATGCACGATGGCGAAGGCGAACGCCAGCAATTTGTCTGAGGGGCGGGTAAGATCGTAGGAAGATTGACGCCGACGAGATCGCTTCTTTTGACGATCCGGGCGGGCAGGCTGACGGTGAAAAAAGCTTGTCCGCTGCGTATGTACACACGTCCAGTTGTGCAATTTTCCTGGCAGCAGTTGCGAAAAGCAAGACACGCAATGCTACGAGTTTGAATGGTCCTAACTAGTTTGAATGATCACCGCAACTAGTAGGTAGCAAAACGTACAGTGACATAAAGCACATGAATTCAATTAGAGCAAGTATAATAGGAGGCCGTAAGTTGGTTAAATGCTGAGGTGAGGGAGATAGAAGAAGAAAGAGAGGAGAAGCAGGCGGTAAGCTTACAGCCAGTTTAGGCACAAGAACCAAGAAACTTTGTGAAAGAAACAAGATGAGTCATGTATTACCAGTGAAGAGCTAACTACTAGACGCGTGGGCTAAGAGAAGGCTGCAATGAATATTACAGCCAGCAGGCCAGTTGTATTATTATTTATTAGGCTTGCTCTTATGAAGCTGGGCAGGCCAGGGTTGCGATGCGAGCATCTGTTCAGTACTTCAATGCAACAGTAGTATGAGGATTCACTAGTCCTTGAGAAAAGTCTTCAGGTCTCTGCTGCACCATGGCGGATCTAGAAAAAAAAATATTTAGGGGGGCTGAGCAAAGAGAGCTAGACCAATTTAACTCAATTATATCCCATACAAATCTAACATATAGCACCTTTGTCATATGCATTCTTAACAATCTCAACTTTATCTTTGTACCAATCAACACATTGCATTATGAGAAATCTTGCTACATCTAAAGAAGAGTTCAAGCGAATCTCATATCTTTTCTCTTCCTCCTTGCTAATTACATCAATTTTTCTAGCCACATTTGTTCTTTGGTTCATAAAGTCATCATACTTTAGCCTAGCATTATTGCGAGTCTTGCAAGTAGTGTGTTGATTAAAAGTGTTCTTAGCTTTTTTCCAGTTAACATAACCATCCTTTGCAAAGACAGAACTACCGAAATTTTCAGGCTTTCCCGGATCAAAGAAAAGATAACAATATACTTCCTCTGTCCCACAATACTGGTCGTTTTGGCCCTCCATTCAAGTGTCCAGTTTCACAGGGGAATCAATGCACCTCGTACACACCGGCGTCCAGGTTCATGACCGAATGAATGCACCTCATTGAAAGCTAAAGCGTCCAGTATACTGGGACAGAGGGAGTAAGCAATAAACTGCATCCTTGGACTCACTATACTCTAACCAATCAAACTCGTCAAACCAAGTTTGTTGAAATGATCTCCATTGACCACTTTACCATTTACGAGGAAAGATAAGATTACGAGGTTGGGTTGGACCTCTCAAAGCATATGCCCTTCTTACTTGTTCTCTAATTTTATGTGCATATTCTTCAATTGGTATGCGATTTTCTGGATCACCAAGTACATCAGATTGACTAAACTCTACTCTACCTCTATGTATCCTTGATTGATTTTGTACTGTCATTAGTGCCTGGAGTTGATGTTCCACTTGAATCAGAAAAATATGTGTGCAATGTTCTTTTGAACATTTTGAACAATCTAAAATTTAATTAAATCTTAATCAAATTATGAACCATTACAAAGTTGAGAAGGCAAATCTAAAGAAAAAAACAGACTACAGGCATAAGGACATACAGTATACCTGCTGCTGTGCTTGGCTGCTTGCTACTACTCAACGGCTGCCGCCTGCCGGCCTGCCGCCTCCCCTGCCTGCCTAGCCACTGGCCTGGCCAGAGTGGCCGCTGCTGCCTCCCGCCTCCCCTGGCCGGCCGACCGCTGCTGCCTCCCGCCCTGGCGCGGTGGCGCCCTGCGCTGCGCTCGGCCTCAGCGTGCCGCCCCGCTCCGCCGTCTGTGCCCGGCCCCGGCGCTACCGCCCGCCGGTGACCTCGGCGCGCCGCTCCGCTCCACCGTCTGCGCTCGGCCCGGCGACCAGCGCTATTGCGCTAACCCTAGACGGCTAGCCGGCGATCTGCTCGACGCCCTCGACGCTCCTGCTCGACGCACGCCTGACGCCCCCTGCGGCTATCTGCCTCCTCCCGTGACCAATCGATAGGAAGGCAAAAAGGTCTTGTTGAAGGGCTGGGAAGGGGAACGGGCTTTTCTATTTTACTGGCCGCTGAAACACAAAATAATGGCCCAGAAAGGCCTGAAGACAGGCAACTCGTCTTCAACCTCCATCACAGGCGACGGGAACACCTCCAGCCCCTCATTCCCTATGGCTAATGGTTCAAATTTTCATGGGGGGGGGCTGAGGGGGGCTCCAATGGCACGACAGGGGTAGGGGGGCTCGAACCCCCCCCCCGGCAGATCCGCCCCTATGGTGCATACTGTTGAGCATTTTTCTTGCAAGTGCTGAGTTGCTAAGAACAAAAAGAGAAGGCCTAACGAAAAGGTCCTCCTTTTTTGTGTTGAATGAAAGGCTGCCCAACTAGGGTTGTAGATTCTCGATATCACCTCCGATCCCTCCAATCCTATCTCCAGACTGCAGAGTGACTTTGCTAGAGCTGGACTGGAAGCAGATTTCTGATTTTATAAATGAATATTTTTCCAGGCCCACAAATATCCCTAGCTATAGACATGATGATCATTTGGATTTTGGAGCCATCATTCACACCTCCATTTGCCACCTTCATTTTTCCGCGGGGGTTGCCACTTTTGCCACTCTTACACTAGCTAGGATCTATGAGATTTGCAGGAGGTTGTAGGGCGACGGAAAAATCCGGGCAGCAGCGCGGTCAAAAGTTGCATCATCCATGATACTAGGGCCACGTTTAGACGCTGAAAAAAATTTCAAACCGATAAATAGTACTACTTTCGTCTTATTTGACAAATATTGTCCAATCATGGACCAACTAGGCTCAAAAGATTCGTCTCGTGATTTTTAACTAAACTGTATAATTAGTTATTTTTTACCTATATTTACTACTTCATACATGGGTCCAAAGATTGATGTGATGGAGAGAGAGCGAAAAAATTTCAACTTTTGGAGTGCATCTAAACAATGCCTAGTACAAAAAGTTGGCAATGATGTCCACTTGGGATCAGAGCCCTCCTCCTATGACACAGTCATACAGACGATGATCCAGGATCGGCAGAAGATACTCAAAGCAAAGGAAATACAGTACACTTAAGGCCCCGTTTGGTTTGTACATGTTAAAGTTTAACTCTCGTCATATCAATGTTGCGATAAATGCATAGAGTACTAAATGTAGACTAATTGTATGTATGTCGGCACAGATTAGGAGTAATTTACGAGACGAATCTATTAAGTCTAATTAGTCCAAAATTGAAAACTTTTTGTCAAATAAGACGAAAGTGCTACAATATCGGTTAAACTTTAACGCCTCTCATCAAACATGCCCTTAACCTTTTTCTCCAGCGGCCACACGGTCGTCGTTGCCTACCGTTGCCGTGTGGTGGCGCCCATTCTCGTTGAAGCTGAAAACAAACGCCTTTTGCACGCAGCGTCAAGTTGTCGCGTGGCGACTGGCGAGACTCGATCGAAAGGGATATCGGCGGCGCGGCGCCTCCTTTCCGGTCTCTCTGTACTGTCTACTGTACGTACACGGCGATCGGCGATCGGCGATCCGGCCAGCGAGATGCGGCGGGTTTAGAGTCTAGACGGCTTCGTGCTCGTGCTCGACTCTTCCAGCACCCGTCACGTCGGCCCGGCAGCCATCCACATAGAACAGACCTTTCCTCTCGGTATCATTTTCGAGGTTACTCCCGGTATTTTTTAGACCCGGGAGTAAAGAGACAATTAATCCCGGTTGTAGCCACCAACCGGGACTAAAGTCCCACGCCTAACGGATACTGCGTCATGCGATGACCTTTACTCCTGGCTGGAGCCTTCAACCGGGAGTAAAGGTTTACTCCCGGCTGGAGCCTCCAGCCGGGAGTAAAAGTTGACCTTTACTCCCGGTTGATGTACCCAACCGGGAGTAAATGTTTCTGTATATATACTTAGCACTGTTCCTTCCTCTCTTGGCAGAGCCATTTGGAGCTCTGTTCTTCGTCATTGCTTCATCCATTGTTGTGTTCCTGCTCAAACGAGCCAGCTGGTCATCACAAGAACGATTTCTTCGACTCCTCCATCAATTCTTGTGTTGAAAAGGTCGTCATCTTCTTTCTCCTTTCATCTTCATCCTCCATTTCATAGTTTAGATATTTAAAGAATTTTATTTTTTTCATTTAATTTCTTTTATTTAGTAAATGAGGAATATACAATAGTTTAATTGTAAAAATTAAATTGTTTTGAGACTTCCATGAATTGATCAGTTATCATGCATGCATGTTATGTAATTAATATAACTAATTATATGCTTAAAATTTTAATACATACTTATATTGTGTACTGCAGATGAGCCGGAATTGGATGTACAACACTGATCGGTGCTCCCAATAGTTCATTGATGGAGTGCATTATTTCTTAAGTGTGGCCGAGGTAAACAAGCGAGACGGTTTTATGTGCTGCCCATGTGCCCTATGTAGGAATTTAAAGGAATATGCCTCCTCAAGGAATATTCATTCACACTTGTTTAAGTCGGGTTTCATGCCAAACTATATTTATTGGACCAAGCACGGAGAAAGCGGTGTTATAATGGAAGAAGGTGAAGAAGAACAATTAGACGACGACGTTATTGCTGAATATGATGGTGTCTTAAATGATACCGCAATGGGGGAAGCTGAAGAGGAGGTACAGGAGGTAGCGGCAGGAGATGAGCCTGCTGATGATTTTGGTCAGGCTATTCGTGATGCACAGAGCGAATGCAAGAAGGAAAAGGAAAAGAAAAAGTTCGAGCGCATGCTAGAGGACCACAAGAAGTTGTTATACCCGACTTGTGATGCAGGGCAGAAAAAGTTGGGTACCACACTGAAATTGCTGCAGTGGAAGGCGAAAAATGTTGTATCTGACAAGGCCTTCAACGAGCTATTGACTATCCAAAAGAAGATGCTTCCGAAGGACAATGAATTGCCCACCACTACATACGAAGCAAAACAGCTTGTCTGTCCTTTGGGATTAGAAATCAAGAAGATACATGCATGTCCAAATGATTGTTTCCTCTACTATGGCGAGGAGAACGAGAAGTTGGATGAATGCCCGATATGTCATGCATCACGGTATAAGATCAGGCGAGAGGACCCTGGTGATGTTGAGGGCGAATGTCCCAGGAAGAAAATCTCTGCCAAGGTTATGTGGTATGCTCCTATAATACCACGTCTGAAATGTTTGTTCAGAAACAAGGACCATGCAAAGTTGTTGTGGTGGCATAAAGAAGACCGTAAGGCAGACAACATGTTGAGACACCCAGCTGATGGGTCCCAGTGGAGAGCAATCGACAGAGAATTCAAGGATTTTGCAGATGACGCGAGAAACTTGAGGTTTGCCTTAAGTACGGATGGTATGAATCCTTTTGGGGAGCAGAGCAGTGGCCATAGCACTTGGCCTGTTACTCTATGTATCTACAACCTTCCTCCCTGGTTATGCATGAAGCGGAAGTTTCTTATGATGCCAGTACTCATACAAGGCCCGAAGCAGCCTGGCAACGACATCGATGTGTACCTGAGGCCACTAGTTGATGAACTTCTACTTTTATGGAAAAAACCAGGTGTACGTGTGTGGGATGAGTACAAACAGGAGCATTTTGACCTTGTGCGCTTTGTTGTTCGTAACAATCAACGACTGGCCGGCTCTAAGTAACATTTCAGGACAATCAAACAAGGGATATAATGCTTGCACACACTGTTTCAAGGATTGTAAAGGTATATTCTTGAAAAATGTTCAACTGAGTCCACGAACTTCACCAGATAATTAAATGTTCACCAGATAATTAAATGTTCAATTGAATTTCCGCGCAACTTCACCAGATAATTAAACGTTCAACTGAGTCCACGAACGAAAAGTTTGACGTACAAATGATCTGAAAAAGAAATTCCTGTCTAAAAACAATAGATTTAATGATATTACTTAAAGACTATATTTTTGCATTAATGAAATAAAGATTATTCTTTCCATTATGTTTAATATTTAAAAGAAAAAATAAAATATTTTAGGTTACATATTTTTCATGTCTGCAGTATAGCAAAAGAAACTCTAATTTATTTTTTCAAAAAAAATATAAGTACTTTGTTATTTTCTGCACAAATAATAGTACTTTACCCATTATAAATAAAAAGAAATATAAAAAACTAAATTTTGCTTAGGAAATTGCGGGCTGCACTTACCCGCCAAAAAAACATCTTTACTCCCGGTTGGTGTTTCCAACCGGGAGTAAAGGTCTCCCGGTTGGAAACACCAACCGGGAGTAAAGGGTCTTTAATCCTGGTTACTGGTGGGAACCGGGAGTAAAGGTCTAGGTTTCTAATTATTTCTTCGCGTCCATCGTCGTCTCCGTCTGGAATGAATGTGCTGCCGCACCGCTTCGGTCGCACCGCCGCCGCCGCACCGCTTCGGTCTCCACTGCGCGCGCCGCCACAGCCGCACTGCTCTGCCTGCCCTGGCCGCTGCTCCCCTGCCGCGGCCGCACTGCACTGCTCCCCTCGGCCCGCCCGCGCGCGCCCGGCCGCTGCTCCCCCGCCGCCGCACCATCGAAACGGCGCCGTGAAGCGCTGCCCTGCCCTCCTCCACCACGCCGAGATCCGCCCCCTCGCCGCCTGGCCTCCACCACGCCGGGATCCACCACCCACGCCGCCCGGTCTCCACCACGCCGTCTTCACCAAGCCCAGGACCGCGTGCCGGCCGCCGGGATCCTCCGCCGTCTTCACCGTACCAGCTTTAGGTATGCTGTCACTTAAGAGTTTTTTACTATTTTAGCACAATTTTTGGAACAGTTTTAAGTTCACAACAGGGAAGAAATCAACTCTCTGACATTATTTATCTTGTCGTTTGCTGCTAATTTTGTGGTCAGGAGGCTGGCTTGAGATGCCGGTTGAAAGAAATCACTTGAATTCTACTAGAGTCTTTACCGCAGATTCGTTAGTTATTCCTAGAGTAGAAGCACATGGTTGGTTGGTAAGAGCTTAACATAGATTTTTGAGCTTTCTATTACATTGTTTGAACAAATGTTTCCTCAAATCATGGAATGCATTCTATGGCATGCACTCAGTGTTAGAAAAGAGAATTAGGTTACTTACATGGTGGGTGAATGGGCTCAGTTTTAAGCATGTGCTCCCTCAATTCTTTGTGTGGATATGAAATGAGACCTGAATGGTTTGAATAAAGAAAACACAGATAGGAGTACCCTGTTGATTGCTACAGAGGCTTTGGGGTGGTTACGTGGGAGCATGGTTTCCCTCAATGGAGAGATACCTACAGAAGCCGCCAGAGAAAGAAGGATGAGGAGGCAGAGAAGCTCCACATCTTGCAACAGTATGTTCTTGATGCAAAGAGGCGAGAGGAAGAAATGAAAGCGAGAATGCAAGAGGAAGTAAAGAGGCAAGTGCAAATAGCAATGAGTTCCCAGGGGCTTACAGTAGCTCCGGGAACCAACATTCTTAGCCCCGCGAATCAGACGTTGAGAAGCAGTTGTGCTTCCACAGAGCTGCCAAAGCAAGATGAGCGTTTCCCCGTGGATGATGCAGTCAAAAATTGGCTGGTGAAAAGAGTACAGAGGAACTAGATGATGCAGTCAAAGAAACGAATAATTTATTCTTCTCAAAGATGGCCAAGGGGGCGAAGAAGCCGATGGAGCAGAAGCACTTCCACCTACCTCCAGCTGAACTAAGGCGGATGGTGGATGATGTACAAAAAAAAGAGGCGGGAATCTCGTAAGCCCTCGCCCCTATCTGATTATGACCGCACTCTAAGCAAGGAATATAAGAAAATGGTTAAAGCAAGGAAGGGTGTTGCACAACTCGGAGAACAAGAATTGCAATCACACTCCCCACTTGTTATTGGTAATGAATATGGATCAAACATAGACCTCCTACAAATACCTCAAGATGATGGACCAGTCGACTTGGTACAACTTTGTAACTTCTATGCTACCACTTGTGGTGTCGACATTGCCGATATGGTCTTTGCAACCGCGCCGGTAGTCTCAAGTTGGGAGAAATATGAGCATGGCAGGAGTCTATGGGATCCTAAAAAACTCAATGATTTGGGGACGCAAATGTACGCCCTGAACAACTGGTACCTCGATGCGTGTGCCCGGTGTAAGGTCCTAGATGGCTAGAGGGGGGGGTGAATAGCCTATAAAAATTTCTACACAAGCCACTAAGCAAACTTGTTAGAATAATAAACGGCGCAAAGCGAGTTTTGCTTAGCCTACGGTTGTGATGCAAGCCTCCTATCCACAAGACTAGTAGATTATGATCTCTAGTTCACACAAGGGCTATGTCACTAAACTTACACTAGTGAGCAAGCTAACAACACTAGCAAAGGCTACCACTAGAGCTTACACAAGATAATCTAGTAAAAGTAAATGCAAGAGATAGGATTGTGTATCTTATACCAACGGTGAAATGAAGATGTTGCCAATCACCAAGATGATATACAATCAATCAATATTGACAACAACACAATATGGAGACCAATCACCGGGACACAAGAGACATAATATTTTTGTTCACCCGGTGTTCACTTGTGCACCGACAAGCTACGTCACCGGTTATGTCGACCAACACTTAGATGGTTCCTCGGTGCGACCCTCAAGTCACTTGCCCCTCAAGGCACGCCCCGCAAGGCACCGCAAGACACCACTCTCAAGTGAGGTAACTCAATGACACGCGCAATTCAATAGAGTTGCTTTTGGCGTCCCGCCGAGGAAAGCACAAGAACCTCTTACAAACAACCGGAGGTGGCCAAGAACAATCACCTTCTCTTGCCAACGCCTCCAACAATCTCCAAGCCGGCTAGGAGCGGTACTCTCCAAGAGTAACAAGAAATCCACCGGCTAAACCACCCACAAGTGCCACTAGATGCCCTCAAGCTATGCAATGCACTTTGGGATCACTCAATCTCACTTTTGATTTGCAATCAAGCAAGAGAGATGAGTGGGAGGAGTAGCTCTAGCTCAAAGGATGTACAAGAGTGTTAGAAATGCCAAGTTGCCTCCCCAAGGGCCGGCCAACGAGTATTTATAAGCACCCCAAACAAATAGAGCCGTTGCCACTCCACTGACTGTTTTTTCGGGACGACCGGACGCGCCGGTCGAAACTGACCGGACGCGCTCAACCGCGTCCGGTCGCCCTGCGACGTCCACGTGTCCCTCAAAATTCAAATGCGACCGTTAGATCCTCCAACGGTCACTGCGCACCAACGGTCAAACGCTATGACCGGACGCGCTGCTCAACCGACCGGACGCGCCGGTCGCACAGCACCGCGCGCGCGAAGCAACGACCGGACGCGCTCCTCGCAGCGACCGGACGCGCCGATCCGCACAGCACCCACGCCCGTGAAACAACGACCGGACGCACTCCTCGCAACGACCGGACGCGACAGTGCCAGCGTCCGGTCGGAGTCCAGTAAGCTCCTTCGACGACCGGACGCGTCCGATCATGTGTGACCGGACGCGCCTCGCGTCCGATCATCCTCGTGAACCGCAGTTCCCTCTGGGCTACTGACCGGACGCGCCAGTCCCACGAGTGACCGGACGCGCCGGTTGCAAACCCTAGCCCGCGCGCCCAAAACCGCGCTGTACTGACCGGACGCGTCCGGTCACACCGTGACCGCGTCCGGTGCAACGTCCGGTCACCTCAGTGACCCCGTTCGCCGCCATTTCTTTTCCGACTTTCGGCGTAGTGGAAAATAGGCATTTCATTTCCCCGAAATCGCCTGAATCCCGCGCTCGCACGCTCGGCGGGAGGGAGAGAGGAACCCAAACCCCTCTCTACCCGCAAACCACAGCGCGACCAACGCCACCTTTGCAAATGTGCCAACACCATCAAGTGTACATCTCCATGTGCTTGTGTGTTAGCATTTTCTCAAACATTTTCAAAGGTTTTCCAGTTAGCTCACTAGGCCCTACATGCAATGCACTTCATGAATTCACCTAGTGGCACCCGTGCGTCGAATAACCGATAAGACTTCCCCTCTTAATAGTTCGGCTATCGACCCTAAACCACTCACACCCTCTATGGTGTCTTGAGTGTAAAACAAAATGGCCCTATGGTTATACCTTTGCCTTGAGCCCATTTTGTTTCTTCAAATGATATGATCCACTTCATATCATCACATGACCGTCTCGATCCATCGACCTTGACTTCACTTGCTCTTCACCGTTGCATTGGTCCATCGGCGCCAAGTCTTGCTCAAGCTTCACCATCGCATGGTCCTTCGCTTTGAAGCCTCGACTTGCCCTTCACCTTCACAACCGGTCCATCGAGCCAAGCCTCATCTTGGTCTTCATCATCTTGGTCACATGAGTCAATGTCAGTCTCATATGCAATGACCACCTTTATCTAAATCATCCACTTAGATACAAAGGTTAGTCCTAAGTTTCATCAATTAGCCAAAACCAAACTAGGGACTTTCAATCTCCCCCTTTTTGGTAATTGATGACAACCCTCACAAAGTTGATTTTGATAATAAAAGTTTTAAACTTGTCATACTTGTCCAATCATTTTGCTCATAAGTAAAGTTTGGACAATTATCACAAGCTCGGTTTTGGTAGCATTAGCTCCCCCTACATATGTGCATAGAGTTTGGATTGAAAGCTTTGCACATATGCATGGATAGAAGTGTTGGGAGAGTAATTCTACCAAAATGATGCTATGGTGTAAGAAATGGACCTTTGAAGCGTGATACCAATCGGAGTTGCCTTTTACACCATCCTTAACATCATGAAGTAACTAGACATCCATCAAAACTCAAGAACCCCGTGAGATCAACATTATATGTAAAGGTTCTTGGACCACTTGTAAAGCTAACCACTTGTAAAGCTTTAGGCAAGTCTAGATACCACATGTAAACTATTCCTATGCATGCTAGTAGATCATTTCATCATCCAATTTCTATACTAGCATTGCACCACACAAGCATGTATATTGAATTTAAATACATGTGCAATGAGCAAGTCATATGAGAATGCACAAACAAATGCAACAACTTTGTTTATGAGCTTGCTCCCCCTACTTGTGTGCATCAACAAATTTTATTTACCACTTTATCAAGTTGAATCATCTTTTTCTCATCATAAATTTTATTTACCCCTTTATCAAGTTGAATCATCTTTTTCTCTCCCCCTTTGTCAACAACTTACCCAAAAAGGGAATCAAATTGTGGAGAGAAGGAAAAGTGTTTGATGGAGTAGATTGAAATTAATTCGAAACCACATGTAAGGTTAAAAAAATTTATCAAATTTGGTTTAACCTAGAGTACTTGCCAAAGATATTTAATTCGATTTGAACCAAAGACAAGCTTCTTCACTCCTCAAAATAAGGGTTATCTTGCCTATGTTGAATTAAACACTTATAGCAAATCTTCTAGATTCAACACTAGGTTTACAAGCTCACAAACATGTCATATGCCACCACTAGATCAAAATAAGCATAGAAGCAATAGTGGTAACATATATCCATCAAATTCAATTGATTTATCATGAATGCTTATGCGTACCACTTATTATGTCTACATGCTCTATCAAGTCCTTAGCATAGGATGAAAGACATGTCAATCAATTTTACCTTGCAATGTCGAAGGAGAGGCATGTCAATAAGTGGGTGGGGTGCATTCAACTCATGTTTGAGAAATCAAGAATGTTCAATTCATTCCTTAGCTTGCAAAACCTCTTTTCATCAAGTGGCTTAGTGAGAATATCGGCAAGTTGATCATCGGTGCCAACACTTTCAATGGCAATATCTCCCTTTTGTTGATGATCTCTAATGAAATGATGTCTTATGTCAATATGCTTTGTTCTTCCATGTTGAACCGGGTTTTGTATCATCTTGATTGCACTCTCATTATCACATAGCAACGGCACATTCTTGAAGTTGAGGCCATAATCCTTCAAAGTTGATTTCATCCATAGCAATTGTGCACAATAACTCCCCGCACTCACATATTCGGCTTCGGCGGTAGAGATTGCCACACTATTTTGTTTCTTTGAGGACCATGACACAAGTGATCTTCCAAGTAATTGACATGTGCCACTTGTGCTTTTCCTATTGATCTTGCAGCCCCCATAGTCGGAGTCCGAATATCCAATCAATTCAAACTTTGATCCCTTGGGATACCATAGTCCAACATTTCTTGTTTGCTTCAAGTACCTCAATATTTTTTTTTGCCGCCGTGAGATGACTTTCTCTAGGTGAGGCTTGATATCTAGCACACATGCAAACACTAAACATGACATCCGGCCTTGATGCGGTGACATAGAGTAGACTTCCAATTAAAGACCGATATTCCTTTTGATTCACCATTTTGCCATCAAGATCACTATCCAAATTGCCATTTGTACCCATTGGAGTTGAAATTGGCTTTGTATCTTGCATTCCAAACTTCTTCAACATATCCCTTATGTATTTCCCTTGACTCACAAATGTCCCATTCTTCAATTGCTTGACTTGGAGACCAAGGAAGTAGCTAAGTTCACCAATCATAGACATTTCAAACTCTTTGGCCATCATAGCACCAAATTCTTCACAATAAGCTTGATCGGTTGATCCAAAGATGATGTCATCAACATATATTTACACTATGAATAGATCATTTCCAATCTTCTTGGTGAATAGAGTAGTATCAACCTTGCCCATTTTGAATCCCTTAGAGAGAAGGAAATCTCTTAGCCTCTCATACCATGCTCTAGGTGCTTGCTTTAAGCCATATAAAGCCTTCTTCAACTTGTAGACATGGTTGAGTTTCTTGTCATCTTCAAATCCGGGCGGTTGCTCAACAAATACTAACTCATTAATGATCCCATTGAAAAATGCACTTTTGACATCCATTTGATATAGTTTAATGTTGTGTGCACAAGCATAAGCCAATAGAATCCTTATTGCCTCCAATCTTGCCACGGGAGCATATGTCTCATCATAGTCAAGACCTTCAACTTGAGTGTAACCTTGAGCAACTAGTCTTGCTTTGTTTCTCACCACAATGCCATCTTGATCTTGCTTGTTTTTGAACACCCATTTGGTTCCAATCACATTGTAGTTATTTGGCCTTTCTACCAATTCCCAAACATCATTTCTTGTGAAATTATTTAGTTCTTCTTGCATAGCCATAATCCAATCAGCATCCCTCAAAACTTCTTCTATTTTCTTTGGTTCTATGGTTGACACAAATGATGCATGCTCACAAAACATAGCCAATCTTGATCTTATTTGCACACCACTTCTAATATCACCAATAACACTATCAATGGGGTGATCTCTTGCAACATGTTGTGGTTGGAGTACTTGCACTTGATTGCTTGAGCTTGGTTGATCACTTGATGTATCTAGTTGAGAAGAACTAGCACCATGATTTTGTACTTAAGAGTCACTAGCTAGCTTGAATGGAGAATTGAGCACTTGATCTTTATCATCATCTTGAATGTCAATTACTTGCTTTGCTCTAATGTCCCCAATGTTCATGTTCTTCATTGCTTCCACCAATTGAGTTCCACCAACATCATCTAGATTCTCTTCTTCATCTTGTGACTCATTGGTTTCATCAAATTGCACATCATGGACTTCTTCTAGAATGCTACTTGAATTGTTCCAAACTCTATAAGCTTTGCTTGTAGTTGAATAACCAAGTAGGAACCCCTCATCACATCTTTTGTCAAACTTCCCCAATCTAGTGCCCTTCCTCAAGATATAGCATTTGCAACCAAACACCCTAAAGTAAGAAATATTGGGCTTTCTTCCATGAAGTAACTCATATGGGGTCTTCTCTAGCAATGGATGACAATATAATCTATTGATGTAGTAGCAATCGGTATTGATTGCTTCATCCCAAAAAGATTGACTAACATTGTACTCATGAAGCATTGATCTAGCCATATCAAGCAATGTTCTATTCTTTCTCTCAACTAGGCCATTTGATTGTGGAGTGTACTTGACCGAGAATTGATGTCCAATACCATAATGATCACAAAGTTCTTCAATTCTTGTATTCTTGAACTCACTTCCATTGTCACTTCTCACTTTCTTGATTCTAATCTCAAACTCATTGTGAACTCTAGTGAGAAATGTCTTGAAGGTGTCAAACACTTCACTTTTGTCACTAAGAAAGAATACCCATGTGAATCTTGTGAAGTCATCCACTATGACAAAGCCATACTTGTTACCACCTATGCTTGTATATGTTGTTGGTCCAAATAGATCCATGTACATCAACTCAAATGCTTTGCATGTGCTCATTGTACTCTTCTTTGGATGTGAGCTTCCAACTTGCTTCCCGGCTTGACATGCACTACAAAGCTTATTCTTCTCAAATTCAACATCTTTCAAACCATTGACAAGATTGTGAGTTGTAAGCTTCTTCAATTGTTTCATGCCAACATGACCAAGCCTTCTATGCCAAAGCCAACCCATGCTTGATTTGGAGACTAAGCAAGTTGTCAAAGAAGTTTCTCTAGCATTGAAGTCAACTAGGTAGAGATTCTCATATCTAAAGCCCTTGAATGCCACATTTGAACCATCCACACTAATAACTTCCACATCATCAACCCCAAAGATGCATTTGTAGCCTAGATCACATATTTGTGCCACGGATAGAAGATTGAAATCCAAACTTTCAACTAGCAACACATTTGAGATACTCATGTCATTTGATATTGCAATCTTGCCCAAGCCAATAACCTTGTCTTTCTTGTTATTGCCAAATGTGATAGAATCAACACCACTATTATTGTCATTGATTGAGTCAAACATTCTTGATGTACCGGTCATGTGTTGAGTGCACCCACTATCAATAATCCAATGCCTTTCTCCGGCTTTGTAATTGACCTACAAGCAAATCAATGAAGCTTAGGTACCCATTTTTGCTTGGGTCCTTGTAGGTTAGTAACTAAGCTCTTTGGTACCCAAATAACCTTCTTCTTTGGGTCCACAATTGGTGTACCAACAAACTTAGCTTGCACACCCTTCACACCTTTGGTAAGCACATAGCAAGAATCAAAAGGTATAGCATTAACAAATTTCTTGCTTTGATTCTTTTTATTACAATTATGCTCTAAGTGCCCAACTTGCTTGCATCTATTGCAAAACCGACTATTGCTCTTCACAAAGCTAGGCTTTGGAGTTGCAAAGACCAACTTGCCTTTCTTGGGTTTGTAGCCCAATCCCTCTTTGTTAAGAGAGAACCTTTGGCTACCCAAGCACTTAAGCAAGCGGGCCTCACCACCATAGGCCTTGCCTAGGGCGTGAGTGAGCTTATCCACCTCTCTCTTGAGAGTCTCATTCTCAACCATTAGTGAGGCATCACAAGTGAAACCATCACTAGTAGTAGAGGTAGAGTTGGTGGTGGTGGATGAAGAGCTACAAGAAGGGTTAGCATTTGACATGATGATAGGTTCATTAAAGGATTCATCAATTATATCACATGTAACACCTATATCATATGATACAACAACCTCCTTCTTTGCTTGTTGCTCAAGTAGCAATGAGTGAGCCTTTTCAAGCTTGGAATGAGCCTTACCAAGATCCTCATGGTCTTCCACTAGACTCTCATGAGTGGTCTTAAGCTCACCAAGAACTTTCTCAAGTATTGCTACTTTCATTGAAAGCTTCTTGCACTCCTTATTCTTGGCAATAGCTATGTCTCTAGTTTGTTGCAACAAGTCATATAGTTGTTCTTTAGTTGGTTCATCATCATTATCATTTTCATTATCATATTTATCATTATCACTATCATGAACATATTCCATTTCACTTTCATCATCACTTTCATCATATAATACCTTAGCTTCTTTGGCCATGAAGCATGAAGAGGATGAATCAAATAGTAAAGGCTTCTTGTTGATAGCAATGGAAGCAAAAGCCTTGTTGGATGATTCTTCTTCTTCATCATCATCACTTTCCCAAGTGGCCACATAGACTCCATTCTTGCCTTTCTTGAATGTTATCTTGGTTTCTTTCTTTTTCTTCTCAAACTTGCCTCTCTTGTTGTTCTTCTTCTTATCATAGGGACATACGGCTTGAAGATGTTTGGTGCTATCACAATTGAAGCACCTCCTTTGTTGCTCATTGCTCTTGAAGTTGTCATTTCTCTTTTTGAAGCCTCTTCTCTTAATGAACATGTGACCCATTTTCTTGACTACAAAAGCAAATGTCTCATCATCAATTTCATAATCTTCATCTTTACTATTGTCTTCTTCTTCAATGATGGTAGCTTTGCCCTTGGAGGAGATGGCCTTGAACGCCACGGTCTTCTTCTTCTTTTCATCTTCTACCTTCTCCTTGTCATCAACATCTTGATCATATTTGTCATAGGTCAATACTTCACCAAGCAAATCATTAGGCTTCATTGCTTCAAGTCCATCTCTTTGCAACATCATGATCAACATCTTGAATCTTCTAGGTAAGCTCAATAAGAACTTGTGACAAAAATCTTGATCTTGAGTCTTGTGCCCTAAGCTCTTGAGATCATTGACTATCACTTGCAATCTATGAAACATTTCAATGATTGTTTCATCATCCTTTTTCTTAAAGTTCTCAAACTCACTCTTGAGCCCATATAGCTTGGCACTCTTCACAACCTTAGTGCCCTCATATGTTTCACTCAACCTTGTCCATACTTCATATGCCAATTCTAAGTCATTGATGCCCTCAAATACTTTTGTGTCAATACCATGGTAAAGTGTATTGAGTGCTATTCTATTGCATGTTCTATTTGCTCTATCTTCATCGGTGAGATGATTGTGATCAATGATAGCAAAGTCATTCTCGGTGACTTGCAAAACTCTCTCATGCATAGAACCAAGGTACATTGTCATTTTTCTCTTCCAATGAGCAAAAGAACTAACACCATCAAAGAACGGTGGCTTGCCCCCAACATGATTGAACACAATTTGAGCCATTTTTCACACCGAAGGATGTTAAGCCTTGATTAAAATGGTGACCACGGCTCCGATACCACTTGTAAGGTCCTAGATGGCTAGAGGGGGGTGAATAGCCTATAAAAATTTTTACACAAGCCACTAAGCAAACTTGTTAGAATAATAAACGGCGCAAAGCGAGTTTTGCTTAGCCTACGGTTGTGATGCAAGCCTTCTATCCACAAGACTAGTAGATTATGATCTCTAGTTCACACAAGGGCTATGTCACTAAACTTACACTAGTGAGCAAGCTAACAACACTAGCAAAGGCTACCACTAGAGCTTACACAAGATAATCTAGTAAAAGTAAATGCAAGAGATAGGATTGTGTATCTTATACCAACGGTGAAGTGAAGATGTTGCCAATCACCAAGATGATATACAATCAATCAATATTGACAACAACATAATATGGAGACCAATCACCGGGAGACAAGAGACATAATATTTTTGTTCACCCGGTGTTCACTTGTGCACCGACAAGCTACGTCACCGGTTGTGTCGACCAACACTTAGATGGTTCCTCGGTGCGACCCTCAAGTCACTTGCCCCTCAAGGCACGCCCCGTAAGGCACCGCAAGACACCACTCTCAAGTGAGGTAACTCAATGACACGCGCAATTCAATAGAGTTGCTTTTGGCGTCCCGCCGAGGAAAGCACAAGAACCTCTTACAAACAACCGGAGGTGGCCAAGAACAATCACCTTCTCTTACCAATGCCTCCAACAATCTCCAAGCCGGCTAGGAGCGGTACTCTCCAAGAGTAACAAGAAATCCACCGGCTAAACCACCCATAAGTGCCACTAGATGCCCTCAAGCTATGCAATGCACTTTGGGATCACTCAATCTCACTTTTGATTTGCAATCAAGCAAGAGAGATGAGTGGGAGGAGTAGCTCTAGCTCAAAGGATGCACAAGAGTGTTAGAAATGCTAAGTTGCCTCCCTAAGGGCCGGCCAACGAGTATTTATAAGCACCCCAAACAAATAGAGCCGTTGCCACTTCACTGACCGTTTTTTCGGGACGACCGGACGCGCCGGTCGAAACTGACCGGACGCGCTCAACCGCGTCCGGTCGCCCTGCGACGTCCACGTGTCCCTCAAAATTCAAATGCGACCGTTAGATCCTCCAACGGTCACTGCGCACCAACGGTCAAACGCTATGACCGGACGCACTGCTCAACCGACCGGACGCGCCGGTCGCACAGCACCGCGCGCGCGAAGCAACGACCGGACGCGCTGATCCGCACAGCACCCGCGCCCGCAAAACAACGACCGGACGCGCTCCTCGCAACGACCGGACGCGACAGGGCCAGCGTCCGGTCGGAGTCCAGTAAGCTCCTTCGACGACCGGACGCGTCCGATCATGTGTGACCGGACGCGCCTCGCGTCCGATCATCCTCGTGAACCGCAGTTCCCTCTGGGCTACTGACCGGACGCGCCGGTCCCGCGAGTGACCGGACGCGCCGGTTGCAAACCCTAGCCCGCGCGCCCAAAACCGCGCTGTACTGACCGGACGCGTCCGGTCACACCGTGACCGCGTCCGGTGCAACGTCCGGTCACCTCAGTGACCCCATTCGCCGCTGTTTCTTTTCCGACTTTCGGCGTAGTGGAAAATAGGCATTTCATTTCCCCGAAATCGCCTGAATCCCGCGCTCGCACGCTCGGCGGGAGGGAGAGAGGAACCCAAACCCCTCTCTACCCGCAAACCACAGCGCGACCAACGCCACCTTTGCAAATGTGCCAACACCATCAAGTGTACATCTCCATGTGCTTGTGTGTTAGCATTTTCTCAAATATTTTCAAAGGTTTTCCAGTTAGCTCACTAGGCCCTACATGCAATGCACTTCATGAATTCACCTAGTGGCACCCGTGCGTCGAATAACCGATAAGACTTCCCCTCTTAATAGTTCGGCTATCGACCCTAAACCACTCACACCCTCTATGGTGTCTTGAGTGTAAAACAAAATGGCCCTATGGTTATACCTTTGCCTTGAGCCCATTTTGTTTCTTCAAATGATATGATCCACTTCATATCATCACATGACCGTCTCGATCCATCGACCTTGACTTCACTTGCTCTTCACCGTTGCATTGGTCCATCGGCGCTAAGTCTTGCTCAAGCTTCACCATCGCATGGTCCTTCGCTTCGAAGCCTTGACTTGCCCTTCACCTTTACAACCGGTCCATCGAGCCAAGCCTCATCTTGGTCTTCATCATCTTGGTCACATGAGTCAATGTCATGTCTCATATGCAATGACCACCTTTATCTAAATCATCCACTTAGATACAAAGGTTAGTCCTAGGTTTCATCAATTAGCCAAAACCAAACTAGGGACTTTCACCCGGGAAGAAAGTGCTATTTCTATCAGGGTTAGAGACGAACATTGGTTCCGGGGCAATGATGTCATGTACCTGGAGTTTTTTGAATTGCACCAACTATGTCACCTATACTCTTTAGACAAAACTATCATAAGCTGCTATTGTCTGTAAGTTATTCTTTCTACTAGTTAACAATAAGTCACTACGGAAGTACATCTATAATGTGTGTTCATTATCCTCACTATATATATATGTATGCAGATTTGAGATGGGAGAGTGCAAAAAGAGAGGGTGTACCGATATTGGTTTCATTGATCCACATGTTGTATTCAAAGACCCTAAACCCCAACCAACATGGTACTCGGAGACGGTGGCCAATATCAAGATGTTCTTAGAGAAGCAACACGACAAGAAGGTTATACTCTTCCCCTATAACTTCAGGTGAGTGTTCATAATGTTGACTCTACCACATATATATATATATATATATATATATATATATATATATATATATATATATATATATATATATATATATATCTGTATATATATGTATGTATATATATATGTATATATATGTATGTATATATATATGTATATATATGTATGTATATATATATGTATATATATGTATGTATATATATATGTATGTATATATGTATGTATATATATATATGTATATATATATGTATATATATATATATATATATATATATATATATATATATATGTTGACTCTAACAAGTTAAATAATGAGTGTTATGTACCTTCGTATGCATACACACGTAGCAATCACTGGATATTGATGGAAATCGATTTAGAGATATCTTCTCTAGTCATCTGGGACTCGATGATAAAAGAGCAAAAAGAATACCAAGAAATGATAGATATTATCCAGGGGTAATTGCAGTCTCTCTAGCACAACTCTATATATGTATATATCAGTCTCTCTATATGCAATAATTAATACTCCAAACATTTTTAATTTTATTGGATAGTGTTTGGAAAGAATTTATTCAGAAACACCATATGACACAATGCAAAACGCCATTGCGTGTAAATAAACTTCGAGTAAGTACTATATTGCTCTATAAGTTCAATTTCCCTGTGTTGCTTCCTATATGTATCAATTTACCTATACCGGATCGGATACTGAATCTGTTTTTTTTTTCTAAAGTGGATTCTGCGGCAGCCACAGGGGACCGATCTATGTGGATACTATGTTTGCGAGTTTCTGAAGTTGTGCTAAAAAAGAACTAATCTAGAGTACGAAAAAATATGTATCTAAATACTACTACTTTTTCTTAATTTATCATTATTATTGATATATATACTAATAATATTTCTTTAACTCAAATTGCAGACTAAAAATTTGAAAGGGAAAACCCTGCAAACACACCATCTCAAAGCAATGCAAGAGACAATAGCAGGATTTCTTAATGAACATGTCTTAAAGCCCGGCGCCGAGTTCTACTTTAACCCCGATGAACAATGGCTTCCAAAAAATTAGGGTCATGATAACTTTATTTTGAATGTAATGGGTCATGACAACTTATTATCGGATCCAAAGAGTAGATATGATGATGAAAGTCAGACATGATGATGAAAATATACAATGCAAGCTTGTATTATATATGGTACACAAATTGTTTGTATATACTTTCTTTTTAGTCGGGTTACTTGCGTACATTGCTCGAAACCAAACTTTACTATACGCATGCGTATGCATATATTATTCGTAGGGCAAAAATCGTATACAAAAACTTATTTTAAAATCAAAATGAATTATGAATTGAAATGAAAAAGAAAAAGGAAAAAAAGAGGACTTTTACTCCCGGTTGCTAATACCAACCGGGAGTAAAGGTGTCTGCAAGATCACAGGCTCAGCTGACTCTTTACTCCCGGTTGGTTTTATCAACCGGGAGTAAAAGTCCCCCTTTACTCCCGGTTCCGAAAGTTTTACTCCCGAAAACGTACTTCCGGTTGGGCAACCGGGAGTGAAAGGGGTTACCAACCGGGAGTATATGTCACTTCTGTACTAGTGATCCCTGGACTTGTGTAGCAGTACCAGTGTACCACTGTACCATCTTGGCACGATCATCACGGGGGGGCTAGCACGTCGTTCGGTTCCTTGTTCACCAAATCCGGCCAGCGCGCTCGATTGCGGAGTTGAAAGCCGATTCGATCCGGTGAGCCTCACGTTCTAGCTAGTAGGCTTGTGGCCTTGCCTTGGCGTCACGCACCATGCGGGCTAGAGGGCATGCATGTTATCGATCCGCGATTAGGTTGGAACGGACGAGAGACCTCCGGTGCGGTTTCGTCGAGTCAAAGGCACACTCATGTCATCTAGATGCCCCCACCCAACCGCGAACCAGGCCGGGGTCGAGCGAAGAAGATTCGTTGCGACCCATAGCAGGCGTGTATCGCATGGCTGTTGGCTGCGGACGTACATGCATGCGGCAACCGGCTAGCTAGGCCGCCGCGGCGCCGCTTTGGCATAGTTTTACGACTACTTCTGCGGTGCAAAAAAAAAAAAAACTACGACGACTTTGTGCTTACACGAGTGGAGTACGTCGGAACTGATTCCACACGACTTCTTCATTTTGTAAAACTTAGTTTTTTTTAGCTACTTCAAGCCGTGCGTGCATGTATTTCTTCTTGGAACACATAGTTATTGGTTAGGGTGCATGCACATGCATGAGCCACATACACATGCTTGATTGCCCGTCAATGTATAATACTCGCTCTGGTCATCCAGTATACATGACCATTTCTTGATGATGAATAATCCTAGATCATCTTTAAACGTAACGATATGTTTTAAGCTTTTCATATCGTAGTGTCTTTAAATTATTTTGTTAAGATTTTTTTACGTCAATCCCGCTTCCAAATTAGAAATGCTCATGTAGACATCAATAAAGTCAAATTTGAAAGATTCAGTTTCATCAGTTGTCTCTAGACTTGTCCCACATTCTTAGGTCAGTCTCAGTGGGGGTTTCATGGCTCAGTTTCCAACACACTCATATTTTGATATAAAACTCTCTCTATTTTCATGAAACTTTTATCATCTCTCTCTTCATCAATACAGTGCCATGTCAGCATATTTAATGCACATGAAACTCTATGAAACTTCCATTGAGACTGACCTTATAGCAGGTACATAAACTTTCAAACTGCATATTTAAGACTTTAAACTTGTATCAAGTTTTTAACCAGCTCCAAAGCAACCCAAGTTGCCTACATGGCATGCCACCATGGCGCCTGCTAGCTTGGTGATCTTGGGAGTCATATACTCATATTTTCATCTAGTTTTAACTTGTTGAATATTTCACAAACATCGATGACTGGAACTCACACCGAGGAATTAGTTAAAAATGTTCTAAGGGCACTCCCAATATAGAAACCACCATAGTTTCCATGGACATTAATTGTACTGTCACCTAAGCGTTTTGCTGATGTGGCAAGATAGTTATTGAAGAGAGAGAGCAAAAATCACAGAAACCGAGTCTAAGTTAGAAACCATATCTACACGAGAACCAAGACATGAAGGGATGCGATTGGTAGAGAATGGAGAGCGAATGTATATGATTGGGTAAAAAATTGTTCCGTAGAAACTATCCATTGGGATCATGGTTTCTATAGTAGTGTCTATAGAAATTAATAGATATAGAAATTATATGTAGTTTCTAGTATTGGGACTGCCCTAAGCCAAGAATTAGGAGCATCTTCTCTCACCAACCATGTATGCACCAAAGCTGAGATTTGGCCATGATATACATGATAATCTGGAAGAAAAAACTTCCAGATGCATACGGAAACTCAATTTTATAAGATCGACCGATCGAAGGAAGTAGCTAGTATAGAGCCTAAATCCCTCACGAATCTTAACATAAATTTATTCTATCTAGTAAAAGCATTCATCCAAGCACTTCTTAGGGCGTGTTTGGTTCACGTCTCTTAAAGTTTAGTCACCTAAAAACCAGATCGTAAAATTTAGTCACCTCCTGTTTGGTTTGGTGGACTAAGAGCATCTCCCGCAGTTCCCCGATACCTTACCCTATCCCCGTAAAACTGTCATATTGGGAACAACTATGTTTTTTTTTTCTTGCTCTAGCAGTTTCTCAATACATCTTTTTTTTATAGCCACCAATATTTCTCTCATCTCCTCTTAAACAAAGGGGGAGATACAACTCCCCTAATTTCATGGGGACTATCATAACTACCACTTTTCAGCAATATTTTCTCTTACACTCCTGTGGGATCCACCTTCTATATTGGTATTGAGTGAGATATATTGGGGGTACTACTGTAGCAAATCCCCCAATAACGACAAAAGGTGATATTGGGCTACCCCAATACATGTATACTCCCTCCGTATAAGATTTAGGAGTCGTTTTGGACAAGGTTTGGGTCAAACATTGGGAATATAAATCATCAATAACTTTTAAGTTGTTGAGTTTGCAAATGTAAAAATTATATGAATAGAATAGATTTGTCTTGAAAAATACTTTCATAAAAGTATACATATCACTTTTCCATAAATATTTTTTTATAAAAACAAGAGGTCAAAGTTGTGTTTTGGAGACCGTGTCGCTGTCCTAAACGACTTCTAAATCTAATACGGAGGGAGTATTGGGAAAAGATTATTGGGGAATTACTGAAGATGCTCTAAAAGAGACTAAAAGAGGCCTTTTAGTCTCTTTTAGTTAGTGTGTTTGGTTGTAAAGTGACTAAAAAGTGAGGCAACCTGATTAAAAGGTGGGGTTTTGTCCCATTTAATCATAGTGTTCGAGTAAAAGTGACTAAATTGGACTAAATTTAGGAGTTAAGGAGTGAACAAACAACCCCTTCCTCTATTTTGGAGCAAATTTCTGGAGCCTTGGCAGCAAAATATATTTGTTGAATTTCCCTTCAGCGACACCACCTTTTTTATTGGCTCCAAGCAGCCCAGATCGTCCTTTTCTTCAGTTCTTCGGTTTTTATTTCAGCAAAATTTGCCGGTGTCTTGTCGGAGTACATATAGATGGTGTGAGAGACAAAACGGTCATGCATCCGTCATGTTCGAGTTGACGGAGAGACGGTGCCAAGTCTCACACATACCATCCAAAGCAGCTACTCACGTCCCGGTGGCGTACACGGTACACGTACAAAGACAACACGGTTCCTCCACCACGCACAGTTTCGATGGCGAGCATATCCTTCCAACGATTCATAGCAGAAACAACGGGCCGGGCTTGGCTACTAGCTGCAGCTTTTTCCATGTCCATGCAACTAGGCAAGGGCCGTGTTCCTCACGTAAAAAAGTGACGCCGGCGCTTTCTAACAATTCGGCGATGAGCACATACGCGCATCTGCAGCAAAGATTTGCAGTACGGCGTGATTTTCGCCGTGCGCGTCCGTGGAAAAGGTGGATTCAGATACATGGATGAGGTGTGCGGCCAGGACGATGACGGCGATCGCGCCGTACGTGCGCCCTCCCACCACCAACAGCTTTACCGTCTCTTGGGTTCCACCACCAATAGCAATTGTATACGAATACGACACAGCATATATCAATGTTTGGAACATCTGTTGTCAAGCAACGGAAAGCTAGTTATTGCAAATGTTTCGTGTTATTCTTTTAGATTTTTTTTTGAAGAGGTTTCGAAGAGGATCTGTTTAACCCAATTGAGCAATCTAAGGATAACTATCACTTGATTTTTTTAACCTTATATAAAATAAAAGGTCTAGATCAAACTATCTTTTTCCATCTTATCTTCTTTCATTCTTTTTCTTCCTCCGCCCATGCCCGCACGAGACATTCGCCCCCTGACCCTGAAGCCTCCCCACTTGGCTTTGACGGGTCCTCCGCCGCCGAATCCGCCATTAACCACCACGGCCTGGCTCTAAATCCATTGGATGTGTCTCCGCTTTGCCATATTCTTCATCTCCGACCAAGATCCCCCCTCGCCACCTCCTCTTGTCTGGATCTTAAGACACCACGCTACCTTCAATCGCTGCCACGCTAAGCCGATGGAGGTCGTCAGACTATCTCTGTCGCGCCCCGCCCTTGTCCCGCCCAACCAACTTCCCCTGCTTCCCTGTTAGCAGTCCCACCGCCACCTCGCCCCACGCCGCGCCCACCATCGTCATCAGGCCGGTCTCCCCCCAATAATCCTTCTAAGCCCACCAAATTCAAGTAAGGCCCCCAAATCCTCAGCCCTAAACATAATCTTGCCGGAGTTAGAGAAAAAAAACAACATAGCAGTTTTAGACTGTACAGAAAAAATCGAGTGAGAGTAGGACTTGAATCACTCGAGTGATTTTAGCTTTGTTGTTCGAAGGAGTGGGAGTACAAGCCAAAAGCCAGGAAATGAAACAATAGCCTAGCTATTGAGCTGACCTTTGAAAAGCTAGAAAATTGGCTCCCGAGTAAATGAACTAAAAGCTAAAAAGCACGCTAACAGAAGCTTTTCTAGGTGTCCGCATGTGCTGAGAAGGTAAAAAAAACATTACAAAAGTCAATAGTAAAAAGCCAACAGCTAGAAGGCAGAAAACCAAATTTTGAGCCAAAAGGCTAAAAGCTGCAGCTCAATAAATAGACCCTTAGGGCGCTTCAGCACTTAGAGCATATTTAGATGCTAGGGCTAAATATTAGCTAGCTAAAAATTAGCTAAAATTAGCTCTAGCTTATCCAAACAGAAGGATAAATAGGTAGGCTAATTTTTTAGCCAAATCTTTTAACTACTAATTGTTGGCCAACTAGCTAGCTCACTCTAGCTAATTTAGACTTTTTTTTAGCTCCAACTAGTAATTTTTTTTTTGCGAAACAACTAGTAATTAGCTTCGATGATCAAACATGCCCTTAATCTTTTTGGACAATCAATGGATGATATAATTGGTGTCTTAACCCCAGCGAGGGCACAAGTCAAGTTAAGGTTTATAGGTCGAACCGTCGAAGAGCCCTATTACTTTCATCAGTGAGGGGACTAGGAGAGGTCCAAGGGAAGTGTCAAGCTTACTAAGATGGATAAATAACTTGCGAAGGCAGTTTGGCTAATCAGCGGTGGAGGATGCCTGATGCGTGGGGTTGAGGTGTGGGAGCAATGACAACGTATGGTGACGGGGATAGATGGAAGAGCCCAAGAGGTTGCCACGGCCGCGGCTACGGCGAGGAAAGTGAGGCCATTGCCTTATTGGAGAAGAAAATAGGAGGTAAATGTCGGAGGACTGAGGCCCTGTTCGGCTGGCTGAAAAAACGGTCGATGCTGATGCTGATAGTGATTTGTTGTGAGAGAAAAATAATGTTTTTTCGCTAAAATGGTGGCCTGAATGGCTAAAAAAATATCGGGTGGTAGTAGCACCCTCTAAAACCCCATTATCGCGATACATACACACTCCAAAATGAATGTAGTGCACTAGAGCCCGTCAGCCTGGTCCGGAGCAGGACAGACACTACACGTCCTTTTTGTAGGATCGGATACTAAGCCCATGTTTAGATCACCTCAAAATTCTAAGTTTTTTCACTTTCTCTCCATCACATCAATTTTTAGCCGCTTGCATGGAGTACTAAATGTAGGTAAAAAAATATCTAATTACACAGTTTAGTTCAAAATCACGAGATGAATCTTTTGAGCCTAGTTGGTCTACGATTAGACAATATTTGTCAAATAAGACGAAAGTGGTACTATTCATCAGGTTGAAAAAATCTTCAATCTAAACAAGGGCTAAAACCACGTGGAAATCGGGAGACGTCCTGCCGGAGCAGCCCGTGAATCACTGACGCGATCGCGTCCTTGTACAATCCGGAATCCTGGTTGGGGCACACTAGCTGACTAGCCACTCCGCTTATACAATGCCTCCCCCTGGCTACCTCCATAGATACTGTAGCTGATACCATCCCAGCCAGAGTGGTGGTACTGAACAAGGCTGTGTTTAGTCGGTGAAAAGCAGGTGAAAAGTTAGCCAGAGTGGTGGTAATGACTCTGGTACAACATGGAAACAGTAGCGTGGCAACGATGCCAGCGCGTGGTCTGCATCTGCATTGCCGGCCACTGCTCCGCACTGTGTGACGGAGATGCAGTACCATGAGAAACAAAACGGAGGAGCGGAGCACGACATGAATGCTGAATCCACTGGGCTGTGCGTGTTGCTGCGAGTCCACGACGCCCCCGCAGCAAAGTTCTCCGACGACCCCTACAACCTACGGAGCGGCGGAAACCAGAGATCGGCCATGGGCCTCGTGATAAAAATTGCGAGAAGCCTTTCTCTGACAATTCCGGTTACCTATTTGCTGGAACAAAGCTTGGTTGGATCCATGCATCCACCCAACATGGCAACAAAGGGTACGCACGCAATGTGCGTGTGTGCGCTTGCCCGGCGCATGCGGTGCCGTCGAAGTCACGAGGAGTTTGGCGATGACGGATCATCTTTTCCCGGCGGGTTCCCTCTGTCCTGTCCAGATCGCAAATATTTCGCGCACCGCACACCCGCCCGGGGCTGGGGATTTGCCGGATCGATCGGGACGGGAGGAAGAGAAACAGAGGCGGGACGTTACCGCGCGGGCGGCCAACGAGCGGCGGACACAGCGATCGACCCGTCGGTCTCGCGCCTTGGCGTAGCCTGGTTGGCCTAGTGCCCCGTACGTCCGTGCCGTGATCGGTGTGAGACTGTCCACACCGGGTCCCGTACCCGGTCCGCTATATCAGATAGCGGAGGAAATATGAGTGTGTTTAGTGGGGAAAAGTGGGTGAAAAGTTATTATAACATCTTTTGTTGTTATTTGGTAAAATTTATCCAATCATGGACTAACTAGGCTTAAAAGATTCGTCTCGACATTTACAGACAAACTATATAATTAGTTATTTTTTACCTACATTTAATGCTCCATGCATGCGTCCAAAGATTCGATGTGATGGGTGAAAGAGTAAATATTTTGGGTTTGCATGGGAAGTGAACGGGGCTATGTCTGCATCGGGGTACGCTACAGGCCATGGTATGCGCGAGCTTCCGCTACATTTAGCGTTATAGCGGACATGTGGTACAGGCCGATGGCCCCATCACTCGTGAGATAGAAAGCATGCGCGGGAGAGATAGGAGAGAGTTGAGCGCATGCACGGTGGGCCCCACTATTTCAAGGAACTAAAAAATATTATAACTCACAAACCAAAAAATTAAATTAAATTCCGATTACACCATTGAATTCGTTTCAATAAATCATTCGAAATAAGATCTCACATGAATATATTTAGATAAAATTTATAGAGGATGACAAATGTGACTGTTGTTGGTAGTTGATATAGAGTATGAGATATAGATGACGATGGGTGCGAAGAAACGTGTATAGATGAGAGAATCTCGATAATTAGGATAGATATATAGAGGAGGGAAATAGAGAAAGATGAGTGCAGCCAGTCTAAGGGCAGTCCCAATGGAAGACACTATGTACAATATCCAAGAGTGATTAATATCCAGTAGAAACTACCCTTCCCAACCCATGGTTTCTATATTAATGACCACACAAAGGATAACTTAAATGCAACACAAAATGGAGATGGATCAAGTGTGACAAATTCTCTGCAATCAACATGTTGCCACACGATAGTACGATAGTAGGCAACATGTTTGCAAAAAAGACTGACAAAGAAACGAGAAATTTGTTGCAGTCAACACCATTTCCAGAACCAGATCTTATCAAAATAGCAACCCATATATATGTTTCCAGAACCCCTAAAGATAGCAGGTACCATCATCGACCATCTCTCATACATATATAGTTAACAAAAGAACTAAAGTTCATGATATGCATAGCAGTAAAATAATAAGGTTGCCCGGCATCGTCTCCATTGCACAGCATCGTCTCAAGCAGTTGGTGAAGTTGTAGTTCTACTTCTTGTATTGCCAACTAAATGGAAATTGTCTGGACTACTATCTGACTGGAGCAAGCCTGTAAACCCACCTGGTGGGTACATCCTGAAAAATCCATTGAACACATTTATTAGAACGTGAAAACTCTTGTAAATTTGAAATAGCAATATATGCTGAAATAGCAATTCTTGACTAAAAGATGGAAAGAGGTGCACTGTCAGGAAATTGAATCCTAAGAGAAGCATAGCAGATAATTTCAGTTCTGAGAACAAAATATTCAGGCTTTTTGTGGACCCTGAGTAATCTGACTTTTGGACATGTGTATAAGTTAAAATTCCCATCTATGTGACAAATTTTGTCCTCCAACTGAAGATAGCTAATGATTACACAGGAACATAGTTACTTTGGAGCAAATAAAATTCAGTGTCTCACTAAACTGTGTATCAGACTAAAAATTCAAGGATGTTTATACTCACTAAAACTGAAAGGAAGTAGAACATTCATATCATACTTCAAATAACCAAACAGAGTACATCTGTGACGCAAGATTTAAATTTTTAGATTCTTTGATTACGAGAAATAATCTACAGTTTTATACGAAACTAGAAGGCTTCCTACTGTTGCTCATCTTCTTGCTAGCCGTACTAATCCTAGAATACTAATCTGCCAACTAGTAGACGATGCTGCAGCCATCACTGGAACACTAAAACTGATAAGTACACATACCCTTCATTGGAGCCCATCGGAGAGGAATATGTCCACCACGTTGGAAATCCTGCGGCTTGAAGGCTTGGAAGTGGTGGGGATGCTGCTGCAGCTACGCACGAATTGGATCCGTCAGCTGTGGCGAGGGGAGCACCTCCGGCTACCGAATCAGATTGGGCAGCGAGGGCGGCGGGAGCACCCCTGCCCTGCCCTGTGCAGCCCTGCCCTGCCCTCCCTTGCCTGGAACTTGAGGATGGCGGCCGGAGAGGATTCATGCTTGCAGAGATTGGGGAAAGATCGGGGGGCCGGATGATTCTAGGTCTTGGAGGCCAGGCTATTTGAGCGCGCGCGATTGGGAGCCAGGCGAGCGCGCGGGGAAAGGGCGATGTGGTGGCGGGAGAAGCGCGGGGAAGGGAGGGAAGGGTGGGCGCGCGTGGGCATTCGGAAGCGGGGGCGGGAAGGGCACACGCGCCATCAGCGCGAGGGCGGCGGCGCAGTGGATCAGGATGGAGAGGGCTCGACGCTGGTCGTGTCTTCCCAACGGGGTTTTCGTAGTGTCTATGTGCATCGTTCCTAGCGTCGAAGTCATTCCGTATAGAAGAAATCGTTTCTTCGTTTCTTGCTCTCTCTCTTCATTGATTCACATGCCACATCAGCATAAAGCTGAGTTGTCTCTGTAATTAATAGACATAGAAATCATCATAAATATGTCATTGGGACTACCTAAGGACTGAGGCGCAGCGCAGGCCTTGCCAAGCGCCAAGCCGCTCGCCCAACCAACAGCCGGGTGCTCGGGTCCGGCCGGGTACCGGTACCGGGTACGGCGGCACGGTTACGCTGAAAACCTGGACGAAGAAGTAACGTGGGGTGGGTGACATAAGTGCAGCAGTGGTGACGCCGTGGTACTGCTGGCCTAGTACCCCAGGCTACCAGCACCACCGCTGCGCGCTGCGCTGCACGGCAGCGGGCAGGCGCAGCGCAGGCATCGGATCCCCCACCCCACCCGGCCCTGCCGCTGCGAGTTCCGACGAGCCGCGGACCGCGGTATACCCACAAGCGAAATCCGGGGCGCAGTGCGGTGCGGCCCGGTGGAGGGGAGGTGGAGCAGCGGCACAGCGCCCTACTGCGTGGCTACTGTACTGGCTAACGCACCCCGTTTTCTTTCCCTTTCCTCTCTGAAACGGCTACGCGCTTGCTGCTCATCAATACCGGGGCTAGGCCGCGAAGCTTTTCACCAAAGGCCGTGTTTAGTTCCGGATCCGTGGCACCCGAGTTAGAATAGTGCGCAATAAATGTGCACGGTAGTATTTCGTTTGTATTTGATAAAAATTGTCTAAACTTTGACTAATTATGCTTAAAATGTTCGTCTCGTAAAGTACAACAAAACTGTGTAATTAGTTTTTAATTTCATCTACATTTAGTACTCCATGCATGTGCCGGTATTTTAATATGATGAGAATTTTCTTTTTACATAGTGAAATTTGAGGTAGAAATTGGAACTAAACAAGCCAAAAACAAAAAGGACGCCCACACCCTCAGCCCCTCAATCACATTGTCACGTACTACAGTACAACTGTACAACTAAGGGCACACACCGAGAGAGAGATTGTGTGCGTACGCGGCGATGCCTATGCCTAGCACGTTAGAGTCGTACAGTGCAGGGCTATGTGTGGTGTGGGCTGCCGTGCCAGCACTGCTCTCCTGCCCTCCTCTTTATAAACAGCGCAAGGGCAGGCCGACGAGGGAGCCCCGGCGCTTGTTTCTGCCCAGCTCACTAGTCACTCTCACTCCCCGCCCCTGCTCTGCTCGGTGCCCCTGCCTTGGCCCTTGGCTATATATATACGCGGGCGCACCAGTCCAGCAAGCAACAATAAAGGCGGGTGTCGAAGAGGACGGTAGGGGTTTTCGAAAAAGAAGAGGACGGTAGGAGGAGCTTTGGACGGAGCGAGAGAGCGAGGGAGCCGAGAGGGAGAGCGAGAGGAATTAATGGGTGAGGAGGCCAGCTGCAACGCCGTCAGCGCGATGGAGGCCGCCACCAACGCCAAGCCGACCAAGGAGAACGGCTGCGCGCCGGCCGTGACGGAGGCGGCGGCGGCGGCACAGGAGGAGGCGGCCCCCGTGGCCGCGCCAGCCGACCCCCGGCTGCAGGGCATCTCCGACGCCATCCGCGTCGTGCCGCACTTCCCCAAGCAAGGTGCGCCTTGCTCGCTCCTCGATCTCCACGCCCTCTCCAGTTAATTGTGCTGCTAGCTAGTAGCGCTGATCGATCTTTTTTTTTTGCTCTGCATGCACCGTTGGGGGCCGGGCTGCTGGTGGTGCAGGCATCATGTTCAACGACATCACCACGCTGCTGCTGCGCCCCGGGGTGTTCAAGGACGCCGTCGACCTGTTCGTCGAGCGCTACCGTGGGATGCGCATCGACGCCGTCGCCGGTAATAATCAGCAGAACCCGACGGACACCTCCCCTCGTCCGTCCCCCTCTCTGCCGACTGGCGACTACTCTCTCTCTCTCTCTCTCTCCGGCGGTCCGTGCCTGAAGCGGCACGTCGCTGTCCTTGCTCTGAGATTCCGTAAAATCTCTGGGGCAGATCTCCCCTGGTCCTTTTGCTCCCCCGCGCTTTTGTCGCCGCGCGCGCCCGCACCTCGGCACCTGCCCTGCGGCCGGGTCCGTCCGCCGTCCGCTGCTAGGACTACGCCTTTTCTCGCGTTGCTCGCTAGCTCCCTGCCTCCCTCACGCCCGTCGCAAGTCGAGCCTGCTTTCCTCGGGAGGATCATATCATAATCGCCCCACTAATCCTCCCACGCTACTGTGGCTGGATTTGCGTTGCGGCCAGCGCCGCTGCCATATCCATCCGTCAGGTGCAAAGCTGACCCTAAAGCCGCAAACGGATAATAAATGTGCGAGATCGTGGTGGACCGTCGTCGCTGACAGCGGGGCCCTTCTCCTTCCCGTGTGCATGTGCCCTCCGTGGACCGTGGTCGTCGAGCGTTCCGTGTGGCTAACCTCGTCTGCCGCCTGCCGGTGTGGTTTGGGTGCACGCTTGGCGTTGCCAGTGCCAGCCGGCCCTGTTGCCCGCCTGCCTGAACCGGCCGGCGAACGGGCCACAGGGCGTGCATGCGTGTGTGGCAGAATGTCTGGCGCAGCGTACTCCCTCCGTCCGTCCTCGGCACATGACCTGGGCGGGCGCGCCTTTCCAGGCTTTCCCGCCGCGGCCGCGCCCGGAATCTGCCGCATTCAGTAGCGTATCGGGGGGTGGGCACTGGGCACACGTACGTAGAAGGAGAGGCCCCTGCTTGCCTGTGGCTGCTACGGGCACAGCAGATCCCGTCCCGCCCCGCCAAGGGGTCAAGGCCCGCCGCGGGAGCATGCAGATGCAGCAGCGTCCGTCCGGGACGCCGCGCGTGGCCCCGCGGGATCGGACGGGCGCGGCATCTGGCGCACGGGATCGGGCGGTGGGGGGACGCCGGCGGTACACCCGCGCTGGTGGCGGGCGCGCCCTGATGTCACGCGGCATGCGCCCGATCCGCTGTCGTTATCGCTGCAAAGTACTGCTTCTGAGATTTTGCTCTGTCGCTTGTTGGATACTCGGGGCATGTTTAGATGCCAAAAACACCCAAAAATTTTTTGCAGAGTACCCATCACATCGAATCTTTAGATGCATGCATGGAGCATTAAATGTAGATAAAAAATAACTAATTGCACAATTTGTCTGTAAATGTCGAGACGAATCTTTTAAGCCTAGTTAGTCTATGGTTAAATAATATTTGTCAAATAACAACGAAAAAGTGTTACAGAAACTTTTTCCCAATTTTTTTTTGACATCTAAACACGCCCTCTGTCCGCTTCTGCGGGCTCTGTTCCTCAATTTTCATCATTTTCTTTCCTTCTCTCACCTTTTCCGTTTACTCCATTTTATTTTTTTAAAAAACACGAGCTTTATGCCTTAATGCGTCGCTGCTGTTGCTTATGTGGCACCATCTTTTGGTAGATATTGTTGCCTTTGTCAGTCAATTATTAGTACTACTTGGCAGTGGCAGGCCATTCATGCTTCCATTCAGCATTTGCACTACTAGTTCTGACTTGTTTCTTGTTTCCTCCAGGGATTGAGGCCAGGGGCTTCATATTTGGCCCGGCAATTGCGTTGGCTATTGGCGCCAAGTTCATACCTCTGCGTAAGCCCAGGAAGCTCCCAGGTGAGATTCCTTGAACATGTTTCGTTTTGATTATGAATTCATTCCTATACAGTACTCCCTCCATCCCGTTTTGATTCTAAATTCATTCCTATACAGTACTTCCTCCATCCCTAAATAACGGTTGTGTGCATGCCATTGACTCGATTTATAGAAAATACGTGTAACATTTGTATCTCCAATAAATTTATTAAAAAACTAGATTCAAAGATCTTTCCAATAATACTAATTATGTATCATAAATATTGATATATTTTAATATATATTTACTCAAAAATGTTTCTCGGGAAACGAAAACGACAGATATTGAGGGAGATGGGCTACTATGTAGCCAGCTGTTGCCTTTTCTAGTGCCCAGCTTGTGGTGACACCCTGATTAAGCATGCATATATACTATATGTTTAGTGAGGGTACTTGCTTAGCAGGCAGTAAAAGTACGGGCCTTGCCCATAATCTCTGACACCAAAGTTGTTTCTCTAGCCTGCTCAGCACTTTTGTGGGTGCATGCAGCCCATGATGGGGTATTAAGAAATGCATGACTTTTTATACAAGATCATTCTGCACTTTTGTCCACATGTTCTTACCCCAAGAGATGCTGTGTGCAGTGCCACTTACCCAAAGTGGTTATGAGTGGCTTGATAGTTAAAGAAAATTTGTTTAACAGTAATAAACATGTGCTAACATCGGCTCTTGAAAACATGGAAGGTGAGGTGATCTCTGAGAAGTATGTTCTGGAGTACGGGACTGATTGCTTAGAGATGCATGTTGGAGCTATCGAACGGCCTGGAGAGCGTGTGCTGATCGTCGATGACCTGGTTGCAACCGGAGGGACACTTTGTGCTGGAATTAGGCTTCTTGGTACGTGAGTGCTAATTTCAACTTTATGCATTCAGACAAATTATTGACCAAGACTTACATGCAAAGTATACATGATGATTAGTTACCGATAGAATCTGCTCTTGTGCATAGAGCGATGTAGAATATCCACAGTAAAGTATATCTTGCAAATGTTACGTTTCCCTATTTTTATGAATGTTTTTTCTCTCTCTGAAACTTCAGACTGCTGCTTCTGTTTGCACATTCACGACACACTATTCATGGACAAGTTGCAGCAGTTAAAAGCTTTATAAATTGTGCACTATGCATCCGTGACATTATATCAAGCCTTGTGCTGTTGTGCATCACAGCACATCAGGTGCATGCAGTCGGGTACTCGGGTCAGCATCATATTATCCAGTACTGCTTCTGTTGGAACTGTGCCAGCACAATGTAGTTAGTAGCATTTTTTATTAGCATTTTTTCTTCTCAATTAAACCCCAACTAGTACACATTACTTTGACCTGAGAAATGTGGACAATAACACTGTAAAGTAATACTGATGGGCTCCATCAATAGTGATTAGGACAAATGTTAGTAGCCTCCATCGATAGTGATTAGGGCAGAGTGTTATAGTTTTCTGGTACCTTCCTTTACATGGAAAACTGTACTTTTCCACAGTTTCTGTAGTATGCTTCGAGGCAGAATTTGAATTTTGAGAATGCATATTGATGCTATCTTGTCAGTGGTTATCTGTAGTCTGCTATGTCTTTTGTTTGGTCTGCTACTACAGTTAACAATTTGCTTTGCAGAACGTGCTGAAGCTGATGTGGTCGAGTGCGCATGTCTCATTGGGCTCCCAAAATTCAAGGTATTGTCGCTGGACTCACAACTAATCTGAACTACTGATAAGCAAAATCAGCTGTTTATTATAATGTAGGTGCCATATACTCCCTCCGTCCCTAAATGTCTGTCGCTTTACGCTTCTCGAGAAACAACTTTAATTAAATATATGTTAAAAAATATTAATATTTATGGTATATAATTAGTATCATTGGAAAGGTCTTTGAATCTAGTTTTTAATAAATTTATTTGGAGATACAAATGTTGCACGCATTTTATACAAATCGAGTCAAACTTGCGGGCACAAAAACCGGAAACGACACACAATTAGGGACAGAGGGAGTACTGTACTAGCCTCAATTATAATGTATGTACACTATTTAGATAATGCTGGCCGCATACATCTGATAGTAACTGTTAATGCTATTGTAGCTTTACAGATTGTGTAGCCCATGGTTTTGTTATGCACAGCCGCAAGGAACAACTTGCCTTGTTACTAACTGTTATATAAGTACGAACAACATGAACATGTCTGCTCTGTTGCCGACACATAAGATTACTCAATATCTGTACCAGTTGGGCATCCATGTACATGAGATTTCGGTGGACATTGTTTGTTATTGTCTAAATAAACTATTGAAGGTACATGCACTGCACCAGTCTTAACTGTACCCTGTTTGTTTCGCTGGTTTATTGGGTTGAAAGCACTGTTCGCTGGTTTGTTGTGAGAGAAAAACACTGCTGGATGACTGCTGATTCTGCTGATAAGTCCAAGCGAACAGGGTGTGTATTACTTTGTTTTAGCACGGGAGCACAACACCTCTGTTGTGTACCATGGTTTCAGGATAGAGAAGATCCTGTGGGTTCCAGGAAAAATCAAGCTGAGACATTTGCAACGTAGTCCTCCTAATTTTGCTTCTTGTCAGTTAATCTATTTCAGTTTCAGTAACCGGTCACATTAGTAATTTGCAATGAAGCATTCGTTTTTATGTCTTCAAATTTGAAACAAACTGGTTGATATGGAAAAAGGATTCAAATTTGTTAACTGATGATGTAGTAACTTCCCCGCAGGATTTCTACAAGTTGAATGGAAAGCCTGTATACGTACTGGTTGAGTCCCGTGAATCAGATAAATAAGAACTTATGGTCAGGTGAGGGATACTGACTGCATTCTTTTCTTTATGAAGTACTGTAGAGAGCAATATGTTGGTTTGAGTTCTCTTTAACCTCTACAAAACCCATATATTTCTAGAAATGCTAACTTGAACTCCAGCTGCAAGCAGTGTAGTGATTTATACTTATGTTGCTCATTTCCTTCGCTTCTTGTTTTTCCAGAGGAATGCTGGTGGGTTCATTCCTTGTCCTTTGCTACTGCGGTTGGACAGTGGAGGGACATCGACAAGGCAACTATGCGGTGCATTACAACTAAGGCTAGCTGCTAAAAGTCTTGGTGGGGGAAGAGATTAGAGTGTTGAGAGTGTAGTCTTGTAGGCTGAGTAGTTTTTCAGAGTACTGAAGAGCGTGTAGTTTTTCTGAAGAACATGGTTATTAGTTGAAGCAAGAATGTTGCTGTTCCATTGTTTGTTGAATTAGTTTGAAGGGCGCAGACCGGGATGGGAGCTTGAGGGAAGAACTTCGACAGCAATAACCATGCTTTTAACGTGTACTGTTAGCTTGTTATTCTTATCTCTGAACTCGCAATTACAACTAAGGCTAGCTGCTAAAAGTCTTGGTGAGGGGAGAGATTAGTTTGTTGAATTAGTTTGAAGGGCGCAGACCTGGAAGTAGGAACCAACCTGCCTTGTTAGCTTGTTATTCTGATCTCTGAACTCGCAAGTTTTGTGACAAAATTCAGGCCTTTTAGATGTCCAAATTCATCCTCAAATTTCACTATAAAAAAGATTCTCCATCACATCAAAATGTAGATGAAATCAAAAACTAATTATACAGTTTTGTTGTACTTTGCAAGACGAACATTTTAAACCTAATTAATCCATGTTTGAATAATTATTACCAAATAATTTGGGATGCCCCGAATCGGGCCTGCCTCACAAAAAAAATGGCACAAGAACGAACACAGCTCGTAGCAGAGAAAACGTAGATATACTGTACGCAGTAAAATTTACCACAACTCGTATTTTTAGGCCTCACATTGAGTACTTTCCCTGCGGTGCGTAGAGTAGAGTACACACCTCTGTTTCCTGCTCGCCTGCGTTGTCGTCTGACAAGCGGCACGGGCGCACGGCGCATCCCATCCATGACGCCATCATCGGTGCAGATCCCGCGACGGGGCATTGATTGTTGCGAGAAACTGCAGGCGTACGCCCAAATGAATGCCGAGCGCTACGTGCATGTCACCTCGCATCCTCCATGCATGCGGCACTGGCGGCCTGGCGCTAGCACCAGCGAACCTACGTTCAGGATCCCCAGGCGACGTGTTGTCACATCGCCCGGCAGGGGCCGCAGGCCTACTACGCCTAGCCCGTGAGATGATACTCCACTCCTGCTACTGTGTACGTACACTGTACCGCGCGGAGGGGGCACTGCGTACGTGCGCGTGTACAGGTCTACGCTCGGCACACACCGCGAGGCTGCCGGCTCGGGTGGTGGCGTGCCCCCCCCCCCGCTGCGCGCATGCTGGCCTTTCCGGCGCCAAATCGGACGACGGGTGGCAGGGTGGCGCAGATGCACAGTGCATGCCCATGTGGTATCTTCCGCCGGCCGCAGCGGCGAGCAAGGTGACCGCCCTACGTATCCTACCAGCTCGAGCTACGTGTTGACCGTTCGGCCCGGTGTTGACCGTTCGGCCGTCACATCAAAATTACGATATATGTATGGAGTACTAAATATAGATGAAATAAAAAACTAATTGTACAGTTTGGTTGTACTTTGCGAGAGATACACTTGACAAGAGAGAATATACGAATAAAGAACATTTTACATGCATGTGACAGACATACAAGATAATATAGAAGACTCGACACTTGACTATTATTATTGGAGATGTCCTGAGATAGAGCTAAACCAAACTTTGGACTTTCAAAACGCAAGTGTGGTATCATCCTAACTACTTCACATGTGACCCCTAACATAGTCACATAACAAGGCAGGTGTTGTGTATGAGTGTAAGGTCCAAATAGTTAGAGGGAGGTGAATAGCCTATTTAAAATCTACAAGCTTCACTAAACAACCACGTTAGTATAAAAGATGGCTAAGCTAATTCTAGCACTAGCTCAACTACACTATGCAAGCCACCTATACAATTCTAGTGAAGCAAGGCTATGATCTATAATACACGCCAACAAGACTAAGTCACTAAGCTACTTACTCCTATGTGATAAAAGCTACACTAAGAATAGTACAAGAAAGTAAAGAGCAAGTGACTTGATTCTTATACCGACGATGTAGAGAAGTAATGCACTCGAAGAATCAATCACAATGATCAACCATAAGAGAAATCCTCGGCAAAGAGATGACACAAGATTTTTTTACCGAGGTTCACTTGCTTCCCGGCAAGCTACTCCTCGTTGTGGCGATACACTCACTTGTTGGTTTGTGAGCTAATCGACTATCAAGAGTCGAGCCCTCGGCGGGCGCCACACAACCGCACACAAGATGGGGATCCTCCAAGCCACGAGCTCCACTAGAGTATCCAATTTGCGAACTCCCACGGGGAAGGATCAAGAACCCCTTACAACACTTGGTGAGGGCTCCAACAATCTTCAATTGTGAGCTCAATCACCTCCGCTGCTCCAATGCTAAATCCAGGAGATATGCTTAGGGAAAGGAAAGGAAAGGAAATGAAAGAAGATGAGGGTACACACGTCTTTTTGCGAGCAATCGGTCCGAAAATTTATATATAGAAAATTATTTATTTCTGTACGAAGAGAGTTGAAAGGTCCAAATGGCTAGAGGGGGGATGAATATCCTAAAAAAATTTCTACAACAACACTAAGCAAAGTGATTAGACAAACATAAGGCGAAGCAATTCTTGCGCTAGCCTACTAAAAATGCAAGCCACCTACCACAATTCTAGTTACTATAGTATCTAAGCACACAATGCTAGGTCACTACCACTAAGTTAGTGAGCTCTCAAAGACTAACTAAAAAGCTTCACTAACCACTAGACACAACACAAGCTAGCTCTCAAAACTAATTACACTAAAGAGCATATCTACACTAGGAATGTAAGTACAAGAGTGAGGTAGTGAAGATATACCGCCGTGGCAAGAGACAATCAATTAATCACAATGAATACCAAAGAAATCCCAATGACAAGATGACACAATGATTTTTTTACTAAGGTTTACTTGCTTGCTGGCAAGTTAGTCCTCGTTGTGGTGATTCACTTACTTGAAGGTTCACGCGCTAATAGGCATCACACGCCTAACCCACAATTGGGTGCCGCACAACTAATATAAGATGAGGATCACATAAGCCACGAGCAATCCACTAGAGTATCTTTTGGCTCTCCGCTGGGGAAAGGTCAAGAACCCCTCACAATCACCATGATCAGAGCCGGAGACAAGCACCTTCCTCTGCTCGATGATCCTCGCCGCACCAAGCCGTCTAGGTGGCGGTAACCACCAAGAGAAACAAGCGAATCCCGCAGTGAAACGCAATCACCAAGTGCCTCTAGATGCAATGTAACACCTCTGGTGTTACAGACTCGCTTAGCACCGTGGTTAAGGTCCAAAAGAAATTAACTAAACAAGTTTCCCGGAGGGTAAATTTAAAACACACATGACATGATAAATCACTCTTATGTGACTTACATTTGTAGTTGAGAGAAATCAAATATATAACTAAGTTATATTACTTAGTGCATAAAGGTGCTAATGTAAATCCTAACAAAAAGGATAGGATGTGTTGCCTAATTGTTTGGCATGAAAAACAAATTTTTATAAACAAAAAAATAAAATGTAACTTGAGCAATGCGCTTAAGTAAAAAAATTGATGAGCAAGCTACGTAGATGAAAGTGCAACTTTATTTTGGAGAATAAATATTGGTAACTAGTGTTTTGCAAGCTCGGTAATCGAATTCGAAATCCAACCCCACCTCAACTCTAGGTCTCTCTAAGTTTGAAATGGGATGACAAAGCCTTGTTGGCATTTAAATTCTGTAAAATTTTGTTAAACACCCACTTCATGTCTTCGCACTGTTGATTGAATCGAAGTGAGAGCCTTGCGTTGGTGTGAGGGTTGGGTTGTTGGGTTTCGATTTGGCCGTCACATAAATTCATCAAAGCACTTGGTAACCAACCGGTTTGGCCATTTGGTCGTGGTCACCACTCCCTCAGCGCGACACAACCGTGCCCTGGGTGGCCATGGTCGCCTGCTTGCGTGTTGGCCGGCCTGGCCTGCCGCGTTGGGCAGCTATGGCCACACACTATGGTGTCCTCGCCCCCCTGTACCTCTACCGTGCCCGTGTGCTGCCCCTGCCGCCTGTCTACTGCGCTTGTGCTTAAGGAGGAGGCAAGCGCGCACTGCTCCTCACTCGTCCTCTCTCTCTCGGTCTCTCTCTCTCTCACGTTGCTGCTCGCGCCTGTGGCAGAACCGCCCAAAATAACACACTAACGGAGGTACTTGCCTTCCTCTAGGCACTAAGTACTCCGCCAGCGGCTATTCCAGTCGTTTTTGTCAAGCACACCCAATGGGAGAACTCGAAACCATCCACATTTCATCCAGGATTCAATAATGAAAACGAGTATAATACTTAGTTTATTCCATACAACATAGTCTTCAGAAATAAGTTATTACAATACCAAGTTTAGAGTGCGGAATTAAAACAGCGGAAATAAATATCTAGCGAGCGTAGCAAAGATCCATCTGAGCCTAGAAGATGATCCTCCACACAAAGCCTCAAGCAGCACCTGCAACAGGGGTAAAATAAACTCTGAGTACACAATGTACTCGCAAGACTTACCCGACTGAGAATAATTTCCTGACTCCAAGGATCATGATAGGCTTTTTGGCTACTGGTTCAAGTTTGCAGAAAAGCATTACTACTAGTGGATCCTTATTGCAGTTCTTTTATTTGCCATCTTTTAGTTTATCAGCTAACCATCTATGTAAGCACTTATGCTATTTTCGAACAAGAGTTGGTCAATACAAACCCATCATTATTCACCTTTTCTCTTTTAGTTCTTACTATGATACCCGGATCAAGTCATATCGGACCGCTTACGAGGTGATTTGTGAATCAATGTAGCCCAGCTGGGTACCCCAAAAAATACACGCCCCACCCGTACCGAGGTACAAACGGGACCAACCCATTATCCTCCTGTCAAGAGAACCGAGTCCCCGTCCATACTGGGACTCCAAGCCCCCGCCCTCTCATGGTGCTTAGACCTCCTAATACCCATATATAATTCACCTTCAGTTGGTTCGGATGGAGCCGAAACCCATGTCAAGAGAATAACAAGTCTTTCTAGCCCCCATCTGCTAGTATATGCTCAGGATAAGGAGATCTGTGACCTGACAACCATCCAAATACAACGACCAGTCCTTAACCGACTCGGACAGGGAAACAATGTAACCCAGTGATGCCCTGTTGGCCGCAGGACATCCCTTGTCACATCCACCACTACCAAATCACATCCCTACCCGGTCACCATTTCACCTGCCTTTATTTCCATGTTAACCATAGTGATAATAATGATCACCTATCGTGAACAACACGATGTTGTTCACGCTAACGAAACCTAAGCATGGAACTACACGACCTAAACTAGTAAGACTCTTGTGTAGTAATATTTATGCAAGTGGGTTTCAACAGAACTCCTAAAACGTAAATGCACATATAACATAGATATCCTATTATCATTTCAAAATAAAGGTTATGCACCAGGGCTTGCCTTAGGAATCCTGGTGTGCAACAAAGTTAGTGGTTGACGGCTCGGGGCTCCTTCCTGCACGGGGACCTCCTCCTCGTACACCTCCACGATCTCCTCGTACTCTGGCTCCTCCGCAGCCACGTACTCCACTATCTCGTGATCTATATGCAAGAAATGATGACATAACTTAATGCAATGACAATAGCAACTCTTAAAATAACAACAATTATTACTAAGCTACTAAGCTAGCTCTAACGACTAACATACTAGGCTGTCTACTATTCTTACTAAGCAAGAGTAAACTGATCCAATTAATCTTTACTCATTAAATTGCATACTCTTTATTTGTTTCTGATTTAATATTTACTATGGCTAGGGAAACTTAGCTATCACATCTAGTAAGCTATTCAAAGACTACAAAACTACAACAAGCACCTAATAAAACCATGAAGCTATCGCAAATGTTTCAAAGCTAAAGCTATTACCCATTTGCCACAAAAAATTCTACAAGATTTATCATATTAATATTAAGCGCTTTTGATTGATTTAATAGACTTTAGCATCACCACAGATAGGTATGATCTAACTACACTAACAGACAAATAATGATTTTAGAAAGAAAAATCAAGTGATTCGGATATCGTATGGTGGAGATATCGATCACGTACGGTGGCTGTTGATAATCTCTAGAAAATCAAAGAGGATTAATTAACTCATGGCTTGATCTCTCGTGACGTGCTCATGTTTGCACTGGTGGTGCCCTGGTCTTTAATCAAAGAAATAATGGAGAAGGATGGCGCTGTTAGGGAGAGATAGAGGAAGTACTGGAGGGATTCACGAGATACTCACCGCAATCGACTGGTACTTCGGAGAGAAATCGATAGACGCAGCTTATACGGGCAAGAATAGAGAAACTTGATTTGGGAGGAAGAAGAAATGAGCAGCAAAACAGGACAACTCGGCTACTGGATGGTGCAGGCTCGCAGAAGAAGGATAACTGACGCGCGCGACACACTTCAACGGAGGCAGCACTCTAAATAACCTCGCAGCGCACCGGTGATAAAATTTTTCTTTGGATGAACTGTGTTCCTATGTGCTACAGTGATTTCTGCAGGATCCTGTGCCTTCTACGATGAATAGTGGTGTCTGTATGCTACAGTGTTTCTGCACGAGCTACAGTAGATTCCTCCATGCTACAGTGTCCTCTGCGTGTTGTCTAGTTTGCTTCCTTTTTGGTGCTCAGCGCGACGTGTGCTTCGGTTTGCTTTCTGGTGCTCAGCACGACGTGCTAGTAAGTTCTGCGAGCTGCAGTCGGTCGTCGGGCAGGGTGAAAATTTTGTAAGGGACTAATAAAGGCTCGTGTACCCTGCGGAGTAGACTTGGCAGAGAGGAGCGTCACTGGTCAGCAAGCAAGGGTGCGAAGCCTGAAGTTCTATAGCTTTCCAATAATTCACGGGACTACATGGCGTGACTAGTGGGCACATGCAGAAAACTCCTAGCGTTGTAATGCTTTCAGTGCTGACTAAGCTGCACCCTCTCTCTCTAGTACACAGGAAGGAAATAACTTAGACGTCCTGTACACTCTAAAAACAAGACATGACAGACGATCAAGTCTTGAGTCTAGTTGTTGCCCCCTGTTTACTTCAAGCATGGCATTTAATCGAGGTAAATTTGTGTTTCACGAACTTATTTGCGAACGCTCTGTTTTCCAAGTTTCCGATATGTCTTTATGACTCGCTCACATAACGATCTTTCCCGCTTTGATTAGATACAATTCGTGAATATTCGCACTTGATAATTTTAGTTAGCGAATTCTTGCTGATCTGAGTTTTATATTATTCATTTTCTGTTTTTTTTATTTCCGAGACTCGAATTACATTTTGATTTTTATTTCCAGCTCATGCACTTTAACTAAATGTAATGCTCATGAATATTTGTAACCTGGGATTTACAACGTAACACCGAGGGTGTTATAGCGCCGCCCGCCATGGCCACTAGGTAAGCGCCCGCGTCGAGTGTTCCTGCTCCTTCGCGCGTCCTTTGCGCCTAGCCCACCGGCCTAGCTCCCTCCTCGCCTCGCGCAGTGGCCGCCTGCTGTCCCCGCGTGCCCCCGACGGACCTTGCCGGGCCGTGCCGTCGCCGTCCAGTAGCTGCCCAGCGTGCGTGCGTGACCGGGGTGCCACAAGTCACCCTTGGCTATGCCACCGACGCCCGCGAGTGCGCCAGGCACCTCGCTGCCTCTGTGCATCGTCTTCACCGTCTCCGGCTTTGCTCCGCCCAAGCCGATAGCGCCACGGCCTTCCTCAGCTCACGCTAGATGTCCCCGGCCCCACGCTGCCCTCGCAACTCCACACTGTCGCCGGTGCACCCAGCCCGACCAAGTTGGCCCGGTACCCGGCCGGCGATGCGCCTGCTCTGCTGGTGTCCGCCATGGCCACGTCTAGCTGCCGCTCGAGCTCGGTCGCCACCGTCCGCGCCGCACCGGCCGTGCCATCCTCCTCACGTGTGCACTGCGTCGCTGCGCAGCCACCCACGCCCTGGAGCCGCCATGCACCACTGCCGTGCAGCTGCCTCCGCGGTCGCCGCACGTGTGGCTAGGTCACCACCAGCTGCGCCTGGTCGAGCCGCCACTGTCACCGTCTTCACCTGCCCGCGTCGCCATTTCCGCGCTCCTTCTTTTGGTCCTCGCCGGCAGCCGCCCCGCAGCGCCGCTGTCGTCCCGCCGCCAAGCCATGGGTGCGCGTGGCCAGGGCGCAACGGCATGCCATCGGCCGGGCCGTGACCCTCCATGGGTGCGCTCTGGCCCAGGTGTGCCCGAGCGCCGCCTCCCCGCCGTCTATCCGTCTCCAACCGGTTGGAAATCGATCGCCAAAGCCGTCCTCTGCTCCGTGTATGAGAGGAAGAAGAGGAAAGGGTGAGAAAATAGAATAGAAACTTTACGGGGTTCTCAATGCAAATTTTGTGACTCAGATGATTAGTACACATTGTACTGCGGGTTGATTTAGCTTAATTGGCGGTGTTTCCTGCAAAGTGCGCAGTCCGCGTCCGGCTGGGCAAGTTGGGCCAGCCTGATATGCGCGCGTCCGCGCCCCGTGCTGGGCCTTTGGGCCACCGGGCCAAATTTGGTTGCCGCTGGTTTTCCTTTTTCTGAAAACAATTTCTAATTTTATTTTGAGCTAACTTGTAAATTCAATATCTAAATGTGTAGAAGTCCAAAAATGGTGAAATAAGTTTTGTTAGGTTTCTAAAATTAGGATCTATCTACTGGTATAATTTGTTCGCGTGGTCTCATAATGTTTTCAGAAGTTCTTTAATTAAATTGAGAAGTGTAATATTGTTAACATATGAACTTGTAATTTTTGTGGCCAAAGAATGATAGTGTTAGTTTTGAAAATTTTATGGTAGCCTCATAATGTTATTACATGCTCACTGCAATTGTTGTAGCTCCCGAACAATTAGTTTGCTTAATTAGTTAATGAGCCCTAGTTAGAGTATAGATATTAAATCGATGAAATAAATAAAGCAACACTTTGGGTTCTTATGACAAAAATACTTGTTGGGTAAATCATATCTTATTCAACCACATCGGTACGTAGTCTAGTACGTTAGAGTTAGTCTGTGAGCTTGTGCAGCGTATCGTGTTCTCCTAGTTGCAATTATCGTTGTCTATTTACGTCTTTGCATTGCATCCACAAATGTCATAATAGGAGCGATGATGAATCGTGGAGTCATCCAGAGGTAGCAGATGTAACACCTCTGGGTGTTAAGCATGCATTCACATCCTAAATCATGAGCATTTGCATTTCATACATGTTCATCATCACATGCAAATTAAGTTAGAATTTATTTAAATTGTGAAAACACATGTTTAAATTCTGAATTAGTAAAAACTCTAGCTAAGAGTGGTAAAAATTTGTTGAGCTATAACTCTAAATGACTTAGAAATAATTAACATGATTTTTAGAGCAAGTTTTGTATTCAAAATCTTCCCAAATCTTGCTTCTAAAAATATTTCAGAAAATTGAGTTTTCATTTAAAAATTTAACTTTAAATCACTAATTCAAAATCTATTTAGAATTTTGAAAAGCGCCCTACATGAAAGTTGTAGAGAATAAAATTTTGAACAACTTTTGTTTTGGGGGTAATTTGTGAAAATATCTTTTTCATCTTCAAAATTTGAATTTGAATCAAATTATAAAATCTGAAAATGTATTTAGAAAAGAAAAAGGAATTTCTTACCTTAACGGGTCGCCGCCCCACTTCTGGCCCAACAGCCGAAGCCGGCCCGCGCCCGCGTCCGTGCCTGCCTCTGCCCGCGCGCTCGCCCGCACGCGCTCGCTGCGCCAGCGCGACCGACCGCGGCAGACCGCGCACGCCGCGTGGCGGCCATGCGCCGACGAGCTCGCCGCGCGGCGTCTTCGCTGGTCTTCACCCCACACCTAGCCGCCCACTGCTCCGCCTTCATCTCCTCTACCCGCTGCTCACCTCCTCGCTCGCGCGCTCCTTCTCTCCCTCGCACAGCCATCGCTCCGCCACCGCGCGCCATCACCGGCACCTCTCACCTCCGAGCCGCCGTTCCCGCTCAACGACCACCTCTCCTTCCGATTCGTCTTGCCACCCGCTCCGCCACCTCCTCCTCTCCTCCGAACAGGCCACAGTGCGCTTTGCTCGTCGACGGTAAGGCTCAATTGAGCGTCTTCCCACCCGCGCCACCGCGCTGGGCCGCCGAGCTCGCGCTCCGCCACCGGCGCCCTCGTTCTCTCTTTCTCCCCTTGCATCATGCTATCGTGTTCGTCTTTTTCCTCGCCGTCCTTTTGCTCACCACACCTCGCCCACTCGTGATCGGAAGCGGTCACTGGCCGTCGGCGGCCACCGCACCGCCGCGGTCCCGGGCGCCGGGATGCCCCGGCCATGGATACACCCCGCTCCCCCTCTCTGTTCGCTGGGCCAAGGCGGCCTTGGGCCGAAGCCCAAGCCGGGTTGGCACGCCTGCTTTCCCGCGCGCGCGCTCGGGCCGAAAGCCGTAGCCGGCCGGTTGATTTCACTGCGCTGGCCCGTTAGCGATAAGAAAAATGGTTTTTTGTTTTTCTTTTATTATTTAAAAATGGAAATGGTTTAAAAAATGTTTGACTACTCAAATTTGCTCTAAATTTATTGAAATAAATTTTGCTAGGTTCCTTATCATCAGATCTACTTGGGAAAAATATTGCATGTCAAGTTTGAAATACTTTTCTGTAGAGTTTTTATTTAATCAATGAAATTGATATTTTCTTTTTAAATATGTAATAAATCACAGAAAGCTCAGAAAAATATAGTTCCGCTTGCAATAATTTTCTTTTGTGATGTACTTGCAAGAAAAAATATATTTAATATATGTTCTGTAGAAAAATCTTGATGTGTAGTACAAGTGTTGAATATTGCTAATAATTGTTATTTTTGCTAAAGAGAAAAAGATGAAGAAAACATGCATGTAATAATTTTTCTATGGTGATTATTTATTGTGTAGGATGTAGGAAAAATGTTAAATCTGTTGTTTGATACTTTTCATAGTATAAAGTATTTTTATGCTTATTTTTAGGCCCTAGCTTGTTATTTTTGTGTAGGCAATTCTAGTAATCCAAATTCAATGAAACTTTTTTGGTATGCTAGATTAGATGATAGAAAGCTACAATATTTTTCTCAGATTTTTCTGTGCTATCAAAATAGGTGTTGCTGTTCAAACCTAGTTGCAATTAGGGTTTAATTAACCTTGTTAATGCATGACTAGTTAATAGGAGTTGCTTTGGTGTATCTTTGAAGCATTTAATAAGATGTGTTGACTTAGCATAGTAGTAGTAGAAGAGAATGCAATAGATGACATGTGCTTGTAGTCTGTATTCTTGGATGATGTTGATTACCTTGTAGAAGAAATGTATTCCTTCTTTATGAAATAAAGTGAACCTATTTATCTACATTTCATTCATCATGACCATTACATGTTATTTTTGCAATGCACCTAGGCATAAGTACTTATACAGTTGCATCATACAGGATCGCAGGAAGTAACGCCGGTAGCAGTTCCCGAGGAGCCGGAAGAGTAGCCCGAGGAGCAGGAAGTGCCCGAAGCCGACGAGGAGGTCGGTGAGGATCTTCCAGAGTACCCAGACCACCGTCCGAGCTCTTTCGAGAGAGGTAAGCCCTGGAGCATTTTTCTCCCCCAGTTTGCAAAGACTTTATTAATGCTTTACTTTAACTACTGCATTATGTTTAGGAGTTGTTTATAACCGTTGCTGCATTATACCTTGTTTACTCTGTTCTACCCTATCCTGGTCGCCTTGTCATTCGCAGTCAAGTAATGGCTTAGCTTGCTTAGACCGATAGAACTCGGGTGATTTCCTGTCACCGGCGAGCTATAGGTGGTTACCTGGATCTGCTTGAGAAAAGTATGTCATCGTAGAATAACTAAGTGTTAATGTGAATTTGAGACCGGGCGGAAACTTGCAGGGTTTCGAACTGTAGTGTTTTCCGTCTGTGTCAATTAAGGACCGACCGTTGTTGGGCCTCGAGTCATGTTGAACGCATACCTTACATTTAGCTGGCCGAATAATGTACCTTTCGACCGCGAAGCTGGGAGATTATTCGGGCCAAGTGAATTGCCCGCAACGCACTGTACCGGAGTAGTAGTGGCAGGATACGGGGGCGTGATGATAAGGACAAAGAGCAGTTAGGCGGCCCCCGGGTACATGTGGTTCCTGGCAAGCTCCCGACTTTACCTGAATGGTTGACTTGGTGACCAACACCTCACTTTAGCGGGTGAGTGAGGTTTGTGTAAGGAATAAATGACCAGCTGGTTAATAATCGATTCGAATCGCCATCGTTCACTGGATAGTGAGCACTTGACTTGAGCTACTTCGTCGTAGTAATATTGATGGAACACTTGGACAGTTATATGAAATATGACATAATGGAAGTTGTTAATGATCATTGGTTATCATTACCTGTTTAATTACATGTTACTCTAGTACAGGTGCAAATATTGTTGGCAGGTTAATAAAGATTTAACTTGATACAAAGCTTTTGGAAAGATTCTTTAAATGCTAAAAATGCCTTTTTGCAAATGAGTCGGCTACCCCACCAGACAGCCTATCATGATTCCTTGGTGTCTTTTATTTTTTGTTCTGTCATGTAAGTCTAGTTGAGCACCTTCTCGTACTCAGGGCTTTGTTTCCACTTGTTGCAGATGGGCAGATGTATTACGACTACTGTATCAACTGCCTTTATCCTGCGATGGGAGAAGCTTAGGACCATGGGCAATGGTCATTCACTACATCTCGCCTGATGCTTTTGTTGAAAGATAATCCTTAGCTGGCACTGTATTTTGAACTCTGTGTGAGTGTGTGATTTGAACTAAATGCTTCTGCTACTTTCATTCAAAACTGATTTTATAATAACTATGTTTAAACTCTGATGTATTTGTGACGTGAATTTTTATGTAACTTGTGATGGTGACCGCTAAACTTATTACGATCTTGGCTAGTATGTAAATTGGTTTGAAATTCATCATGATTTCATGGACTACCGGGTTATACGGGCTTAAGTTTGCTAAATCATCTGCTCGGTGGATGATTTTCTTACTTAATCTCGTATAATTGGTCGGTTCTGTTACAGCTGACATCGGAGCATGGTTTAGCGTGTTTACTGTTCACAAGTGTATTTAAAACAAAAATATGTTTGAAAAACATGATTTACAAACTAAAAGTGTGCCAGTGGTCATATCCTTTATGCCCAGTAAGGACTCTAGGTGGCTTAATTAAGTACTAACTTGGGGGTTCTTGCACCATATTTCTCTTCATTGCTCATACGGCGTGCTATTGTATGAGTGCCACTTAATTGAGTGGTAATGTATGGATCAGTTGCCTCTACGCCTCGGTAAGTGTGAGATGTGAGAGCATGATCGGATACACCGCCGATCTAGGGAGAGTGTTTATATGATACTGGAGTACTTACATGTTTTACACATGTTTTTACAAAAGTGTCACAGGTGTGGTTGTTCCGTCCGTTGTGGCGATGCCGTCAATAGGATGATGTTTTGGGTGGTTACTACCATTGTACGTGTATCTGGGGATTCATGTAGAGCGTGTAGATAGATTTATTGCTTTCATGCAAGCATGGGGATTTGGGCTGAAATGAATTTTCTACAGGTACATAATAGCGTTTCTCGTGTAGAACGTATTAGTTACGTATATGAGAGATCGCCTATATGCCACCGAATTCATCGATAGATATCATTTATTTCTTAAGTTTGTGAGAACATAAGAAACGTGCATGCATCATGTTGCTTGTGCATTTCATTCATGTCATGCATTCCTCCCCTTATAAATTGATTATCCCCTTTCGATAAAAATTGTACCAACTTAAAATATGTTCTCACCGGGTAATAAAAACTTTTGGTACAGATGGCCCGCACGAAGCAGACTGCCCGTAAGTCCATAGGTGGAAGAGCACCCCAACGCCAGTTGGCCCCGCGGGAGCGCCGCAGCACGGACACCTTTCTGAGCGAGTTTGGCATGCCAACTTTGCTTTGGAGAGTCATCCATGATGTGGGGTACCCGGAGGATTAGGAGCCGGTGTACTCTTGGAGTGAGAGCCAGTTAGCAGAGGATGGACTGGCAGTAGTGGAGATCACTGTCCCTGCTCTTGATGATGCTCCAGAGTGGGATGGTTGGCACTTGGAGTTTGAAGGACGCACTCCAGTTGAGGGTGCAGAGGGAGCAGCTTTCCATGTCATCCGGGACATAATGAGTAGATTTCCCAACGAGCTGGCAGCAGCCTTGGCTGACACTTTTCTAAGAAATGATCCTCACGATGCTATTTGGGTGTAGCCGCAAGGAAGTGCTTTAGTCAGAGGCCAAAACGAAGGATAAGCTAGCGACAACCACGCTATGAGTGCGATGTATGCAACTATCAGAGCATACCAGGATCTAGAGTGTACCTATTGGACTTTAACTGGTTTGCGTGGTGAGGATCGGCTCAAAGCAAGAAGACCAAAGAAGAAGCAGACACATGCTATAGCAAGTTTGCAGGAGTAGTTGGCTGACATGAGCTTGCAGCGAGACTAGGCTCTAGAGAGAGGTGATAGTTCTCTACAGAGGGTGCATACGTTGACTCAGGCCAACAATAATGCAGACCGCATGATTGGACAGTTGGTTCAGGAGAGGAATGAAGCCTGGAACGAGAGGAACCTCCTGAGGCAGAGGGTCGAGGAGCTAGAGGAGTACAATGTCAACTTGCATGAGGAGTTTCATGCGCTCTACAACGGGATTGGACCGTATGCTCCTCCAGAAGCCGCCGGTATGGACGTCGACGACGACGAGGATGAGCCCGCAGCCGCACCTGACGACGACGACGACGTTGCTACTGATGGTAGCGATGGTGACGTCTCCGACCCTGACGATGGCCCCGAGGAGTAGGCTAGTTGCTTTGCGTTAGCTACTAGGCCCTGTCACGATGACCTTCTTTTGGTTTCATGTATCTTGATGTATCTCGTTTGAACCTTGAGACTTGGTAGAATGTTGGATCTTGGTTGTTCATGCGATACCTGAGCGCATAAAGTCTAGTGTGTATGCTGGCAACGTGGTTGTATTGGACGCGATGTTGCATTTGAAGTAATTTAGTTAGTGATGATGTTTTAATTGGAATGCGATTATTGTGCCTTTGTTTTATTGTATGACTTGTTCTCTCTAATGAATTCAATACGACATAATTTTTCATTCACTCACAATTACTACAGCTTCGCTTAATCATTACTTGTTGCTGAAATATGCAGATGGCAAACACTCGCCGCGCCACGTATGAGGCTGCTGAAACTGGTGGAAATGGTGCCAGGGCAGGTGGGAGTGGTGAAAACAACGCCATCCATAATGAGCCACATCCGGAGCCGCATTTGCCACCTCCTCTAGCGCTCACTGCAGAGGTATTCTTTGCACAGTTTCTAGGAAGTCAGCGCAATGCCGAGCAGTCACAGAAGAATATGGAAGATTTTCTGCGTACCATTACCAACAACGTGCAACGTGGTAACAACCAAGGTGGTGGCAATGGAGTGAATCAGTACAACAACTTCAAGGATTTTATGGACACTAGGCCACCAATTTTCAAGGAAACAACCGAGCCGCTTGACGCTGAAGAATGGATTAACACTATGGAAGATAAGTTCCGTGTGTTAAGGCTAACAGAAGTACTGAAGACAGAGTATGCTGCACATCAGTTACAAGGACCAGCAGGGATGTGGTGGAAACATCATCGCACCACCTTCCCTCTAAATGCTCAGATCTCGTGGAGAGAGTTCACTGAAGCCTTCCGTAGAGTTTATATTTTATCAGGGCTAGTTGAGATGAAGTTGGGAGAGTTCTTGACTTTAAATCAGGGTACCAAAACCGTAACACAGTATTTGCATGCCTTCAACAACTTGTGTCGTTATGCTCCCGATATGGTTGACACAGATGCTAAGAAAATTGCTAGCTTTAAGAGAGGGTTAGGTCCAAAGATGATGAAGCATGTGGGTACCAATACCCACGCCAGATTCAATGACTTCATCAGTGATTGTCTGAAACAAGAGAAGAACAACAACGCGTACAAAGCATCCAAGACTCGCAAGAGAGCCTTTGAGTCAGGACCATCACAGCCAAGAGTTGTCACTGCTAATCGTTCGACCTATCGCCCGTCTACACCAGGTGCAAGGTTTAGGCCACCACAGCATAAGACCCAGAATTACAAGGGACCGCAGAAGCCATACAAGATGGCAGTGCCGCCAGCGAGGACAGCCGGAACTGCGGGACAAGGTAACTCGAAGGGAGCTACCGGGTCTGCTGGTACAGTGAAGGGACCCTGTTACAATTGTGATTAGACAGGCCACTTTTCCAAGTTCTGCCCTTATCCACCTAGAAAGAAGTAGCAGACCTATAATGCTCAAGTACACCACACCACTGTGGATGAGATTTCTGAGGGAGAGCCCGTAACTGCTGGTAAGTTTCCTGTTAACTAAAACCATGCGGTTGTTCTATTTGATTATGGATCATCACATTCTTTCATGAGTCAAGCATTTGCACGGAAACATGAACAACTATGCACAGACTTAAGTTATGGTTACCGTATAAGTTTAGCAGGGGCTGATGTTTTAATCAATCAGATGGTTAGAGGGGCAACCCTTGAGTTAGTAGTCGAAAGTTTTGAGTAAACCTGATAGTTATGCCTGGACTAGTTCTGGATGTTATCATAGGGATGAATTGGATGAAGGAATGGGGAGCAGTTATAGATACAGGAAGTCGGGTACTCACCCTGAAGGATCCCTAGGGAGAGGGTACTTTTCAGGTACCATTGCCCAAAAGAACAGACCTTGTGAGTATGACATGTGCTATGGAAGTCATTCCGATTCATCAGATTCCGGTCGTGTGTGAGTTTCCGGATGTGTTTCCAGATGAGTTACCTGGTCTTCCGTTAGATAGAGATGTTGAGTTTGGAATCGAGTTGATCCCCGGGACAGCTCCAATTTCAAGGAGACCTTATAGGATGCCTCCGGATGAGTTAGCTGAGTTGAAGAAGCAAGTAGAGGAGTTGTTGAACAAGGGGTTTATCTGGCCAAGTAAGTCTGAATGGGGATGTCCTGCCTTGTTTGTGAAGAAAAAGAAAGAGGATACTTTGAGAATGCGTGTGGATTATAGGCCTCTTAATGCTGTAACTATCAAGAATAAGTATCCCTTACCTCACATTGATGTTTTGTTTGACCAGTTAGCCAAAGCCAGAGTGTTCTCCAAGATAGATTTAAGATCAGGTTATCATCAGATAAAGATTAGACCGCAAGATATACCAAAAACCGCCTTTTCCACCAGATACGGGTTGTATGAGTATCTTGTTATGTCCTTTGGCTTAACAAATGCTCCTGCATACTTTATGTATCTGATGAATATAGTTTTCATGCTAGAGTTGGATAAGTTTGTAGTTGTGTTCATTGATGATATTCTCGTATACTCTAAGAATGAGAAAGATCATGAAGAGCATCTGAGAATTGTCTTAACCAGACTGAGAGATCATAAGTTGTATGCTAAGTTTAGCAAGTGTGAATTTTGGTTGAAGAAAGTTCCTTTTCTTGGTCACATTCTGTCAGATAATGGAGTATCTGTAGATCCGAGTAAAGTGCAAGAGGTTATGGATTGGAAGACACCAGTCCAGTTTCAAAAGTCAAAAGTTTCTTGGGTTTAGCTGGTTACTATCGTCGTTTTATACCTGATTTCTCGAAGATTGCTAAGCCAATGACAAGTCTGCTATAGAAAGATCATAAGTTTGTGTGGACAGAGGAGTGTGAGACAACTTTCCACATCTTGCGGAAACTATTGACTACTGCTCTAGTTCTCACGCAACCGGACATTGAGAAACCTTTTGATGTGTTTTGTGACGCATTAAAAATAGGATTAGGTTGTGTTCTTATGCAAGAAGGAAGAGTCATTGCTTATGCCTCCCGTCAGTTGAGAAAGCATGAGATCAACTATCTGATGCATGATCTTGAACTTGCTGCTGTAGTGCATGCATTAAAAATTTGGAGACATTACTTACTTGGTAATGTGTGCAATATTTTCACAGATCACAAGAGTCTCAAGTACATCTTCACCCAACCTAAATTGAATATGAGACAACGAAGATGGTTAGAATTGATCAAAGATTACAACTTGAATGTGCAATATCATCCTAGAAAGGCCAATGTAGTGGCAGATACTTTGAGTAGAAAGTCATATTGCCTGAATGCGCAACCTTTGCTCGAAGATGGTTTTGATCTAATGCATCCTACCGTGTTACATAGTATTCAGATTAGTTGTTCTTTGGAAAGTAAGATAATAGAAGGCCAGAAAACCGACGAAGGAATATTCCATATCAAAGAAAAGATTAAAGAAGAACCATCCAAGTACTTTAGAGTGGATGAGCAGGACATGTTATGGTTTGATGACCGTCTTGTTGTTCCCAAGGATGGAGAGCTTAAGAATAAACTTATGGATGAGGCTCACCTTTCAAAGTTATATATCCATCCCGGAAGTAGCAAAATGTACCAAGAACTATGACCTCGTTTTTGGTGGACCAAGATGAAGAAAGAGATTGCAGCATATGTAGCCAGATGTGACACATGTTGTAGGGTAAAAGCCATTCATATGAGACCTGCCAGATTGTTGCAACCTTTATCCGTGCCTAGTTAGAAGTGGGATGATATAAGTATGGATTTCATCACAGGTTTGCCCACTACTCAGAAAGGACATAATTTGATTTGGGTAATCGTGGATCGTCTTACAAAGACAACTCACTTTTTACCTGTCAAGACAGATTATAGACCACCTCAATATGCCGAGAAGTATATTGCTGAGATTGTGAGATTGCATGGCATACCGAAGAATATAGTGTCTGACAGAGGGTCACAATTTACTGCTCACTTTTGGGAGCACTTGCATAAAGGTTTGGGAACGAGTTTGATTCGTAGCACTGCCTATCATCCTCAAACAGATGGTCAGACCGAAAGAGTTAATGCTGTTCTGGAGGATATGTTGAGAGCCTGTGTGTTATCTTCTAGAGGTTCATGGGAGTCATGGTTACCTTTGGCAGAGTTCGCTTACAATAATAGTTATCAAGAAAGTATAAAGATGGCACCATTTGAAGCTTTGTATGGCAGAAAGTGTAGACCACCACTTAACTGGATCGAGCAAGGAGAAAGAAGATACTACGGTATTGACATCGTAGAAGAAGCTGAGAAGAAAGTTCATATCATTCAGCAAAATATGAAAGCCGCTCAATCCCATCAGAAAAGCTATGCAGATCGAAGGAGACCGCTTGTGTTCGAAGTTGGTGACTATGTTTATCTGAAAGTCATGCCAATGAAGAAGAAAAGGTTTGGACTACGCAGAAAGCTTGCAGCCAGATTTGTGGGACCATATAAGATCTTGGAAAGAAAAGGTCCAGTCGCTTATAAGTTAGAGTTACCTGAGACAATAGGTGCTATATTCCCAGTTTTTCATGTATCGCATCTCAAGAAATGTCTGTGTGTTCCAGAGGAAAGAATTGAACCTCGAGGCATAAAGCTCAAGTTAGATTTGGTATATCGTGAGCAACCGGTTCGAGTATTGGACTCTAAAGAAAGGGTTACTCGGAATAGTGTGGTGAAAACATATAAGATACAATGGAGTCATCATGATAAAGGAGATGTAACTTGGAAAACAGGTGAATATCTACAAAAAGCTTATGAGGATTTCTATAACAAATGGTTTGTAACCCAAAATCTCAGGACGAAATTCTTATAAGGGGGGAGGGCTGTAACACCTCTGGGTGTTAAGCATGCATTCACATCCTAAATCATGACCATTTGCATTTCATACATGTTCATCATCACATGCAAATTAAGTTGGAATTTATTTAAATTGTGAAAACACATGTTTAAATTCTGAATTAGTAAAAACTCTAGCTAAGAGTGGTAAAAATTTGTTGAGCTATAACTTTAAATGACTTAGAAATTATTAATATGATTTTTGGAGCAAGTTTTGTATTCAAAATCTTCCCAAATCTTGCTTCTAAAAATATTTCAGAAAATTGAGTTTTCATTTAAAAATTTAACTTTAAATCACTAATTCAAAATCTATTTAGAATTTTGAAAAGCGCCCTACATGAAAGTTGTAGAGAATAAAATTTTGAACAACTTTTGTTTTGTGAGTAATTTGTGAAAATGTCTTTTTCATCTTCAAAATTTGAATTTGAATCAAATTATAAAATTTGAAAATGTATTTAGAAAAGAAAAAGGAATTTCTAACCTTAACAGGCCGCCGCCCCACTTCCGGCCCAACAGCCGAAGCCGGCCCGTGCCCGCGCCCGCGTCCACGTCTGCCTCCGCCCGCGCGCTCGCCCGCACGCGCTCGCTGCGCCAGTGCGACCAATGAGCTCGCCGCGCGGCGTCTTCAGCTGGTCTTCACCCCACACCTGGCCGCCCACTGCTCCGCCTTCATCTCCTCTGCCCGCTGCTCACCTCCTCGCCCGCGCGCTCCTTCTCTCCCTCGCACAGCCATCGCTCTGCCACCGCGCGCCATCACCGGCACCTCCCACCTCTAAGCCGCCGTTCCCGCTCAACGACCGCCTCTCCTTCCGATTCATCTTGCCACCCGCTCCACCACCTCCTCTCCTCCGAATGGGCCACCGTGCGCTTTGCTCGTCGATGGTAAGGCTCAATTGAGCGTCTTCCTGCGCGCGCCACCGAGCCGGGCCGCCGAGCTCGCGCTCCGCCACTGGCGCCCTCGTTCTCTCTTTCTCCCCTTGCATCACGCTATCGTGTTCATCTTTTTCCTCACTGTCCTTTTGCTCGCCACACCTCGCCCACTCGCGACTGGAAGCGGCCGCTGGCCGTCGGCGGCCACCGCACCGTCGCGGTCTCGGGCGCCGGGATGCCCTGGCCATGGACACGCCCCGCTCGCTGGGCCAAGGTGGCCTTGGACCGAAGCCCAAGCCGGGCTGGCGTGCCTGCTTTACCGCGCGCGCGCTCGGGCCGAAAGCCGTAGCCGGCCGGTTGATTTCACTGGGCCGGCCTGTTAGCGATAAGAAAAATGGTTTTTTGTTTTTCTTTTATTATTTGAAAATGGAAATGGTTTGGAAAATGTTTGACTACTCAAATTTGCTCTAAATCTGTTGAAATAAATTTTGCTAGGTTCCTTATCATCAGATCTACTTGGGAAAAATATTGCATGTCAAGTTTGAAATACTTTTCTGTAGAGATTTTATTTAATCAATGAAATTGCTGTTTTCTTGTTAAATATGTAATAAATCACAGAAAGCTCAGAAAAATATGGTTCCACTTGCAATAATTTTCTTTTGTGATGTACTTGCTAGGAAAAATATATTTCATGCATGTTCTATAGAAAAATCTTGATGTGTAGTACAAGTGTTGAATATTGCTAATAATTGTTATTTTTGCTAAAGAGAAAAAGATGAATAAAACATGCATGTAATAATTTTTCTATGGTGATTATTTATTGTGTAGGATGTAGGAAAAATGTTAAATCTATTGTTTGATACTTTTCATAGTATAAAGTATTTTTATGCTCATTTTTAGGCCCTAGCTTGTTATTTTTGTGTAGGCAGTTCTAGTAATCCAAATGCAATGAAAATTTTGTGGTATGCTAGATTATATGATAGAAAGCTACAGTAATTTTCTCAGATTTTTATGTGCTACTAAAATAGGTGTTGCTGTTCAAACCTAGTTGCAATTAGGGTTTAATTAACCTTGTTAATGCATGACTAGTTAATAGGAGTTGCTTTGGTGTATCTTTGAAGCATTTAATAAGATATGTTGACTTAGCATGGTAGTAGTAGAAGAGAATGCATTAGATGACATGTGCTTGTAGTCTGTATTCTTGGATGATGTTGACTACCTTGTAGAAGAAATGTATTCCTACTTTATGAAATAAAGTGAACCTATTTATCTACATTTCATTCATCATGACCATTACATGTTATTTCTGCAATGCACCTAGGCATAAGCACTTATACGGTTGCATCATACAGGACCGCAGGAAGTAACGCCGGTAGCAGTTCCCGAGGAGCCAGAAGAGCAGCCCGAGGAGCAGGAAGTGCCCGAAGCCGACGAGGAGGTCGGTGAGGATCTTCCAGAGTGCCTAGACCACCGTTCGAGCTCTTTCGAGAGAGGCAAGCCCCGGAGCATTTTTCTCCCCCGGTTTACAAAGACTTTATTAATGCTTTACTTTAACTGCTGCATTGTGTTTAGGAGTTGTTTGCAACCGTTGCTGCATTATACCTTGTTTACTCCGTTCTACCCTATCCTTGTCACCTTGTCATTCGCAGTCAAGTAATGGCTTAGCTTGCTTAGATCGGTAGAAGCCGGGTGATTTCCTGTCACCTGCGAGCTATAGGTGGTTACCTGGATCTGCTTGAGAAAAGTATGTCATCGTAGAATAACTAAGTGTTAATGTGAATTTGAGACCGGGTGAAAACTTGCAGGGTTTTGAACTGTAGTGTTTTCCGTCTGTGTCGATTAAGGACCGACCGTTGTTGGGCCTCGAGTCATGTTGAACGCATGCCTTACATTTAGCTAGCCGAATAATGTACCTTTCGACCGTGAAGCTGGGAGATTATTCGGGACGAGTGAATTGCCCGCAACGCACTGTACCGGAGCAGTAGTGGCAGGATACGGGGGCACGATGATAAGGCCAAAGAGCAGTCGGGCGGCCCCCGGGTACATGTGGTTTCTGGCAAGCTCGTGACTTTACCTGAATGGTTGACTCGGTGACCAACACCTCACTTTAGCGGGTGAGTGAGGTTTATGTAAGGAATAATTTACCAGCTGGTTAATAATCGATTCGAATTGCCATCGTTCACTGGATAGTGAGCACTTGACTTGAGCTACTTCATCGTAGTAATATTGATGGAACACTTGGACAGTTATATAAAATATGACATAATGGAAGTTGTTAATGATCATTGGTTATCATTACCTATTTAATTACATGTTACTCTAGTACAGGTGCAAATGTAGTTGGCAGGTTAATAAAGATTTAACTTGATGCAAAGCTTTTGGAAAGATTCTTTAAATGCTAAAAATGCCTTTTTGCAAATGAGTCGGCTACCCCACCAGACAACCTGTCATGATTCCTTGGTGTCTTTTATTTTTGGTTCTGTCGGGTAAGTCTAGCTGAGTACCTTCTCGTACTCTGGGCTTTGTTCCCACTTGTTGTAGATGGGCAGATGTATTACGACTACTGTATCAACTGCCTTTATCCTGCGATGGGAGAAGCTTAGGACCATGGGCAATGGTCATTCACTACATCTCGCCTGATGCTGTTGTTGGAAGATGATTTTTAGCTGGCACTGTATTTTGAACTCTGTGTGAGTGTGTGATTTGAACTTAATGCTTCCGCTACTTTCATTTAAAACTGGTTTGTAATAACTATGTTTAAACTCCGATGTATTTGTGACGCGAATTTTTATGTAACTTGTAATGGTGACCGCTGAACTTATTACGATCTTGGCTGGTATGTAAAATGGTTCGAAATCTGTCGTGATTTCATGGACTACCGGGTTATACGGGCTTAAGTTTGCTAAATTGTCTGCTCGGTGGATGATTTTCTTACTTAATCTCGTATAATTGGTCGGTTCTGTTACATCAAAAAAGATGGTGCCTTGATGATCATGTCACCATGGTGAAATGCTACCTTTGGTTAAATCATACCCAGACAAGCCCCGGTGCATAACCCTTATTATTCTGCACTTTATTTTATGCTTGTGCACTAAGTTTTAAGGAGTTGAATGAAATCCACTTGCATATATATATATATATATATATATATCATATGAGTCTTACTAGTATGATAGGATCGTATAGCGTGTTATGCTTTAGGATTCCGGTAGAAGTCGAGTGATTTCCTGTCACTCGCGAGAGATAGAAAATATATTATTGTTATTATTATTATTATCATATTATTATCACATGGAATATATATAAATAACAATAATTAGAGACCGGATGAAACAAGTTTGGATGGACTTGGACTTGGTTGGGCAACAGAGCGGGGCTCTAATTGCATTTGTTCCGCCTGTGTCGATTAATGACCGTTCGTTGCATTGGGTTCTATAGTCAGGTCATAGACCTACTTGTCCCGATCATATACTTGCTTATGGGAGCGGGAAGACTTGTTTCTCTCTTGTCATGGGTTCCGGCTCTTTTCGGACCGGCTTTTTAGGTGGTTATATCTATTGGGTTGAGGAGGTCTAAGCACCATACTAAAGCCAGGCCTGCAGTGTTGGGGGCTTAGAGTCCGAGCTTGGATGAGGACCTGGACCCCTTGACAGGAGTGGAACGGGTTAGTCTTGCTTGTGCCGGGGTACAAGCAAGGCGTGTGTTTTCGGGACACCCAGCTGGGTATATTGATTCGCGAATCGCCATCAATTTGATGGTCCGACGTGACTATAATCTGACATCATAGTAGGAACTATGGAAGATGATAAAATGGTTCTGATTGCTTATCACCTGCTTGAAAGTAGTCTTGGTGCTTACATAAAATGGTCGGTTAATAAACTAATGATGACTGCTAATAAAAGAAATATAAGGATGCACATTTAGTAATGCTTCTTGCAGAGGCACCAAACCTACAAGCTAGTAAGCCTTGCATAATTCTTGGAGTCTTTTTTTTCCCTCCTGGTGGGTAAGTCTTGCGGAGTACAATTGAGTACTCAGGGTTTGTTCTACTTGTTTCAGGTGACATGTGCTGACAAACTGACACTTATATGTGAAAACCTCCTGGTGGGCTCAGCGAGGATTTCCTTTACGATGCGGAGTAGAGTTTATTTAATAAAAATCTCACTAAAAGTTTTATAAAGAAAATACTTGTAATTTGTTACTATTTTATGTTTACAAAAGTTCATCATGTTAATGTTTAACTTATTATTAAATGGTTTCATTTTCGCTGAACTCTGATAACATTTTATATTCTGTTGTCGTAATTAAATAATGAATTACTCTGATGTCGTACTAAAAGTGATGTAAGAAATGACAAGGATGTTGTAAGCTTTACTCTCTCATTTATGATCTTGAGGTAAAAATATGGATTTTCAAGTTCTCCCTTGGGGTGTGCTCGATGGAATCACATGGTTTAATGCACTTCCTTGGATATTTAGTGTCTAATGGAAGACGAGTACTCTTGAGAGGGCTTTAGATTAGGAGGTTCTACCACATGCAATCACTCAAAGCAATGCACTTGGATGCTCTTAATTCTCACAAAATGATGAATCAATCAAGTAGGATGAGTGAGAGAGAGATGGCTATGCTCACTAGGATGTATTCTTAATAGAAATGGTCAAGAGAGTGAGCAAGAGCCAGCCACATGACTTAAATAGGGAGCTCCTTCGAAAAGAGCCGCTGGCCTCCTATCTGCACTACTTCCATGATGTGACTGGACGCGCCGGTCAGATTGACCGGACGCACCAGCCTCAGCGTTCGATCTCCGATCACCGTCCACATGTCCCCTCGGTTTAACGTCCACCGTGCGATCTCAACGGCTAGCTCAGTTGCGCCAACGGTCAAGTGATGATCGGATGCACTGCTACAGCGAACGGACTCGGCCGCCCAGCGTCCGATCCCGCGCGCGCTCGTGCACCAAGTGTAGACTAGACGCGCTGCTCTACTTCACCTGACGCCACGCCTCCTCACGTCAGATCACATCTAGAGAGGTTCAAGAGCACGTTTTGCGTGACCTGATGCGTCCGCTCGCGTGCGACCTGATGTTGGCCAGTGTCCGGTCCACCCAGGCCATGCCCAATGCATTGCATCAGCGTACGTCATCCCTGACCGGACGCAGGCCCTATGTGTCCGGCCATATTTACTGTGCAGCGTCCAATCGTGAGCCAGACAGAGCCCGAGCACACCAACTCCACTAAAATTAACTGGACGCACCCAGCGCCGAGTTCGATCATCACGTGACCAGAGTCCGATCAGTGAAAAACAACACCTTCTCTTCACCAACTTCGTCATCCTTGATTAAATGTGCTAACCACCAAGTGTTTCACCTTGTGCACGTGTGTTAGCATATTTTCACAAAACATTTTCAAGGGTGTTAGCACTCACTAGAATCTAAATGCATATGCAATGAGTTAAAACATCTAGTAGCACTTTGATAACCGCATTTCACGATGAGTTTCACCTCTCTTAATAGTACGACTATCTATCCTAAATGTGATCACACTCGCCAAGTGTCTTGATCGCCAAACTAAAAAGCTCCTATTAATATCACCTTTGGCTTGAGCTTTTTGTTTCTCTTTCTTCTTTTTCAAGCCCGAGCACTTAATCATCACCATGGCTATTACCACCATTATCATTGTAACGCCCCGATCTGGGAAGACGACTAAGACCCACTCTACACATTGACTGAACCACACCTCCTAATTAACTATCTTGCACTTTCGTCCTCGCTTCGCGCAAAATAACCGATCTGAAGTTAATAGCCTCCCAGGGTCCGGGCTTTTAAGTTGGTTCAGTTCCTCCTCACGTTCCGATGTGGGACTAATGTCCTGTAGCTACAGTGCCTCTTGCTGCTATAGTATCATCAACCCAAGCTACAGTGCTCTCCCATTCAGCCCAGCCCATCAGACCGTCTCAATTTGGCCCATTTAGCGGTGTCTCACAGTCATGACCTTCATCATTAGCTCCACCACTTGAAAATGTACTACCTATCTCATAATCACTAGAGGAATAGGTTAGCACTTAGGGTTTCATCAATTCACCAAAATCAAACTAGAGCTTTCAAGAGTACCATTTTAAGCAACAAGTAAATTTCTTGTATGGCCACATTAAACCTCAATATTGCTTCAAGATTTTAGAGTGCTTATTTTAAGCAACAAGTAACTCTTGTGTGGAGAAAAAATAAATCTTAATATTGCTTCAAGATTTTACGGTGCTCATTTTAAGTGCTTCAAGATTTTGCTTCCAATCTTACTAAAGTTACGTGGCAAAAATAAACATTAATATCCCAATAAATTTCTTGAGCGGTGAAACTAAACCATGATTTTGCTTTAAAATTTTTTAGTGTTTAATTTTAAGGTCTTGCAGATAATCAGGGAGGGTGGGATGCACTTCTATACTTAGCGTTAAGAAACAATGGCGGACATGATGTATGTGTAATCTCAATATGCAATTATGCATCCTTGTTGTGCCTAGGGTCAGGACATCCATCTGTCCAGACGCCTCCTTGTTGTGCCTGCGGACGGGCGGCTCAGGCAATTGCAGCGGTCCGTCCCGTGACTCCCGTCCGGACATTTCAACGGTTCAACTCTACCAATCAGGATTGTTCTGCCGCCCCTGCACGTCTCTCCCATTCCCCTCTCCCCTCCAAGGCTCCATGGCTCTGCCCCCTCGCTCTCTAACTTGCGCAACAAATTCATGATGGCACGCCACCTCCTCACCGTCCTCCTCATGGTGTTGCTCCTGCTCTCACTCACCCGCTCAGACTCCACCTCGTCACTACATGCTACCACCGCGCATGATGAGCTCTGCCTCTAGGGCTTCCCAAGCGGCCTTGTAGCCTATAAAAAAATCCTACACAAGCCACTAAGCAAACTTGTTAGAATAACAAACGGCGTAAAAGCGAGTTTTGCTTAGCCTACGGTTGTGATGCAAGTCTCTTATCCACAGGTCTAGTAGATTATGATCTCTAGTTCACACAAGGGCTAAGTCACTAAACTTACACTAGTGAGCAAGCTAACAACTACTAGCAAAGGCTACCACTAGAGCTACACAAGATAATCTAGTAAATGTAAATCAAGAGAGAGGATTGTGAATCTTATACCGACGGTGGAGTGAAGATGTTGCCAATCACCAAGATGATATACAATCAATCAATATTGACAACAACACAATATGAAGACCAATCACCGGGAGACAAGAGACACAATATTTTTGTTCACCCGGTGTTCACTTGTGCACCGACAAGCTACATCACTGGTTGTGTCGACCAACACTTAGATGGTTTTTTGGTGTGACCCTCAAGTCACTTGCCCCTCAAGGCACGCCCCGCAAGGCACCGCAAGACACCACTCTCAAGTGAGGTAACTCAATGACACGCGCAATGTAATAGAGTTGCTTTTGGCACTCCGTCGAGGAAAGCACAAGAACCTCTTACAATCAACCGGAGGTGGCCAAGAACAATCTCCTTCTCTTGCCAACGCCTCCAACAATCAACAAGCCGGCTAGGAGCGGTACTCTCCAAGAGTAACAAGAAATCCACCGGCTTAACCACCCACAAGTGCCACTAGATGCCCTTAAGCTATGCAATGCACTTTGGGATCACTCAATCTCACTTTTGATTTGCAATCAAGCAAGAGAGATGAGTGGGAGGGAGAAGCTCTAGCTCAAAGGATGCACAAGAGTGTTAGAAATCACCAGCGACCTGTAACACCACAGGTGTTTGGCTTCCTTAAGTGCATTGCATTTCTTGAGCATTAACATTAATCATCTCATTCATGAGTGGGAGCATCATTCATTTCATGCATGAGCTTATAATATGTGGAACATGCTTTGGAAACATTGCCACATATGTTATATTTCATGTGAAGTAAGAAGTGAGTAGTGTGCAACACACAAGTACCTTAGGTGCAATTTCATTTGGAAACATGCTAACCACTTTAGTGTAACATAATTAGCAAGTGTTATGCAACACACTCATGCAACATGTGCAACATGAGCTTGCAACATTTGGGTGGAATATTGATTTGCTTGTTTCAAAGTGTGTGACACTAGGAATTTCATGTAACCAATATATAGAGTGGCTAATTAGGTCTCATAACACCTTAATTATATTTAGGGAAAGTAGTGGAGCAATGTTCATGTTGATCAAAATTCCCAAATTGCCCTTCCAAATGTTGTTGACTAAGTGTGAACCCCTAGAGTGATCTGGTTTGACCAATTAAAAAGTCTAGCTTAGAGACCTTGCATGGAGGAGCACCCCTAATCAAAGTTGTAGGGAATTTTATGGGGAACAAAAGTCTCAATATGACCATCTCATGAAACTGGCCAGAACATGCTCAAAAATGGCCCACAAGTCAGCTAGAGGGGCTGTCTCAACACTTAGAATTTTTCTAAGTCTCAAAAGTGTCCCTCCAGTTTTACAGTGACCTACTTTGGAAGCTTGTAGTTTGCAAACCAGGCCAAACCAGCTTCCACTCATGTTGACAAACTTGTGGCCCTCATGTAGCTCTACAACATTGTCAACATCACCATCACCTAGTTCTAAATGGTTTAGGAGATATGGTGCCTGGAAAAATGGGTTTCAGTCGGTTAGTTAACTGAAACTCGGTTTCAGTTTCTGGGTACCTCACTTCAGGGCCCTGTATATCACTAACCAAGCCGAACCAGTCCCTGATCTCTCTTACCAACTTGTAGTCCTTGCATAGGGCTACGACTTTGCTAATTGGAGATTTCACTAATTCGAGCTCGTTTATGAGTTAATCAACATCAAACATTCGCTGTCAGACCACCACGTCGGGCTCCATTCAGTCGGACAAACAGCTACGCTATCGTGGCGGTCGTGTAGAGCAAAGGGGGCTGCATGGCGCTCGTGCCCTGTCGTCGCCTCCACGTCGCAAGCACACGCGCGGGCGTGAAGTCGGAGCCGACACCTCAACCCCCACCACTCGCGCTCACCATTCCCTCCCTCTCTGCTTCCTCCTCTGCGCGCGGGCGGTGACCGGAGAAGCGAAACAGCGACCGCGTTCGAGCCATTCTCCCAAACCGCAGCTCCATTGGCCAAACCGTCTAGACCACCGCACCACCGTGAGCCCCTCCACCTCCTCGTCCTCATCGAACCATCTCTGTCGCTTCAGGTGAGCTACACCACGAAGGCGGCTCCACCGGGCCGCCATGTCCGCCGCCGTCGAGCTCGCACGTGGCCATGCCATTCGGGCCCCTCCCTATCCTATCTCCTCCATGCTGTAGGTACAGTTAGGTATGCTGAAGCTCGTAGGGTAGGCAAATTGAGCCGGGATGCCGGCGACTCGTCGGAGTTGGTCGAGCCACGGCCGCACACCGCCATGACCGCTGCCATCCTCTCTGGTCGCCATAATCATAGCAGTTGAGGGTACCCCTAGGTGCGCGAGGTTGAGGTGAACGCGCTGGTACCGTAGCTTCACCGGAGCTGCCGCCGTCGGCGAGCTATCGCTGTCGCCTTTCTTTTCCCCTCTGTTTCCCTCGCTGACCGTGGGGTCCCCTGGTCAGGCGCGCGCGTGCGCGGGCGGGAGGCCGGCCGCGGGCCGTGCAGTGGAAGCGGGCTGTACCGCATGGATTGGGCCGCGTCAGTTCTCCCAGGCCGACCCGGTAGCAGGGTTTTGATTTTAGTTTTTGTTTTCCTTTTTATATTTGCCACAGATTTTAAGTAAGATTTGATAAAATGTAGATCTAGGGTTTTACTTGTCCAAAAAAATTATGAGATAAATTTTGTTAGGATCTACATGGTGTGTAGTATTTTAGAAAAATATGAATTGGTTATGTGATGTTTAGTTTCTGGGAGATTTAAATAGGTTTTTGAAATGTGTTTTAGATTGCATGCAAACTTGTTTAAATAATATCTTGAGTTTCAGTGTTCCAAAAATTATGAAATTTGGTGGGTAGGCTAATTTATACTTGCTCTAGCTTTGGTAAAAATTTGGACAGTAGTGCTTAAGTACTTTTCAAGTTATAATGCTATCTTGTTAATTTAGGAAATACTTAAATGGATTTTAGTAATTTTCTACATGTGCAATGTTCTTATAACTTTTTGGAGAATGTCTTGGTACCCTAAAGTGTCCAAGAAAATTAGGAAATCTGTTGTTTGACACTTTTTACTATGATTTGTTAGTTATACAAAAATCAGCCTTTTGGGCTTGTGAATTTTGTTTAGGGAGTTTCTTTAAATAATTTTAGTTCAAATTTTTACAGTGGTCTCTTTTTGGTTCATAGAGCATCCTGTAATTTTTGTAGAATTTTAGGAGCAGTTTACATATATGTTTAAAATTCCACTTAATTACTTAAGTAAATTAAGAAATGAGTTAAATAAATATTTTAGGTAGGCACACCTTACTTTCTGGTGTTGTTGTGACCTATGTGAACTTGTGGTAACATTAGTTTGGTCTTAAGGGATGTTTTCCACATAAATAAATATTTAATCTTTGCAATTCTAGGTTTTCTGGACAGCTGGTAGTATCTTTGGGTTTGGCCTTTGATAAAAGTGTTTGCTGGAAAACTTGTAAATACCAAAGTTGTAGTAAACTTGATAAACTAGCTTGTGTCAAAATTTGGGAGCATTTGGCTTAGTAGTTTGGGAGTTATTGCTGTTTAAAGTGACAGTCCAGAATTGGCTACTCTCTGTTTAGAGAGGACAGATTCTGGAACTTGGGAAATTCGACATGGAAAACTTAGGAATTTAAGGTTGATCTCTGAAAATGGTTTGTAGGTCATTTCATAAGCTTTCTAGATTGTCTTAGATCATATCTTTTGGAGTTAGGAATCTTCAGTTATGTTAGAATTTTTGAGCTGCTGTCCAGAATGTCTTACTGTGGTATTTTGGTGTTGGATGTGGTAACCTAAGTAATGCTACTCTTGTAATTGTTTGGTGCTAGGGCCTTAACCGAGGAAGAACAGCTATATCTTAGGTTGGGTAGATTAGGTAAGTACTTCTCCACCAGAGAAGAGATTTGCACGTATTGATGAAGTGACTTGAATAGAGTACTTTTATTGCTGAAATGCATTTCATTCCGAGCATGTTGCACCCATTATGCATCCATGATAATTATTGTGCACTCATGCAATAGGTGTTCCGGAGGGGGTAACGCTCCTCGAATTCGAGCAAGTGACTCCGGAGGAAATCCAGGACCAGCCGGAGCAACCAGAGGAACCAACCGGCGGAGAAGTTCCCGCAGAAGACCTGCCTGAGTGTCCCGACCACCGGCCCTCGATCTTTCTGAAAGGCAAGCCCCGGTGCATGCTGAACCCATCATTTTATAAATCTATCTTGAGTACTTTTAATTGTTTAATGCATTAAGTTATAGGAGTTGTATGAAAACAATTGTTGCATTATACCTGTCCTTGCCCAGATATTGTACTTAAATCCTAATTTAGGTTTAGGCACGTATCAATGCTTAGCCCTGCTTAGTACGGTAGAAGTCGGGTGATTTCCAGTCATCCACGAGATGTAGGAAGGAGTCACGAGTGGCTTTATGGCTATCGTGGATGGAACCATGCTTTAAAATGAAATTGAGACCTGGCGGGAGTTCGATAGTACAGCCGCAAGACACTTCACGTCTTGGGTGTGGAGCTATGCCCGTCTGAGTCGTTTAAGGACCGATTCGCTGTACGTCCTTGAGTCATGTTGAACGCAGTCTAACACTTAGTTGGCCGGATAAGTCGTTCTGACCGCGAAGCCGAGTAATTTGATTCTGGCCGAGAATCGAATGGTAGGTTGCTTCTTGGAGGAGAGAAAGGATGTGCTTGGGGACATTGGCGTGAGACCAAGGGGGGGTTAGAGTCCCTATCACCTGGCAGAGTGTCGCCCTTGGGGTCACGACATCATTTGGACCCACGATTCCTGAATCATATGAAAAGGTGGCTTGTGCGACCCTGGCAGGGGCCTGCGCGGTGAGTGTTAGAAATACCCCTCTAGCTGGATAGGAATTCGATTCGAATCGCCGTCGCTCCCGGTTAGTGAGCACTTGACTTGAGCAGCGGCAACGTAGATCTCATTAAATGAACAGGTGGTTAAGGGAATGATACAATGTTGCCATAATTCATACCTGCTCTGGATATAATAATAATAATTGTTTGATTATAATCAAGTGCATGCTTAGTACAGGTGCAAAGATAGATGACAGGTAAATGCTAAAAATAACTGCTAGTACAGGTTATAAGAGTTTCAATTACTTATGCCTTTATGCAAAATGTGATGTCAGCTAGCCTCTTGTGTAAGTCTTGCATAATCCTTGATGTCATCTTATTTCTGGTTTTTGACGGGTAAGTCTAGCTGAGTACATTCCAGTACTCAGGGTTTATTCCCTCCTGTTGTAGATGATATGCTCTATCAAGGCTTCTGCAAAACTTGTCTTCACCCTGCGGGTGACGAAGACTAGATCACTAGGGCATGATCATCTTTTATGTACTTTCCTGATGCTTTTGCGGGTTGTTGATCAACAAGACTGGCAGTAGTTAAACAACTGGTGTGTGTATGCTTCCGCTACTTTATAAACTTGGTTTGTAATAATTGCGACTCCGTGTGTGTAAACTTATTCGAAACTATTTGTGAAATGTAACGTATGATGTTGTATGTTGAATGATGCGATCTTGGTTGTAAGCAAGTTGGTTTGAAATCCTTCGTGGTTTCGATTGACTACCGGGATTATATGGGCTCAAGTTCGAAAATTTGAGCGCTTCGGTGCTTGTTTTTGTACTTGTGCTCTTATAATTTGGTCGGTTCTGTTACACGACCTCCCCAAGGGCCGACCAATAAGTATTTATAAGCATCCCAAACAAATAGAGCCATTGTACCCCTTCACTAGGTCCTTTTCGGGATTACCGAACGCGCCGGTCGAAACTGACCGGATGCACTGCACCGCGTTCGATCGCCCTGCGCCGTCCACGTGTTCTCCCAAATTCAACTGCGACCGCTCGATCCTCCAACGGTCACTGCGCGCCAACGGTCAAACGCAATCGACTGGACGCGACGCTCAAACGACCAGACGCGCCGATTGCCCAGCACCGCGTGCCCACGAAGCATCGACCGGACGCAGTCTAGCCAACGACCGGACGCAACAGTGTCAGCATCCGATTGGAGTCCAGTAAGCTCTCTCAATGACTGGACACGTCCGATCACGTGTGACCGGATGCGCCGCGCGTCTGATCAGCTTTACGCCATGCGCTACACTTCTGGGTGCCCGACCAAACGCGCCAGTCCCACGAGTGACCGGACATGCCAGTGCGAAACCCTAACACCCACGCGCCTGACTGCTACGTTGAACTAACCGGACGCGTCCGGTCAAACCGTGACCGCGTCCGGTGCAGCGTCCGGTCACCTATGTGACCTCCGTTCGCCTCCGTTTGTTTTTCGACTTCCGACGTAGTGAAAAATAGGCATTTCAACTCCTCGAAAACGCCTGAATCCCACGCTCGCAAGCTCGGCGGGAGGGAGAGAGAGACCCAAACCCTTCTCTACCGCTCAAACTCCATCACCTTCGCAAATGTGCCAACACCAACAAGTGATCACCACCTTGTGCACATGTGTTAGCATTTTCATAATCATTTTCAAAGGTTTTCCAGTTAGCTCACTAGGCCCTACATGCAATGCACTTCATGAATTCACCTAGTGGCACCCGTGCGTCAAATAACCGATAAGACTTCACCTCTTAATAGTTCGGCTATCGATCCTAAACCACTCACACCCTCTATGGTGTCTTGAGTGCAAAACAAAATGGCCTTATGGTTATACCTTTGCCTTGAGCCCATTTTGTTTTTCCAAAAGATATGATCCACTTCATATCATCACATGACCGTCTCGTTCCGTCGACCTTGACTTCACTTGCTCTTCACCGTTGCATCGGTCTGTCGGCGCCAAGTCTTGCTCAAGCTTCACCATCGCATGGTCCTTCGCTTCGAAGCCTCAACTTGCCCTTCACCTTCACAACTGGTCCATCGAGCCAAGCATCATCTCGGTCTTCATCATCTTGGTCACATGAGTTAATGTCATGTCTCATATTCAATGACCACCTTTATCTAAATCATCCACTTAGATACAAAGGTTAGTCCTAGGTTTCATCAATTAGCCAAAACCAAACTAGGGACTTTCAATCTCCCCCTTTTTGGTAATTGATGATAACCCTCACAAAGATGATTTTGATAATAAAAGTTTTGAACTTGTCATACTTGTCCAATCATTTTGCTCATAAGTAAAGTTTGGACAATTATCACAAGCTCGGTTTTGGTAGCATTAGCTCTCCCTACATATGTGCATAGAGTTTGGATTAAAAGCTTTGCACATATGCATGGATAGAAGTGTTGAGAGAGTAATTCTACCAAAATGATGCTAAGATGTAAGAAATGGACCTTTGAAGCGTGATACCAATCGGAGTTGCCTTTTACACCATCCTTAGCATCATGAAGTAACTAGACATCCATCAAAACTCAAGAACCCCGTGAGATCAACATTATATTTAAGGGTTCTTGGACCACTTGTAACGCTTTAGGCACGTCTAGATACCACAAGTAAACTATTCCTATGCATGCTAGTAGATCATTTCATCATTCAAGTTCTATACTAGCATTGCACCACACAAGCATGTATATTGAATTTAAATACATGTGCAATGAGCAAGTCATATGAGAATGCACAAACAAATACAACAACTTTGTTTATAAGCTTGCTCCCCCTACTTGTGTGCATCAAAATTTTATTTACCCCTTTATCATGTTGAATCATCTTTTTCTCTCCCCATTTATCAACAACTTACCCAAAAATGGGATCAAATTGTGGAGAGAAAAACAACGTTTGATGGAGTAGGTTAAAATTTATCAAATTTGGTTCAACCTAGAACACTTGCCAAAGATATTTAATTCAATTTGAACCAAAGACAAGCTTCTTCACACCTCATAATAAGGGTTATCTTGCCTATGTTGAATTAAACACTTATAGCAAATCTTCTAGATTCAACACTAGGTTTGCAAGCTCACAAATATGTCATATGTCACAACTAGATCAAAACAAGCATAGAAGCAATAGTGGTAACATATATCCATCAAATTCATTTGATTTATCATGAATGCTCATGCATACCACTTATTATGTCTACATGCTCTAGCAAGTCCTTAGCATAGGATGAATGGCATGTCAATCAACTGTACCTTGCAATGTCGAAGGAGAGGCATGTCAATAAGTGGGTGAGGTGCATTCAACTCATGTTTGAGAAATCAAGAATGTTCAACTCATTCCTTAGCTTGTAAAACCTCTTTTCATCAAGTGGCTTGGTGAGAATATCGGCAAGTTGATTATCGGTGCCAACACTTTTAATGGCAATATCTCCCTTTTGTTGATGATCTCTAATGAAATGATGCCTTATGTCAACATGCTTTATTCTTCCATGTTGAACCAGGTTTTGTGTCATCTTGATTGTACTTTCATTATCACATAGCAATGGCACATTCTTGAAATTGAGGCCATAATCCTTCAAAGTTGATTTCATCCATAGCAATTGTGCACAACAACTCCCCGCACTCACATATTCAGCTTCGGTGGTAGAGATTGCCACACTATTTTGTTTCTTTGAGGACCATGACGCAAGTGATCTTCCAAGTAATTGACATGTGCCACTTGTGCTCTTTCTATTGATCTTGCAATCCCCATAGTCGGACTCTGAATATCCAATCAATTCAAACTTTAACCCCTTGGGATACCATAGTCTAACATCTCTTGTTTGCTTCAAGTACCTCAATATTCTCTTTGCGGCCGTGAGATGACTCTCTCTAGGTGAGGCTTGATATATAGCACACATACAAACACTAAACATGACATCCGGCCTTGATGCGGTGATATAGAGTAGACTTCCAATCAAAGACCGATATTCCTTTTGATTCACCATTTTGCCATCAAGACCACTATCCAAATTTCCATTTGTACCCATTGGAGTTAAAATTGGCTTTGCATCTTGCATTCCAAACTTATTCAACATGTCCCTTATGTATTTCCCTTGACTCACAAATGTTCCATTCTTCAATTGCTTGACTTAGAGACCAAGGAAGTAGCTAAGTTCACCAATCATAGACATTTCAAACTATTTGGCCATCATAGCACCAAATTCTTCACAATAAGCTTGATCGGTTGATCCAAAGATGATGTCATCAATATATATTTGCACTATGAATAGATCATTCCCAATCTTCTTGGTGAATAGAGTTATATCAACCTTGCCCATCTTGAATCCCTTAGAGAGAACAAAATCCTTTAGCCTCTCATACCATGCTCTAGGTGCTTGCTTTAAGCCATATAAAGCCTTCTTCAACTTGTACACATGGTTGGGTTTCTTGTCATCTTCAAATCTGGGAGGTTGCTCAACAAAGACTAACTCATTGATGATTCCATTGAGAAATGCACTTTTAACATCCATTTGATATAGTTTGATGTTGTGTGCACAAGCATAAGCCAATAGAATCCTTATTGCCTCCAATCTTGCCACGGGAGCATATGTCTCATCATAGTCAAGACCTTCTACTTGAGTGTAACCTTGAGCAACTAGTCTTGCTTTGTTTCTCACCACAATGCCATCTTGATCTTGCTTGTTTTTGAACACCCACTTGGTTCCAATCACATTGTAGTCATTTGGCTTTTCTACCAATTCCCAAACATCATTTCTTGTGAAATTGTTAAGTTCTTCTTGCATAGCCATGATCCAATCGGCATCCCTTAAAGCTTCTTCTATTTTCTTTGGTTCTATGGTTGACATAAATGATGCATGCTCATAAAACATAGTCAATCTTGATCTTGTTTGCACACCACTTCTAATATCACCAATAACACTATCAATGGGGTGATCTCTTGCAATATGTTGTGGTTGGAGTACTTGCACTTGATTGCTTGAGCTTGGTTGATCACTTGATGTATCTCGAAGAGATGAACTAGCACTATGATCTTGCACTTGAGAGTCATTAGCTAGCTTGAATGGAGAATTGAGCACTTGATCTTTATCATCATCTTGAATATCAATTACTTGCTTTGCTCTAATGTTCTCAATGTCCATGTTCTTCATTGCTTCCACCAATTAAGTTCCACCAACATCATCTAGATTCTCTTCTTCATCTTGTGACCCATTGGTTTCATCAAATTGCACATCATGGACTTCTTCTAGAATGCCACTTAAATTGTTCCAAACTCTATAAGCTTTACTTGTAGTTGAATAACCAAGTAGGAACCTCTCATCACATCTCTTGTCAAACTTTCCCAATCTAGTGTCCTTCTTCAAGATATAGCATTTGCAACCAAACACTCTAAAGTAAGAAATATTTGGCTTTCTTTCATAAAGTAGCTCATATGGGGTCTTCTCTAGCAATGGATGATAATATAGTCTATTGATATAGTAGCAAGCGGTATTGATTGCTTCATCCCAAAATGATTGACTCACATTGTACTCATGAAGCATTGATCTAGCCATATCAAACAATGTTCTATTCTTTCTCTCAACTAGGCCATTTGATTGTGGAGTGTACTTGGCTGAGAATTGATGTCCAATGCCATAGTGATCACAAAGTTCTTCAATTCTTGTATTCTTGAACTCACTTCTATTATCACTTCTCACTTTCTTGATTCTAATCTCAAACTCATTGTGAACTCTAGTGAGAAAGGTCTTGAAGATGTCAAACACTTCACTTTTGTCACTAAGAAAGAATACCCATGTGAATCTTATGAAGTCATCCACTATGACAAAACCATACTTATTACCACCTATGCTTGAGTATGTTGTTGGGCCAAATAGATCCATGTGCATGAAATCAAATGCTTTGCATGTGCTCATTGTACTCTTCTTTGGATGTGAGCTTCCAACTTGCTTCCTGGCTTGACATGCACTACAAAGCTTATTCTTCTCAAATTCAACATCTTTCAAACCATTGACAAGATTGTGAGTTGTAAGCTTCTTCAATTCTTTCATTCCAACATGACCAAGCCTTCTATGCCAAAGCCAACCCATGCTTGATTTGGATATTAAGCAAGTTGTCAAAGAAGTTTCTCTAGAATTGAAGTCAACTAGGTAGAGATTCTCATATCTAAAGCCCTTGAATGCCACATTTGAACTATCCATACTAATGACTTCCACATCATCAACTCCAAAGATACATTTGTAACCAAGATCACATATTTGTGCCACGGATAGAAGATTGAAATCCAAGCTTTCAACTAGCAACACATTGGAGATACTCATGTCATTTGATATTGCAATCTTACCCAATCCAATAACCTTGCATTTCTTGTTATTGCCAAATGTGATAGAATCAACACCACTATCATTGTCATTGATTGAGTCAAACATTCTTGATATACCGGTCATGTGTTAAGTGCACCCACTATCAATAATCCAATGCCTTCCTCCGGCTTTGTAATTGACCTACAAGCAAATCAATGAAGCTTAGGTACCCATTTTTGCTTGGGTCCTTGTAGATTAGTAACTAAGCTCTTTGATACCCAAATAGCCTTCTTCTTTGTGCCAACAATGGGTGTACCAATAAACTTAGCTTGCACACCCTTCACACTCTTAGTAAGCACATAGCAAGAATCAAAAGGTATAACATTAACAAGTTTCTTGCTTTGGTTCTTTTTATTGCAATTATGCTCTAGGTGCCCAACTTGCTTGCATCTTTTGCAAAACTGACCATTGCCCTTCACAAAGCTAGGCTTTGGAGTTGCAAAGGCCAACTTGCCTTTCTTGGGGGTGTAGCCCAATCCCTCTTTGTTAAGAGAGAACCTTTGGCTACCCAAGCACTTAAGCAAGCGGGCCTCACCACCATAGGCCTTTCCTAGGGCGTGAGTGAGCTCATCCACCTCTCTTGAGAGTCTCATTCTCAACCATTAGTGAGGCATCACAAGTAAAACCATCACTAGTAGTGGAGGTAGAGTCGGTGGTGGTGGATGAAGAGCTACAAGAAGGGTTAGCATTTGATGTGATGATAGGTTCATAAGAGGATTCATCAATTATATCACATGTAACACCTATATCACATGATACAACAACCTCCTTCTTTGCTTGTTGCTCAAGTAGCAATGAGTGAGCTTTTTCAAGCTTGGAATGAGCCTTACCAAGATCCTCATGTTCTTTCACTAGACTCTCATGAGTGGTCTTAAGCTCACTAATAACTTTCTCAAGTATTGCTACTTTTATTGAAAGCTTCTTACACTCCTTGTTCTTGGCAATAGCTATGTCTCTAGTTTGTTGCATCAAGTCAAATAGTTATTCTTTAGTTGGTTCATCATCATCATTTTCATTATCACTATCATGAACATATTCCATTTCACTTTCATCATCACTCTCATCATATAATACCTTAGTTTCTTTGGCCATGAAGCATGAAGAGGATGAACCAAATAGTGATGGCTTCTTGTTGATAGCAATGGAAGCAAAAGCCTTGTTGGATGATTCTTCTTCTTCTTCATCACTTTCCCAAGTGATCACATAGGCACCATTCTTGCCTTTCTTGAATGTCATCTTGGTCTCTCTCTTCTTCTCAAACTTGTCCTTCTTCTTCTTATCATAAGGACATTCCGCTTGAAGGTGCTCGGTGCTATCACAATTGAAGCACTTCCTTTGTGACTCCTTGCTCTTGAAGTTATCATTCCTCTTCTTGAAGCCTCTTCTTTTGATAAATATTTTGCCAATATTCTTGACAACTAGAGCAAGTGCATCATCATCAATTTTCAATTCTTCATCTTCTTCGTTGTCATCTTCTTCTTGAATTGAAGCTTTGCCCTTTGAGGAGGTGGCCTTGAATGCCACGGTCTTCTTCTTATTTTCTTCCTCCTTCTGATCAACATCTTGATCATACTTGTCAAAGGTCAATATCTCTCCAAGCAAATCATTGGGCTTCATTGTTTCAAGTCCATCTCTTTGTAGCATCATGATCAACATTTTGAATCTTCTTGGTAAGCTCAACAAGAACTTGTGGCAAAAATCTTGGTCTTGTGTCTTGTGCCCTAGGCTCTTAAGATCATTCACAATGACTTGCAATCTATGAAACATCTCTAAGATTGTTTCTTCTTCTTTCATCTTGAAGTTCTCAAACTCACTCTTGAGCCCATATAGCTTGGCACTCTTCACAACCTTAGTGCCCACATATATTTCACTCAACCATATCCATACTTTATTTGCCAATTCTAAATCCTTGATGCCCTCAAATACTTTTATGTTAATACCATTGTAAAGTGTATTGAGAGCCATTCTATTGCATGTTCTATTTGCTCTATCTTCATCGGTGAGATGATCGGGGTCAATGATAGCAAAATCATTCTCGGTGACTTGCAAAACTCTCTCATGAATAGAACCAAGGTACATTGTCATTTTTCTCTTCCAATGAGCAAAAGAACTGACACCATCAAAGAACGGTGGCTTGCCCCCAACATGATTGAACACAATTTGAGCCATTTTTCACACCGAAGGATGTTAAGCCTTCATTAAAATGGTGACCATGGCTCTGATACCACTTGTAAGGTCCTAGATGGATAGAGGGGGTGAATAGCCTATAAAAAATCCTACACAAGCCACTAAGCAAACTTGTTAGAATAACAAACGGCGTAAAGCGAGTTTTGCTTAGCCTATGGTTGTGATGCAAGCCTCTTACCCACAAGTCTAGTAGATTATGATCTCTAGCTCACACAAGGGCTAAGTCACTAAACTTATACTAGTGAGCAAGCTAACAACTACTAGCAAAGGCTACCACTAGAGCTACACAAGATGTTGCCAATCACCAAGAGAGAGGATTATGAATCTTATACCGACGGTAGAGTGAAGATGTTGCCAATCACCAAGATGATATACAATCAATCAATATTAACAACAACACAATATGAAGACCAATCACCGGAAGATAAGAGACATAATATTTTTATTCACCTGATGTTCACTTATGCACCGACAAGCTACGTCACCGGTTGTGTCGACCAACACTTAGATGGTTTCTCGGTGTGACCCTCAAGTCACTTGCCCCTCAAGGCACGCCCCGCAAGGCACCGCAAGACACCACTCTCAAGTGAGGTAACTCAATGACACGCGCAATGTAATAGAGTTGCTTTTGGCACTCCGCCGAGGAAAGCACAAGAACCTCTTACAATCAACCGGAGGTGGCCAAGAACAATCTCCTTCTCTTGCCAACGTCTCCAAAAATCTACAAGCCGGCTAGGAGCGGTACTCTCCAAGAGTAACAAGAAATCCACCGGCTAAACCACCCACAAGTGCCACTAGATGCCCTCAAGCTATGCAATGCACTTTGGGATCACTCAATCTCACTTTTGATTTGCAATCAAGCAAGAGAGATGAGTGGGAGGGAGAAGCTCTAGCTCAAAGGATGCACAAGAGTGTTAGAAATCACCAGCGACCTCCTCAAGGGCCAGCCAATAAGTATTTATAAGCATCCCAAACAAATAGAGTCGTTGTACCCCTTTCACTAGGTCCTTTTCGGGACGACCGGACACGCCGGTCGAAACTGACCGGACGCGCTGCACCGCGTTCGATCGCCCTGCGCCGTCCACGTGTTCTCCTGAATTCAACTGCGACTGCTCGATCCTCCAATGGTCACTGCGCGCCAACAGTCAAACGCAATCGACCGGACGCGCCGCTCAAACGACCGGACGCGCCGATCGCCTAGCACCGCGCGCCCACGAAGCATCGACCGGACGCGCTCCAGACAACGACCGGACACGACAGTGTCAGCGTCTGATTGGAGTCCAGTAAGCTCCCTCAACGACTGGACGCGTCCGATCGCATGTGACCGGACGCGCCGCGCGTCCGATCACCTTTACGCCACGCGCTACACTTCTGGGTGCCCGACCGAACGCGCCGGTCCCGCGAGTGATCGGACGCGCCGGTGCGAAACCCTAACACCCGCGCGCCTGAATACTGCGTTGAACTGACCGAATGCGTCTGGTCAAACCATGACTGTAACAGAACCGTCCAAATTATAAGAGCACAAGTATAAAAACAATCACCGAAGTGATCAAATTCTCACACTTATGCCCATATAACTTCGGTAGTCCAATGAAATCACGAGAGATTTCAAACCAACAAACATACAAGCCAAGATCGTAGTGATTCAACATAACAAGTCACATGTTACAACTGTTTCACAAGTAATTCAATATACATCGGAGTTCAACATAGTTATTAATTTATATTGAAAAGTAGCGGATGCAAAGTAATTTGAAACTAACATTATTCTTATTTCAAATACATGCCAGTACCACGGTCGACTTCCAACAAAAGCATTAGAGATAAGGTAAATAAGAAGGATCATGCCCGTGATCACACTCCGCCACTACGGTAGGAGTCAACCAACTCTTGCAGCCGCCATGATACATCACAACCTGCAACAAGTGGGGAATAAAACCCTGAGTACGAGAAGGTACTCAGCTGGACTTACCCGTCAGAAACCAGAAATAAGGTGACACCAAGGATCATGCAAGGCTGATATAAAGTGGGCTAGCTTGACAACATTTTACATAAAAGCTTAATATAGATGATCAATCATTAATGCTTAAGCATCAAGTTAATTATCATTAACCTATCATCTATATTAGAACCTGTACTAGAGCACTCACTTTATTAGGAGCAAACAATATTAACCATAGCAGGTATAAATTGAGGCAATCTTTCCATTGTGATCTAATTAACCATTTGTTTAATTTAATTGAATCTATGTTGCCGCTGCTCAAGTCAAGTGCTCACTAACCGGGAGCGATGACGATTCGAATCGAATTCCTATCTAGCTGGAGGGATACTTCTAACACTCACCGCGCAGGCCCCTGCCAGGGTCGCACAAGCCACCTTTCATACAATTCAGGAGTCGCGGGTTTGAATGATACCGCATCCCCAAGGGCAACACTCTGCCAGGTGATAGGGACTCTAACCCCCCCTTGGTCTCACACCAATGTCCCTAAGCACATCCTTACTCTCCTCCAAGATGCGACCTACCATTCAACTCCCGGCCTAAACCGAATTACTCGGCTTCGCGGTCGGAACGGCTTATCCGGCCAACTAAGTGTTAGACTGCGTTCAACATGACTCAAGGACGTACAGCGAATCGGTCCTTAAACGACTCAGATGGGGATAGATTCACACCCAAGACCTCCATGCCTTGTCGCTTCACTATCATCATCCCGCCCGGTCTTATTTCATTTTATTAACACATGGTTCCTTTCCACGATAGCAAATATAGCCAACCGTGCCATATATGAATATCCCTATATCTCGCAGGTGACAGGAAATCACCTGACTTCTACCGCTTAAAGTAGGGCTAAGCATCTACTCGATCCTAGTCTATGTAGGATTCAAGGATTCATATATCTGGACAAGGAATGATATAATGCAGCAAGGTTTTCAACCAACTCCTACCACTTAATGCAACAATACTTATAACATATATAGAATTAATTGCTTTGAAGGTAGGAGGCTTATAATGCTCCGGGGCTTGCCTGGGATCCGACTCAAGTTAGAGTTTGTCAGGTGAAACCTGCTTGGCGAGCATTCCCTCAATCTATCACTTGTCTGGTCCTTCTACCTTCGGGATGGATCCACCAAACACCATCTTCGGGTTTGGCTCCAACGCCATTTCCTTCACACGTTTCTTCTAGCGTACCTATATGAGATGCAAGATGCAAGTGCATGAACACATGGAAGTATAATGGACAATGCATCACATACAGTAAACAAGATCACACCACATTACACTCCACATGCATAGACACTTCATGTTGCTTAAATAAACATCACCCAACCTAATATAAAAGATGACAAGCATATTAGGCATGTCACACAAGTTTTCACAAGATCTCATGTGTATTAACTTAACTACCCTCAAGGCATAAGTCACACTTAACAATATACAAGCAAACAACTATAATTGGAATTGATCCATTTCTGGACAAGCAAACAGTAGCTTCATACTTCAATCATATCTGGAGTTTTATAAATCCAAATGACTTGAAAGAATACCTTATGGAAAGCTTATGAAATTCTATACATTTAATTTATAATCATCACAGCATGATTCCAAAGTTTAACATGTTGAATTTACACAAACACAGATACTGGTCTAACAAGACAGAGAGCAAGCAATTCTGTAACCTAAGTTTAAATAGCTATAATTCCTAAACCACATGGCCAAATACCACCAAATTTTAACAAAAGCTAGATATATAAATTATCTACAACTTTTGTATAAACAAGTTTCACAACAAAGTACATTATCATTAAGAACTTTGCCAAGTTTTTAAATCTGTCCAGAAACTTCATTTGCAAGAAATAATTATTAACTTATGTTGCAAACATATAATTGGACAAAACCAACTTTACCAACATTTCACACCTGACTAATGAACACCAGAAAACATAGTGTCCATTACTAAATAAATTCTTTTAATACATTTTCTTAATTCATTTAGATAATTAGGTGGAATTATGAACACCTACCAAACATGCACAATAAATTCTACCAAAATTACAGTGGCCTAAATATGCTCCCAATAGTCTAGTGTCTAAATTTCAAGCCATTTGGACATGTATATCAACCTCTATGAAAAAAAATAAATGGATATTGCAATAAATCATGTGAGAGCAAGTTAAACCTAAAACTCCATATTTTCTATGAACACAAGGCCCTAGCATGAATCAATATGATATATAAACATCACACTAAGCTAATGGAACAATATTTTCTATTTTATCAATTATATATTATTTACAAGCCATTTATCAAGCCATAAACAAGTTAAACCAATAACTTGATCATTCAGTAAGTAATGACCATGAAATTTATACCACAGTACATTCATATCATGGAAATACTACCATAAAAATTTCACATCATTTGGAGCCACACAACTTAAGATATAAAAATGACAAGCAATATAATGTAGATTTCCTTATTTATCAAGGCCAAATTAAAACCTTAAGAAAACAGTGAACAACTAGTGTGTTTGATATTTTTCCTAGCAAGTACATGTCATCATAAAATTAATAAAATAAGAATCACTATTTTTGGAGTTCTAAAACTCAAGGTATGGCTCTGGTCAAGTTTATAAGCATTTTAGAGCATTTTTAAAGCTTAAATAAAAACATCAGAAAACATCTATAAACATCTAACATATCATGACTCCACTGCATAGATCTTTTCTCAAGGTTTCCAAAAAGTCCATTTTTTCTATTTTTGGAATTACCTAGCATGGGATATGAATTTTAGAAGATTTAACAAAATTCTGAAATTCAAAATCAGAATTAGAACAACCCTAACTTTAATTTGCTAGGTGCACCCGGTTGTTTACCCTACTCATCCACTACTTAAACCGACATGTGGGACCCAAAGTTCACCCGGGCCCGCTTGTCATCCACCGGAGAGAGACAGAGAGGAACGGCGCGGTCTTCTTCTTCATGCCGACGGCAGAGCAGGGGAGGGCGGGGTCGGCCCGGTCTGCGACGATGGAGTCGCCGGTGGCGATGGTGAAGGCGACACGAGCACCCGTGTGCCTACCCGCACCTGTGCAGGATTGAATCATGGTCGGAGATGGACCGAGGCCTCCTGGCCACACGAGCAGGCGGTTCAGTGGCGGCCGCGCTAGCGGCGCCGGCCATCCGGCGGCGCTGGCCCGCCGTGGTTGCACGCGGGAGCTGGAATGCAATGAGGCGAAGGCAGTGGAGCTCGTGGTTGTGGCTGTGGTGACTCGAGGTGGCTCAGCCACGTACGTCGGCGGCCAAGCTCACAACATCGCCGGCGGTGGGGCGCTCCGGCGATTCCGGTGGCTACCTTGACCAAGGGAGGGGTGCGGGAGGTGTCGCGTCACTCGGAGAAGATGGTGCCACGCACGGCTAAGGACGAGGAGGTGTGGAGAAGTGGATTGGGTGGCGGCTCGGAGCTCCATGGGCGGCCATGGCGGGCGCGCGCTCCCGTGACGACAGAGCGAGGCGAAGGCGGAGGCGAGCTCAGGGACGAGGGAGGGGATTCAGACGTCTGCCCTTGAGGGCGTAGAGGCATGGGGCACGCATCCAGGGAGGTGGAGCACGTGGCAGCTGCACTCGGCCGTGGTGGGGGCGCAGCCAGCGCATGGAGGGCGCGTGGACATCCTGCCGAACAGGTGGCGGGTGACAGAGTGTCCAACTTCGGGTCTCAAAAATGGCATCTTCCAAGCATATTCAGTCTTAGGTGCCTTAAGAAAAGCTGTTGCCCACATGATGATCTACAAAACTCATTAAGGTTGTTTAGACATTCGGACAATGGGTTAGCAGTTAATTAGCTGCTAACATGACAGTGTCAGCGACTAAACAAGGACTAAGCTTGGCTCGGTTGAGGCTCTAATTTGCTGGTCAAATCATGTCAGATCAAATCCTACTTTCTATGAGCTCTTCTTCAAGATGTATACTTCAACTTTTATTTTTGTCTCAACTTAAGTTGCTTAACAAATTTCAGAGAACGCGGAATGCCAATGTCGAAGACACTGAAATCGGGCTTTAAATTTTGAAGTGCTGAATTCAGCCCCCTTTCTAACTTGTGGGCCCTTTTTGAGCATGTTCCACACATTTTCATGACTTTACTATTAAACAAAGTTTGTTCCTTATAAAATTCTCTACAACTTTGTAAAAGGGTGCATAGTCATGCAAAGCTTCTAGGTCACACTTTGGAAATGGTCAAACAAAAGTGTTCTAGGGTCCATGCATGGTCAACCATCACTTAGAAGCATATTTAGGAAAAATGATCAACATGAACATTGTTCCATTAAGTGTCCTAAGTGTAGTTAAGGGGTTGTAGAGGCCAAACATACACACCACCATAGGTTGCACAAAAGTGTAGGCCTCACATGCACTGAAACATAGAAGTCACTATAATTGTAGTGCTTGTTTCATGGCCATATCTCAATTGTTTCATGTGTTTGCTTCAAGGTATATGCTACACATGTTTCACTAGGTTGTTCCACATGTGTCCAAGATGTGTTGCACATGTTGCATTTGTATGTTGCATAGACACTAGTTCCCATGGGATGTAAGGCATGTTTCAGTTATAATCCAAACAAGCATACAACTTATCATTTCATGTGACTTTTTGATTCCAAACTTCATGAAACTTTTCTAGGGGTCCCTATAGATAGAATGTGATGTGAGACACATGAATATATTTTAATAACACTACCCAAGCATATAATTTGAAAAGGTACCTATATTTAAAGCAATGGTGCAACATCCAACTTTAGGTTAGGCTCATCTCCATAGATTGACCTTGACATTGTCATCTTCACTTAATCTGTCATGTTTAAGCTCAAACCCACTGCTTAGTGAGTGACAAACACCTAGGGTGTTACAGCCCTCCCCCCTTAAAAGAATCGCGTCCCGAGATTCGGAATGGAAGACCTTTTTAAGGAAGAGAGGCACGTTATCTAGTTCCCAACATTTGCTATAGCATTCAGCTACAAAGCTTCAACATCGGTGAACAATTTGGTCAAAGGCACTTTCTGATACTTGCTCTTCATGGTAAATTTTGTCTGAAGAATTTCCTTCATTGACTTCCACGAAGCATTGTTACTTTGGGAGGAATCCCAGATAGCACAGTACTACATTCTCAATGTACGGAGATCAGTTGGTCCCTGAGCGACCACTCATAAGTACCTGATTCTTTAATGAACATAACATGGTCCGTATGGACTTTACACTAGGCCGAATGTCCTCGAAAGTATACTCGTCGAAATGATTCTATGTCCCCACCGTGTGAAAAGTAGTTCTCTACCAAGATGGCTTGAGTATAACCTTCCAAAGGGGTGAGATCATAGACGACAAATATTCTCTGAGGCCATAGGATACTGACTAACCAATAGACAAGGTCTATGTTGGTCGAAAATATTCGTTCATTTAGACACCAACTAATGGAAAACTACTCCCTATTCTATGTGTGCAGTTCTCTTTCTCTGATGACAACACTGTATTATCTGAGTCTGTCGAGGAGTTAGTGAATGTGATAGCTGACTCTATAGGCTCCTTATTTCAGCCAACAGCTATCTAAAAGATTCTTTTATCCAAAGACAACAGTTATCTAGGTTGACACAGATGCAACTCTTGGGTAAAAACATTTATAAGGTACTAAAGTATGTTATCATTGGAAACTTAGTACCAAAGCAAAATGTAGTGAGGCCTTAAGGACAACAAAAGTTGTAATATTTACTAAACCGCGGGAAGTAGTCTACCACCAAGCGATTGAGTAAAATTTTCCTTGGTGACTTAGTTGTACTGTAAGTTGAGTTGACTTGCAGCATAACAACTTTGTCAGGCCAACTTTCACCTTGAGGCTTCCTTTTTATGATCAAACAGCAGTTCTAAGATGGGAAATCAGTTGTTTGACACTTTTCAATTGCTTTCAATTTGTGATGGCATAAATTGATTTGTAGAAACCAAGGCTGCTCGTACATGGTTGATATGAGAAAGCAAAAGCAAACGAAAGAGTGTAAACTAGTATCTTTGGGACCTCAAAATGGCCATCCAACAGCAGATCTCGACTATTAATTTATATACAAATCCGAGGATGCACATGCTTTGAACTTGCAGGTTACTTTTACAAGGCAAAACGCATACTCTACTTGGAGGACATTCCTACAAGAATAAAGAATTGTTTCTAAATATTCCTCAGTACTTTATCCAATAGAGTTCTGAACAAAACCGTTTGGGGCACCTAAGGGCACAAGGATGATGATCGAAACTAGGGTATGCTTTCTCTAATTCTTTACTTTAGCTGATAGAACACCTTGCACTATCTGTGTGATTGTCCAAGATGGAATTGACTTGATCACAATGGCTCTAGAAGATAGAGCATCACTCAAGTTGTTGGCTAGTTGATTAACTTCTTGTTGGTTATTGCTCTGCAAGACATAGCCTTCGTAGCTACCAAAGAGTCATTACCTAGCTAGAGATTAACCTTTCTATTGATAACTAATTAGCTGTCTCTCAACACTAAAAAGTTTCAAATCTTCATTCTTGATCACAATAATTGTGGTTGATACAAAGCAAATGGTTGCCATCAAAGTCAGCAGATACGGAGTCTCACCAGAGATGGTTGATCTCAACGGTATGGTCCTTATGCATACAAAGGTAAAAACTTGCTTAATGTGATGATCGAGTCTTATCCAACGGATGACTTGTCTAGTAGTAAGTGTTGTGTGTCCTTTTTATCCAACAGGAATGAGATACATTGCTCACTAGATGACGTTCGTCAATACTAGGACAACTAAGTAGAGTCACTTGTCTACCACATATTGTAGTCTGTTAATGTTTATATCGGTGACCTATTCTTCAAAGGTTATCCTCTTAGCAAATTCAGGAGGAAGCTCTACTACTTTTGGTTTGATATAAGGGTCTTTTGATAAGATATGGGAAAACAACCAAGGAAGAAGGTCACATGAAAATCACATCAGTGTTGTTCTGCAATGGATTATGATTAGAAACCATGATACCAGCGTGTGCCGAGCAGCACAACCTTGTGTGTGCACCCACAGGAGGCTCTCGGTTTTGTCGCGGCACCATTAGTTGCTACTCATAACACCATTACTGAACATGCACCCGATGAGGAATTTCAATGACACAGATTGGGTTGATAAGGTAGATGCACGAATTTGCAAGCACACGATTTAGAGGCCGCATCAAATAGACATTGCGTCATACTAGCTAACCGTTGGGAGAGGCAATCGGAAGGTTCAACACAGATTTGGGTACGGTCTCCACAACTGGCAACGTACGAACCATGGTCAAAGGCTAGCGTTGATGAGAGTTAACTTGGTTGGTCAGTCGACAAGGGTCTTCACAAAAAGGGTTACAGAACATCCATGGCTTATGCAAACATATAGGAGAACTAAACTTTGGGCTTTCGATCAAGCAAAGGCATGGATACAAACATTCAAGGGCTAACCACCAAGTCTACAGGCTCAGGCTCCTAAGATAGAAAACCTAATTAAAGACAACAACCATACCATTACGTAACGTGAACGTTGTTCTAGATAAAGCTATGCGACCCTCGTATGCTCACCGAGGATAAACGAGGTGACAACTAGAACACTACCTAGGTAACAATCATACATACAAACATCACAGTCAAGCATTGGAAAGATCCAATCCAATTAGCTTAAGCAACCATTACTAAGCACCAGGCTCACCCAAAACAAACATTTATCTAAAGCAAGAACTAACTACGAGTTTAGCCTAAGACAAACGCTAGCTAAGGTAGCCAACTTAGTATATGCACAGAATCTAGACAGTAGCACAGTAGTTACTTGTTTTAACCATAACTAAGGTTGTAGACATCCCATAAAGGTGATCCTAGACTTTCTGGAAAGCTTAGGAAGTTTTTCACGTGTTTGTTACTCATACCAAAAGCTAAATCACAGGTAGCATGGTCAAACATGCTGATGTTTCAGATCTGTACCAATATGGATAGAAAACTGACAAGAACTTCAAAAATGCATAACTGGAGTTCTAGGGACACAACAAGGCTGAGCCTTAACTTTATGTAAATCTTATTAAGTTGTCTATAACTTTATTATTATCATATTAAGATGATTCTACAGCTAACAAGGCCAAACAAGATAAAGAAGACATCTCTGCCTAGATTTGGACAGATTCTGTCATTTCACTTTGCAAGCTCATAACTAGAGATTTAGACCACCACAATTAGTGATATAGGACATTTTGGAAAGCATAGAAAAAGTACTATACTTCTTATATTATCTCAAAGACATGATTCCATATGCCCATAAGTCAATCAAACCAAACATTCAGATCTATTCAGAGCATAAGCAAAACCTGACAGTAAACTTCTAAAATTCATAACTCTCAAACCATAAGACCTAGGGTCACGAAATTTTTGGACAAGCTAGATAATTAAGTTAGCTAAAACTTTGGTATTTTCTATAACCACAGAAAACACCATTATGACCATGAAAGCATCACTACGACAGAAACCATTCTAGCAGCCAACGTTCAACAAGCAAAGCAAGGCTTACCTTGGTTCTACTTAACAAGAGAGCACACAAACATGTTATTCTAGTAGCTCTAAATTTTTGTTACCTTAGACCAACACGAATTTAATTCATTCATGAGAATTCATAATTACTTAAGTGAGGTCTAAAGCATTGGTAAACACTTGGGTGAGCAACATAGAGTAAGGCATTCTTATTTAGCTTCACACAAGAAAGATAGTACATAACATCAATCACAAGTTACTTAACATAGAACAAGGGTGAGAGGAGCATAGCTATGCATAAGGCAACAATTATGAAGATGCATGATTCGTCCTATTTGTCCTCACAAGATTGCCACCCTAAGGTGGCGATCACGTTCTATGACGGTGGCATAACACGCACTCTCTCGATATATAGCTAGTCATCAGCTACATTCGACTTACGCATTCGTGGTTAGCGTACCTGCAGAAAAATTTCATTGCAGCCTAACATTTCCTAATATAGCACACAATGAAAGCAGAAAAGTAAAATTCTAAGTACTCCCATGTACATATACCCCCATATATATACATGTAGCAGCAAAACTACCCGAATCATTCGATCTCCCACAATTAAGTACCTTCATATATACATGTGTGTAACATGTAAATAATCCAGTAACCAAAACTAGCTCTCCCCTAGACCGAGGGTTGGACGGTCATGCTCTCACAACTCACACTTACCTGAGCATAGGTGCGATGTTGCATAAAAGTAAACTAACGACATATATGACTATTTCATATATGAAGGCTACCTCTAATTTGACACACTGGGTAGTCTAGTATGGGAGAGTTATCACACATACATACCTTGGCCTGGGCGTAGATGCATAAATGAAAAACCCCCAAGTTAGTACTTATATAAGCCACCTAATAATCCTTATATGAGCATAAGGAAATTGACCACTGGCATACTTAGATTTAGAATTCAGTTTTCACAAATCTATATATAGCTATAAGTTGATAAAACTGATTTTATAAAACAAAACCTTTGTTTTAAATACACATACGACAAGTTTAATGTTGAATCTTGCTCCGGTACCAGCTGTAATAGAACCGTCTAAATTATAAGAGCACAAGTATAAAAACAATCACCGAAGTGATCAAATTCTCACACTTGAGCCCATATAACTCCGGTAGTCCAATGAAATCACGAGGGATTTCAAACCAACCAACATACAAAACAAGATCATAGTGATTTAACATAACAAGTCACATGTTACAACCATTTCACAAGTAATTCAATATACATCGGAGTTCAACATAATTATTAATTTATATTTAAAAGTAGCGGAAGCAAAGTAATTTGAAACTAACATTATTCTTATTTCAAATACATGCCAGTACCACGGTCAACTTCTAACAAAAGCATTAGAGATAAGGTAAATAAGAAGGATCATGACCGTGATCACACTCTGCCACTATGGCAGGAGTCAACCAACTCTTGCAGCCGCCATGATACATCACAACCTGCAACAAGTGGGGAATAAAACCCTGAGTACGAGAAGGTACTCAGCTAGACTTACCCGTCAGAAACCAGAAATAAGGTGACACCAAGGATCATGCAAGGCTGATATAAAGTGGGCTAGCTTGACAACATTTTGCATAAAAGCTTAATATAGATGATCAATCATTAATGCTTAAGCATCAAGTTAATTATCATTAACCTATCATCTATATTAGAACCTGTACTAGAGCACTCACTTTATTAGGAGCAAACAATATTAACCATAGCAGGTATAAATTGAGGCAATCTTTCCATTGTGATCCAATTAACCATTCGTTTAATTTAATTGAATCTATGTTGTCGTTGCTCAAGTCAAGTGCTCACTAACCGGGAGCGACGGCAATTCGAATCGAATTCCTATCCAGCTAGAGGGGTACTTCTAACACTCACCGCGCAGGCCCCTGCCAGGGTCGCACAAGCCACCTTTCGTACAATTCAGGAGTCGCGGGTTCGAATGATGCCACATCCCCAAGGGCAACACTCTGCCAGGTGATAGGGACTCTAACCCCCCCTTGGTCTCACGCCAATGTCCCCAAGCACATCCTTACTCTCCTCCAAGATGCGACCTACCATTCGACTCCCGGCCTAAACCGAATTACTCGGCTTCACGGTCGGAACAGCTTATCCGACCAACTAAGTGTTAGACTGCGTTCAACATGACTCAAGGACGTACAACGAATCGGTCCTTAAACAACTCAGACGGGGATAGATTCATACCCAAGACCTCCATGTCTTGTCGCTTCACTATCATCATCCCGCCCGGTCTCATTTTATTTTATTAACACATGGTTCCTTTCCACGATAGCAAATATAGCCAACCGTGCCATATATGAATATCCCTATATCTCGCAGGTGATAGAAAATCACCTGACTTCTACCGCTTAAAGCAGGGCTAAGCATCTACTCGATCCTAGTCTATGTAGAATTCAAGGATTCATATATCTGGACAAGGAATGATATAATACAGCAAGATTTTCAACCAACTCCTACCACTTAATGCAACAATACTTATAACATATATAGAATTAATTGCTTTGAAGGTAGGAGGCTTATAATGCTCCGAGGCTTGCCTGGGATCCGACTCAAGTTAGAGTTTGTCAGGTGAAACCTGCTTGGCGAGCATTCCCTCGATCTATCACTTGTCTGGTCCTTCTACCTTCGGGATGGATCCACCAAACACTGTCTTTGGGTTTGGTTCACATGTTTCTGCTAGCGTACCTATATGAGATGCAAGATTCAAGTGCATGAACACATGGAAGTATAATGGACAATGCATCACATACAGTAAACAAGATCACACCACATTACACTCCACATGCATAGACACTTCATGTTACTTAAATAAACATCACCCAACCTAATATAAAAGATGACAAGCATATTAGGCATGGCACACAAGTTTTCACAAGATCTCATGTGTATTAACTTAACTACCCTCAAGGCATAAGTCACACATAACAATATATAAGCAAACAACTATAATTGGAATTGATCCATTTCTGGACAAGCAAACAGTAGCTTCATACTTCAATCATATCTGGAGTTTTATAAATTCAAATGACTTGAAAGAATACCTTATGGAAAGCTTATGAAATTCTATACATTTAATTTATAATCATCACAGCATGATTCCAAAGTTTAACATATCGAATTTACACAAACACAGAAACGGGTCTAACAAGACAGAGAGCAAGTAATTCTGTAACCTAACTTTAAATAGCTATAATTCCTAAACCACATAGCCACATACCACCAAATTTTAACAGAAGCTAGATATATAAATTATCTACAACTTTTGTATAAACAAGTTTCACAACAAAGCACATTATCATTAAGAACTTTGCCAAGTTTTTAAATCTGTCCAGAAACTTCATTTGCAAGAAATAATTATTAACTTATGTTGCAAACAAATAATTGGACAAAACCAACTTTACCAACATTTCACACCTGACTAATGAACACCAGAAAACATAGTGTCCATTACTAAATAAATTCTTTTAATACATTTTCTTAATTCATTTAGATAATTAGGTGGAATTATGAACACCTATCAAAAGTGCATAATAAATTCTACCAAAATTACAGTGGCCTAAATATGCTCCCAATAGTCTAGTGTCCAAATTTCAAGCCATTTGGACATGTATATCAACCTTTATGAAAAAAAATAAATGGATATTGCAATAAATCATGTGAGAGCAAGTTAAACCTAAAACTCCATATTTTCTATGAACACAAGGCCCTAGCATGAATCAATATGATATATAAACATCACACTAAGCTAATGGAACAATATTTTCCATTTTATCAATTATATATTATTTACAAGCCATTTATCAAGCCATAAACAAGTTAAACCAATAACTTGATCATTCAGTAAGTAATGACCATGAAATTTATACCACAGTACATTCATATCATGGAAAGACTACCATAAAAAATTCACATCATTTGGAGCCACACAACTTAAGAAATAAAAATGACAAGCAATATAATGTAGATTTCCTTATTTATCAAGGCCAAATTAAAACCTTAAGAAAACAGTGAATAACTAGTGTGTTTGATATTTTTCCTAGCAAGTACATGTCATCATAAAATTAACAAAACAAGAATCACTATTTTTGGAGTTCTAAAACTCAAGGTATGGCTCTGGTCAAGTTTATAAGCATTTTAGAGCATTTTTAAAGCTTAAATAAAAACATCAGAAAACATCTACAAACATCTAACATATCATGACTCCACTGCATAGATCTTTTCTCAAGGTTTCCAAAAAGTCTATTTTTCTATTTTTGGAATTACCTAGCATGAGATATGAATTTTAGAAGATTTAACAAAATTCTGAAATTCAAAATCAGAATTAAAACAACCCTAACTTTAATTTGCTAGGTGCTCCTGGTTGTTTACCCTACTCATCCACTACTTAAACCGACATGTGGGACCCAAAGTTCAGCCGGGCCCGCTTGTCATCCACCGGAGAGAGACAGAGAGGAACGGCGCGGTCTTCTTCTTCATGCCGACGGCAGAGCAGGGGAGGGCGGGGTCGGCCCGGTCTCCGACGATGGAGTCGTCGGTGGCGATGGTGAAGGCGGCACGAGCACCCGTGTGCCTACCCGCACCTGTGGAGGGTTGAATCATGGTAGGAGATGGACCGAGGCATCCTGGCCACACGAGCAGGCGGTTCAGTGGCGGCCGCGCTAGCGGCGCCGGCCATCCGGCGGCGCTGGCCCGCCGTTGTTGCGCGCGGGAGCTGGAATGCAACGAGGTGAAGGCAGTGGAGCTCGTGGTTGTGGCTGTGGTGACTCGAGGTGGCTCAGCCACGTACGTCGATGGCCAAGCTCACAGCATCGCCGGCGGCGGGGCGCTCCGGCGATTCCGGTGGCTACCTTGACCAAGGGAGGGGTGCGGGAGGTGTCGCGTCACTCGGAGAAGATGGTGCCACGCACGGCTAAGGACGAGGAGGTGTGGAGAAGTGGATTGGGTGGCGGCTCAGAGCTCCATGGGCGGCCATGGTGGGTGCGCGCTCCCATGACGACAGAGCGAGGCGAAGGCGGAGGCAAGCTCAGGGATGAGGGAGGGGATTCAGACGTCCGCCCTTGAGGGCGCAGAGGCGCGGGGCACGCGTCCAGGGAGGTGGAGCACGTGGCAGCTGCGCTCGGCCATGGTGGGGGCACGACCAGCGCATGGAGGGCGCGTGGACATCCTGCCGAACAGGTGGCGGGTGACAGAGTGTCCAACTTCGGGTCACAAAAATGGCATCTTCCAAGCATATTCAGTCTTAGGTGCCTTAAGAAAAGTTGTTGCCCACATGATGATCTACAAAACTCATTAAGGTTGTTTAGACATTCGGACAATGGGTTAGCAGTTAATTAGCTGCTAACATGACAGTGTCAGCGACTAAACAAGGACTAAGCTTGGCTCGGTTGAGGCTCTAATTTGCTGGTCAAATCATGTCAGATCAAATCCTACTTTCTATGAGCTCTTCTTCAAGATGTATACTTCAACTTTTATTTTTGGCTCAACTTAAGTTGCTTAACGAATTTCGGAGAACGCGGAATGCCAATGTCGAAGACACTGAAATCGGGCTTTAAATTTTGAAGTGCTGAATTCAGCCCCCTTTCTAACTTGTGGGCCCTTTTTGAGCATGTTCCACACATTTTCATGACTTTACTCTTAAACAAAGTTTGTTCCTTTTAAAATTCTCTACAACTTTGTAAAAGGGTGCATAGTCATGCAAAGCTTCTAGGTCACACTTTGGAAATGGTCAAACAAAAGTGTTCTAGGGTCCATACATGATCAACCATCACTTAGAAGCATATTTAGGAAAAATGATCAACATGAACATTGTTCCATTAAGTGTCCTAAGTGTAGTTAAGGGGTTGTAGAGGCCAAACATACACACCACCATAGGTTGCACAAAAGTGTAGGCCTCACATGCACTGAAACATAGAAGTCACTATAATTGTAGTGCTTGTTTCATGGCCATATCTCAATTGTTTCATGTGTTTGCTTCAAGGTATATGCTACACATGTTTCACCAGGTTGTTCCACATGTGTCCAAGATGTGTTGCACATGTTGCATTTGTATGTTGCATAGACACTAGTTCCCATGGGATGTAAGGCATGTTTTAGTTATAATCCAAACAAGCATACAACTTATCATTTCATGTGACTTTTTGATTCCAAACTTCATGAAACTTTTCTAGGGGTCCCTATAGATAGAATGTGATGTGAGACACATGAATATATTTTAATAACACTACCCAAGCATATAATTTAAAAAGGGACCTATATGTAAAGCAATGGTGCAACATCCAACTTTAGGTTAGGCTCATCTCTATAGATTGACCTTGACATTGTCATCTTCACTTAATCTGTCATGTTTAAGCTCAAACTCACTGCTTAGTGAGTGACAAACACCTGGGGTGTTACAGTGACCGCGTCCGGTCACCTCTGTGACCTCCGTTCGCCTCCATTTCTTTTCCAACTTCCGGCGTAGTGGAAAATAGGCATTTTAACTCCTCAAAAACGCCTGAATCACATGCTCGCAAGCTCGACGGGAGGGAGAGAGGAACCCAAACCCTTCTCTACCGCTCAAACTCCGTCACCTTCGCAAATGTGCCAACACCAACAAGTGATCACCACCTTGTGCACGTGTATTAGCATTTTCATAATCATTTTCAAAGGTTTTCCAGTTAGCTCACTAGGCCCTACATGCAATGCACTTCATGAATTCACCTAGTGGCACCCGTGCGTCGAATAACCGATAAGACTTCCCCTCTTAATAGTTCGGCTATCGATCCTAAACCACTCACCCTCTATGGTGTCTTGAGTGCAAAACAGAATGGCATTATGGTTATACCTTTGCCTTGAGCCCATTTTGTTTTTCCAAAAGATATGATACACTTCATATCATCACATGATCGTCTCGATCCATCGACCTTGACTTCACTTGCTCTTCACCGTTGCATCGGTCCGTCGGCGCCAAGTCTTGCTCAAGCTTCACCATCGCATGGTCCTTCGCTTCGAAGCCTCGACTTGCCCTTCACCTTCACAACCGGTCCATCGAGCCAAGCATCATCTCGGTCTTCATCATCTTGGTCACATGAGTTAATGTCATGTCTCATATTTAATGATCACCTTTATCTAAATCATCCACTTAGATACAAAGGTTAGTCCTAGGTTTCATCAATTAGCCAAAACCAAACTAGGGACTTTCAGGCTTGCTCCCAGCCAACGCGCGTTCCTACACGCTCGACGCCAGCTCCGGGGACTTCGCCGTCGACCTCCGCTCCAGCTGCTGCATCGTGCTGCCCGCGGGGAGCTACCTCGTCGCCTCCAGCGACCTCCTCACGGGCTACCTTGATGACTGCCGCATCTCGAGCCTTGACGACATCCGCGTTAGGGCCTTCTTTCGCTAGTGGTCCATCACAGCACTGGCAACCTCCTTTCACTCTAAGGCATCGACCTCTGCGCAGGCGTTGAGCTCCACAACGACAAGCTTCTTTCGTCCAAGCAGTAAGGTGACATCGCGCTGAAAGCGCATGTTGCAAGCGTATGTTTCAAGTGTTTCAGTTGTTTTAGAGGTATGTTGCACGGGTATCGTATGGATGTTTCAAAAGTAGATAGGGATGTTGCATATGTTGCAATAGTTGTACACTTATGTTACAAACATTTGTTCCCAATGTTTCATGTGTTTTTTTTCATGTCGCAAGTGCGTTTATTTGGATGTTGCATATGTTTCACACGTATGTTGCAAGTGTTTTATCTGGATGTTGCGTATGTGTTGGTTTTCAAGAGTTTCATGTGTTTTTTTGCAAGTATTACATACGCACGTTTTAAACGTTTCATCTGTCTTCATGCGTATGTTGCAAGTGTTGTATCTGGATATTTCAAAAGTAGATCGGGTGTTGTATCTCTCTCATCGTCTTCTGCTGCCTCGCCTCGGTGTCTTCTCCTTTTTCTCGATGCTAGTAATGTTCGGGCGGCGTGGGCCCATGTGGGAGGGGATGACGTGGGTGGGGCGCGAATCGTTCGAGTGGCACACAATCCGAGCGAGCAGGGCGTACATCACAGAGCAGGCGCGAGTGCGTGGGGAGCAGCGTCCGAACACGGGCCTAGGGCCAAACGTCCGGACCCCTTAGCATTAAGAAACAACGGCAGACATGCTGTTTTTTCGTGTAATAATCTCAATATGCAATTATGTAAGATACAAAAAAAAAAGCACATGGTACCAAACGTCCGGACCCCTTAGCATTAAGAAACAACGGCAGACATGCTGTTTTTTTCGTGTAATAATCTCAATATGCAATTATGTAAGATACAAAAAAATAGCACATGGTATCTCCAACCAGTACTTAGCAAAAATGAGTGACGCGAAGAATCATATCGCCAATCTAGATCCTCGATCCGTTGAACCTGCAGCCCTCGACTGGGCAGATCGGACGTATGCCACCGGATGAACGACACCGAGCGCCACCGTATCCCGGCTGGTGGATCGCTGGATCTCATCCCCTCTCCGAGGATTAGCTTCTTTAATCAGGCCCTGGCTCGTGAGTGCCGGTGGTGACATCGCACACTTATCCGGCTGTACTGTACTATCCCTATCCCCAATCGTCCACTGATCCACTGGCCGAGTTGGATCGATGCTGTGGCCCCGACGCGATCGCGATGTGACCAACGGTCCAACGCCGCGAAGCAACGCAAGTCGCGAGTCGCATCGTGACGCACGAGGCCCGCCAGGCACCGAGCGGCAGGCCGGGCAACATGCCAAATCGCACCCGCCCGTCCGCTTCCAATAAAAGGCGGCTGGCTGCCGCGCTGGCCAAGCCTGGCAGGCGCCGGCGCGGTCGGGCAGAAGCTTCCGCATCCGCAGTCCCAAGTCCCAGTCCCGCACCCGGGGTTGCTGACCGGCGACCGCATCGCCGAGCGAGTCAGTCACCGAGGCGAGGACGAGACAGACGACAGCGCACCCCCGCACCCGTTACCAGCGCGGCGCACGCAACGGCCAGTTTTATTCCGCTGCCGTCGCGTGCTGCATCGGGGGCCAGGGCCAAGTAAGAAGTGGGTGGTGGGGACAGAAATATCCTCCTGCCTGCTGCTCCTCGTCCTCGTCCTCGGCCTCGGCGTGCTCGCGGGCGGGCGGGCGGAGCAGGAGGGAGGGGCGAGGAGGCGGATCGGGGAGCGGAGATCCCGGCCGGAGGGAGGGATGGCGAAGGGCGGCGGGGAGAGGGGCGCGCTGCTGCCGGTCTCGGCGGACGACGGGAAGGGCAACGGCGGAGGGGGAGGCGGCGACGACGCCGTGCTGTTCAAGGGCTCCGCCATGACCCGCCGCGGCGCCGCCGCAGCGCTCTCCTACATGGCATGCTCCGGTACGCGCTACGCCCGATCCGCGCCCTCCCTCCCGGGCGGCCGGCTTGGTTTGCTCGTTTGCGCGGCGGCCTCGCAGTTCGGGTAATCGGGTGCATCGTCTCGTTCGTCGCGTTCAGGGAATTCGGGGACGGGAGAGCACCTGCATCACGTGCTTGATTTGTTGGTTGTGCTAGTCGTCACGTTTTCTGTTGGATTCAGCTACGTGATTTTGGAGTTCGTGCAGGATGGTTGACTCGTGCTTTGGTCTTTCGGCTTTTGGCAACACGACCGAGCTTTTGGGAAGCGAGACCATTTTCGTAGTTCTGTTGCCTATGGGTTAAGTACATACTTCATGCATGTTTATTAAATTCTATATGTAAGTAGGAACTGGCTATTTCATACAGATAACTGAATTTGCCATCATGACGAATCTGTGACATACTGTCCTAGTGTTAGCTGAATTTTGGTCGTAACAAATGGGGCTACTGTGCTGCCTTATCTGCCTTTGGAGTTGGGAGTGGGCCTATGCTTATTGCTCGGGCGCACTTGTAGGAGAACATGACCACAGAACCCTGTTGGAATAAAATTTAGAAAGCAATACGCCATTTAATGAAGTAAGGTTTCTAGGTGTCATCTGTATGAATTTGGAGGGCCTGTAAGGAAGAGTGATGGTTCCCTGTTATCTCATGTACTATATCGTTGGGTGCTGATGATAGGATGTAAATTGATTCAATCCCCTGTTTGGATGATGGTTCAATTGGATAAGAATAGGTTCATCATTGTCCTCATCTAACTAGCTAGCTAGCTAGCCTTTTGAACTGAAACCTGCCCACTTGTCATTAGTTGCATGACAAAGTTGGAACAAAGGAAGGTGGTCTCACTTGAGGAAAAACACAAGAGGAAAATCAGAAAACCATTTTCACTTTAGTGTGTGTGTTGGGGGTGGGGGGGGGGGGGGGTGGAATTGGTGTGGAAGATTTTAGGTTAAGTGATGAATGAGTTTTGAATTGCACATTTAAACTCATCTTCCATTTATATGTGCTTACTGGAGGTTGGAGAACTATGAACGGGTTACTGTAGTTGGACTGATTATGTTGGCCTTACTAATGATACCCCCTTTTGCATTCATGACTAAAATTGCAGTGGAGCCCATTTTTGCATTCAAAATCATTCATATAACCCAATCTCTATGCTGCGAGTTTGGACATTATGTTCTGCTTATAATACCAGTTGAAGGAGTTCTGCACAATGCATGGTAGTCAGTTTTACTTGAATTGTTTCACCTTTATTTTGGTTTATCTCCATTGCTTCTTTCAAATATTTAGATAGATCGCGTATTTGCATCAAACTTCTGGTTAAGCAAGGAAAAATAAAAAAGGAGTTTCTTGGTCATTGTTTTGTTTGTTTTTATTCTCCTTATCATGTGCAGTGTACCAATGTAATATTTAGTTATCTTGTCTCCACAAATTATACTTGTCTGCCTCACATTATCTTACACACTGTTAATCTGCTAGAAGTTTATACCCATTTGTTCATTTGAGTTCCTTGATGATTCACTCTGTGACGCCATCTTTTTTAGCTCTAGAAGCATGGTAACCAAATAACCAATGTCCACAGAGATATGATTTATTGTTTCGTTTTCCATTTTAAGAACCACCCATTTGTTGTACTAATTTTGGGACTTTTCAATTTGCAGTGTTGCTAGTGATGTTTAACAAAGCAGCTCTTTCTTCGTATAATTTCCCTTGCGCAAATGTCATCACGCTCCTTCAGGTACTGGATGTGTTCTGGGAAAATATGTGGTGTGCATGGTTCATGCACTTTTCTGGATGGAGTACGTGAATGTTTCATGTCTGTGTTCCATCGAATCTTAGCGAACATTTTCTTTCAAGTTTTCAGTGCTGTATGGATCTGTGATTAGTCTAGTCCAGGGTTCAGTTTCCACTGGTAACTGTTTTTTCCCATTGGATACCAGGAGAACAAATCCTGTCCAGGAAATTCTATATTTAAAATGTAAAGTGTAAGTTTGTAGTTTGAACTGATTAATAGTAATCTGTTGGGGACTTGATGGGAACCTCATTTATGGTGGTAAATTGGGTGAGCTGGTAAAATTCATGCCTGACATCTAAATTTTCAAATATCAACAAATACTTGGGGGGCGCGGGGGGCGCTGTACATATTTTTTTAATCAATTTGTTATTGAAAATATTTAATTTTGTCCCATGGTATAGTTCCAAATATCAACAAATGTTCCAAGTCTTGCTTGAAGTGCCGCAAATATTTCACATTTGATCATCCTTGGGAAATAGCGGATCCCAAATCTTTTGGTAGCTGTTGATGGAACGTAGCTTTATAAAACCTTCCTTTGCCTTTGGATGTCTATTGTCTAAACTTCTAGTTTACATTTGTATTCTATCATCTGTGTATTTCTCCTTTCTTTGTTAACACTTAACAAACATGTGCAGATGGTGTGCTCAACGTGCCTTCTTTATGTTCTGAGACGGTTAAAGATCATCTCCTTCACAAATAGTGATCCATCAGTGCCTTCTGATTCACTATTCTTTGTGCCGTTTAGGTTATTGTTGCGCACTACACCTCTTTCCTTGGCTTATTTACTCTACATGGTATGCTGACTCCCTTACATACAAGATTAATGCGTTTAATAATTAGGCACATGCATTTCTGCTCATGTTGAATTCTGACTGGTGTTTACTGTTCTTTTTTTCTTGGGTAAAAAGCTAGCTTCAATGGAATCGGTCCGTGGAGTTAACGTTCCTATGTATACAACTCTACGGCGCACAACAGTCGTGTTTACAATGACAATGGAGTATTTCCTGGCAAAGCAGAAGCACACCCCACCTATAATAGGCAGGTAAAATATATGGATATTTGTTCTGTTCGCTGTATCTCATTATTGCCAATACATGGTTTGTTCTAAGAATGAATAGTGTGAGGTAGTTAGCTAGTGTAAGTTCCATTTCGTTTAATGCATTTATGCCCTAGGCAGTGTCAAACATAAGTATTTGAACACATTATCCATTTTGTATAAGCCTTGATTATATGATTATATTTGTTTCATCCAGTAGTAGTAGGTTTCTGTGCCTACTGCTGTGCATGTACCCTTTTTCTTTGCATATATAGCATTTGTTATGCTGAACGTTTACAGAACTTGGTAGTGTTCTGAATCTATAATGTTCCACTATCTGGTTGTTAACCAAGGTTTTATCAGTGTGGCTTTGATTGTATTCGGAGCATTCGTTGCTGGAGCTCGAGACTTGTCATTTGATGCTCGTGGGTATGCTATTGTCTTTGTGGCCAACATTACTACAGCTGTTTATCTTGCTACTATCAACCGTATAGGTAAAGCAGTTTCCTTTTCCAACATATAATGTTCTTTCATTTTACAAAAGCTTTCTGATCAGATATTCTTTTTCTCCCCTAGGAAAATCTAGTGGCCTCAATAGCTTTGGCCTGATGTGGTGCAATGGTATTATTTTGATTGCCCTTTTTTCTTCTCGAACACTATTTTGATTGCTCTTAACTTTAGATCAAATTTCTTATGTCTTAATACCCTGCCTGGATTTCAGGACTTGTCTGTGGACCTTCAGTACTGTTCTTGACATATATTCAGGGTGACCTAAAGAGGACCATGGAATTTCCGTACCTTTATTCCCCTGGGTTCATGGTAACACTGGATTCATGCTTAAGTTAATTTCTGCATTGCCGACCCTCCTTTTGTCAGTTTTAAAGGCATTTAAAGACTGTTTGTGGACGCACGTCACGAAATTCAAAACCATTAGTCGTGTTATGTATCTTTATCGGTGTGCTTGTACTGTCAATTAGCCAGTTAGCCCTTGGACTCATGCTGTGGCTGGAAGTTTAGTTTGCAAGACATTGTTCTGTTTGTGTACTGTTAATTAGCCAGTTAGCCCTTGGACTCATGCTGCGGCTGGAAGTTTAGGTTGCAAGACAGTGTTCTGTTTGTTTCACTATCTTAGAGATCCGGCTATTCAAGTCCAGAAATTAGCTTGGATTGCATACTGAAGCACGTGAGCACTACCTTTGGGTGTAGTCACAAAGTCTTACTCACTCTCACCCAAGTCAAGTTTTTCTGGTGCTGATAATTTGATGATACCACCCTCTAGTCCTTTAATATCATTTATCATGTTCTAATTTACCAACAATTATCCATAATACCATAGCAAGGGACATGTTTCAGACACTATTATGATGACTTATTGCTAGTGCCTCCAGTTTCGAACCTCAAAATTCTTTCATTCAGTCCAACTACTAGTGTATAGTATAGCTTCTGTAGATGATCTTGAGGTCACTTTATGTGCTAATTTGCTTATTTTTCATACTAATTTACCACTCAAAACAGGTAGACAACAAAATAGTGAGTAAAGTCATGTCAATTAGTATGCCATTACATCATGTATTGTCAATAATGTGAAGTTATGAATATCACTAATTACGAAATTTCACTTGTAGGCTGTGCTGCTATTTTCGTGCATCTTAGCATTTCTACTGAACTACACTATCTTCTGGAACACAATCCTGAATTCTGCACTCACACAATCGATGTGTGGGAACTTGAAGGTACGGCTGCCATCCAGTTATTCCACTCAACCCTATTGTTAGAGGAGTCAAGGGCTTATTGGGCCTTAGCCCGTTAGGATTAATTAGTCGCTTGCTTAGGAGTCAAGTAAACCTCTCTATATAAGGAGAGGAGATGTATCAATCGAATCAAGCAAGAGATTAGAAGGAAAAACCTTCTCTCTTGCCGGCCGTGGGCGAAGCCCCGCGGCCGGCGTTCCCAGTGCCCCTCACAGCCCTAGCCGCCGGCCCTCCGTCTCTCTCTCACGTGAACAGTACCGTGAGGTACTGTAGCGACGCTGTTCCTCTCTCGCGTGAACATTACCCGCGGTACTGTAGCAGCGGGTACTGTAGCTCCGCCGCCGCTCCCCTCCCTTCCTCCTCGATCCTCTCGATCACAACAGCGTTCATAACACCTATAGGTCAACATACAAAACATTCTTGAGTAGTGATATTCATGCTCGATGTTTCTGCAGGATTTCTTCACCGTTGGAATTGGTTGGGTGCTATTTGGTGGGCTTCCTTTTGATCTTGTAAGTTTTGGGGCTTGTTTCTCATGCACCACTTCGTATAATCTCCCAGTGAATACTGAACCCAAGTTTTTGTATGCAGCTTAATGTTATCGGACAGGGGCTAGGCTTTCTGGGCTCTGGATTGTATGCCTACTGCAAGATCAAAGGAAAGTAGATGCTGATGTCTAGTGGGATCAACTGGGAGTAGACTTTGGTGTGACCTGGTGTTTCATTCGGGGGCCAGTGTGCTTAACAAAAGTAGCGTTATTTATGCTGTTTGCTCCTACATATGGGAGAGAAATTTTGTAGGTTTCCTGTATGTATTAAACTTCAGCCCTCATGAACACTACAAAACTGACAAGGAAATAGAGTATACCGAATTTTACTGTTACTTTATGATCGTTTCTCTTTTAAACTCGAATAGACTTGCAAAATACAATGAATAACTTGAATAAGGCCATGTTTGGCGGGGCTTCTCTTGTTGGCCCCGTTTTGCGGAGCTTTTCTGGTTCTAGCTTTGTCTCCTATGGGGGAGCCCAAACAGTTTAGTAGGAGCCGTTTAGAGCTGTTTTTCAGTGATAAGGGGAACTGCCAGAGCCGTTTTGGAGCCCTTGAGGAGTCCTACTCGTGCAGAATATAACGAACTTATGTAAAAGGCACACGATACAGAACGATCTGATCGAAAAATCGATTCCTCTACATCCAGTCTTCAGGCTCAAATGTGAAACATGCACCGGTTCAAAATTGATTAATGAACATGTACCGTCCAAAATTGGAATGTTCATTCAGGCGTAGCTCAGAAGCACAAAATGGTGCATCGCTCATTTTATGCATACCTGACACAAATCAACGATCCAACTAAACTAGCTAACTTCAAGAACCATGTCAAATGCACTGAACACAGGTTTTGGAATAACATAATTGCTGCAGTCGTCTTGTTGCAATGTACACGCTACTTACTCAAGATAGAAAAAGTGAGAATACATGCCATCACAGATATCGCACTGTAATCTGTAATCCGTAAAACAAAACTTTCATAGCTTTAGAAAAGCTCAAAGAGGTCATAACAAACTTATGCATCTAGAGCCTATATAAGCCGGCAGAACAAAGCTCTCTTGCGTGCTCCCAAGATGTAGCACATTTTTGCCCACTGTCTATATGTACCACAGTTCAAGCCATTCGAAAACTACTCGGTTGGCTTGTCCGGGTCATCTTCCTCAGGTTCTTCCTTGTCTGGATCATCCTCTTGTGGCTCCTCCTGAGGTGGTGGTTGTTCTTCCTCTTCCTCTTCTTCATCGTCATCCAGAGGATCATCAGCTGGTAATGGATGCGGCAATGGTGTCTTCATTGGGCTGAACTTAGGGAAGATATCAGGTCTCCTCCCAGGCTTTGGTCTCTCCCATTCCTAGCAACATTCAAACAACAGTAGAAATTATCAACATATAGAAGTGAAAAGAAGCGTATGGAACATCATATTTAAATCACTATAGTCATGTTTTAACATTATTTTGCTAGGCTGCACATGTCGTCCACACCAATAGCTAGAATAATCATTGGAAAAAAGTTGCAGCAGATCTGCAATCACTACTTAGCAAGAAAGGCTAGGCAGTATGTTCATATATCACAACATGTAATACATTCAGTCATGAATCCATTTACATGGTCTGGCCTTAAAAAAATTTAAGGCAGTGAGTTCACCAAAAACAGCTCATGACTGCTCGTCACAACATTCTATCACTTTGAATCTTTGATGATGAAAGAGTGAAAGACTCTTACAAAGAAAAGAATATATAGAAGCTACACATTCGGAAGGCACACACTGCTGAAGGACATTTCGGGATTATTTGTATATTATAGTCAGTATTTAGGAGCGAATATAAATTTGAAGCTCCAAATATCGATCAGCACAACAAGCTACTAGCTGCAAAAACAATCCCGGAAAGTCTATGGCAATAAAAGTTTATGTTTGGATAGATGAAATTATGACGATCATAATAAATCAGTAAGGTTAAAAATTATCATTTTCGCAGGGGTATCTTCGCCAGATATATACGAAATAGCAAAACCCTAAAAAATAATGAAGGCCGAATCCACATCTTTGAAAGCTAAAGCATAAGGAAGTAGTCCACACCACAATATCTATATTTTCTACCGACTTTGTCTATCCCAATCCCCAAACCAGTTCTCGGTCACATCTCACCAGGACAAGCCGCTAAAATCAAATGAACTGAAGCTAAGTCGAAGAGCAAGAGAATTACGATGGGGAAATCCAGGGGCGACCGCTTGGTAATCTTCTCCTCGTCGGGCGCCGCGCAGACCACGAGCGCGCTCCACCTGCGCCACCTACCGGCGGGAACCGGCACACGCGCGACGGCGTAGGCCGACGCAGAGACGCCGAGGGCGCCGGGCGCGGCCGCCACAGGCGGGGCGGCGGCCGGAGCCGAGAGGCACCACGGGGACGCCATGCGGGAGGAGGGAGCTCAAGGGCCCTCGGTTCGCCTGGGCTGCTGGCTGGCTGGAGGAGTCGGGTTGGAATTTGGGTTCCGTCTCCGTGGGGCTTGGTGGCGTACCGGCGGCTTGTCAACCACCGGCGGCGGCGGCGGCTGTCTCTAGAGAGTGGAGACCGCCTTCGGTCTGCCTGCGGGGCGATAAGAGTCGGCTTCGAGTCGGCAACAGTTGCGCGTACGCACGGCGTGTCCGGACGGTGATTACACGCGGCGCTTATTCCGGCCCATCGCGAGTTGGACCCAGCCCAACAGATGAATTAGGCCCGTATCCTGGGCCTTTGCCTCGGGCCGGAGTGAACCAGCAACTAATTCGGCCCGAGTCGTCCCCGTTCGAGAGACCCGTGGGCCGTGGCGGAACTGCCGACCCACCATACCAGTATGCCACCATAACATGCGCGTGTGCAGTGCATCGTGCTCGTGCTGTCGTGCACACATGACTGGACGCGACCAAGACCAGCCATGCTGCCTCCCGGGAAATCACCAGGGCCGCATGGCGGCTGCCACCTGCAGCCCATGCACGGGCGGCGACGGCAGGAGCCGGTCCGGTCTCGCCGCGCCTGACACGCGTTTGCCCAGCGATTAAGTTTAATCGCCGAATCCGAGCTCTCTGACGCGCGCATTTTCAACCAAAAATCTCGCACCACTCATGTACGTACCTCCTATCGGTCAGTAGATTATTCGCCGGCAGAGTGCCGAGCGGAGCCGAGCCGAGCAATAATTAAACTAACCTTGCCAGTACGTGACCAAATAACCCGAACATGCAACGTGTGCATGCAGCAGCATCTAACGAAGAAACGCGAGTGTGTGCACACGCACGGACGGACGTCTCCAAGTGCCGAACACACTCGCAGATTGACGGGACGAGCTGCATGCATCTGCGCCTACCAGCAGATTGTTGAAAACTGGTAGCAGCAGCTGCTGCGAGAGCAAGACGTACAGATGGTAGCAGAGGTGGTGGTCGTCCTTTTTACCTTTTTGTCTCACCCCCCTGGACGGAGCGCCCCGTATTTTTGACCGGCGATTGCAAGGGGGGGCGCCTTTATTTGTTTAACCCGTACGTACGCGCACACGGCGTAACCGAGGGGGTTAAACGTGTTCTTCAACAGCTTCCAAGAGCCAGAGATTTAACCCCCGTTCAACGGCATGTGTTTCACTTTTTCACCGCGCGACACCGCCCCCCTTTTGATTTTGATCAGTCATCGGGCAGCAGGCAGCCTGCTTGGCTAGCGCCGCCCGCCCCGCGAGCGGCCAGCCCGCCCGGACACCCCGGCCGGCCGGCTCCGCTTTGACGGTCAAAGCTAGCTTGGGCAGGAAGCACGGGAACCGAGCGCAGGACCGGTCCGGACGCCAATATTCTATCTCAGGATCAATACGCCGCTCGTGGCCGCCTGTACGTACTCATGCGCTACCTAGCTACCCTGCGCCCTGCGGGGTGTAGAGAGAGGAGAAGGTGGTGGTGGTGGCTCCGTGGCTGGCGCGCGTAGCCGAGGACGAGGAGGATCCCAGCGGTGCTGTGCCTGTGCATGGGGAAGCTACACGGCGCCTCACGTGCACCGTGGAAAACACCAACGGCTGCCTCTGCCTGTGTGGATGCACTGCCACTGGCCCGCCCGCGGTGCGCAGAGAATATATAGCTGGCTGAGGCTGTGTTCAGATCCAAATTTTTTTCGCATCGAATGTTTAGATACATGCATGGAACATTAAATATAGATAAAAAATAATTAATTTCACAGTTAAGTGAAAAATCACGAGACGAATCTTTCGAACCAAAGTAGTCTATGATTAGACACTATTTATCAAATAAAGTCAAAACATGCTACAGTACATTTTCAGCACTTTCACCTCAACTAGACACACACTGAAGAGCGAGGACCGACATTTTCGGACGGGGGCAGGGCGCCAGGGGCCGGCCAGGGCATGCATGCGAGAGTCGCGGTAGCAGGGGCAGGACTATAGCTACCCTGCTGACAAGCAAGTTGCTCTTCGTGCCGCTGCATGGTGGGTATATTTACAATGTGATCTCTCACTGGTGTGAGAGTGAGATCGATACATATGTGGAAGCATGTTTGGCGCAGGTGTTGCGTGTAGATGTAGAGACTGTTTTCACTCATGGGCATGCGCAAAAGTGCTAGTTGATGATCTGCATGCATGTGTAACATGTAGGACGACGGCAAATTGCATGTATAAAATGCATACTCTCTGGCACAAATTTTCGAAAACGCGCATTGACACGTGTTGCACTAAATGAAAATTGAAAAGTTTACATGCTCCGGTAGCGGTCACGGCGAGACGCCGATCCACCTCACGGAGTAGCACACAACATGAATCACCGCAAGCGGTGGGGTATGAAAGTTATACTAACTAGTGCAACACGTATTTGATCTCGGCACAAATTGATGGCCATGCATATCTCGATGATGGCTGGATTACATATTTGATCTTAATAGATTGCAAGCAGGTATATATGTATATATACACTCATATGTATCATGATGCTACACATGCTTGTACACATGTGCTCGCGTTTGTTTCACCCTAACTCAAAGGCTTGTTATGGATGTGCAGCAGTACGGAGTTCACCCTAGCTTTTTTTTATCATGAGTTCACCATAGCTTAGCTAGCTACCAGCCGACCTCCACTGTACTGATTACTGACCGAGTACTCCGTATGTATCTAGCCGGCCTGCTATACCTAATCGCCTTGACATGCATATTTCTCCTCCGTGTAATCTATCCTGTCTGTTCCTGGAATACTGCACATGCATGGCCCGTGAGGGATCTGCAGGATCGGAGAGGACGGTCCTGAGCGAGGCATTAGGCATGTTCGCAGAGACGTTTAGGGCACTCCTCCGGTGCGTGCAGCAGCACTGTTACGGTACGATCCTCCTAGCTCCTCCCCTAGTGTGCCCGGAAGACAAGGGTGTGTGTCCTCGTAGAGGGCACAGCTTGCAACCCCAGCGCCCCTACTTTATTCGGAGTCACCGTGACCTTTCTTTAAGCTCAACCTTTCTCGCTCTTTGGGGCTGGATGGGCGCTTCTCGATACGGAGAGAAAGAGAGAGGTTAGGGGACTCCCGACTGATGCGGGGAAGACCGTGGGTCTGGATCATTTGATTATGGTACCAAGGAATGATCAAGAAAAGATAACTGTAGAACGCATTAGACTACCCGCAATGGGTACTCTAAAGAAATACTTTAAAGCTTTAGAGTATGAATATAGAGTAAAAACTGCTGCACTTGGTACTCTAAAACGATACCATATCCTTTCTCTTACTCTATATTTAGAGTGGTACAGTGCTTACTCTATAGTGGGCAGTGACGGCCCCACTAGCTAAATAAAGGGAAAAAATGCTATAACTCATAAACCAAAAATCCAAATTAAATTTCGATTGCACCATTAAATTCGTCTCAATAAATTCTTCAAAACTAGATCACACATGGATATATTTAGATAAAGTGACAAGTGGGTCCCATAGTGGATAGAGTGGATAGATGATGATATAGAGAATAGATGAGTGCGGGAGATTTGAGTATAGAGGAGAGAATTTTGCTGACCAGGACATATAGAGGATGAATATAGAGGCATGAGTTCGGATAGCGTTAGATTATATATCTATGACCAGAGAAGGCACGCAGAGAGTGAGGCCTTGTTCAGTTGCAAAAAAAATTGCAAAATAATCCTGTAGCACGTTTCGTTGTTATTTGACAATTAGTGTCCAATCATGGTCTAATTAGGCTTAAAAGATTTGTCTCGTCTATTTCGTCTAAACTGTGTAATTAGTTTTATTTTTTATCTATATTTAATGCTTCATGCATGTGTCTAAAAATTCGATGTGACGGGGAATCTGAAAAACTTTGCAAAATTTTGTGGGAACTAAACCGGCCCTGAGCTTCACACTACGGCTGTGTTTAGATGCACTGAAAAGTGCACTATGCAAAATAAGATTCCCCGTCACATCAAACTTGCGATACATATATGGAGTACTAAATGTGGATAAAATCAAAAACTAATTGCACAGTTTGGTTGTACTTTACGAGACGAACATTTTGAGCCTAATTAGTCAATGATTGGACAATTATCACCAAATACAAACGAAATGCTACAGTGTATTTTGGCTATCCAAATTTTGGATCTAAACACAGCCTACGTAGCTATACTGACACTTGCAGTTTCATTCAGTCCTGCATTTTCAGAATATAGCAAGTAGTAGCTAGCTAGGTGATTTGACGTGCCTGCACTAGCGCGATTCGCCAAAAAGCTAAGAATAAACCACACCAAATCTTTCGCCTTGTTTAGATGAACCCAAAAGTTATAATTTTTTCACTCTCTTCATCACATTAATTTTTAGACCCATGCATGAAGTAGTAAATATAGGTAAAAAAATAACTAATTACACAGTTTAGTTGAAAATCACAAGATGAATCTTTTGAGCCTAGTTGGTCCATGATGGGATAATATTTGTTAAATAAGACGAAAATGGTACTATTTATCGAATTCATTTTTTTTTGCAATCTAAACGAGGCCTTTGAGTCTTTATCTATCACTGCGCTCTGAAACAAAGCTGTTTATTTCTCGCAGAACAACTCTGTAACTGCTGGAAGACGACCTCCATTTCTCAAGAACATCAACATTATTAGTACTTAGTAGCACCTAGCAGTACAGTGAACGAACTCATCACTCACAAAAGTGACGAAGTGATGGAGAACACGCATACGTATATATAGAGAACATTCAGCTACACTGGCATTGGTTGGCTTCAGGCACGCCCGCTGCAAAAACCAGAAACTGATCTCCGAAATGTGGGGTTCGACCAATTCGGTCAGTCCAAGCAGGTCATACCACACCAGTCCAATCCAGCGATTCACCTCGAAAGCACCAGCCCCCGCCGAATATTATAGAGCGGGCAAGCCTAGGCTGCCGCCGCGCAGCCCGCGTAGCCTTGTGCCCTATTAGTGGCGGACGGGTTGGAACTCGGAGGCGCACGCGCGGGCCGGCGGACGGCCGCGCATGCCGCGGCTCGCGTCGCCACGACATGTCAGAGATCATATCGATGGGCTACTAGCTTCCGGCCTTCCACAGGTGTGCGTGCGCGCGGCCGCGCGGGGCGGGTTTGACCGCGCGCCGCGGCGAGCGCGAGCCCTTTTTTTTTTCCTTTTCTTTTACGGGAATCTTTCGCTGGATTCGCCGTCGTTGGACGGGACGAACCGTCCGCACAGTACCTGCCGGTCGCGAGTGCATGCACGCACGCGTCGGCGCACCGCGCACACGGTTGGCGCGTGCGCACACCTATCGGATGCTGCTGCTGCTTCCTCTTCTTCCGATTGATTGAGATCCAAGGAAATGCTGGGCGCGTTTTTAAACTGGGCTGATCGGCTTCGTCCCCCTGATCGATCTGATCCTATATGTTCCGATTGAGTCAGCTTTCTTTTCAGACTGTATGTAGCGGCGAAATGGATAAAGGATATGTATGGACCATTAATTAATAATACCAAAGAGTAATGGTGTTTAACTTACAGTACTAGATGTGAAAGCTCCCTTGGTATGAACATCTAGAGTTGGCAATGCATGCAGTTCAAGAGCCACGGGGCAGGTTAACCTTTCAGTTTGTAGCACGTACAGCAACCTATTAGTTGCCTGAATTTTTTGGGGTTTGTAATTTTTTGTGAACCTTAAATCTGTATTGAGAGGATGATGTGCTGACTGATCACAATGTGGGTCCACGCACTTTCCTCCATGAAAATGAAAAGAAAAAAAAATTTTACGGTCCACTTTACTAATTAAAAATACGACTTATATATGCTTGAGAATAATCAAACCAATCGCGTTGCTATAGTATATGCAACTTTTACATTTTGAAGCTTGCATGTGGTCAGCTGAAAAGCAAATTGTACTCAAAATAATCTCCATGTGCTCGAAAACTTTCATTAATTACATTTTTCTCCACTTGAGTGTACCAACATTTTTTTGTTAAAAAACATTTGACAAGATCTTACGCCCTTTTTCCTTGAACTGTTTATCCTTAACTAAGAAGCATTAAACGGGACTACTCTGTTCTTAACTTCTCTTATAAATACAGATCTTGTACAACACTTTCACCTCCTCTCAGGTGGCCAGGATATTTTTTCTCTGGCCCCTTCCCTGCTGCCCTCGTCACATTGACCCAACATGTGTTGTGCTATCCCTGGAAAGCTATACCTCCTTCTCCCTATCAGCTTCTCCACACATCTCCCCTCGTCGTCACCAATGCTATCACCGCTCTGATCACAATCAAAACAAACCCTCACACTGTTCTATCACACCACACCCTTCTTAGATGGCTTCCGCGAACAACTGGCTGGGATTCTCGCTCTCGGGCCAGGATAACCCGCAGCCTAATCATCAGGATAGCTCGCCTGCCGCCGCCGGTATCGACAACATCTCCGGCGCCAGCGACTTCTATGGCCTACCCTCGCAGCAGGGCTCCGACGGGCATCTCGGCGTGCCGGGCCTGCGGGACGATCACGCTTCCTATGGCATCATGGAGGCCTTCAACAGGGTTCCTCAAGAAACCCAAGGTGAGGAGCGGCGGAGGCCGCAACTAATAACAGTCTGTTTCGCCTGATCGATCGATGATCTGTCTTGCTAGTTTTTGTATCGTATGGTGCACTGCACACTATTCCATGTTTTCTTTTTCACGGTTTTTTTCTCTTGATATTTGATGTGGGTACGTGTTCCTGCTCGCAGATTGGAACATGAGGGGTCTGGAATACAACGGCGGTGGCTCGGAGCTCTCGATGCTTGTGGGGTCCAGCGGCGGCGGCGGTGGCGGCGGCAAGAGGGCCGTGGAAGACAGCGAGCCCAAGCTCGAAGATTTCCTCGGCGGCAACTCGTTCGTCTCCGAGCAAGATCAGTCCGGCGGTTACCTGTTCTCGGGAGTCCCGATGGCCAGCAGCACCAACAGCGGGAGCAACACCATGGAGCTCTCCATGATCAAGACCTGGCTCCGGAACAACCAGGTGCCCCAGCCGCAGCCGCCAGCAGCTCCGCATCAGCCGCAGCCCGAGGAGATGAGCACCGACGCCAGCGCCAGCAGCTTTGGCTGCTCGGATTCGATGGGGAGGAACGGCACGGTGGCGGCTGCTGGGAGCTCCCAGAGCCTGGCGCTCTCGATGAGCACGGGCTCACACCTGCCGATGGTTGTGGCCGGTGGCGGCGCCAGCGGAGCGGCCTCGGAGAGCACGTCGTCGGAGAACAAGCGAGCTAGCGGCGCCATGGATTCGCCCGGCAGCGCGGTAGAAGCCGTCCCGAGGAAGTCCATCGACACTTTTGGGCAAAGGACCTCTATATATCGAGGTGTGACAAGGTTAGAACATTGATTAGTTTGTGTCTTCGATACATTTTGTTGTTGTTCTTCGATCGTTCGTTTCCAATTGGTCTAGTACTCTAGAGTTATTTATTTGGAGCCTTAGATAACTCTCATCAGAGAACATAGCATTAGCACATGGCCTTGTTCTAGCACTAGCCACTCTAGCAAAATACCATGGACTTGTTGAGCGATCAATCCATCGAGAACATAAACTATCATCCGAGATCTATGCAAACGCAACACCTTTGGAGACAGTGGCCATGCTATTTTGCTTTTAATTTTCTCTAGTAGTTCATATGTATGATTAGAAGATAAGGTGACTAATTCTGAAGTATACCATTTGTTTACTAAGAAATGAATGCAATATACTGATCTATTTTCATATGTGCTGTGATGACGGCAACATATGCCACTTATCACTTAGGTAATTGAGAACGGAGTATATATATGCATGTACAATTCATGACTAGTTGTGGAATGGTTAACATTTTGAAATGGTACTCCTTGAGTGCACTGTTATCATTGATTTTATTCTATTTGCCAATGAGCATCAAAAGCTATATACATGCAAGCGTATTTTTGCTTAGTTTTCGGATATTTAGCATATATATAGACATGTTGAGGGTGGTAATAACAAATGTTTTTTTAATGCACTATATTTGCATAATTTTGAGTGTTCTTGTTTACTTATTGATTATATATGCTCTTGCTTTTGGTTTGTGCAGACATAGATGGACAGGGAGGTATGAGGCTCATCTATGGGATAATAGTTGTAGAAGGGAAGGGCAGAGTCGCAAGGGTAGGCAAGGTAATGAAAAATGTATCCATAATAATAACTTATATCCTCATAGAGAAAAATATATACAGTATGTACAGCTTGAGCTACTGATAAAGCATTGTGTCTTTGTTTCCGTCAACACTCTCGCTTCACACATTGCCTACCGGAATGACACCAACAATACGCAGTTTACCTTGGTATGCATTCACCTTAGCTCCTGCACTTGCATTTTCATTGTATAGATCTTTCCATGCATTTTAACGATCATTTTGCCTTGTCATTGTATATCCACTAGGTGGCTATGACAAGGAGGACAAGGCAGCAAGGGCTTATGATTTGGCAGCTCTCAAGTATTGGGGCACTACTACAACAACAAATTTCCCTGTACGCAAAGTTCTATATGTTTTTTCTCCAAATGCTTATGACAAAAGGATTTTGATTTGTTTTTTAAATATTATATTCATCTTTGTTCTTGAATGCAATTTTTTGCCAAAATTTTATTGTTGCAGATAAGCAACTACGAGAAGGAGGTAGAGGAAATGAAACATATGACTAGGCAGGAGTACATTGCATACCTAAGAAGGTAGTATTTTGATGCTTGTATCATTCTCAATGTTTCATTTCCATAGATGATTTAATTAATTGGCTAACAGTAATACGATCCTATACATTCAGAAATAGCAGTGGATTTTCTCGTGGAGCATCAAAATATCGTGGAGTAACTAGGTAATCAAACTTCACAAGTAGTAGGCAATATATGATTTGTGTGCATTCAATCAAAATTCTCCATGTTTTTATTTCACATTATCATTAGATGCCTGTCGTGGGAAAAGTATAATTAAAAGATATTTATGGAACTTGTTTTTATTCTTTTTTTATTATCCAAATCAATGTTGTTTATCGAGTAGACATCATCAGCATGGGAGATGGCAAGCAAGGATAGGGAGAGTCGCAGGAAACAAGGATCTCTACTTGGGCACATTCAGTAAGCTCTAGCTATAGCTGCCTTCTTTTCTTGTTTGTTTGTTTGTTTTGAGAACCCAGTGAAGCTAGCACCTATTGAGTAATGCGATTCATCAAAACCACATTGCTCGGTTAATGGAAATCCTTAAGCTAGTTAATGACTACTCATAGTGTTATATATGTCCCCAAGATCTAAGTCATCTCGCCCCGTACGTACTTGTTTAGTCAAATTTCTTGAAATCTCCGTCTCGTAGAACTGAAGATTAGATATTCTATACGTTGCCCTATGGGAGCATAAAATAGTGATCACAGCATTAACTATGTCTCAAATGTACTTTTCCAAGTTTTTGTCTCAAAGTTGTCTGAGAAAACCGGGGCATGGGGTCAAAGGGTCGAGCAGAAAACCCTAGTGCTTTGAATCACACAGTTTGCACCCTGCATGCAGCATGCATGCATGCAATATGCAAAATATAGATACGATCGACCTAACCTGCATTGGGAAATAACCCTAATCATGCACCCTACTACAGCTAATCGTCGTGCACATTCCCTCGTACGTAGGCACCGAGGAGGAGGCGGCGGAGGCCTACGACATCGCCGCGATCAAGTTCCGCGGTCTGAACGCCGTCACCAACTTCGACATGAGCCGCTACGACGTCAAGAGCATCCTCGAGAGCAGCACGCTGCCTGTCGGCGGCGCGGCCAGGCGCCTCAAGGACGCCGTGGACCACGTGGAGGCCGGCGCCACCATCTGGCGCGCCGACATGGACGGCGGCGTGATCTCCCAGCTGGCCGAGGCCGGGATGGGAGGCTACGCCTCGTACGGCCACCACGGCTGGCCGACCATCGCGTTCCAGCAGCCGTCGCCGCTGTCCGTCCACTACCCGTACGGCCAGCCGCCGTCCCGCGGGTGGTGCAAGCCCGAGCAGGACGCAGCCGTCGCCGCCGCCGCGCACAGCCTGCAGGACCTCCAGCAGCTGCACCTCGGCAGCGCGGCGGCCCACAACTTCTTCCAGGCGTCGTCGAGCTCGGCAGTCTACAACAGCGGCGGCGCCGCCAGCGGCGGGTACCAGGGCCTCGGTGGTGGCGGCAGCTCCTTCCTGATGCCGTCGAGCACTGTCGTGGCGGCGGCCGACCAGGGGCACAGCAGCACGGCCAACCAGGGGAGCACGTGCAGCTACGGCGACGATCACCAGGAAGGGAAGCTCATCGGGTACGACGCCATGGTGGCGGCGACCGCAGCCGCCGCCGGGGACCCGTACGCCGCGGCGAGGAGCGGGTACCAGTTCTCGCAGGGCTCGGGGTCCACGGTGAGCATCGCGAGGGCGAACGGGTACTCTAACAACTGGAGCTCTCCTTTCAACGGCATGGGGTGACGGTACGGTCGACGAAGAGAGCAGAAGCTAGTGGCTAGTGATAGGGGATTAGCTAGCTAGAAGATCCAAGTCTAGGTTAGAGTTATTTGGTCATCGTTGTCGTGTTTCGACGTACTCAGGTTCTGGTTCGATTCTGCAGAATTAACCCGTGCATGCACGTAAGGCGTGCTGCCTTTCTGGAAGCTGGTAATGGCAGGTCAGGGTAAGTAAAGTTAGCGTTGTAAGTTATCCTGACGTGCTGTTAGTTTTGGGTAGTTTCAGAAGGTCCAGTCAATCTCTTCGAGGACTCAATCATCATATATCGTGCACTCGTGCTATGAGAATAACTTATCATATTTTTTTTTTCTTCTGATCATAGTTACTTTTATTCTTCTGGCCTGGTGTACTACTATATATGTTCAATTCGTCTGTAGTTATTTATATCGATGATCTTTTCACATGTTATTAATTATATATTAAGATATAAGCTCAGTACTGTTGCGCTGCTAATTAGCTGGCGACTAGAGATGGCAGCAGATCGGGTTCGGGTTGGATACCCGCGGGTTTCGGGTCCTGTGGGTTCGGGTTTGGGGATGGTTTCTCACCCACGGTTTTCGGTTTTCGTTTCGGGTTTGGTTTTTCACCCGTGGATATCCAATGATATCTGAAATAAATCATTTGGAATTAAAACTCATGTTTTATAATATGCTAATAATAACTTATTTACTTAGATTATTAAATCTATTCAAAATTGACTCATGAAAATATTTATTATTTATTGCCTCTTATTTATACATGTGAATATGTGTATATTTATCCGCGGGTTTCGGGTATCCATTCGGGTTTCGGGTATCCGCGGGTTTGGTTTTGGTGATGGATTTCCACCCGAATCGGTTTCGGTTCGGGTTCGGGTTTCGATTTCGGGTTTCGGTTTTGGGTGCACGGAGACTCCACCCGATCCGAACCTGACCCGTTGCCATCCTTACTAGCGACATGGTGACCGAGAAAAGAGAAGCAAGATAACCGAGTGCTAATAAGCTTATATATAATATAAGGAACCGAAGCAAAGTCAAGGGACAGAACATAAAATCAACCGGACCAACCTATGAGCAGCAACGTGTCTGGAATAGTTAATCTGTCGACATTTCCGTGAAGGAAGCTCAACAACTTCTACTAAGCTTGCCATCACCGCATCCATGCCGCCATGAGAGGAGGCATTGCAGCCACCTCTGCCACACCTATGCACGGATCATACTCGACAAAGAGGTCTTTTACGATGGCGTGTTACATTATTGATAAATCCTAGCTAGACAATGTATATATAACTTACATATACGTAATGTCGCTCCTTTCATATTGTGGTTTCCATGTAGATCATGTGAGCTTTTACTTTGTAGGCACGTTAGAAGTCACCAAATAGGGTGTCATGAAGGCGAATTACGCATCTGATCGATAAATACAGTTATCTTATATATAATAGTGATTGTCAAATTTGGGGAGGGGGCCACACTAAGGTAAGTTTTTATTTCCTACATTTGCATTGTTTTCTTTTCTTCTTCTTTTATTGCATGTAAAAAAAATCTGAATGACAAAAAATACCAAAAATATTTCCCTTTTATATATATGCTTTTATGAAGAATGTTTAACTCTTTCCATCTTGGAGATGATGAATAGTTACTCTGCTAATGTCTCTCTAGTGCCTAGTATACATCTTGGTATTTCTTTAAGTTTCAACTATTTATGAAACCACCATGAACCTAAAACTTTGTAGGATGCAAGTGCTGGAACTAAGTCTAAGTGGTTGTGAGATATGAGATAACAAGACAATAGCTGCTATAATATTGTTGTTCCAAATGAGTATGATTATTGGAGTTTTATTTTTGAAAAATGGTAAAAAGCTTAGTGTTCCTTAATGGTGATAAATTTCTACCAAAGTCATATATAATCTTACATGATATAAGTTTTCTATATAAGTTGCTTGCTTTGTGTTGAGTTTCGTCAAGTCTCATTGACCCTTGTTGAGAGACTTATCCTGCTCCCAAGATCAAGCAGATTACATATATGCCACATATATGTGCTACTTCTATACTGGAAGTACATAAAAACATGCCTTTCATGCATTTCCACCAAATAAATACTCTACATTCTAAAAGTGTGATCTATCTCTAAACTCGTTTTTAGTAAATGAGACATAAGACTATGCAAAAGTATGAGAAAAAATAAAAAAATGATATGGACACATGAAGGTCCAATGTATTGAAAAAATGAGCACATAAAGGCTCATGAACAGAAAAAGGAAAGACAACCATGTCTCAAATAATAAGTTAGAGAGAGAAGGATCATATCTACAAAAGGAATATATTTATATCATGTTTCACATATATGCACTTCTTGATATAAAAGTATGACGCTTCTCTCCTTGGATCCAAGGTTTGGCTTTACAATATATGCAAGGTAAGCATGCTACATCTTTTATCCTATCCAAAGTTCCACATAAAGCCATTAGAAGCAGGATGAGAAGGCAATTTCAAAAATATGCCGTGATGAGGAATCAAACACCATACGAGCGATATGAGAGTACCATATGAGGAACATTAAGTCTTTCTTTTGAAAAATATTGCAAAAACCTCCGATATAAACTTGTGCGAGATAAGAAAAATTAATAGTGCTCAAGTCAAAGTTGTTCGATCTCTCAACCACCCAAGACAACAGGAAAAGGCCATATGCCCTATGGAGGACTAATGTAATATGGGTGAGTTTTCATCATTGCTATTTTCCACTCAAGGAGAAATATGTTTGTTGTACACATGATACTATTGAAATGTGAAGCATAGTGGCAACTCATGATCCATCATGGCTACGTTTTAATCGTTTGCTCGGGATGACCAAAGGTTAAGCTTGGGGGATCTAGTTGACGATAAAAATGACACATTTTCATATACTCAAAATACCATCAATAGCCTCAGAAATAAAAAGGAAGAAAAGCATATCATGAGCGTATTTTATCAAATAACAAGTTCCACATGTATATAGTATATTTTTCTGCAGAACGTAGCAAAACGGAGAAGATGAGTTGGTGGGACCACCATAGGGGTTGTCGATCGATCACCCCTATGAGCCCACAAGCCTCCACAATCCATGTGATACACTCTCAAATTGTTTTCAACCCTTGGATGCAAAGTGCGTTTCTCCTCAATGGTGAAAGATCAACTCACATGGATTGGATACCCCCACAAGCAAGCAAACTGACTTGCCAAGGTGGTATTTTCAGCACATACCCACTCTACACCAAGTTTAGGTTGAAATGGTTTTTTAAATAAAAGAGAAAAATCAGACTATCATAAAAGTTCAGGGGTTAAAAGAACTTTTTCCTTCTTCCAACTCCGGGTAGAAATCTGCCATGCGGGTCGTCACTGGCCTTGGCCCAATAAGTAACTCAAAGAAATTGTCAGCCCATGGCCGTCCTATACAGCCCACACAGGCCACAGCTTGCGCACGCAAGGCCCAAGTGGCTGCACAGCGGCGTGCCGACGTCTCGTGCCTCTGTCCACGAGAAAGTGGAAATTTTGTCCTTACAATGTCATTAAGTTTGTGAGCTTTGTCAGAATGCCATTATGAAACGAGTCACACCCGCTAAAATACCCTGTGACGGATTTATTACTAAATTTAATAATTTTTTTACTGCAGCATGTTTTCTTTCCCGTTTTGCCCTTAGGCCTTATCTGTCCGTTCCTTTTTCATTCACGGTTGTTCATTAACTAAAGAGAATGAAATAAGGCTCAGGGGAAAGACAGGAAAGAAAAAAAGCTGGGGTAAAAAAAAATTATTAAATCTGGTATTAAATTCTACCTGGTGTGTCTCATTTCATAAGGTAGCGAAACCCACGTTCTTAGCGAAACCCGTTTTCCGTAAGGACAAAATCCCCATTTTCTCTCTGTCCACTGTCGTCCGCCCCAGTTTCCCCACAGGGACGCAAAGCGTTGCCTAATCCAAACCGGCCGTCGCTAGTCCCGGTTCCAGACCCTCTTCCCTGCGCGGCTCGGCCCCTCGGCGTCCGCGTTCGCCACGGTCCTCCGCACACCGGCCGGCGACCCTGCGTGCACGCCTCCCGCTCCCCTCCCGCCTCCGGTGGACCGTAGACGGCGCCCGGCCCCGGCGGCTGCGCTGCGCGCCGCGCGCGGCCGGCGGGCAGCGGGAGCCAGCAGCCGCTGCTCCACCACACCATGTTTCCCTGTCATGGAGTGGCTACTGCAAATCCTCATCTGCCTGGTGCTCCTGCTGCAAACCGCTATGGTTCTCCCACGAGGCCATCTTTTTACCCTAGCGCGGCGTTTCTGAGACTGCAGGGCCCTGCGTTTCGTCATGAGAAGAAATCCTTGGCTTTGAGAGGTAAATCCACTTCTATTTTCTTCCTATACGCAATTTTTTACTTGTGCATGAATATTATTGTCTTTTTTCCTCGGAGCTGTGTGCCATTTCATTACGAAGAAGGGAAACACAATAGAGAGGCAAATCCTGCTCCTAGAAACATCCAATACATGACAAGACTGAATGGATATTTCTGTTCATCCGAGCACTTTGAAAATGTGATCCAATTCATATGTATTTGGTACTCTGGTAGGCTATTGGATTAGCGTTGATTGAATTAGCATCTGGATATGCTTGGGTGTAATTAGGCTGTGCTTATGGGCTTATTGCTACCACTGAATCTCTATCTCAATTGGCAAGGCCACTATCCTTTCTTAAAATAGTTTTTGGGGAAGAACTACCTTAGTTTGGTATATTATGCGGCATAGTTGGGAAACGTTTGACCATCTTTAGTTTGTAATTAAGCTTCACCATTTTATTCCTCCTGACCAAATTGTCAGAATTTGTTTTTCTTTTTAAAAGTGGAAAGTTGCATGATCAAAGGGGCAACTTAATTTCAACTTGCTACATGCTTCCATGGCAGAAGGGCTCACTGATTTTCTGAGATCAGTAGAAAGCCGTTGATATGATGAAAAGGAATATTTTGCATGCTTGCCTGTCAACTCTGAAAAGCCAAAGTGTTTAATAACCTGGGTTATAAGTTATTTAGTTTTGTCAATGACAAGGGAATTTTGTAATTTCAATGTACACTATGTTTTTTAAAGCAAAAGTTTGCTACGGTTAGTCCACTTTGTGACCGGACGGCATTGACATCCTATCTTTATCAATGCATGATGAAGTTGTTGTCCATGTGGAGACAACACTAAATGAAGATTCTTGTCCAGTTCCGTTAATTTTTTCCCTATACTGAAGGCAATTGTACATAGGTGGATGGATTCTGGATTCTGGCTTAAAATCACAAACTACTCCCTCCATTTCAAATTATAAGACATTTTGACTTTTCTAGATACATAGCTTTTGCTATGCACTTAGATGCACATTATATCTAAATACATAGTAAAAGCAATGTAGAAAAGCCAAAACGTCTTGTAATTTGGAACAGAGGGATTAATAATTAATATTGACTTTCTTGTGATGAGTATTCTGAAATTAATTGTTTTGCTTGTTTTCAACTATCAGTCATCGCAAATCTTATTTGAAGTTATAATGAGTACTTTTCTCAATTATTTCCTCCTTTATGCTAAAGTTTCCCATCTACATTTAAGTTGAAGTATCTCAGACTGTAAACCTTTCTATGCCAGTGATGATGTTGAAATTTTATAGATCTTCATATGATAAAGAAATTTCTTCCTTTCAGCTGGTGCGGATTTTCACCATTATGCGATGCCTTCATCCTTTGCAAAGTATAATCCTGTCAGGGGCATCAAGCTACTACTGTCATCCCCCAAATTGAAACCAAGAACTCAAGTTGGTTGCCAAGCATCTCTGTCGTCGTTTAGCTACCCTGAGTTATCTTCCAAACCAAAATGGTGGTGGAGGACCCTAGCATGTGTACCTTATCTTCTGCCACTGCACAACATGTGGGGACATGCTGATGCTATCTATCAGCTTCATCCATACTTGCAAAGATTTAGCCTACCTTATGCCTTCATTGATACAATGGCTCTACTCCCTGGGTGGCTTTTCCTGGCGATCTTCATGACCATATACTTCTTTGTTGTGAGGCGGAAGTGGTCGCCGCACTTCTTGCGGTTTCACATCATATTGGCTATCCTGCTTGATACGGGCTCACAATCTCTGGCCACTACTTGCAACTGGAATCCAAGCATTGTTTTTCAGGGTAAACAAATGGCATATTTCTGGATGACAATGGCCTTCATTCAGATCTTCACAGTTGTTGAGTGCATGAGGTGTGCACTTTCAGGGGTGTATGCAAATATTCCATTATATCTCATGCAGCATTCATCCATTCAGATCTTAACCTGTTCAGGTAGTTGATCATTGCAAACTGCATTTTTGGAGTTAAGAGGTACTGAGATGGTTGGGCAATGTGGGCTCTCAAATAGAAAAAGGACTCATTAGAGAGGAAATTAGTGTAATCATTGCCCTTCGCAGCATTGTTGTCAGTGCTGTTGACTTCATGTCTCTGAATTTATGCTTGAGTGGCACCAGGCTTTGTGCCTTTCTTCCTCCTTCTACCCTCTTTAGCAGCACAAACTTTGAGAATTTATTTAAATGGATAAATCCTTATCGATTGACTAGTGTGGTGATCCTTGTTCTGTGCATTCTAGTCGTGTGGTGATCTTTGTTATGTAATCGTATGCTATTTTATTCAGTTTTGTTAATCGTATAGCAGTTTTGTAGCTGCTTCTCCCAGGCATGAGGAGATCCGGGTTGTCAAAGAGCTGCCTTGGGATAAATCCCCAGGCCCCGATGGTTTCACAAGTCGCTTTTACAAGAGGACATCGTCAACGTGTTCAATGCCTTATTTGAGATAGATAGATGCAAGGAGCTTTCACTTGGTTAACTGAGCAATCCCAATCACTGTTGTCCAAATCTGCCGAAGCCAGGGAATCCGGGATTACAAGCCCATCAGTTTGATACACCGTTTTGGAAAGCTGGTGTCAAAAGTTCTTGCCAACAGATTAGCACCCTAGTTACTGCGTCTCATCTCACCAAATCAAACAACGTTCCTCAGAGGTCGCCACCTCCGTCGCCTAACACGACGACAAGGCTGCATTCTTCAGTCTTCACTATAGAAGAACCACCGAGAACGTCCGCGTCGACACAGCCATACTGGCGAGACGTCCGATAGGTCAAGCTGGGCATTGCCATGCGTCTCTTCAATACTACCACTACAACAACATGTTGATCGAGACCGACGAGGCCGAATGACACGGACGGGCAGGGTCTATATCTAGCTTCGCTACAGCAGGCCCATAGACCGACGAGGCCCCCTGTTTTCGTCTACATCATCGTCATCTCATGCATAGAGAACGCGAAGTGAAGACCAGAGACGATGACCACAACAGTTTAATTGGAGATGTTCCATGAGCCTGACTCACGGATCTATTTAACCAGAAACTTTCCGAGGCCCCGAGAACCAGAAGACCGCATTGTCCATGTTAGATCTGCCCAACAGCAAGCTATGGAGCGCGCACATGTATCCGGGAACCTGTCGCAAAAAAAAATGTATCCGAGAACCTATATTTGTATTATCTATAATATGAATAAAACATGTATTCCCTAATGTTTCTTGTTTATTTATTATCTTGTGTATTTAATACACTAGCACGCCAGCATTTTATTACCCCACGCGTAGAGAAATTCGGTGGTGATTTTCTCTCGGAAACACGCCAGGACCCAGTTGAGTTAGGTCAGGAGTGGTTTGACGCGCTTCTTCTATAGACGTGAGGGGTGCTGCAGTCGGGAGCCTGGTTTCCTCGTCTGGTGTCTCCTTTGGCTGGAGATCGTCCATATGGGAAAAAATACCTGGTCCCCTTGATTTGTTGGTCGGAAGACAAAGCTTCCAATATGGAGGTCCGGTGAGCTCGGAGCCCTGAGTCCCTGCTAAGAGGAGAGCTTGGGGCGCTGGCCGATTTGGGTCTAACCTTTGGTGGAGCACCGTCATAGTAGTCGGCGGTGAACTTGTCGAATAGATCTTACGTTGATCTAGGTGAGTTGTCCGAGGGATGGGAACTCCAGTGCGCGCTTCGGAGACATAGCGAGAACCCTGCAAAAGAATGCATGAAAGAAGTTAAGGAGTGATTCCACTAAGAGCCATTTGGGGCACCAACAACCCAATCTTGTCACAATCTAATTCTGTTTTGTTTCAAAAGAATGCAAAATGGCGGTATGCTTCAGGAGAAAAATGCTAAGTAGGGCTTCCACTGAGATCAAACTGGGACACCAACAATCAAACGCTAGCAATTGCCATAGAAGATACAACGATTTTTTTCTCTTTATTTTGTGTACTCTGCTACATCGGCGCATCCGCAACTCGTTTGTCCCTAGCACAGGAATTTTCTGTGTTATTTCTCTCCAGCACAGTAGGTGGTTACATTACGTGTAACAATATGAGTAGCGAGTTTGGTAATAACCACCACTGTCCGAATGGTCTCACGTAGCGTTTTTTCTCTTTATTTTGTGTTCACAGGAGCAGTTTTCTGGCTCCATGCTACAGTCAACGTGAGAGATGGTGGAGCCGGTAGAGCTGAAAAATCTGGCTCCCCCCACAGGTTTTGGTAAACAGTGCGCTACAGTTCACCGAAACGGAGCCCGGCTAAACTAGCCTTAGTCTAGCGAGTTCACACTATGATTGTGGCCGGTACCTACCACGCTGATCAAAAGTTATGGTGATAGCGAGTTGGTGATGGAGGATTGCAGCTTATTTGCAGCAGCAGTGGCTGTATTTTCTCTCTACTGTTAATGTAGAGCTGCTGTTTTTGGCTGCAAAAGAGTTGAAGCGAACAGTTTAGCCGAAGTCTGGTAGCTCCACACAAGGACTGTGACCTTTTGTCGTTAGCCTGGAGAGGGAGCCATCACAGGCGAAATATCCGTATATCGTGCAACTGCTAATCGTACTGGTGGCGCAATACCATTGTCAAACGTGTCAACCGCTGCAAATACTAGGATACTAGGATTATCCGGCACATAATTTATCTAAACATCCAGATACAAGAGAAAGCGTGACTACATTCTTATTCTTCTTGGTACACACTGATTAGGCACAAGTTATATATTAACCCGTTAGGTCGCTTGTCACTGTTATTACATTAAATATATATCCAGATGCATGGGAAGCGTGAGTATACATTCTTATATTCTGGAAAATCACGGAGTCAAGTCTTGGTGAAAAGGATGAGAAGTTTGTTATGATGCTTGGGAGTTGGGAGGAACCATTAGTTCCTCTCCTTGGAATTTTTTTTCCAACCATCTGGTGCTAGAAGCATAAATTAAGAACAATTAAAGGTAACTAAGGGTAGTTCAATCAATTCAGTGGATATTAAGTTTGACGAACATCTGCTTTCTTTTGCCCTCTCGCGCGAATTGAATGCCGGCTATGCCGCACGGATCTCTCGGAGGGTCTCGCCGCCGCTCTGCAGGGGGCTCACCGGCGCCAGCTGCCTATTTGGGATCACCTCCGTTGAGCTCGCCACCACGCGTATGTAGGGGCCACCACGCGCCTGAATGGGGATCACGGGCGGCCGCATACAGGAGCTCTCCACGAACTGTCTGCTGGTGCTGGAGGCTGCAGCTCGCCCGCTTGGCCGGCAGATGCTCGTCAGCCTGCCTCCTCGCATCGTCGATCCTCCGATCGCAGCTACACTTCTTTGGCATCTGTGCTTCATACATCGCCGCGCTTCATAGTTCTTTGACCTGTTAAATTTGTTTACGAGACCTTTTCGTTTTCCTTTTCCTTACCACCACTGTATTTTCATGTTTCAACGGGTTACTGCTTTAAAATCGAATGATATTTCGATAACGCTTTCCTGAAGAACTCTTGTGCCATTCGGCTGTTATTTTTGATCTAGTTTCTGTCCACTAATTTTTGGTTCCGTTCCTCCTTTTTTTTTGACCATTCGATCTACTTGAATGGAGGGCTGTCAATATTTTCAAGCACCGTAAAATTTCTCAAAGTATTAAGCACATTATTAAAGTCGATTTATTGCCACCAGTGAACTGATAGCTACTCATTCCTTTCAAGTACGATATTTTGATCAAAATCTGGTTAAACTTTTGAATCTTTAGCTGTTATATAATGGCTTTTAAAATATTTAGTTTGAAAATAGCATCTCAAAAGAAAATGCTTTTGTAATCATAGATAGTTACTAGATTGTAAAAATATATTCTAATGTAAAATAGTGGTAAAAATAGCAATCTCAAAAGAAAATCAAACGTCATACATTTTTGACAGGAGAGAGTAGCTCTATAAATTAAGCAGTAGGACGAGCATTAGCACAAGCTAAGCGTGCATCTGAAGCTCAGTGACCTAGCCAATAATGGCTGGCGACAAGTCGGACAAGCCATGGGAGTACACCCTGCGGAAGTACGTGCTGCTGCTGGCCACCGTGGTGGCCACGCTGACTTACTCCTCGGCGTTCAGCCCGCCGGGCGGAGTGTGGCAGGACACCGATGCCGGCCACCTTGCCGGAGACCCCATTATCCGGGACACGCACTACCGCCGGTACTTGGTGTTCTTCTACTGCAACGCCACCGGGTTCGCCTCGTCGCTGGTGGTCATCATCCTCATCCTCCTCCTGTCCGTCCAGCACGAGGACATGAGCGGCGCGAGCATCTGGACGTGGCGGCACACCCTCGTGCCCCTGCGGGTGGTCATGGCGCTGGACCTGCTCAGCATATTGGGCGCCTACGCCGCCGCCACCTGCCGGGACGCGGTCACCACCACGTACAGCACGCTGCTGGTGGTTGGGGTTTTCGCCTACCTCATGGTCCAGGTGGCGCTGTCGTCGTCGGCGGCGCGGCGCAGGGGCGACCAGCAGGACGACGACGACGCCGACCGCGAGGTGCTCGGCGAGCGGCCGCGCAAGGTCCTGATGCTGCTCGCGACGTTCGCGGTCAGTGTCACGTACGTGTCCGGGCTGAGCACGCCCGGCGGCTTCTGGGACGGCTCCCAGGCGGGCCACGCCGCCGGCGACGCCGTCCTGCAGGACTACAACCGCGCCCGCCTGATCACCTTCTTCCTCTGCAACACCACGGCGTTCGTCGCGTCCCAGCTCATCATCCTGCTGCTCCTGGACAAGAAGCTGCGCGCCAACGCCGGCCTGCGCTCCCACGAGCTCTACGGGTGCATCGTCGTCGCGCTGGCCGGCCTCGTCGCCGCGTACGCCGCGGGGAGCTGCCGGGACGCCGAGACCACTGCCTACGTCGTCGTCCTGGTCGCCGTTGTTCTGGGATACATGTTGTTCCAGGTCTATTTTGCTGTAAAAGTCGTGGAAGCCACACGGAAGTCCAACTTGTGGCAATGCCTAGTAAGCGTCTATGCTGCAGCATCAGGGTGGTTGCGAGCAATAGCAGCAGCAAATCACTGTTTCAGGCGACAAGCTCCCGAAAGGCATCCTGCTGAAATTGCCAGGTACGACACCGCCAAGCTTTGGAATCCACTCTTAATTACTACTGTATTTCATTCATGTTAATCAAGCAGCTAGCATTTCAATTCTGTTTCTTTGCTTGCAATTATCAGGGAGCAAGTTATCAATGAATCCATGGACAAGGCTCGCTCTCTCGTTCTACTGCTCGCCACTCTCGCAACCAGCGTGACCTACCAAGCAGGGCTGGTCCCACCCGGCGACGTCTGGCAAGACGACGGCGACGGCCACCTGGCCGGCGACCCGATACTCCTAACGACGCACCCTAGGCGGTACAAGACATTCTACTACTGCAACTCGACCGCTTTCATGGCGTCCCTGGCAGCCATCGTCCTGGTCCAGCGGAGGTCCGCGCTGATCAAGCGCCACACGCTGGAGGCCGCCATGATCCTCGACCTCTTCGGCCTCATGGGCGCGTACGCCGCTGGGAGCTGCCGGGACGTGAGCACCTCCATCTACGTCGTGGCCCTGGCCGGCGGCGTCATGGTCTACGTGGTGATCCACGTCATCTTCTTCACGCTCGACCACGGGGAGAGGATCGCCGGGCGGCAGCAGGACGACGACGTCTCGGTCGAGAAGCGGCGCAAGCGGTTGCTCCTCTTCGCCATCCTGGCCGCCACCATCACCTACCAGGCCGGGCTAACCCCGCCGAGCGGCTTCTGGCCCAAGGACGACAACCAGGGCCACCGCGCCGGCGAGCCGGTTCTCCTCTCCAACTACCCGCGCCGCTACAAGGCCTTCTTCTACAGCAACTCGCTGAGCTTCATGTCGGCCATCGCCCACATCATACTGCTCGTGAACCCGAACCTGTACCGGCCGGCGATACGGAGCTACGCGCTCTCCGTCTGCACGGCGGTCGGCCTGCTGGGTCTCGTCGGCGCCTACGCCGCCGGGAGCACGCAGCATCTCAAGACGTCGATATATATATTCGTGTTGGCGTTTCTGGTGATCCTGCTCATGGCCGTGCTTTTCGTAGTAGCACGAAGGAAGAAAGGGAAGAACAAGGGGAAGACCACCAGCAACGTCGTCGCTGACGAGTCGCCCGCCGTTGAAGCGAGCGGTGGCGGCACCGGAGGAGGGAACCCGGTGGCCGGCGACATCGCAGAGCCGGTGGCGCCCAGGGCTGGAGGAGCAGAGGTCGACGAAGTTAAGGCGAAGGAGAGACACGCCAAGTGCAAATATCTGATGCTGCTGGGCATCCTGATGGCGAGCGTGACCTACCAGGCGGGGCTCGACCCGCCGGGCGGCGTGTGGCAGAGCGACGGCGACGGGCACGCTGCCGGCGACCCGGTACTCCGCACCAACCGGAGGCTCCGGTACCTCTTCTTCTTCCACTGCAACTCCACCTCCTTCGTGGCGTCCGTCGTCGTCGTCGTCCTGCTGCTGCCCCGGCAGCTGATGGACATCAGCTGGTGGCTCACGGTGACCAACGTGACCATCGTGCTCAATCTCTTCGGCCTCCTCGGCGCGCACGCCGCCGGCTCAAGCAGGGGGTGGGAGACGTCCGGGTACATCGTCGCCATGATCGTCGCCGCGCTGGCCTTCGTCTTCGTGCACGTGCTTACGTCGTGCTTCGGCAGGACGCGAGGACCAAGGAGCTCCAGCCATCTGCCGGCTGGGGACGTGCCTCCTCAGCTCAAGGAACCCGGAAGCATTGGGCGTCGTCAGCCACTTGAAGTTTCGGTGTGACCATGATATGCTCGCTGCCAGATGTTCAGTCTATCTCAGAGTGACGTACATAGTTTGGATGGATTTCCAGCTGCGCGCAGTGTATCTATATTTGCTTTTGCCGAGTCTTTTCTAGGCTCTGTTTCCTTATCTGTATAATTTTTAATTTATGTACCTAGTATCCTTATTGTATTTGGATTGCAACCAATATTGTAATACTAGTATTTTGGATTGCACTTTAATTTGCGGTGTCATAAGAATGCATGAGATGGGTCTCGTGCCATGGACACCCAACAGTTGCTGCTTGCCTGTATGAGAGAAGCGGAGCAATGGAGTGCCAGATTGCCAAGAAGAAAGAAGTGTGTAGCGGATCAATGGTGCGCGATCTTTTGTGACGCGCTAGGACGCTAAGCTGGCCCAGGAGTGGCCTGTAAACTCCATTTCTCTCGAAATGTAAACATCTTGTAAACATTACCGCGCGCCGCGAGGGCCAAATAAAATTCAGGTGGGGAATACTCCCCCGTGACAGTAAAAGAAACCGAGATCTCCCCCACGAGTCCCCTCGGCTTGCATCTGCTCAGGTTCTTTGTTAGATAACCCCCCTATACTTTTGTGTGTATAAAGAATCTTTTCACCATATAAAACAGATCCTCCCCTCCTTAATCTTTTGCATTATTTTAGACCCTGGCCATATAGGATAATTACGAATTCCTGCACATGTATCTGCTATCTTTTTTTTTTGCATGTTATTACTCTGGTCTGTTTCTGTATGGAAACCGATAGATACTGAGTTACTGTATCCGGTTATGTTTATGAATCAATTTTATGTATACAAGATGTATTGAATTTGTCTTAAATCACCAAGACACATGAAGCAAAGATCTACAATGTGTGTTTTGCCATGTATGCGATTCGGCAGCACTGGCGCTCGGACGTCCGGACCGTCCGGACGCTCGTGGCTGCTCCACCCTGTTCGCTCGGATTCACGCATCACCCGTGCCAACTCCGTTTCCCACGCTTGCATCCAAACCGTCCGCTTCAGGCCCCCTGCCACGCTGCTCGGATGACTCCCCCCTCTTCCACACCAACGCGGCGCCCCGTCTCTTCCAAACCGCCCGAAAGACTCACCCTAGCCTCTTTCACAACAGCACCGCGCACCCTATGCCTCCTCCCTACACCGCCGCCGGCGTCCTACGCCTCTTCCACGCATCGATGGTTGCGGCTTGGTCCTGCCCGCCCTCATGGACACCAACGCCGGCGGTTTGCACTTGCAACATGAAACACTCGAATGCAACATACTTTTGAAACAAATAAAACATTTGGGACATATGCTTGCAACATGTGTGTGAAAATATGCAACATCCAGATAAAAAACTTGCAACATGAAAAACACTTAGTGCAACATAAGACTGAAACAGCTGAAACATTTGGAACATACTGTTGCAACATATGTGTGAAAACATATGCAACATCTAGATAAAAAACGATTGCAACATACGTCTGGAAACATACGAAGAAACATTTTGAACAAACGCTTACAACATGCTTCTGAAACACTTGCAACATGTGTAACATCCCTCAATCTACTTTTACAATATCCATAAGAAACAACTGCAACATACTTTTGAAACGACTGAAACACATGAAACATACATCTGCAACATAGGGGAGGGGAAGCTTGGGCCAGTCGATTCCAGTCATCAGGGTCGGAGCCGGTGGCGAGCGGCGGCGCATGAGCACCATTAGCACCCCTCGTGCTCATGGGTGCCCTTGGCTCGGCCGAGGAAGACATCAGGCACCACGGCACATGCGCCCTAGTGGCCATGGTAGGGTCAGTGGCGTGCGCGATGGCAATGGGAGATGGACAGACAGACGTCGAGGGAGCGAGTGGCACGACGTTTAGGACAGGCGTGCAGTGTGGGCGGCGATGAGGCACGCGGCGGTGGGGCACAGTGCGGCAACTGACGAGCACACGGTGAGCTAGGGAAGGGGCGCGGACAACGAGTGGCCACACTGCTTCGGGGCCGGGTTGATAAGCATGAGGGAGTGGGGGTGTAGAGCGGGCAGATAAGCACGAGGGAGTGATGGATTTTTGTTTGGGCCTGCTCCTGGGGAGCCCCGTCTAGACGGGAGTCACGGACGGATGCCTGGGTTGGATCATTGTTATATGCAATTGCTAATAGATTTATATTTTATGGCAAATATTTTTGTTTTATTGCTAATATTTTTTCCCATAGCAGCACATGGGCACCCATCTAGTTGGATGATAAAGCAAACATACAGTAGGCATTGGAACTCTTTTGTGGCAGAACCGCCTAATCTAATGCCCTCCTGAGAGTACTCGTCTTCCACTAGACACTAAGTACCCAAGAGAGAATACTAAACTATGCGATTCCGTCGAGCACACCGCAAGGGAGAACTCGAAGGTCCACATTTTTACATCAGGATCACAAATGAGGGAGTGAAGCTTACAACATCCTTGCCATTTCTTACATCACTTTTAGTACAACGTAAGAGTAATTCATTACTTGATTAAGACAACAGAGTATAAAATGTTATGAGAGTTCAGTGGAAATAAACTCATTTAATGATAAGGTAAACATTAACATGATGAACTTTTATAAGCATGAAATGATAACAAGTTGCCAGTATTTTCTTTGCAAAACTTTTGATGAGAGTTTTAATAAATGAACTCTACTCCGCATCGTAAAGAAAATCCTCGCTGAGCCCACCAGGAGGTTTCCACACTTAAGTGTCAGCTTATCAGCACCTGCTACCTGCAACAGGGTAGAACAAACCCTGAGTACTCAATTGTACTCCGTAAGACTTACCCGTCAGGAGAAAAACAAAAGACTCCAAGGATTATGTAAGGCTATCTGGCTTATAGGTTCATTTCATCTGCAAGAAGCATTACTAAAGGTGCATCCTTATATTTCTTTTTATTAGCAGTCATCATTAGTTCATTAGCCGACCATTTTATGTAAGCACCAAAACTACTTTCAAGCAGGTGGTAAGCAATCAGAACCATTTTACCATCTTCCATAGTTCTTGCTACGATGCCAGATTATAGTTATGTCCGATCGTCAAATTGACGGCGATTCGCGAATCAATGTGCCCAGCTGGGTGCCCCGAAAACACACACCTTGCTTGTACCCCGGGCATAAGCAAGACCAAACCGTTCCACTCCTGTTAAGGGATCCAGGTCCTCGTCCAAGCTCGGACTTTAAGCCCCCAACACTGCAGGTCCGGCCTTAGTATGGTGCTTAGACCTCCTCAACCCAACATATATAACCACCTAAAAAGCCGGTCCAAAAAGAGCCGGAACCCATGACAATAGAGAAACAAGTCTTCTCGCTCCTATAAGCAAGTATATGCTCGGGACAAGTAGGTCTGTGATCTGACTATGGAATCCAATGCAACGAACGGTCCTTAATTGACACAGGCGGAACAAATGCAATCAGAGCCCCGCTCTGTTGCCCAACCAAGTCCAAGTCCATCCAACCCGTTCCGCTCGGTCTCCAATTATCCGTATATATTTATATTCCATGTGATAGTAACATGATAATAGTAACAATAATATATTTCCTATCTCTCGCGAGTGATAGGAAATCACTCGACTTTTACCGAAACCCTAAAGCATAGCACGCTACACGATCCTATTATACTAATAAGACTCATAGGATAGGGATATATATATATATATATATATATATATATATATATATATATATATATATATATATATATATATATATATATATATATATATATATATATATATATATATATATTCAATTCCTTTAAACTTAATGCACAAGTATAAATTAAAGTGCAGAATAATAGGGGTTATGCACCGGGACTTGCCTGGATAATATATAACCAAGGTTAGTACTCCATCACGTGCCACGATCATTGAATCACCATCTTTTCCACTACTCTAGATGACTCTGATCCGTCATTGTTCCTATTATGATGTTTATGGTGCAATGCAGAAACATAATTAATCAATGACAATTGCAACCTCGTACCATACGATTTCGCCTCTCAAGCTAATGGCTAACTTTTCGCCTCTCAAGCTAATGGCTAACTTTACAGCTACCGTACTAGGCTACGTACCCGCGTTGCCGAACAAGACATTATTTACCCAACAAGTATTTTAATCATATGAACCCAAGGTGTTGCTTTATTCACTTTACCGATTTAACATTTATACTCTAACTAGGGCTCATTAACTAATTCAACAATTAATTATTCAGAATCTACAACAATGGCAGTGAGCATGTAATAACCTTACGAAGCTACCATAAATTTTTCAAAGCTAACACTATCATCATTTTGCCATAAAAATTACTACAAGTTTACATTTAATAATTTTAAGCGTCTTAAAATAATTAGAGCAAGCCTAGAAATATTATGAAACTGCGTGAACCAATTACACCCTTAGATAGATCATGATTTTAGGACTCTAACGAAATTGGTTCCACAATTTTTGGACTCCTACAAAATTCTATTTTAATTCTACAAGTTTAGCTTAGCAACTAATTAGAAATCATTTTAGGAATTGAAATGGGCTGGCGGAAACCAAAGTAGCCCAACAATCCTACTACGGCCTGCGTGGGGTGCAGGCACGCACCAGCAGGCTGGCCCAAAAGTCGGCCCATGGCGGAAAATGCCCACCTTGATGGCTGGTTTGCACAAAAGCCCCTGAGCTCTCGGCTATTACCTCAACTACTGCGCGCGCTATTCCTATAGACCGCGGTTATGCATGTAAACCCCCGAACTTTCCTATCTTTGCCACGGGGTGGTCCCCGATGCACCTGTGCACAGCGGCGTGGCTCTGGCCGGCATCACACACGCCCACCGGTCGACAGAGTGAGCCCCCGACCAACTGGCGAGCCAACGAGTACCGCGGGACGCAAACAAAACCCTAGTCGGCGGTTGAACGGCATACGACGCCCCCTAGTATCCTACCCATGCTAGCGGACCATCTGCCAAGGTGGTGCCCCTATTCCAACGAGCTAGAATACCCATCGCCGCCCGAAGGACGGTAGAGCAATAGAAGCTTACCAAGAATACGACCGAGGGGGTGGTTGAGATGGAGACGGCTCAGGCGAGCCCGGCCATGCACGCGGTGAAAAGGGTGGTGGCGCACCGAGCATGGCACGCCCGTGTCAGCTAGTCACCGATGAGGATTCCGGCCAAACCGAGCTGAGCACCAGATAGAGGAGGTCAAGGCAGGTTTAGGGGTGCGAACAATTGAACTGCTACCGATGATTAGAGCTTTTACCCCAAAATTCTAGGTCGCGGTGGTGGACCTGGCCGGCAGCGAGAACTCCTTGAAATTGGAGCGGCACACGACTCAACTAGGCCTTGATGTGGGCGAGGCGCATAGCTAGCTCCCTAAGCTACTCTCAGGCACGAGGAATCGCTGTGAAGCCGATCAGTTGTTGAGGAGGGGAGAGAGGGCGACCTTGTGCATGACGCGGCCGTGAAGCGGCGCACGAGCGAGCCTTGTGAGATAAAACGGGGCGGTTTCGACCGACGAGTAAGCGCTAGCATAGGCACACAAGTGACAAGATAGGGGAAGACTTGGCGTGACGTGCTAAAATGGTGTGGCCTAACCCAAGCAGAGCGCCCCTACGACGGCTAGCAGGGACACGCGAGGCAGGGGCATCCCAACGCCATTACTCCCGGACCCCCGACTAGACGTGCGGCAGCAGCACCTATGTAACAAACCAGAAATTTCCAGAAAACAAAAATCACAACTACAAAAATTTTTCTAAACCTATGTTTGGTGAGGTGTCATTTAGGAAAACTACCCTAGTTGCACAAGTAGTACCTATTATAGATGATTACATCCTTGCATTTAATCAAAACTTACTTGAGTTGCATCTTATGTTGTTTGTAATGTTAATTAAAAATAATAACATTTATTTAATGAATTGCTTAATTAAATGTGTGTGTGCTGTTGCCAACCCTTGGCTTGGAAGCTTGGAACCCTAGATGACCTCTAGTGGACCCCACTAGGGCATACATGTGTTGGCAACACATGTTTATGCATGTAGGAACTCTAAATTAGTTAAATGTAGGAAGTAATAAATAGAAAAGCTAATTAGAATAACCTGGAAAAAGAGAAAGCCATTTGGCCTAGCTCTCTAGCCAGCCCAGCCTTCCAGCTGAACCTCACCCGCAACAGCTGGCCCACGAGGCTGACGCGGCCCAGTAGCGCACCGAGTCGGCCCAACCCCACCACGAGCCGCTTCGCTCTTCGCTCCATGACCACAACGTCGCGCCCTTCCCTCACGGTCGTCGACGGGTGGACCTCGCATGTCATCCTCCTCCTCGAGCTCTCTGTTTTGCGCCGTGGAGACAAAAGCAGAGGAGGGTGGGAATCTCCGTTGCCAGCCGTCCAAGCCGAGTCGGTTACGCCTCAACGCCTGGATGCACACCACGCCTGTGAAAACGCAGCGCCCAAGCCACCCCAACTGTGAGCCCTGCCTTCCCCAGCAAGCAGCATGGCCGCGTGACGTCGCCATGGCCCGCGTCTCTGCCTATCACCATCGTACCACTCTAACAGCCTGAGACGATTGGCAATGCCAATCTGATCGTCAGCCGCTCCGTTACCCCCTAAACCCTCGCTTGTGGCGCATCGCAACCCTCCATGTACCCCTTTTCGCTTCTCCACCGTCTACCCGCCATAGCCGTACTCGGCTATAAGAGCAATGCCCCCTAAAGCCCTCCCCTTCAGCCCATTCGCCGCCGCCTTGGTGGCACACAACACGCACTACACCACTAGGAAGGAAGAGAAGGGAAGGAGGGGGAAGCAGAGGACGCGAAGCCGCCACCACTGTTCGGGACGTCGGAGACGAAGGCGACGCTGGGCTTCCTCTTCTTCGCCATAGGACTGCACTGCACAACTTCACAACTACACGGCATCGACTCACCCTGCACCGGTATCCCTTCGCCATCGCCACCTACGGTGAGCTCACCGCCTCTCCTTGCTCGCCGCCGATTATGCTTGGCATGGTACCGCCTCGCCTTTTTTGTACCGAGGACCAGCTAGGGAAAAGCCGCGACCCTCATGTTTTGATCACACGCTTACGCACACATGAGACGCGCACGCGTTGGCCCGGCTGAGCCACAGGGGCTCAGAAATGCCTGCGACATGCCGATGCACAACGCGGAGTCACCATGGTTAGACCACGTCATGGCGAGGTCTCGCTCTTGATGTGCTAGGCAGTAGATGAAGGGAGAAGAGGCGTGTCTGGTTCGCCTTGGCAAGGAACGCACCGTGCGTAGCAAGAAGGGGAAAGAGAGCCACAGAGGGAACTGCTCGCGCACACCTTGTCGGCGGTGTCGCGCTCTAGAGCATGGCCGTGGAGCAGAGAAGGGAGAAGTGCTACTGCTGCGCTGATCTGTGCACTTGGTGCACATGAACCGTGAGAGAGAAAAGGAAAGTGGACACGGTCCACCGTAGACCTAGACCACGTCCTATGAACCGCGCTGCCTAGTTCACCATGCACCAAACCCCATGGACCTGAGCCTGTTTCTAAAATCCAGTAAGCGACGTGGCTCCACGTGAAGCCGACACGTGTCTGGGCCCGGCCCATATCCGGCCCTAGCCCGGCCCACCGAGGCCTGGTCTCGGCCCGTTCAAAGTTGACCGTTGACCAATCAATAGGACCCACCTATCAGTGACACACTCTGTCCCGACCAATTGGATGCTTCCATGTGTCAGTGCCTAGATTTTCCAATTCTTTTTCTTTTTCAGAAATTCATTTAATATTTGAAAATTCATAACTAATTTATTTTAACTCAGAAAAATACCAAACCAGTGCCCAAATTTTTCTAAAAATGAGCTCTATGTCATAGGCTTGTGTTTGAGTGCATTTGGATCTTTTGAATTTCTGTTGCTTCTTTGTGCACCTCTATTGAGTCACTCACACGACCATATGTTACGTTTAACAGAGCCGAAGGACCTGTTGACTGAGGAGTACGACCCCGACTACAACGAGGACTTGGGTGATGACCTGCCAGGTGCCACACCCCACCCAATCTCGTAGATCCTATTACGCATGCTATAACTAGAATTGCTAGCGCTTTATCTTTTATGCAATAATATGATGTTAGGTTGCATGGTAGTTTTACTTTGAGCCTTATACCTTGTTGCAACCTTACTCCTGCACACCCGCTGATAGGCTAGATGCTCGCTTGTTACATACTTACTGGTTTACTCTTACTCACATTATATCTGTGATGTGATGCTGGTGAGGGAGAGACGTATGTGCGTAAGGCACGAGGTGCCGTAAACTTGGTAAAACTGGATAATGAACATGGGAAGATCTTGGTGTGTGTTTTGGGTATGTGGTGAGGGTTGAGTCGATCGGACAGGATCCTACGACGAGTCTTTAGGGCAAGACTTTGCCGAAGGGGTGCGACCTGGGCATCCCTTGTGAGAGTTACCTGTGGCGGGTATTTGCGAGAGGTGGACCGGGGTGTTGGTTATCCCTGGTAAGGTGCTGTCGTGGCACGGGGAGTTGGTGATCCCCTTTTGAGAAGATATCATGTCCTGTCCCCCTAAGGACTGGTATGTCTTGAGAACTGGAACCATGGGACCTTCGTGCACACCACTCGTTCCCGATGGGCGGGAGACAATTACCCAACTGACTAGGGCGGTACCACTACTACTAGGATTGGAAGGTGATAGTGTAAGGAGGTACGGGCATGGGGACCCACACCCTCCTAAGACAGCGTAGTGACCTTGGGGGCCTAGTACTATGTCTCACAGTCTCAGCGTTTCGGTGGACTCTAGGGTGGCCCAGGGCTGAGTGGTAGGGTGGTACTGTACCGATTGGGAGGCAGTCGAAATCAGCCTAGACGAGCCGGATCGTCAAGGATGGCGATCTTGTGGATAACCAGGTATACACGCTCTACAGAGTTGATCGATCTATACGTATAGCCACGTCCACGGATATGGACATTCCCATGATCTACGCTTCACTTGATTAGAGAGAGAAGTCCCTTTCTACCTTTCCCCCGGGTTTCGTGTTGGTTTCTGACTTTGGCTGTTGAGGCGCGATCTGAGCGGGAATCGATCTTGTCGCCTAGAGAGAGAGTGAGATGAGATGTGATATGTGTGATGGGTTTGGAGAAAACATGTGAATAAGATGGGTTAAAATCTGATGAACATCTTATTATTAAAATATTAACTACTTGCATAGAAAACCCACAGCCTAAATAGGTCTCTTTCTACTTCCCTCAATGCATTCCACTTTCCACAAAGCAATGCAAGCATAGGGTGGGCGATGCGTGGCCAGTACCAAGTATACTGATAGATTTTTGGCAGGTTCTGAGCCCGAGTACGACTACGAGGGCGATGATTGGGAGGACTAGAGAGTCTGTTTTGCGCTCGAGCTGGTTCCAGGACATCTTTTTTCGCTGCTATCTTCGTCAGATGTTGTTCTGGATGCTATGTGTGAGTGTGTTCCGCCCTGTGTGGCGAAGAGAATAATTTATGTAAAACTCTCTATTGTACTTTGATAATCGTGTATGACTTTGTGTATCACTGAGATTTGGGTAAATTGACAGATTGTTTCATTATTTTACACTTCGTTTCTGTAGATTTCCCTTCGTGGAAATCAAGGACGTTTCAACCTGTCCCCGGGCTTGATGAGTGGAATGGATCGGTGGGCGGGAGAGGTGCAACGATAGCCAAGCGATGGCATCAGAAGTATCGGCCCGGCCCTGGGCTCTGCACCGAGGCACAACGCGGTCTGGCCAACAAAAGGCAGGGCGAGGCGGGAGACGTGCTGCAGCGTCGGCCAACACACGACAGCGTCACACACACTAGCCCACAGAGAGGGGCCACGACCGGCCCAGGGCAAAGCCTAGCGCCAGCGACGCACGAGCGCATGGTGACCGCGGACACGAGCCGGGAAACCATAAAAGGTGACGTGCATGGGTTCTAAAGCGACGCGAACCCGCTGACCAACACGTCTATGGTTCAACCAACTTTACGTACCTAGGGTCACACTAACAACTATCTATCAAAGCCATTGACACAGCCAGAGAGTGACCCGAGGAAGAGATGGAGGGGTGCCAAGACGTGTTCGCCATGCTGAGCACCAGTTCACGAACAGAGCAAGAACGCGGTTCACAGCATGTTCTAGGGAGTTTCGTGCAACTGTTTAACTGGACATGCCTCACCCAACACCACCATGACCTACCCGTGCCCAAGAACTCACTTTGAGGCATTCAACTACACAAGAACATGTAGTTGGTGTTTAAGCATTTTTGTTGTAATTGGGATACCAATTTGACATCGTCCATTACCTTTCTAAACTTACGAAAAGGATTGAGTTCCATTTACACTATCAACCATGATCACTCTTGTCGTAATTTTCAAAAGGTCTAAACCTACTTAGCTTCCACCAACAAGCATATCATTATCTAGTCCATAGTCCATACTCACTTATGGGATCAAAGTATATGAGCACTGGTTACTTGCTTTTCACAATTTAATTCTTCAAAAACGTCACTTTTTAACTTTAAGCTATATTGCAACTTGGGTTTTTGGAATTTGTTTTCCAGGCCAGACAATTTAGACAACTTATCCTACTTTTATGGTTAAGGTTTTTATTAACATGTTTTCATATAAATTAACTAGCTTGCCATATCCACTTGGCTTTGCTTAACTACCACACAAAATTCTATTACACCAATTCATGCGAGTTGAAGTTTTTAAAACCCGAAACCTTGGTTTGTTAATTTCTTTACGGCCCTAACCCAAGCGCTCAGCAAGGTCGTAACATTAGGGGTGTTACATCTTTATTGTAAGACTATCTCCAACAACAGAAACCTAAATCAGAGACCCATTCTATCATATATAGGTCATGCACAGTAAAAGGATAACCCACCCAAAACTTTCTTTCTCCAATAGCCACCGTAAAAACAGAGCATGCAAAACTGTCGCATGCCGCTCCAGCCGCTCTCCCACGCCGCTCTGGCTGCTCGCCATGGGCACGCCGCGGACCTCGCCTTGCCCCGTCGGCCACGCCCCACTCCCCGCCGCGAACCCGCCCCAGCTCCCTGCCAGAGTTCCTCTTCCCCTGACACCCGCCCTAGCCCTATGCCCGCCACGGGCAAGCTCCTCCTCCCGACCACCATGGCCGCCACGGGCAAGCTCCTTCTCCTCCGCCTCCGGGCCCAACCCGGACCCCACCAACCCCATGCCACTAACCACCACCGTCATCACTGTCCTCCGCGTCCGCCGCCTCGGCCCGCACCAGATCCATCGTCCTGTGGCCCTCCCTGCCTTCGAGCCGGAGGTTGCTGCCTCGTCCGTGCCAAGGACATCCGCGTCGTCGTCTCTGGCCTCCACCTGCACCTTTAGCTACGAGGACGACGTCTACAGTGATGACAAGGACCAGCGAGCGAGCCGGCTCCGGTCATGGTGGTGGGTCTGCTCCGATCGTGGAGACGCAAAGAGAGGCAGAGAAGACGCTCATTTGCCTTCTGCGTCGGAGGCAACGCAAAATGGGTGCTACGTTTGGCTGCTCCGTTGGAGAGCGATTTTTTGCCCCAAAACCACTATGCACCACTCATTTTGGGTATGGGTCACCTTTTGCCTATGCTGTTGGAGATAGTCTAAGCATCACCAAACACTTCCTATATATGTACTGCTAACAAATAAACATTGCTTAACACCTACGTGTAATTGGCGGACCTAGGGTTTACACAATGAGTGTTCAAACACCGAACCTAATAAAATTTATGAAAATTGGCTACATATCACTGTATTTAGATGAGCTTTGCAAACAATATCGTCGGACTCTCACTCCTCCAAAATACAATACTATGTCTCACGTCTTACTTCATGAGTCATTCATTACTTGCTTATGAGCTACTTCTCCTTCCCTTTGGCTGAAGCCACCATCACCTCATGTGCTCTAGACCAGTTATTGTTGTTGTTTTCTGTTGGACTAGATGGTCCACAAAATAGGAGAAAGGAAGAGAGATCGTAGAAAAATATGACAGAGAACCTAATAGAAGTAGTTGGTTGGAGTTTTATTTAATGTTGAACTATGTGGTAATTGAGTGTTGATGAGGATGGATGTTCGCCCCCCCGAGATATTAGAGTGTTGAACTAGGAAAGTTATTATTTTAGGCCATGATTCATGATTATTATATGCAGTTTGATTTGGTGTTATAATATATGTATGTAGCATACATACTATATTATTGTAGTCTTTTCCTAAAAATTTTGGGCATTCAAGTGAATGGCCATGAACTGCATGGGGCCTGCCCCTGCTATGCATGGTAGTCATCCAATATTATTATTACCACTAACATGTTACTTGTTTGTTTTGCTTCCTTTTCTGCAAGAATGGTCCACTCATCTCATAGGGGCCGGACCCTCTCAAACATCTGCCAAATTGTTCAGTAGCCTCAAGCATATGGGCAAAGCTATTAGGAAGGGTGACACAATGCTAGCTTCATTGGAAAACTGGCATATATACTCAGGCTCTATCCCTCCTCACATCTCTTTTCTGAGTTGTCAACATTGTTTGAACCTTATTGCCGAGCTTAATTCCCCTCTGTGTCATCTGAATAGACTCTTGTATAGTAGGAGGTCTGTAGAACTCCTCAATAGGGCCGCCACCTACCATAGATCTAGAGCTACTAGATCCTTTGATTGGCTTTGGCTCCACTACAAGAACCTCATTCCCATAATTAGAAAATTCTTCACTAGCTACCACTTTCACCATCAAGTGATCAAGATCAATTTCTCCCCTCTCTGCCCTTTCGTTTTCCTTGGCTTTCTGTTCCCTTTCACTGGCCTTCTTTGTAAGCAAAGCAAACATCTCTTTTTCACTGTAGGTGGAACTTTCTTGCACTTTGTTTTTTTAAGAAAGGATGGCAAAAGCTTTACTGCAATTTCTATTAGACGAAGAAAAGAAAAAAAAAGGCAAGTGCCCAACCAGTTTTTGAATAGAAACTGGGCTCAAAAACCATATAACTGAGGAGAGTATTCTACTCATCCTATACAACTTTGGTACAACTACTGAACAACTATCATAACTCACGCCACTATCTTGCTCCAACTTGGTCGAAACGACACAACTAAACAACCCAACTAACAACTAACAACTAACAACTAACAACTAACAAGGATAGAAAAAACACCATGGCATCACCAAACAGCACAACTTGGAGCATCACCATGGCCAGACAACGACGAGCAACCGCGAAATTGGAAAGCCTAGCAATGCCTCCAAGGAGGAAACGACGCTAAAAGCGCCGACAAGGTAGCCCGTCAAGGGAAGGTTTTCACCTACAACATCCAGTTTGGTAGGAGGAGAGGTAAGAAAGGACGCCTCGAAGAAGGGAACGTCATCCGCAGATGTCGTCGTCCAAGCTTTCGCCCCAACCTCAAGAACCTCCACACCGTCGCCGCCAGAGATCGAACCCTAGTAGGAAGGCAGGGTGCGGCAATGGATCAACAACAACCTCGCCCAGCCGCCGCCCCAAGAGACGCTGGCTCGGAGAAATGCCGAGAGAAGCCCATCGAAGAGTCCACCCCTGCTAGAACCGGCAAAGCTAGCCCGCAGCAAGCGGATCCAGCGAGCTTCGCCTCGAAAGCCAGTCCATGGAAGGGGAAAGGCAGATGGCGGGGAGAAGAGGACCAGGATCAGAAGATGCCCCAGTCGCCTAGCCCACCAACACCTCAAACCCTACTGAGCTAGCCTCGCATCAACAACGCCACGCAAGACCTCCAGCCATCCGCCAGCCCACGCCGCCCACTCTGCCATGCCACACCACCACCGGCCCACACGGATCCAGACCCAAGGACACCGGGTCTGGCCTCTAGCAACCCGGATCCACCGACCTGAGCCACCATCATCGGTGCCTCAGCTAGCCAGCGTCACAAGGGGATCTGGCCGCCGTCACCGTAGCCCACTGGAGCCCCTGCTAGCCACCGCCCAGGATCCAGATGCCGTGCACACAGGGGTAGCTTCCCCTCCTTCCCCCTGCAGGATCCGACCTAGACCGGCCAGCAGCCCAGCCGACGCGGCTAGCCCAGAGCCGGAGCAAGGGAGGGACAAGGCATGAGGAGAGGGTGCGGGCACCACGCAGGCATGCCCGACCGCCAAGCACTCCGGCCACCCCGCATGGATCCGGTCGCCGGACCCCAGAGCAAGCCTCACCACGCAGCTCATCGCTGCTCGCCAGGATGGGAAAGAAGGGAGGAAGGAAAGGGATGGGTGAGGAGGAGAGCGAGATTGCCCCGCCGCTGCCCTCCTCGCTGCTCACTGGGCCTCCATCGGCAGCTCCGGTGGCGGCGGAGGCGCCCCTAGGGTTTGCGAGGTACGCGGGGGCGGGGGCTGGGAGAGTCACTCGAGCCGCCCTGTCGGGATGATGCGGGGGCAAAAAGGCCACTTTCCCTTCCTGCACTTTGTCACATTGAACCCTTTAATGCCATCAAGATATGGTACTTTATACTTGCAGCCCTAGAGGTGCAGAGCTTGTCACAATACTTGCACATAGCCAATGCTTCTTGGTTATATTTGGGCAAAGACAATGAGCCCATGCAGGGTCATCTAAGTTGATAGCAGCTTGTGATGATAGTGCATTTGTTACTGAGGCAGAGGCAGAGTTTGACGGGTTACCTATGCAAAGTGCAAACACAAAATGCAACACAATTAATATGACAACCAACTGTTAGCAGCAAGATATTGCATCCATTGGCAATTAATAGTTCATAATAGTTGTATAACATCATGTATGATCAGAGAAAATAATCTACAATAGGACTAATTGCACAAACATATCCCGTGCCGTGTGCGGTCAAAAGAAACGTGGGAGTTAGTTCATTTTTGCGATTCCCGTGCCGTGTGCGATCAAAAGAATTATCGTGGCCGCAGGAGCGTTTGAAGCGTGTTGACGTCGGAAGTGATCCGAATCACACATCAGTAGGGCCTTGGGCGTCTGGGCCGCTACGGACCGAAGAACGCAGCGAGGAGGTCACTCTTTCACGGTGAAGAACAGAGAGGTTTACAAGCAAACCACCAAACGATAACCAACGTGCTTGCATGACGAAGAACCGGCTAGTTTTCAGGCAAACTAGCAAAGAAACCGTCAAAGCTCTCGCCCGGGAGGGACCCCGTCAGGGCAAGGACATCGCCAGGTTACCTTAGGACGGCCAGCAAGCCTAGGACGCCATCCTTGGTCGTCGGATCAAGGGATGAACAACATAGGGGTAAAAGGGTTGGAGTAGAAGTAGTAGATTGATTTGTTTGACGATTGAACAAATGGGAACTCAATCGGCCATAATCCTCTCATATATATAGATGGGATGATCTTATTCTAGTAGGAAACCTCTCCAAGTCTTATTTTCCAAGTTTTCCACGAGTTTGAAACAGATTAGATCGGAATCCAAAAGGCTAGATCCGAACAAGGGTTTTTGTTAGGTCTGTCGGAAGTCCCGACTTGGGTTAGAACTCCCGACAATCAGAACTTCCAACCTTTGTTGGAACTCCCGACATGGGAATAACCCCAGACACCCGAGCAGGTTTCTTCAGGCTTCTCGGAAGTCCCGACTTGGGTCGGGAACTCTCGACAACGGAGCATCTTTCTGAGGCATAACTCCTTCATCTGGACTCTAAATTGGACATTCCATATACTCCCTCCATACCCATATTAGTTGACGTTTAGGACATGATTGTGGTAACCAAGGAGTGATTAATGAGAGGTTAGTTTTCCCTGTATGCCCCTATTAAATAGGGTTGCGGGTGCATTGTATCCGAGAAACATTCGTAGCTCAACTGGCTGGTTTAGCAAGGTGGTAGTTGAGAGTGCACGGGATCGATTCCTGGCGGCCACCTATTTTTGCTGGTTGGTTCATTTTGCATGGGACTGTTTGGGCTGCATCGCCACGTGTCTCGCTGGCTGGGCTTTGGGCGTGTTTTCGGGCACGTTTTTCCGGCGCTTTTCCTCGCTAATTGGCCTGGCACGCGCGAAACGTGGGCTGCATGGCGCCTCGTGTCTCGCTGGCTGGGCGTTGGGCGTGTTTTCGGGCACGTTTTTCCGGCGCTTTTCCTCGCTAATTGGCCTGGCACGCGCGAAACGTGCCAAAGTTGCATTTTTGAAGTTCACTGGCGCTCGTTTTTTTCACGGCGCGCATGCTCAGCAGGTTGGACTGACACTTCATATGCTGGATCTATTTAATCGCCTCTTCCTTGCTTACATGGCAGGCTTAGCTTTTCTCCGTTGCCTTGCATTGCTTTGCCTACTAGTAAACGACGACGACGCAATGTTTGATTCCTTCCCTGCCTTTGATCTCAACGTTCGTTTAGAAGATGACGACGACAACCTTCCCTTCGATCTCAACGAGCTAGTATTAGAGGAGCACAACAACAACGGTACGTGACGTGTCTCTGTTTTACTCGGTTTGCTCTTTTTTTTATACTAGTAGAGTGCCCGTGCGTTGCAACGGGATAACACAAGAATGTATAAGTGATATTTTTTTGACAATATATGTATATATACTCAAAATAATCTTTAAAATTACGGATATCGTTCAGGGCAAACCATTGCTAGGCAAGCAGTCATTTAGCATGTTTAAATAACGTCGCCAATAGGATGATATATGGACTTCGAAAATAAATTCTTTTTTGGTCCTGTTCGCTTTGTTGAAAAGTCAGACTGAAAAGTATTGTTCGCTGATTTGTCATTTAATATTGGACAAATATGAATTCGGTGCTTTTCGATACATCAATTTATAGATGCATTAATCTAAAACAAATTTGATGTGGTAGCAGACTAATATTTATTCACAAATGGATTGCAGAATTGAAACAAAGGGAACTTATAATAAACAACACGTGCAATTTCTTTTAGATACATTTTGAACATATTATTTTATTGCGGGATGGTTAACATCATCCACAAACTGAAACTATCTTTGCTACTGCTACTGTGCAATCCAGTGATCCATAACATCCCTTTTATACCTAGAGAGATATATATTCAAAGATATACGTGTAGTGTATATTCAGATATATATTTTGCAGTCTTGCTGGGGCTGGTCTCTTTGTAGTTTGTACTGACCTTTAAATTCTCTTGAGGGTCCAATAACAACTTCTGTATTGTTGCTTGTAGCCTACCAAAGGAAATGATCAAAAAGCATGATTTAGAAAACAATCTTGACACATAGTATATGGAGTGCCATCTTACAGGTTTTCACTTCTCTAAAACTATGAATGATACACAGGGAATTTTAAAAAAAATCACAAGTATGATCTTTCCATGGGCGGTTTAACAGAACCAATAGCTAGACGACCAAGCGAAACAGATCAACACCACACAAGCAAGAACATCACAAAGGACAGATCGATTAGTGATTTTTACCTTGGAGAGGGGTGGCGGCTCTTCATACAGGAGGCTACAGAGGGTCGGCTCAATTTGTTGTACGGCGGATGGAGAAGGGCAGCGCTGCTTCTTGGATGATGGAGAAAGACGTCGCTACTTCTCCACGTCCAAGGTCCAGAATACATGCCTGTAACTTTTCTTACTTGCTACAGCGCATGAAGAAATTCTACTCCTCTTGGCATGAACATTCAACCCAATCTCCAACTGGAATTGAACTTTGGGAGGGCTACCTTCACAACCACACTGTATAGTAGAAAAATAGCAAATTCCCTCTGTATTTTAGCCATTTTATGCTTCAGGATCTGTTTATAACATGTTCAAGTGGACCAAATAGGCTGCACATATGCACAGTAGTGTGCTGCAATGTGTATCTTCTATGGCTATATATTTGAAAATAAAATTAGACTGATAACTTATATGATGCCTAGGGAGATAATATATGCTCACTAATCTATATCTGATAAATGAGAAGCCTGATAAAATGTGAATTTGCTAAAAATGTTAATATATGCTCCCTAATGAGGGAGGAGGTTGTCATTTACTGAAATTAACAAAATAACAAATGTACGCGCTAAACTCATGCTGGATATGCATGTCGAATATTGACATTGACTCACTTAAGTAGCATTGAACGTTGAAAATTTAGCTGAGGGCATGGCCATGCCCAAAAATAGTTCCCTCACCAAAGACATATAGACCAACAGAACAATGGAAGTTACTGTCATTTCAAACTCTACGCCTACAATACCATAATAAAACCCCACGATGAAGGCTGCACACACGAACTCCACTTCATAAGCACTCCTTTGCATTAAAGTAAATGAAATTTTAGTAAGAAAGTTCATAATTGCAGTGTTAATTTTTGTAGGCAGCCCAAAACATGAGAGGGATACATGAAGGCAAAGAGATGCAACCAAACCTTGTGAACATGTGTCTTGCTAATGCAGATCAACATGTGCCCTGCAGGATCCATGAAGGATGCACATTATATCCTGCATGCTAATAATTCAGCTAATGCGGATCAACATGAAACATTTGTCTGATGAGCGGGAGAATGCAGGTAGGCTTTGAAGGGTTACCTGACTGATAGGAGCTGTCCGTGAGTAACTGACGTGGTGAAACACAAACCTGAAATGACGCAAGCCTTTTTAAAAGTCTAAAACTATGAAACATATAAATTCTCCGCATTGGCATTTTTACCAAACACATTTCAGCCTAGGTGATCTGCTCCCTAAGATTGACAATGGGTCTCTACCAAATAGTTAGGTAGGTTCATCCTCCAATAAACTTCTAGCAACAGCGCATTGCATAGAAGTCCTACCATAGCTATTTGTGCTCCGATCCTGCAGTACGTGCAATGTCTCCATGAGGATCAGTATGGAATTGAAGGGGCTATATACTTATGTGGTTGACACCACAGGAAATTGGTTGCATGGTCTTCACTAATCACTACCCGTTACCACACTTTCTAGAAATTGAACACCCATTGCCTTGCTTCAATGCCAGTGCCTGAAAACATAGTACGGACAGATGAGACTAACCATACCAAATAGCTCAGTTTAGTGCTTCTCTATAGTCATTTAGAACCTGTTGTGTTTGAGACCATTGCAGTCAATCAAGAGGCCACTGAACCATGGAAAATTTGAAGATGTAGCATTTTTTTGGCAGGAAATAGTCATACAGAAATTAGACACATGGAAACAGTCATTCGGTAATTAATAGTCATATGGGAATTAGCAGTGGTGGGCAAATGTCAGCCGAGCAGCAACAGTTCACCACAACACCCATAAAAACACATTAAGGCCTTGTTTAGATCCCAAATATTTCCCCAAATTCCACTATGCAAAAAGAAGATTCCCCATCACATCAAAATACCGGCACATGCATGGAGTACTAAATGTAGATGAAATCAAAAACTAATTGCACAGTTTTGTTGTACTTTGTGAGACGAACATTTTGAGCCTAATTAGTCAATGTTTAGACAATTTTTACCAAATAAAAACAAAATGCTACAGTGCGCTAAAGTGGCACACAGTAAATCCGCCGCCCCCTATTCAGGGCAACTAAACACAGCCTAAGCGTCATCAAGTGACAGAAAAAATAAAAAAATTTAATCGCTGTGAGACTGCAGCTTCAGGGACATTTTGTCGAACAACGTACCTGCACCAACATGGCGGGCGTAAGCAGCTTCTCGTCTTGTGGAGGGCGCCAGACCAAGTCCGCTCGCCGGTCACCGCCAGTCGTAGCTTGCCGTCGCACCGCAGCCGCTGTGTGCCTTTGCCCACACCGCGTGCGTAGTAGCCGTCCGTAGCCTGCAGCTACGCCTTCGGAGCTCCGTCCGCTGTGTGCGCCGCCGACCACCGCGGGCCCTCCTGGTGCCGCTCTGACCCCATGCACCGTCAAGAGAACCAGGTGAGGTAGGGAGGCGGGACGACCAGATGAGGGATGGAGAGGAGCGCGGAGCACGGGGCTAGGCGAGTGCGTGGCTGGACTGGCGGCAGGAGAGGGGCTAGAGGCGGACGGGGAGAATGCGGGAGGCGGCAGCCGCCAGCCGGACGGGGAGTCGCGGGAACGAGATGGTGGCCGGCTCGGTGGATGGCGGCGTGGCTCGGTGGATGGCGGTGCGTGGGGAAGAGATGGGGAGGCGGCTGACGAAGGACAGCCTGCAAAAGAAACTTCTCAAGAAACTGCACGGGAGATGGCAGGATCGTGGCGACGGACGAAGGGCGTGGACGGTTTTGCGGAGGCCGCGCGAGCACGTCAACGAGGGAGCAATCCGGTTTTTTTTTTCTTCGGAGGACGACGCGTGAGCACGTCGAGGCAATAGAGGGAGGTCCGATTTTTCTGCGGAGGCTGCATGCGGGGCGACGGGATTAGGAGGAAGCGGTCCGATTAATTACGGTGACCATAACATTTGAGTCTTTTTAGTTATATATAGAGATATTCAAAGCAAGAACGTGTAGTTTTGTTTCTTATTTTCTTTCTTCTTTTTTGGACAGGGTTTGATTTGAACTTGCCACTAGACGAGTTTGGTGCGGTTGACTTTGATTATATACAAAACCTGCACGGTAAGTTTTATTAATGAGTTTATTTTTCCCTATAAATAGAACATGCCTTGCCTATGTAGAACATGCCTATGCAAAATAGGTTGTTTTCCACTAGTCACTTTTGAACAAGCTATTAGCGGAAGTCATAACCGTCTTCGTGGTGAACAAGTAATCAAGCCAATTCAATCAATCACAAGGGATGTGATAAGAGATTTCATGATAAATAAAGTGTTGCCTGCAATTAGAGCCAAGTGGCCAAGAGAAGATGTGAGCAAGCCAATTTTCATACAACAAGATAATGCTCCTTCTCATTTAAAAGTGGATGATCCTCAGTTTTGTGAGGTTGCTAAGCAAGATGGGTTTGATATTTGGCTTATATGTCAACCACCTAATTCTCCAGATTTTAACATTCTAGATTTGGGTTTTTTTCGAGCTATTCAAGCTATTCAATACAAGAAAGATGCTAAGACAATGAAAGATCTAATTCCAGCGGTTGAACAGGTAAATGGTCATCCATTCGATTGTTAAAATTGATCTTGAACAACAAATGTACTCACTAATTCATTTCTTGAACACATGTTTTATAGGCATTTTTGGAGTACTCTCCATGGGAAGCAAATAGGATCTTTGTGACACTACAAATTTGAAGGAAGCAACGAAGATAAAAGGTTGCAACAAAATAAAGATTCCTCACATACGGAAACAAAGACTAGAGAGGGAAGATAGACTGTCATTGCAAGTCCCTTGTGCAGCTTCATTGCTGGCCGAATCCATTGCTAGCCTTGTTGCAGCAAATTAGAAGAAGAGATGCAAGCATGTTAGTCTTTGTAGCATGCTAGCCGAAGCGTGATTCATTGCTAGCCTTACTGTTCTTTTGCATCTTGCTGGTAGCAAATTAGAAGTAGTAGCTGTTTGCATCTTGCTTCATCTTGTTCATGTAGTACATCTCGTCCAGCTTCTCTTGAACATGCTCAGGTACTATTATGGTGTCACCATCCATTTGCAGCTTCTCCACGTCAGGGATGTAGAGCTCACAATCAAATTTGTCTATGCCGTCGAGTATCCATGTTGTGAGATCATAATTGCTGTGTACAAGGCCGCAACGTCCACACCTGCGAGCTTCTCAGCGAGCTTGGAAGCATGCTAGTCCGAAGACGCCGCCAGCATGGAAAGTACCGCAGCGAGGACAGTGCACCACCTCCTCGTCGTCTGGCACCTCCTCGACGTAGTCCGCGACCTCCTCGACGGAGTCCGCGACGACGTTCGCGGAGAACGGCACGACCTCGTCAGAGACGAGCACATCCGCCGAGTTCGGCGCCACCAGTGAGTCCGCGAGCACCATCTCCGAGTCCGCGACGACATCCGCGGAGTCCGCGAACACCTCCTCCACGGCGGCCTCCTCGGATACTGGCACGACGTCTGTGGAGACCGGCAGGACCTCCTCGGCGACGAACACAGTAGCCAACTACGGCGCCACCAGTGAGTCCGCGAACGTCTCATCCGAGTCCGCGAACACCGACGCCGAGCCGAGATCGATCTTGAGCCGGCTGGAATCCATGGCGAACTCTAAACCCTAACAAGAACCTAGGCGGCGGCGAGTGTTCTGCAGAGAAGAAGGGAGGCGCGCGTGTTGAGGCCTGAGGGAGACGAAGGGAGTCGCGGCATCGAGGCGCGCATGCGAGCGATGAATGCGGGAGGCGCGCCTGCGAGCGCGTGCGAGAGCGATCAATGCGGGAGCACGTGAGTCGAAGCGGACGGGCGGCGGCGTCGCTAGGGGCATTCGCGTCTAATTTTACCCGGCGATGCCCAGAACGTCAGCTTTTGAGAAAATGGGCTCCTAGCCCAGGACGTCAAGTATTTGGGGTATGGAGGGAGTATGTTTTTTTTTTGACCATCTCGACGAGAGAAACACAATGATGAAATTCGTTTCACCTTTTGACAACTTCACAAAATAGACAATTTTGGTCGTCAACGAAGTGATAGTTTGATTGTTTCCGGTCACCACCGAATACGCGGTCCCAAATACGCCCAAACTACTCAGGGTCTCAGAAGAGTTTGTGTCACGACTCACGAGGTGGAAAACAAGCACAATCCAGCGAGAGGCGAGACGGGATCCTCAACCGATGAACGATTATTTGCTAACCATGACAAATCATTTCCCGTGGAGAAACGCAACATGATCTTGTATCCCTGATAGCCTTCATTCATCCCTTGGCTAGTCACTCCATTTCAGTTGCAAGCAAAGCACGGAACGCCAACCGATCGACGGGAACAAGTGCTGGCCCAATCCTTTTCGTCACCTCACCTCACTTGCAGAGCACCCCGCACCTCATCTCAGTGTCAGTGGGATGTCGCCGTGCAACCAACCGGTTGACCGCTCATCGGCCCGGCCAATGGCCCGTGGGGCCGTGACTGTGACCGAGCGAGAACGAAGTGCTCGCTGAAAACCCACTGCAAAACGCCGCTAGTGGTTCGGTGCCGAGCTCATCTCACGCGCGTGCCCCACGGCACCGGCAGCCGGGCGACGCCGACGTGTCTCTGCCTGCGCTAGTGACAAGTGCGCCCTGTTCCTGTCCTGGTATTCCACTCCTATCCGTCGTCGTCGGAGACGTTGCTACGCGCTCCCCAACCGCTGCAAATCTAGCACTAACTGATGACAAGTGAAGAGGAGCTGCCGCAATGTGATTGTGAAGTCATGTCTCACAGTTGCTTCAAAAATTAATTGCTTCAAAAAAAGTCATGTTTCACAGATTGGTGCACCGGATGATGGCTTTGATTCAGCACCAAAAGTGACGACCTTAGCGTTTTCTTTCACTCGAGTAAGATTCACACATGTGCTGTGCTGTCTATCGACCTAACTCGTGGAGAGCATGTCCGTCATTGCTCCACATGCATTTCTCCTGTGTCCGAACGACGATTTCACAAGTTTCCTGACGCACTTGCCAGTCTACAGACAGGTGGCATGGACGGGTCAGTGATTTTTTTGTTGGTTTTATAAACCTCAAAAGCTGACGGCGCCATTTTACCGACCTGTCTTCGTCAACCCAACGTCCACGAGGTGCAATGCCACATCGATCGCTTGCAGAAAAAGTTAGTGAGTAACCTATCTGGATAGGTAATTCAGACTGTCGACCACAAGGAATGAAAATATTTTTTCTGAGGAAAAAAAATGCGCACTCCATATATATCAATCTCATTCGAAGAAGTAGAACTCATGAAATCGAACAATCGATGCTAACATTTCTAAGGGAAAAAAAATAAATCGATAACAAATTCCAGTAGCAGAGCAGGCGAGCAGCCATGTCATATGTCAAGGGGAGGAAGAACCGAAGAAGCCACGGCTGATTCCCGGTGGGACGTGTGTGGTCGTACCGATGTACTACTACGGAGTACCCTCTACCCAGGACAGAACTGAACAGCCCAGCTGCTCCAGCTTCTGGTCTCTCTGACAGCATGCCTGAACCACCAGGCTTCCGCGTCTTCCCTGACTCCTCCGCTTCCCGCCAAGCGAAAGCGCCACCCGCGCTGCCCTCCTTGGCGCCTTCCTCCTCAGCAGGATCCACTCCTGCAACCGCAACCCCTCCGAGGCACGCCGACCAAACTGCCAGTACCGCTTGCACCTTACCAGCCAATTAAGCTGCCTACTGACGGAATGTCTTGAGCGAGTGAGCTTTCCACTCGCCAGTCGCCAGTTCAGTTCTTGCTTCCTGCTCCGGTTGTGGTACCTTGACTGAGAAGCTAGCTATGCTATGCATCCCTGCGGTGGCTGACGAATTGCATAGCCTGATCAACCAGGTACTGGACTCTTTGTCGCTTAATTTGGTTCTGATGCTTTTCTACGCGAAAATGCCCTGCGCTGCATGCGTTGCTCTTTCTGTTTCGAGTTATTCGAATGCTGAGTTTCAGTTTTGCAACTAGATTATTACTACATCATGTGTTCGTCAAATTCAGTTGATACACTTTATCAGGTTTCCAGTTTGTTTCTTCATCGTTACATTTTCGTTACTTCAGAGACAGTTGTTAGAACATCAGCAGTTTTCATCTGTCTTAAATTGGACAGTCAATATCAAATTATGAATCATGGGTTTAGATGATCATCGTACTTTTGAATATAAACGGCAGAAAGGCTTCAGTACGACCCAACAGTACAAAAGCATACTTTCTCTAGTTCTGTTACAACTTAGTACGGAGTACATGGTTGGTTTGGTGGTCATAATTTGAGAGGAACTAATGTTCAATGCTCCTGACGACAAAGAGTTCAGTTAACAGCAAGTTTTTTACTTCCTTCGGAATGAGACACATCAACTAGTAGCGGTTGCTTCAGAGCCCACACATTCCTATTTCTCCTTTACAAAAAGCTTTGGTGGATGGAATGAACTGTTCAGTTCTAGGAGTCTAAGACTATTTATCTTTAGCAGCTGGTTGGCAAAACGTGAGAACCAAACTAGTGCAGTTGTTGGGGGTTCATACATAAGCAAGAGCATCATGCAAACCTAATTGGTTTGGCCAGCAACACATAGTTCTGACAGAGGCTGTTCACGTAAATTTTGTGTTTACTTCCCACAGATTCTTTGTTTCCGCAGAAACTTTTAGCTGAATATCATCCTTATTGCTCAGGTTGAGCTAACAATGCTTACTACTACTCAGTGATTATTTTCAAGGGATAATCTGGAGAAGCAAGCATCAAGGTAATCATGGCTGAAATGGGAGAAGCTCTGAGATCCTGCATGGAGCGGCTGGTCATTGCCAGGGAAGAGCGGGAGCAGATCATCATGGAGGCGGCCAACGAGATATCCTCCGAGAAGAAGAAAGTGCGCGAGCTCCAGCAGAAGCTGGAGGACGCGAACAAGAAGGTCGCGAAGCTCGCCGCCGAGAACAACCACCTCTCCAAGGCCGCTGACTCCAAGGATGCGCTGATCGGGAAGCTGAGGGAGTCCGCGGCGGCCACTGGGAACAAGCTCGCCGACGCGACGGCGAGGCTAGAGTCGGCGCAGAAGCAAGCCGGGTCGTTGCAGTACGAAGTGCGCATGCTCCAGAAGGAGCTGGAGGTCCGGGGCCAGGAGCGGGAGTACGACCTCAAGTCCGTCGACGCCGCGCGCCGGCAGCAGGCGGAGCACCTGAAGCGGATCGCGGAGCTGGAGGCCGAGTGCCAGCGGCTGCGCGCCATGGTCCGCAAGCGCCTCCCCGGGCCGGCGGCGATCGCCAAGATGAGGGACGAGGTCGATCAGCAGCCGACCCAGACCCCCACATCAGCCAGCCCGAGGCGGCCGCGTCCCGCGATGCCCTCCTCGCCGCGGTCGGTCTCGGTCGTCGCGCTGCGGACCCCGTCGCCGCGGCGCTCCTCCGTCTCGGACGCCGAGGGCTACGCGTTCAAGCTCCGCGCCGTGGAGGACGAGAACAGGGCGCTGAAGCAGGCGCTCGCCAAGAGGGAGAACGAGCTGCAGTTCATGCAGATGAAGTACGCCGACGAGGCCTGCAAGCTGACGGTGGCTCAGAGGCAGCTCAAGGAGCTGACGGAAGAGAACAGGCAGCTGAGTGACGCCAACAGTCAGTCTGAATCCTTGGCTTCTGCTCTGGTTTCTGAACTGGACAAGTTCAGGCCAGGCAACCAGAACGGTGCGCCCATCATAGCATCATCTTTATCTGAGATGAACTTGCTCGATGATTTCGCTGAGATTGAGAAGCTGGAGATGGCGTCAGGTGATCAAAAGCGCAATGTGCAACGTGCATCTCCGAAGAAGGCAGATACAGGACTGGTAATGCAAGAACAGGATGGCAATGGTCTTGTCCTGGATGGTAGAGTCTCCAATGGCCATCCTGAAAAGGTTAAGAATATCTGGGAACTAGTTGTGCAAAAGCATGAAGCAAGTGGGGAAAGTGTTGAAACTATCATTGAACAGATAAGTCAAGCATTGGATCAGGCAGCTATTTCTTCCAAGACAGATGATTCAGATATACTGAATGACCGGTCTGAAATAGAGAAGGCGGTGAGAAACATGGTTGAGGAAATCACTTCCGTGATCTGCACATATGCAGAAGACAACGTTGCAAGATCAAGAGTTCTCTTGGACAACAAATCTGAACTATTTCGACGCTTGGAGCACCTGGTTCAGGTCTGTCATGACCTACTAGAAGGGAAATGTAACCTTGGAAAGTTCATAGATGAGGTTTGCCTCATCCTAAAGTATATAGTGAGCCAATACTTCTCAGATCAAGATCAGACTGACAGTTTGAACAGTAATACAGAGAATTTGGCTGGAGTTAAGTCATCGAGTACAGTTACCACAAATGGTACACATGACACTGAAAGCGCTAAACCAGCAGCAACTTCAGCTATTCAGACAGAAGCAGATGAAGAACCAGTTCAGTCAGTTGAAAGCCAGATTATGGCCAATCATCTGCAGAAGCCTGATACAGAACTCATACATGTTGTACAAGCCCAGGATGATAGTATCCTTCCAGGAAGAAAATCGGCATACTGTGAGATACAAAGGTAATTTATATGTCGCTACGTTGACTACTCATGTTTTTAAAATAAAAAAAAACTATTGCCAACACGTTAAAAATTTAATGTATATTCTTTATCATGCAGCTCTGCTGCTGAGGCAAATGTGGAACATAGGGCAGCTCAAGAGGAAAGTCATTTAGCAACAGTAAGTTATGGAGTCCTTGCTATACATTCTTACAGGAAAATAGTATAGTAGTAGTAACAATATTCAGTATATCACCATCAGGAACTGAACTCACAACATCAGCATTCACTGCAGAATTCAGAGATCCTCGCAGCAGCTGACAAGCTCGCCGAGTGCCAGGAGACGATCACGATTCTGAGCAAGCAGCTGCAAGCTCTAAAGATGCCAAAAACTTCAGGTCCTCTAGACACCTCCTCCATCTGCAACCCCAGGCCGAGCAACGCGGGGTCCGACTACAAGCCGCAGTCGCTCGCGAGCATCCTCGCCGAGGAGTTCACCAACTCCGAGGCCTCCATGTCTCCCACCACACCCAAGCAACAAGTGCTGTCCAAGAAAGACGAAGGTGAGGTCTGTGCTACGCCGAGGAGGAGCGTAGCACAGCAGCAGGTGGAGGAGAACGCCGGCGCTGATGACAAGGATTCGATGCAAATCGTCGTCCATCCTGTGTTCGCCACCGCACCGCGGCAGGACGGTGTTTCCGATGACCCGAAGAGGAAGAAGAAGCGCAGTACGAGCCTGCTGGGCAGGATCATGTTCAGGAAGACGGTGGAAGGCGGCTCCTAGACCGACTGCGTAGAACTGCATCGACATGGTGGATGCGCTCTGCAATCTGCAGCAGCCTGCAGGTGTGACATGGATCCGGCCACTGCTGCTATGTTGTGATCAGTGATTTGTTAGCGTGTTCTGTTTATGCGTTTCCTGCTCCCAGTGAGCGATCTTTTTGGCCGTACATTTTGTTGCAGAGCCTTGTGGCTGATGGCAACTGGTTCTGGCACATGGTGTGGGCTACATATCTGCATTTTGTTCTTGACGTACATGGACAAAATTTTCTGTGTGTATTTATGAACATCATAGTTGCGCAAGAATAGGTTCTTTTATCCTTACAGTACTAGACCAGAATCGTGTTCTCTGAGCTGTTCTTGCACTTGCCTATTTATACACTGCTGGACTAGTGGACTATTTATGGCGAGAGGATTTGATCATCAGGCAGTGGAAACTCAAAAGGACTAGGACAAAATCAGTGCAGCAAATTTCTCCTAACTACAAGTGAAATTTTAAGGTGCTTGAACAAAAGAAGAGCCATCCATTTAGATACATCTTATATGGTTATAAAATAGAAAGAATCAGCATAGAGGACTTAAGTCGTGGACCGGAACCACAAAAATACGTGGGCCAGAACTGGTTCTAATTAAAATTTTGAATACGTGGGCTAGGAACTGGTTTCTAATTAAATTTTTGAAGGGTATAATTGTATTTGTATGCCTCAGGAACCTCCTCCTCGATGTGCCGGCGGCGCGGCAGCCCCCTTGGGGGCGTACTCGCCATGGGCAGGCTCTGGTGTGGTAGCTCCCTGGCAAGCGCGGACTCCGATGGACAGGTCCTGCCGCTCTCTCCCTCTCCTAGCGAAGGCGGCGCGGCGCCCCCTGACGGGCAACTCTCTCCCTCTCCTCGCTCTCTGGCTCAGGTGCTCCCCGTCGCTAGATCTGTCATCTGTACACCGCAAGAGACGCATAGACAGGCAAACTGATTCATGGCCATTCCTATGCGAGCTGCCCAGTGCCCAGGTACCTTTGAGTATTGGTGGACTCATGTTCTGCTCTCTGACAAGACATAACACAACTTGAAGGTGACATGCTTTGTGGATCATGTGCTTCTGAAATCAATATATCAATTATTTCTCAATTAGTACAGCAAGAAGCCTAAACTGTTACAGTTTCCTTCAGTTGTTTCGGTGATGTGAGATTCAGAAGAAAGGAAGTATGAAGCCCAGTGAATGGATTCGATGCAGAGAAGACGTTTGACGAGTTGATGGCTTGTCGGCATGGATTATTGTGGCATTTTCAGGCTGTGCATACATGGTCAGCTTTCTTTTGTATAGATGAGTTTGTGAAGAGGAAGGCATTAAAATAAGAGATAACGATCATACATGCTGTAAAAAAAATCCTAGCTTATAATTGTTGTATCATTACGACTACCAGTATGAGTGCAAATGTAACTAAACATTCATTGAGTTGGATGTTTAAATTTCTTTCCTTGAAGCCAAGAACTGAGCACTCTATTAAAGAATTTGCTCAACTATATGATCCAATAATTCAGAACCACTCGGTAGTAAACAAGACAACAGGAGATATTGTGCAAAATTAATCCATAATTATGCTCAAGTGTCACACCAGGTTTATAATTCAATAGAGAAACAGGTTCAAATTGCAACACACTACTCAGTATAGTGAAACAGCAGGCGGCAAGCAGACAGATCACAGTTCTTGGCATCAAGCACTTCCTCTTGAGTCCATAAACATAAGTATAAAAACGATTTCAGGTTTGTGCATTCCCGTTTAGATAACATACTACCAGTATAGCAAAGCTTTTGTTAACTGTATTTTTAACCATACTCAGCTTGGGTTAGGCCTCCCCTTGCTCCCTCGACAGTTTGGACCAGTTGCAGCAGCTACTGCAACCGCAACAGATCTCAATTCCATAAAAAAAGATATCTGAGTTTTATCCAGAAAAGAACTTCTGCAATATTAGATAGACATGTTATGGATCACACGCATGAAGCTTAGATAGGAGAAGAATAAGGCAAAAGTCACCTATGAGGATGGATAAGCATACCTTCAAATCACTCATCATTTCTGCTACTTCCGCCTGATCTGCATATAGTCTGGTCATTTCCTGCTGTAATACCATCACATGCAAATCTAGTGACACAGTGTCCCTCTGCAATCGTCGGATCTTACGACAATGATAAGATCGTTTCATCCAGTCATCTGATAGTTTCCTTTTGTCAAGGCATTCAGCCGGGGAACTTGTTTCACCGAATGTAGCCCATGGCTCCTACAAGAAGAAACAATCACCATTTGAATTCACAGCCAGAAAACATAAAAATGAGGACAAAGCCATGCTCGGAAGAGACATACGATTCCGCCCTCCATAGCATCTGCCGTGGCGGTTGGGGACTCGTCCGACCAGTCCTTTGTTGAGTCTTTGTCTGTCGTCAAGTATCTATCATCTGACCCGTCCTCTGTCAAGTCTTTGTCTGTCACCAAGTATCCATGTCGCTCATACAACTGAAATGAGTGGTGTCAACAATTAAACAAATCAAGAACAATCAGAAAACAATTAAACAAGATAGGAATGGTTTCTACTTACTACCAGGTTACCTTGCTGAGCTAGCCTAGCTGTTTGGGCTGGGCAAGTGAAACACACACTAATATCTTTTGTTGCCTTGCCATGCTCGGCTAGGCTGGGCAATCCTCAGCAAACTAGTCTCAGCTACTGGGGTGTTTGGTAGGAGGCCTCCAGGCAGCCAGGCCCTGTGTCCAGGCCCCAGCCAGCCAGAGGCAGGCCGAAACCGTGCAGGGCGTCGTGTTTGGCTGGCAGCACCAAATGGACCAGGCCTGAGTGTGTAGCTGTTTGGTTTCACTTGAGCAGCCCGGCCCAAAGGCCAATTACCAGCAACTACCAGTTTCAGGCTGTGTTTGTTTTCCAGTCAGGCCCCCAACCAACAGCAGAGTAGAATGAACACAAGTAAAGAATGAACCAGCAAGTAGAATGAACATAAGTGCCTCAAACTAATTAATTTAAGTAATCATGGAATCACAGCTGCGACAACTTAACAACAAGCACCGGAGGGAACATAATTAACAGAAAAGCACCGGAGGAAACATAATTAACAACAACATCAACATATTAAGTGCTCAGGTGTCCACAAATTACCAGACAGTCTGGATAGATTACAGTACACAACACCAGCAGCTCATCCAAGGTGTTAGTCATCACAGGCATTACTTCCAAACCAAAATAAGCACCAACAGAAGCACGACAACCAGATAAGACAGCACAATACAAGCAGTAGATGTCCATTTAGGTTTCTTAACCATAGCCGGAGGAGTCTCCATCAACAGTGGATGTTTCTCAGAGGAAATGAACTCGAAACAATTGTTTGAAAAACCACTGACCTGGGCATTGCATTTTTCCCAGCATTGATACACTCCTGGAACCTTGCCATGGTAGACAACATACCAAGCCATGTGTTCCTTTACAAATCATATTAGGGTATAAGATAGTGCCAAACTAAGTAAGAACATGAATGATTTGCCTCAGATATTAGTGCCAAACTAAGTAAGAACATGGTTGTCATTTTGAACTTGGAGCATAAGGACCTAATAAAGGAAGCAACATCAGACATATATTTGAAAACAGTTCATGAAGGTCATGAAAGCGTGGGAGGCGTCCAGCCCAGCCATCAGGTAATCCTAGGTGGACTACAGTTTCTTGGGCATGGACGTCTCCCACAGTTCGATGACAATCATGACAAATTATGTGTCCAGTTCCTCACAAGATCAAGTTCATCACTAATGTATAACATGGCACTGTTATCATTATAGGCATAAAGAAAAATGGCCTCAGTAATAAGAAATGCATGATCATGTTTTGAGATAGTGGCCTCAGCTTTTAGATGAGTTGGTGATCATCAGATTACTATCATTGGTGGCTCCTTTGTTAAAACAAACAAACAAACAACAACATAGCCTTTTGTCCCAAGCAAGTTGGGGTAGGCTAGAGATGAAATCCAAAAGAGACGAGAAACAGGGAGACACATAAAGGGACATAAAGGGCACAAGACAAAAAAAGGTCACGGTTCAGGCACGTTGATTGTCAATCTCCAAGCGCTCCTTTGTCAAAACCAAATAGAAAAATGCTCATGGCTGCCATGTAATCGTGTGTGATGACATGTCACCTCGGATTGCTTTGATTACATGTTTCATGGTGGCATGTCATCATCACACGATTTGATGACAGTCATGAAGAAATGCAATACCAGAACAAGAACATGCAAGGTCATGGGTGACATGATATCCATGAGCACGGCGGCATAAATGATATGCCTCCCAGTGACAACACCTCAGCAAAAAATGACCGTAAAGCAGCATAGTAACCAACAGTACAAACCCTAATCAAGAAACATGTGCATCGACCATGTCATCGACCAGCAAAACACAAAGCAAGTGTCATGGGGGTGGATTTCACCTTGGGGTGGTCGACGGAGGAAGCAAGAACCAAAGAACGGTGAAGAGGAAGCAGATCCGGTCCACGACACCACCATGCACCGCCGGAGTCGAGGAAGATGAGGAAGAAGACCGCCGCCTTCCAGACTCCCAGCAGCAATGGAGGAGCGCCGCCGCGTCGTACCAGATCTGAACGGCGACGAATGATATCCTGACGGAGAAGAAGCAGATCTGGTCCACGGCACCACCGCGCAATGCCAGAGTCGAGGAAGATAAGGAAGAAGACCGCCGCTTCCCGGAGTCCCAGCAGCGATGGAGGAGCGGCGCTGCGTCCTACCAGATCCGGGCATGGGGACCCGAGGGGAAGCACGCTGCGTCGCCGGACACTGACCTCCACACGCCGTCGGTATCTCACGGGATCGGGTGGAAGTGGAGAGGAAGCGAAGAGAGGAGCTCAGGGAGGGGGGAGGCCGGCTTATAAAGCCGACGGAAATCACCGGAGGAAAGCGCGCGTGGAGGTTTCAGGGTTCCCGCGCAAGCCCGCGCGAGCCAAGAAGACGGCGGGACAGCGGCCGAAATCGCCCGCGAGAGCGCCGCCCCGAGCCATGCCCTAGAAAAACGGAGGGGGTGAGCTTCGCTCGGGAGCCTGGCTCCGAGGGGGGAAAAAGCACGAGTAGGGCCAGGCCGGATTGTGGGCCAAGGGAACCAAATACGGGGGTTGCAGCATTTGGGCTCGGGCCACCCTCCAGGCCTCCCACCAAACACCCCCTGAAGGAACCAAACTGGCCAATGTAGTACCTGAACCAAACAGACATCACTAAGGCCTTGTTTAGATCCGAAAATTTTTAGGGAAAAATCTCTGTAGCACTTTCGTTGTTATTTGGCAAAATTTGTCCAACCATGGACTAACTAGGCTCAAAAGATTTGTCTCGACATTTACAGATAAACTGTGCAATTAGTTATTTTTTTACCTACATTTAATGCTCCATGCATGTGTCCAAAGATTTGATGTGATGGGTAGAAGAGAAAATATTTTAGCTTTGCATGGGAAGTGAACGGCCCTAAATTTAGCTAAGATCTGAGACTGTTCATAATTCTCCTTGTGCTACCAAAAAGTACTGCTACAGATTGATGCCACTGCTTAACTTTAATATTTTTTTAGAAGTTGCTGGTTTAGAACATATGAGTATGCTACATAGCAAGAGAAGGGGAGGTGGCGGCACTGGGCTTCTTGCCAGTCGTAGGAGTGGGATTTGGTAGCTAACTACTCAGCTAGATCAGTTAGGCGTGATGGGCTTTAGGAAATTAGGCGAAGAGATTTCTGGTTAGAATTTCACCGTGGAAACGATCACAACAAGGAGATAATAGTTCAAAATAGGCAGCTCATACATCTGCTAAATCAATTTTCAGACAATGTAGACTCACAACAGGAGATGACGATGAGTTATCATCACCAAGTTCGGGAACTGTACCAAAACTCGGTCCTCACCAGGACACCAGCCCTGCATCTGTCCGCTGACTGGGCAAGCCTGTCGTCCGCACGCCGCCTGCCTGGGAGTGGGCACGCCGCCTGTCTCCGAAGCGAGGGGTGGAGGTGGCGGGGGCACTTGGTGGCCACCAAGGCCGCCGCCGGCCGTGGGCGCTGGAAGCGGCTGGCGGAGATCCATCGTGGCGGTGGAAGCGGTGGGAAGGTCCATCGTCACGAGTGAGGAGTAGTGTTTTTTTTTTGAGGGGAACGAGTGAGGAGTAGTAGCATCAGGTGTAGCCTTAGTGGGCCTGCCTCAAGGTTTAGCCGTGTCGTTGCCTTGAGTTGTGCCGGTCCAGCGTGCTTACTACAGTACTGCTTACAAGCCGAGACGGCGAAGGGAGAATGGTAACTAAACATGGCAACGGAACCCGCTGGGTTTTTTCTGACCCAAATCCATGCCCATGAACAAAAAAACTTTACCTTGCGAACACAAGGTTGACAAGTACCCTTGTGTGTTCGTTTTGTGATGAGTGATTGTCAATGTGATCCACGAAGTAGGTTGAGTGATGACTAACCCTACCTTGGCGAAAGCCTTGTGTGCGACATGTCTCTTGGCTTGTGTTGTGCATGTGTGGAGCACGGAGGCGGTAGCCGACGGCGAGGTGAAGGTCAAGGAGGACGTGCCGTGCCGATGGACCGGAGGGGTGAAGGACGGACGTGAGGCTTGGACCGAGAGACCCGGAGGCCGGGTGGCTAGCCGCGGTGGCTGACACTTGGGACATCGACAAGCGCGAGAAGACATGAGAGTGACCGTGTTGACCGTGGAGGTGACACGCGTCGGATGGCGGGGGACGTGTATGAAGTACGCTACTCGCGGAGCGGTTTAATGGTTTGGGCCTCAAAACCATCGGAGGCGGGTTTACGGGTTTGGGCCTCAAAACCCGGGCGGAGGTTCCGAGGAGGAACGGACGACACGTGGCGGCATCGGGGAGGTCGCGTCGAGGCGAAGCTACCGGTGAGGAGGCGCGGTGGCCGTCGGATCAAGATGAAGACTAAGTTGGACCTTTACGCCCTTGGGCTAAATGGTTTGGCTCATTTGTATCCAGGGGCAAATCGGGGATTGTGTAATAGCCCTGTTAAATAGGATGAGGGAGCCCCCATCTCCCTCACCTCTCTCCCCATTCTCTCATTTTCTCCTTCCACCTAGGGTTTGCTCTTCTAGTGCTCATGAGAGAGGTCCACAACTAGAAATTCGTGGTTGTGTAAAACTGAGATTTTTGAGATAGGAAAGGAGGCCCAAATCCTCCTTTTGTCCTCCGGGATTCTTCATTCTTGCCTGTGATTTTCGTTCCTCACTTGTGCTGTGATTTTTGTTTTTGGGGAAAGTTTTTCGTTCATGGCTACGATCTGAGTTTTCTAGAGTTTGGAGTCATCTCAGGCGATGATTTTTGGGGAATAGTTTTGTGGTATGTTGAATTTGATCTGTACAAAATTTCAGAGCAATCCTTTTTGATTTGGTTAGGTTTTCATCGATTTTCTTGGCCGCCCCCTTTTCTGTTCGTGAGTTCAGGGTGTCGGTCCCTGTTCGTCGATTCTGTGCGGTCACAGCTGGGGGTTGGGATTGGACGGAGCAACCCCGTCGATCTCTTGCAGCAGAGTCTGGCACGGAGCCTTCTGGCGATGACCGGTGCCGGCGTCGCCTAGCAGGAAGCTGTTTTTTCCTCTGTACTCTCCCTCCCTGTCTGCTGTTTTTCTTTGCGTTCGTCGGTCTCCTGTGGTCTGGATCCGAGCAATCCAGCACAGCTGCGTGCGCCCTTGGTGGGCTGCTTGCCGAGCCGGATCCCAGCACTGAGCAGTGCTCATCCGTCGGTCTCCCACAGTTCGTTGGTTGTTCGTGAGAAGGAATCGGATTTCAGTGTGATTGGTCCATATCGGTAGTCTTTTTGGTTCGATCCCAGCTGCTCCGTTTCTGGTTCTTTGCTTTGTCGTTAGTAGCAGCTGTGCTGCTCGTCTTGTGCCAGCACCCTGAGTTCGTGTGTAAATGGAAATCAAGCTTTCAGAGATGTCACTTCCAAGCTACAGAGCCTAATTATTGATTGCTCTTTTAGCTAGTCTCAATCCTACGGTTGATTTTTGGTGCATCCTGTTTTTGTCCTCTCCGTTCGTTTCACAGATTCAGCTCTGTGAGTGCTTGTTCCTGGCTGTGCGGCATTCTTAGGTTCTGTGTGTGCTTTTCCTGCAGGCTTGGGAATTTCTGGTTGCAGGCTTGTGAATTTCTGACTCGAATTTCCAGTTCACTATATTATCTGCAGTTTGCACGTCTGAGATTCGTTTTGCGTTTCGTTTTTTGCGGTGGTCTTCTACAATTTCATGGAACTTATCTAGATACTCTTGTCACTAGTTGGCTTAGGTATTTTAGATTTGTGAACAGTTGTTGTGTCCTGTTTTTGGTGGTGAACTTGGGACAGTGGTCAAATATTTTGAAAGAAATTTGAGGCTCCCATTCACCCCCCTCTGGTCGCCTTTTTCCGGTCCTTCAATTGGTATCGGAGCCGGTTAAGGATCATTCCACCTTAATCGGTCCGTGATCCACGAAGGCGACATGGAGCGTGGTTCCGGCAAACCACCGTTCTTCGATGGAACAAATTATCCCTATTGGAAGATCCGCATGTTCGCGCATCTCCAGGGGATTGATTGGCTTGTTTGGGAGATTTGCGAGGATGCTACTTACGTTGTGCTTGAACCACGTGCTCGTGTCACGCAAGATCAAAGAGATCGACACAACGCTAATAGCAGAGCTCGCGCAGTTCTTTTCTCGAGTCTTTCTCTTCAGGAGTTCGAAAGAGTCTAATTGTACTACTGCTCGGGAGATCTGAGTGAGGCTTCAGAGCTATCACGAGGGGACCACACAGGTCAAAACTAGACTCTACGATACGTACAAGAGGGAGTACGAGAACTTCACCCAGCTTGATGGCGAGTCCATTGATGCCATGTTTTTTCGCTTTCAGACCATCGTCAACAAGATGCGAGCAAACAAGGCACAGTTACCTTATGATGATCATGAGAGGGCACTCAAGCTTCTATATGCCCTAGATTGGAAGGTATGGGATGTGAAGGTGACCGCCATCATTGAGTCTTCGGGGTATAAGACCCTCACTGTGGATGAGCTTTTCAGCAAGCTCAAGTCCACCAAGATCGACTACCAGACCCAAGCCAAGCTGAAGAATCCCTCTGCACCGACTATGGCCTTGGTCTCAGGTAATGGCTCAAGTTTTTTGGCTAACCCTTCACAGGTGTCTTTTGCCTTGTCTTCTTTGGTATCTATCACAGAGGAGCAAATGGAGAGTCTTAGGGACGACGAGCTGGCGTTGATCATCAGCCGGTTCTCGCGGTTTCACAACAACCGCTTGAATCGCCGGCGTGGTGGTGGTCCGAAGGAAGGATGCTACGGCTGTGGAGATCCCGACCATTTCATCGCCCACTGCCCCAAGAAGAACAAGCACTCCTTCAACAAGTACGACTCCAGCAAGCGCAAGGACAAGCGCGAGTACACTTCCAAGCACAAGTCGAAGGGAGGATTCGACAAGGAGGCACTGAAGAAGAAGTACTTTAAGAAGGCCAAGGCTCAAGAGCGCGCCTTCCTCGCCTCCCTCAGCGACCTCGACAACGACACCGACGACGACCGGTCTTCTTCTCCCTCGAGCGATGATGAGTCCGAGAAGAGACGTGAGGACAAGTTGACCGGGCTTTGTTTCGTCGCCAAGTCCATCCACGGAGGCTACTACACCATGGCCGTGGATGAAGGTGTGAAGCCCAACAAGGACGTGCTTCCCGGCGACGACGACTCTACCGAGGTAAAACCCTCCGTCGATGCTCTTATTGCCGAGCTTGATATCATGACCGATACTTTGATGAGTCAAGATAAGTTGCTGAAACGTGCTGCTCATGAGAGGAAAGAGTTTAAGGACAAGCTAGAAGTTGTGGAGAAAGAACTTGAGGAGGCTAAGAAGCTTGTTGTTCATGTGTCTGACGAGGTTGAGTGCGATGAATGTGCTGTTCATATGACTAACTTTTCTGAGTTGCAATCTAAGTACGCTGCCTTGTTAGATGAGAACGATGAGCTAAAGGCTAGGTCTAGCTTGTTGGGTGCGTGCAAGTCTTGTTCAGGCTTGCAATCTGAGCTGGCAGAGAAGAATGCCAAGATCCTTGCTCTTGAGAAGGCCAGTTCAGATAGCACGGTTGTTGAGTGTGCACGTTGTGAGAGCTTAGTGTTGGAGCTTGAGTCCTGCAGGCATGACAAGATGAGATTCGAGGAAGACAACACATACCTTCGGTCCATCTTGAATTGGGTGTCTTGTAGTGAACCGCAGTTGGGCATGATGATGAGCCAGTTCAGACGGGGAACTGGGACATCGGGAGTAGGCTTTGCTCTAGGTGGGAAGGGTGCAAATGTCTATGGCAAAGTTGGTGAGTTCAGTGGTTTGAGCCCAAGTGAGAAACCTTCCACTACTCCCAAATTAATCAAGATCAATCCACCTAAGTCTATCGAACCCACTGTGAAAGATGGAGTGTTTGAAGAACCTCCAAGAGCTCCACCCCAGAAACAAGTTTGGGTTCCAAAACCGAACCATCTTAGAAACCCACTTGACACTCTACCGAACATCTCTGAGGATCCCCTTCCTAAAGCCAAAAAGCTACCAAGAGTGAACCATGCCCACAAGAGAGTGAGCTAACAACCACCTAAGAGAGAGGTGAGGTATCACTGTGACTATTGCCATAAGGATGGTCACCTTGTTGAGTTTTGCTTTAGGAGGAAGAGAGATGAGCGGCGGGAGTATGAGTTGAACAACCGGAACATGTACCGTCCGCCCCATGGCGTACATGTGCCTCCTGTTCAGAGGCGCAATGCTAGGCCAAGAGGTGCAATGCCTCAAGGTGCTAGGCCTCAGGTTGCTAGACCACGCGGTGGTCATGGTGGTCGTGCCCGGCGTGGTTCAGATCATGATCAATGTGACTTTGGACCTCGTGACAGTGGTTTTCAGTCCTACAGCTCTAGCGGACCATGTTTTCCCCCACGTGGTGCCCGCTTTCCTCAAATGGGACATGACATGTTTGGTGTTTCTCCTAACACTTTTCTAGGGCAAATGAGCCAACACTGGTATCCTTCACAGTTTACTAACCCCAGTGTTGCGCCATTTGCTCATCCTATGTCTTTCTATTGATGCAGGACGGAGGTCTGGAGAACACATGGCTCATTGATTCCGGATGCTCGCGCCACATGACCGGAAGTTCCAAATGGTTCTCTAGCCTCGACCCCGTGCAATGTAAGGAGTACATCACATTCGGGGATAATAGCAAAGGTAAAGTGCTTTCTCATGGGACCATTCGGGTCAATGAGAGTTTTGTCTTGAAGGATGTTGCTTTGGTTTCAAACTTGCATTTCAACTTGCTTTCTGTTTCGCAACTCCTTCAAGATGGCTTTGAAGTGCGCTTTAAGACCGGCTTGTCTCGAGTTCTTGACTCTCAGGGAAATCTTGTTTGCCAGATTGTTCCTTTTGGCCGTGTCTTTCGAGCTGATTTTTCTCACTCTTTCGGTTCTTCTCGATGTTTGGTGGCCGGATCCTCCTCTGAGCTTTGGAAGTGGCATAGGAGACTTGGTCACTTGAGCTTTGACTTACTAGCTAGGTTGAGCTCACTTGATCTAATCCGAGGATTGCCCAAGTTAAAATTTGAGAAGGATTTGGTGTGTCATCCTTGTCGTCACGGGAAGATGGTTGCTGCTTCTCACCCTCCTGTGACTCAGGTCATGACCAAGGGACCTGGTGAGCTACTCCATATGGACACTGTTGGTCCGGCTCGGGTTCGGTCTGAGGGAGGGAAGTGGTACGTTCTAGTGATCGTGGACGATTTTTCTCGCTACTCTTGGGTGTTTTTCATGGAGGGTAAGGATGAGGCTTTTTCTCATGCTCGAGATTTGATTCTTCGGTTGCAAAATGAGTTCTCTAAGAATGCCATGAGAGCGATTCGCAGTGACAATGGCACAGAATTCAAGAATACTCATTTTGAAACCTTTTGTGCTTCTTTGGGCCTTGAGCATCAGTTTTCCTCTCCCTATGTCCCTTAGCAAAACGGTGTTGTTGAGCGCAAGAATCGGACCCTTGTTGAGATGGCTAGGACGATGCTCGATGAGCATAGGACTCCTAGGAGATATTGGGCCGAAGCGATCAACACCGCGTGTCATGTTTCCAATCACATCTTTCTTCGAGCCTTCATGAAGAAAACTTCTTATGAGCTGTGATTCGGTCGACTACCCAAGGTGAGCCACTTTCGAGTGTTTGGATGCAGGTGCTTCATTCTGAAACAAGGTAATTTAGACAAATTTGAGTCTCGATCCTCGGATGGTGTCTTTCTTGGTTATGCTTCACATTCTCATGCATATCGAGTACTTAACCTTGAAACTAGCCGAGTCATAGAGACTTGTGAAGTCACTTTCGACGAGACCATGCCTTGTTCTATTCCTGTCTTTGAAAGTGCAGGTAATCAGGAGATTGGTGAGAGCATCTTCGTTGAGGAGAATGAGGAAGATGCTAATTGGGGAGATGCAGAGCTGACCTCTTCGGTTGTTCCAGTCGAGTCTACGACAACTACTTCGGCTCACGAACCAGATCCATCTTCTTCCACTACATGGGGTCCGCACGAGCCACCTCCTCAGCCTACGTCGGCTGCACCTAAGGAGGCCCCAGTAGCTGTTGAGGGGGAGGCGACATCTTTGAGGGAAGCCCCTCGACACATCCAGCGTCGTCACCCGCCTCAAACCATGATCGGTGACATCAGTCAGCGTGTTACACGCTCAAGGTCATATGAAATCTCACATTTCGCTCATTCTGCTTTTGTCGCTAATTTCGAGCCACAAAATGTTGGACACGCACTTTCTGATCCCGATTGGGTCAATGCTATGCACGAGGAGTTACAGAACTTTGAGAGAAATGAAGTCTGGGTCTTAGTTCCACCTCCACCTGAGTGTCACCCTATAGGTACAAAATGGGTTTTCAAGAACAAGCAAAGTGAGGATGGAGTGGTGGTGAGGAATAAGGCTAGGCTAGTGGCTTAGGGCTTTTTGTCAGAAAGAGGGAGTCGACTTTGAAGAAACCTTTGCTCCTGTGGCCCGTATCGAGGCTATAAGGATGCTCTTAGCTTATGCAGCTTCGAAAGGGTTCAAGCTGTATTAAATGGATGTGAAGAGCGCCTTTTTGAACGGGTACATAGAGGAAGAGGTGTATGTGAGACAACCCCCTAGATTTGAAAATCCCAAGTATCCCAACCATGTTTACAAACTCCACAAAGCCTTGTATGGATTGAAACAAGCCCCGAGAGCCTGGTATGAGCGTTTGAAAGCCTTCCTGCTTGCTAAGGGCTTTAAGATGGGTTCCGTAGATAAAACCTTGTTTCTCCTCAAGCAAGGCACTGACACACTTTTGGTTCAGATTTACGTGGATGATATCATTTTTGGTGGTTCCTCTCATGCTCTTGTTGCAAAGTTCTCTGAGACTATGAGCAGGGAATTCGAGATGAGCATGATGGGTGAGTTGACATTCTTCCTCGGGCTGCAAATCAAGCAAACACGTGAAGGAACGTTCGTGCACCAAGGCAAGTACACCAAGGATCTTCTGAGGAAGTTTGATATGGGCGAGGCCAAGCCTCTTTCGACGCCCATGTCGACCACGACGGCCTTGGATGAGGACAAGGAAGGAGAAGCTGTGGACCAGAAGGAGTACCGAAGCATGATCGGATCGTTGCTGTACCTGACGGCGGCGAGACCGGACATCCAGTTCGCGGTCTGCTTGTGCGCGCGCTTTCAGTCTTCACCGCGCACATCGCATCGTCAAGCCGTCAAGCGGATCATGAGGTACCTTCGTTTCACACCCGAATTTGGTCTTTGGTTTTCAGCTTCCTCCTCTCTTTCTCTTTGCGGTTACTCTGATGCGGATTATGCTGGCTGTCGTACTGAGAGGAAGTCCACTTCTGGGATTTGTCAGTTTCTTGGGTCTTCTCTTGTGTCTTGGTCTTCTCGCAAGCAGTCCTCTGTAGCCCAATCCACCACAGAAGCTGAGTATGTTGCTGCTGCTGCTTGTTGTTCCCAGTTGCTTTGGATGGTTGCTACTTTGCGAGACTATGGCTTAGAATTTAGGCGAGTGCCTTTGTTCTGTGATAGCACCAGTGCCATTTGTGTAGCCAAAAATCCCGTTCTTCACTCTAAAACCAAGCACATAGAGGTCCGTTTTCACTTCTTGCAAGACCACTATGAGAAAGGGGACATTGACCTTATTCATGTTGATACCCACAACCAGCTCGCAGATATCTTCACTAAACCCCTTGATCAAGCCCAGTTTGCTCGCTTGCGGGGAGAGCTTGGAGTTTGCTTCCCTTTTTAGCTTGGGAAGTTTTGGTTCTTGTACATTAGTTTGTGGTTTTCTTTTTTCTTTAGCTTTTGCTTTTGCTTTTATATCATATTTGCATATCATATCATCATGTATCATATTGCATCTTGAGCTTCATCTTTATAGTAGCTAGATTGACACTATGCTCTTGTTGTGGATGTTATGGATATACATGATGTGCTTTGCTTAGGCTCACTTTGATCTCTTGATATGAGCTAAAAATGTCTTTTTCAATTGTGAACTTGAATAACACTTAATGAAACTTGAAACGTGTTCACCACTACTTGTGGCAACTAGCATGTATAGGTGTGTCGAGAACCCTTTTGCTTCATATATATGCTTAGTTGCTACGGCTCATACCTTGAGTTATACACTTGCTTGAGAAACTTGAATTTGTGCTAAAACTTGAAAAACAAGGTATGAAAAGATCGGGATGGGTCTTTGCTGTCCCATGTCAGAGTATCGAGACAGCTCCTTATTGCACTTAAGGGTGAATTTGAGCTCTGTAATGGATACCGAGATCACTGTCTTAAGCTTCTGATTGCTTTTGGCATAGGCTTGACATGATCGATAAGTCAGGTTTTGATGGCATCGATAACCTCCCGCACACATTTGTTTGACAAACTTTGGTGATAAGCTGCATAACTCCGATAAAATTTAATTGATTGAAAATTTGATCAAATCACAAGTTTGTCTCATGACATGATGTGTGAACTTTGTTTGGGGTAGTTCACTTTGCATACATGTGTAGCACAAGGTTAATCTCCTATCTATATTTGCTATGTGCTCATTTGGTGGTGAACCCTCTTTTAAATTGCTCAAACTTGATCAAACTTGCTAAAATGCCATATTTCATCTCATTTGATCATTTTGAGCATTTGCTAGCACTTGTATGTGTTGCTATATATATACATGCCAGCGTCAGCTAGAGCATCTTTTCAATCTACTTGCTATAATCTTGAAACTTCTGCATTTGTGCATTTCTGCATTCATAGCATGTTTTGAGGGGGAGTTGTAATCCTTGGGCTCTAGCTTGATAAGTGCATGTGTCAACAAGGGGGAGAGATATGTCACACTCACCATGTCAACAAGGGGGAGAAGTCTCCATTTCGTGCATTCATTTGAGAGAGATTGCATTTGTTCAGGGGGAGTTGCATTTGAGTTGCTTTTGCTAGATGTGTTGAGCCTTTGCCTCTTCTGGAGGGTCTAGCAGTTTTTCAGCTTTTTAAGCTTTGCTAGTGGTGTTGAGCCCGTTGCCTCTTCTTGAGGGCTAGCTTTGTTTTACTTGGTTGCGTCGAGCCGTTGCCCATGTCTTTGGGGACCAAGTTTTGCTCATTTCAAATGACCCGTTTCAGCTTTTCTTTGGCTTTCGGTCATTTGGTTGAGCTCTTTATTTTCTCTTCTTCTTTTTCTTTTGCTCAAGCTGTTCGTGTATTGGTGTTGACAATGCACTCATCAAGGGGGAGATTGCGAACACAAGGTTGACAAGTACCCTTGTGTGTTCGTTTTGTGATGAGTGATTGTCAATGTGATCCACGAAGTAGGTTGAGTGATGACTAACCCTACCTTGGCGAAAGCCTTGTGTGCGACATGTCTCTTGGCTTGTGTTGTGCATGTGTGGAGCACGGAGGCGGTAGCCGACGGTGAGGTGAAGGTCAAGGAGGACGTGCCATGCCGATGGACCGGAGGGGTGAAGGACGGACGTGAGGCTTGGACCGAGGGACCCGGAGGCCGGATGGCTAGCCGCGGTGGCTGACACTTGGGACATCGACAAGCGCGAGAAGACATGGGAGTGACCGTGTTGACCGTGGAGGTGACACGCGTCGGATGGCGGGGGACGTGTATGAAGTACGCTACTCGCGGAGCGGTTTGATGGTTTGGGCCTCAAAACCATCGGAGGCGGGTTTACGGGTTTGGGCCTCAAAACCCGGGCGGAGGTTCCGAGGAGGAACGGACGACACGTGGCGGCATCGGGGAGGTCGCGTCGAGGCGAAGCTACCGGTGAGGAGGCGCGGTGGTCGTCGGATCAAGATGAAGACTGAGTTGGACCTTTACGCCCTTGGGCTAAATGGTTTGGCTCATTTGTATCCAGGGGCAAATCAGGGATTGTGTAATAGCCCTGTTAAATAGGATGAGGGAGCCCCCATCTCCCTCACCTCTCTCCCCATTCTCTCATTTTCTCCTTCCACCTAGGGTTTGCTCTTCTAGTGCTCATGAGAGAGGTCCACAACTAGAAATTCGTGGTTGTGTAAAACTGAGATTTTTGAGATGGGAAAGGAGGCCCAAATCCTCCTTTTGTCCTCCGGGATTCTTCATTCTTGCCTGTGATTTTCGTTCCTCACTTGTGCTGTGATTTTCGTTTTTGGGGAAAGTTTTTCGTTCATGGCTACGATCTGAGTTTTCCAGAGTTTGGAGTCATCTCAGGCGATGATTTTTGGGAATAGTTTTGTGGTATGTTGAATTTGATCTGTACAAAATTTCAGAGCAATCCTTTTTGATTTGGTTAGGTTTTCATCGATTTTCTTGGCCGCCCCCTTTTCTGTTCGTGAGTTCAGGGTGTCGGTCCCTGTTCGTCGATTCTGTGCGGTCACAGCTGGGGGTTGGGATTGGACGGAGCAACCCCGTCGATCTCTTGCAGCAGAGTCTGGCACGGAGCCTTCTGGCGATGACCGGTGCCGGCGTCGCCTAGCAGGAAGCTGTTTTTTCCTCCGTACTCTCCCTCCCTGTCTGCTGTTTTTCTTTGCGTTCGTCGGTCTCCTGTGGTCTGGATCCGAGCAATCCAGCACAGCTGCGTGCGCCCTTGGTGGGCTGCTTGCCGAGCCGGATCCCAGCACTGAGCAAGTGCTCATCCGTCGATCTCCCACAGTTCGTTGGTTGTTCGTGAGAAGGAATCGGATTTCAGTGTGATTGGTCCATATCGGTAGTCTTTTTGGTTCGATCCCAGCTGCTCCGTTTCTGGTTCTTTGCTTTGTCGTTAGTAGCAGCTGTGCTGCTCGTCTTGTGCCAGCACCCTGAGTTCGTGTGTAAATGGAAATCAAGCTTTCAGAGATGTCACTTCCAAGCTACAGAGCCTAATTATTGATTGCTCTTTTAGCTAGTCTCAATCCTACGGTTGATTTTTGGTGCATCCTGTTTTTGTCCTCTCCGTTCGTTTCACAGATTCAGCTCTGTGAGTGCTTGTTCCTGGCTGTGCGGCATTCTTAGGTTCTGTGTGTGCTTTTCCTGCAGGCTTGGGAATTTTCGGTTGCAGGCTTGTGAATTTCCGACTCGAATTTCCAGTTCACTATATTATCTGCAGTTTGCACGTCTGAGATTCGTTTTGCGTTTCGTTTTTTGCGGTGGTCTTCTACAATTTCATGGAACTTATCTAGATACTCTTGTCACTAGTTGGCTTAGGTATTTTAGATTTGTGAACAGTTGTTGTGTCCTGTTTTTGGTGGTGAACTTGGGACAGTGGTCAAATATTTTGAAAGAAATTTGAGGCTCCCATTCACCCCCCCTCTGGTCGCCTTTTTCCGGTCCTTCATACCTACTAAAAAACCCATGACCCATTATGGGTACAATTTTGTAGCTAAACTCATGCCCACTTGGGTCCCGGTACTCTCTCTATCCCATATTATAAGACATTCCAAGAATCTTGGAGAGTCAAAGAATTTTAAGTTTGACTAAATTTATATGATAAGATAATAATATTTATGACACCAATTAAGTATTATTAGATTCTTCATTAATTATATTTTTATAGTATACCTATTTGATGTTATAATTTTTTTGTATTTTTCTTTATAATTTTGGTCAGGTCAAACTTAAGATGCTTTGACTCTTTAAAATTCTTGGAATTCCTTATAATTTGGAATGGAGGGAGTATATGTTATTTAATTTTTTTTTATTTTTTCTATTTATCTAATTAGCTAGCTAATACTAACTTCAAAGATTTTCGGTGGAAATATTTTTTTTTTGTACCGGCCGGGAGATGATGGATTGAAGCCAGATGCCCCTGTGCTTGAAGTGACTTTCCTTTATATAAAGCTTTATGCCCCTGTGCTTGCTTAGGCTTGACGAGGTGGGACAAAAGCAGGCACTATTGTGTGCTCTGCTTTTTTTTTTAGAAACAATTGTGTCTACTGGCCTTACGACCCTCCACGCAAAGGCTGCTTGTGCTTGGCCAAAGGGGTGTTTGGTTCAGCCAGGGGCTCTTAAATCTAGTCCTATTTAGTCTCATTTATAGACTTTATTTCTCTTTAGTTATTTTAGAGTGACTAAATGAGACTAAACCATCTAGGAGGGACTAAAGTTTAGCAGTTCAAACCTAATACCCCCACATGGGCTACAGTGAAATCAAAGCTCATGGAATAGCAGCAGCATGCTATGATTAGCCATAGACCAGCCGTCCTCTTTTTTTTGGGAATAGCCGTCCTCTTTCTTAGTTTTCACTTTTCACACATGTTTATGATTGTGCACATACAAGTATATACGGGTTTAAAATATCCATAGGTTTACGGGTTTTGGTATTACACTCCCAAACCTACGCTCACAAACCCGCTGGGTCTGATTTTTTTGCCCAATAACAAACTCATGGGTAGAGAAATTGACCCATACCTTTACCCTAATAGAGTAAAAACCCGTCGGGTTTCGGGTACTCACTGCCATCTTTAATGGTAACTGAATTGTAACTGAACTATTTAGCTCCAGAACTGCCGGCGCCTCGACGTGATATTAATCCGTCCGACAGTACCATGGACCGGGCCAATTCATTTCTCTGACGCGCGTTTGCACTCCGAGTCCCCCGACCGTGCCTATTTTTCACGTGCCAACCCGGCGGCCTACACCCGTGGGGACCGCTGGCGACCTACGTCCGCTGCTCCTCGTGTCCGGATGGACGATCGCGCAACCTGCCCCCGTACACCTCACCCTCGCCTCACATGCACACCCTGCCTGTCACTAGGCCTCGCTCCTTTCCTCGGACCCCCTCCTCTCTCTCCGCGTGGGTAGGACTCGGGAGCCGACCCCTAGCTCGCTGCGCCCCCATCCACCTAGCTTTGTCGTGCCCATCCCCCGGCGTCTGGGCCATGCGCCCATCACTCATTGTGCCCCCATAAACACTTGTAACATGAAACACTTGGATGCAACAAACATATGACATAGATGAAACATTTGAAATATAGTGTTGCAATATATGTGTTATATATATGTAACATCCAGATAAAACACTTGCAACATGTATGTGCAACATATGAAACATCCAAATAAAACACTTGCAACATGTGTATGAAAACATATGCAGCATTTAGATAAAACACTTGCTAAAAATATTTTTTTCAAAACGCTTGCAACATAATATTGAAAACACTTGCAAAAATATGCAGCATGTGCAACATCCTGATCTACTTTTGCAACATTCATATGTGACAAATTGCAACATACCTCTAAAACATCTGAAACACTTGAAATACATTTGCAACATAGGGGAGAGGAAGTCTGGGGCTGGTCGATTCCGGTCATCGGGGTGGGATCCGGCGACGAGCGGTGTGCGAGCACCACCACCATCCAGCACCAGCAGCACCGGCCTTGGCTCAGCCTAGCGGGCGGCACGCGCTACGAGAGTGAGCGGGCAACGCGGTGCACGGCCAAAGCAAGGAGCGAGGTGCCGGTGGGGCACGCGACGGACGGGGGAGAGGAGCGAGGAGCGAGCAGCGCAGGTGGGGAGCGCGATGATGCGGGAGCGAGGAGCGAGCAACATCGGCATAGGGTCGGGGCGCGCGGTGGGACAACCATAGCAGCAAGCGGAATGAGGCGCGACGTCCAGATGAGAATAAGAGACATAAAAAATGAGCAGAGAACAATGTGTGTTCTTGAAAAAAATGAGCAGAGAATAAAAAGGCAAAGTTATGGTGCACGTCACACCACGAGTTCGTTTAGAGGAGTCATTTCCTGCTCGTAACAGAAGGTGGGGCAAATAGACACACACAGGGTCAATAGACACGTATATATTAAATTAAATAGGCACCCAGAGGGTAAAGAGGGAATTTGTTCGATAATTATCCTCTACAGCGTATCCGGAGCGTTGCTGCTGATAGTACAGTATGTTACCGCTTATCTGTACTCCGTTGCTCCTTATAGTATGTTACGGCTAATCAGTATTCCGTTGCTCCTGATACCTGTGGAAACATCGGCACATGAAACTTGCATGTGAGCAAGCTTGAGAGCTCCAATTTGCCCTTTTGAATTTGGTTGGTGGTTACTGTAGAGATCTGAATGCATGAGCACTGCAGGATTGTTTAATCTGATCGCAAAAGTGCTCATCCCAAGAAGGCTTCTCAACGGGAATGTGATGTTCTGACTTACTAGGGTGTGTTCACTTCGCGAAAAGTAGGTGAAAAGTTGCTGTAGCATCTTTCGTTGTTATTTGGCAAAATTTGTCCAATCATGGACTAACTAGGATCAAAAGATTCGTCCCGACATTTACAGACAAACTATGCAATTAGTTATCTTTTTTACCTATATTTAATGCTCAAAAGATTTGATGTGATGGGTGGAAGAGAAAATATTTTGGGTTGGGATGGGAAGTGAACCAGGCCTAATTACTTTGATAAACAAATGGAAAAGGAATATAGCAGTAACCTAATCCTGTGCAGAATGGGCTGGACAAGCTGACCTCAACGAAAGAAAAAGGGAATGGCTCATTGCTGTACCAAACCTCAGCTTCTAGATGAAGATCAAGCAGCGCCGTCCGAAACCGGCTCACACAAGGACGGCCGTATTCTAGACTCTAGAGGCGGCTGAATGGACAGGAGAGCCCGGCAACACCTTGAACGCACAAGGAGTTTCAGATGCTGACAACTCGCACGAAAAACACGAAAAAGTCCGCGGGTGCCGCGGCAGGACGCAGACAGAAACGGCACTGGTTTCGCGTGCAGTGCAGCTAGCTCCAAATCCGTGACGCCATTGACGACACCTTGAGGCCAAAGAGACACCTGGATTAGTTCTAATCCAATTATTTGATAGATTATCATTCTGGCTGCAGCCGCAGTGACGTTAGGGACGGCACTAGCGGCAGCCGGCAATTGCTTGTCATTTCTCTGTTCTGTGCTCTGCGTTGTTGGATGCCTGGATAGGATAGCGTTATTCGGCAGCGAGGCAAGTCATGGGCTCATCTTATTCTTATCTTGTATGCTTTTGTTTTTCTCGTGGAACCGGGCGGCCAAATGGCAAGTTGTGCTCTGCGTCTGCCGCGCGGTTTGATGGCAGCTCCCATATGGTTCTTATCGCTACAAGGTTCCCGGGGTACAAATGTCTGGATGCCATTATTCAAGCTACATGTTGCTTGAGATGCCATTTATCCGAATTCCAGATTCTTTTCTCCGCATGCTCATCCATTGTGCACAGTCATTGAAAACTCATTCGTCGCAAAAAAAAAAAGTCATTGAAAACTCATTTGAAGGAGAGGGATTGCTCTAAACTAAAACCTAAGTCTCTCTCTCTCTCTCTTTTTAGGCAAAGTTCTAGTATTAAAAAATCCATCTATCCCACCTCCACCTGTGCAAAATAAAGTATCAGATAATGAGTAGTGATCATATAAGCTATTTAAATTTTCATATAGAAACGGCATTACTCACACTTTCATGGTGTAATATTTTTTAAAAAAAATCAACACATACTTGAAAAAATAACCATTATATTTATATTGGAGGCTGCATCAATATATAATGGCTAGCTAGAGCCTTGTATATATTTGTACAACAATGTTCAATGGAATATACAGAGACCCATTTGCATCACTTGATATCTCACTCTATTTATATAGATATCAATCAAAGGCGCAACCTGCTATTAATAATGGACCTGAGCTCTCAACCTAAACAAAAGTTATGCAATTGAAATTGAAACAGTAAATAAAATGAGAATAAGTGCGTACAGAGTATCCACATAAAAATTAGAGCAAAATGACGACATGATTATGATGGACCAATATTTAACTCATATCTATTACCAAGTATAATATTGACAATAATGAAGAGCGAAAGTAAGGTAAACTACAAATTTATGGTAAAGTCATGATATAGCGGTGCATGCACACATGGATTCTTTAGCCATGCAACTGCATGGACTAGCACTCCCTCCATACCAAATTATAAGGCATTCCAAGAATCTTGGAAAGTCAAAACATCTCAAGTTTGACCAAATTTATATGATAAGATAATAAGATTTATGATATCAACTATATATCATTAGGTTCTTTATTAATTATATTTTCATAGTATATCTATTTGATGTTATAAATTTTTATAATTTTTTTATAACATTGGTCAAACTTAAAATGTTTTGACTCTCTAAGAATCTTGAAATGACTTATAATTTGGGACGGAGGGAGTAGTTGACAAGTAGAGAAGGCATCCTATCTAGCTTCACTAAAATAAAATATGAGATTTGTAACTTATTAAACATACAAAACTAAGCATTATCACCTTTTGTATGTCATTTGTTGATGCAAGCACCAGTAACAAAATCACAATCACGAGGGGCTGGATACTTGCTCCGTGCCTCCATTAACAGGGTTTATTTATTGTCAAAGCGTGCGCCCATTGGGAATTTGGGAGTCAACTGATGCTATAAAGCAAACCCACTTACATGCAAAATTTTTTGTTATAAAAAAATCTCAAATATAAAAATAGGTGAGGTGATGGAAGTAGTCACCAACAAAAGTATAAAGTGCATGGACTTTGCAAAATCAAAGTAAAAAAGATATACCATTATTAGCTATGCAAATGTGAATCACAGAAATGTAAGGTTGATCTCTCCTCTAATGAGCCCAACGGCACATTAGGCCCTTGATCCGCGCCCTGATCGGGGGCGCCCAGCCCAACAATGGCTGGTGGGCCCCCGTCGCGTAGCGCTATATAAAGGAGGTGGGGAGCCGGGGCTCGAGTCACGAGGTTCGTCAGAGCCGCCATTCTCCACCTACAACCCTAACCGATCTCGAGGGTCGCGCTGTGAGCGACGGGAAGCACCTCCGCCTCCACTCGGTCATCGCCGATCTCCACTGCACCGACCTTCCCTTCCCCGAACGTCGCTGCCCCGCAGCCGCCATCAACGTTCGTGATGGCGTCCGGATCGAACTCCACCGCACCCATTCCCACAGATGGTTTGCACTACCTCAATCTCCTCCTCTCTCTCTCTACATCTCGGATCCGGTAGTTCTTTCACTAGAATCTTGATGTTCGTAACCGAAGTACAAAGATCCACCCCACTGATCTACTGCTATTCGGTCCTAGAGTATAACATTGGTATCAGACGCCTACATAGCATGTAGATCTACCTGTTGGGGAATAGAAAAGAGAGAAAGAAACCGATTTTGAATCAGAAAAGTAAACCAACCTAACCCTAACCCTAATCGGCTAAAAGAAGTGAGGGGGGTATGGATGCGGCTCATACCTAGACCTCCTCACCGCCGGCGCGTCACCGAGACGCATCGCCGAAAGATTCCCCGCCTCCGTGCGGGACCGCGTGCGTGCCACAGAGCGAAGCCGCCATGACTCGGGCACCGACGCGCGGCCCCTCGACGGAGCTGCGCTCTACCGATAAGGGGAGCGCGAGCTCCGGCGAGGGGGCCCGCGGCGGCGCCGTCTCGCCTCCACCAGCCGCCATGACCACTTGTGTGGATGAGAGAAATGGCAAAGAGGGAGGAGAAAAGCAGCAAAAGGGAGGGGAGGTCGCCGCGCACGCGCGAGTGACTCGCTTGCCGGCTCGGCCGGCGCGGATGCCGAGGCCCGGCACGGCGTCTCCCTGCGCGCCCGAGCGCCTCGCGCCGGTCAGCTGCGGCTGTTGGTGACAAATGAATGGGATTAGGGTTCAGGCGGATGCGGCGTGGGTGGTTTTGATCACCGAAATCGTCGCCCAACCGTCCGATTGCGACGAACGGCTGAGATTGGCCGGTGGCCAGCTCAGGCCGAAATTGGCCCAGGCGGGCGTGTGAATAGCCGGCCCAGGCCCAGGTTAGGGCCTGGTGCGCGGGGCGTACGTGCGGGCGGCTGCCTGTGGGCCGGCCTTTCTTCACGAAACCCGCCAAAGGGCAGTGCTGGGCCGACGCTCGTGGGCCGGATTGCGCATGGGCCGCGGGTTCAACGACTCAACTGAGAAAAAAAAGGAAAAGGTCGAGGCAGGCTGGGCCGATTTCGCTGGCTGGGCCGGATTTTGAAGCAAATGGGCCGCGAGCTGCATTTTGAGCGGCTGGGCCAAAATATATGACTTCATTTTAACTTTTTCCAGAAGCAAACTTTGATGGTTTTAAAAAGAAATTTGAATTGAATTTGATGCATATTTTCTGTACAAATTTTATCCAACAATAATTTTGTTCAGTTAACAGTAAAGTTGCTTCTGGAAAATATTATTATGATAATGGTAAATCTGTTTCTGCTGCGTACTTGATGTTATTAATTTTATTATTAAATTCGAACCAACGGGAGAATTTAATTTTAGAAAAATAGATAAATTTAAAATATGATCATAATATTGTTATTATTCTGACCAACGTTGATTAATAGCAGTATTATGATGTCATAATGATTTTATCATGCATTAATTCTATTTCTACCCAACGGTGATCTAGAATTAGTGTAAAAAGGATGATTTTTGTATGTTTTAATTTTGACCAACGTTGGAATTAAAACATGCAACTTTTTTGTACTTATGTTCTCACTCTATATGATTTATATTTTCAGGAGGTTACTCTTTGATGAGGTTTATCAAAGATATCCCACCCCTCAAAGGTGACAACTACAACGAATGGAAAAAGAAAATTGACCTCGCTTTTGTTTTGGCTGAGGTGGACTGGGTGGTCACCACACCATGCCCCAATGAACCTGTGGCACCGGTGAGGGAGGCCAATGAGTCTGATGCTGAATGGCAGAAAAAAGAGAGGGACCATGCTCCCGTACAGATGACATATGACCTACAAAAGCAAAAGTGGGTCAATGCCAACAAAAGTGTGTTGCTGTCATAAAGAACACGATTGAGCCTACCATAATGGGCTCAATCCAAGAGTGTGACACTGTCACAGAGTACTTAGAAAGGATAAAGAGTCAGTTCTATGGCTCTTCAAAGACATATGCAACCCAGCTGATCAAGCAGCTGGTGACAGAAAAATACACCGGAGGTGGACATGGCAATGGCATTCGAGAGCACATATCAAAGATGAATCATTTGAACAACAAGCTCAAATCAATGGACCTGGCTCTTACTGAAGAGTTTCTTGTCCATCTGATTTTTGCTTCTTTACCAAAAGAGTTTGACACTTTTGTTGTCAACTACAACATTCAGCTCGAGAAATGGGATTTAGAACGTTGTATGGCGATGTGTGCACAAGAGGAAGAGAGGATAAAAGCCGCCAATGGTGGCACTCTCAGTTTCGTTAAAGATAACAAAAGAAAGAATTTCAATGCCAATACCAACTCTCCCTCAAAGCCAAAGGGCAAGGCTCCCATGAAGCATTAGCCTCAGCAGAAACAATTTGTAGTGAACAAAGATCAGTGTCTTCACTGCAAGAAGACGGGACATTACAAGAAAGATTGTCCCGATTTCCTAAAGATGATCATGGCAAAGCAAGGTGAGAACATGATTACGTTTATAAATGAATCCCTGTATGTACAGTATTCGAAATCTACTTGGTGGATTGACTCAGGAGCAACTGTCCATGTTGCTAATTCTTTACAGGGATTCCGTTCGACGAGAACTACGCAAAGAAGCGAAAGGCATGTTAAAGTCGCAAATGGAGTCCAAGCAGACGTCGAAGCTGTTGGCGATGTCTCCTTAGAGCTTGCTGATGGATTCATTCTTTTGTTAAGAGATATTTTATTTGTTCCGTCATTACAAAGAAATTTGATTAGTGTGTCATGTTTGGACAACGATGGATTTGATTGCCATTTTGGAGATGGCAAATGTGAAATATTATGTAATAATGAATGTGTTGGCCTTGCTTTTCAAAAGCAAGATCTTTATTTGTTACCACTTCGTGAAAATGTGAATTCCGTATGTGATGCGAATGATAACGTATTCTCGTTTGTGAACGTGAATAGAAAACGAAAGAGAACTCAAGATGCGTCGTCGAAATTATGGCACTGTCATTTAGGCCATATTTCGAGGGGGAGAATAGAGAGACTAGTTAAGAATGATATTCTTCCTCCATTAGAGTTCTCAGACTTTGAACAGTGCAGAGAATGTATTAAAGGAAAATACACAAAGCAAATTAAAAAGGATGTTAAACGAAGCACAAGAATTCTACAAATAATTCACACAGACATCTGTGGTCCTTTTCCTGTGAAAAGTGTGGATGGTTTTGACTCGTTCATAACATTCACAGATGACTACTCCCGTTATGGTTACATTTATCCAATTAAAGAAAGAAATGAAGCGTTTGATAAATTTAAAATATTTAAGGCTGAAGTTGAAAATCAGCATAATTTAAAGATTAAAGTGGTCCGGTCTGATCGTGGTGGGGAGTACTACGGTCGGCATACCCCATATGGCCAAGTTCCTAGACCCTTTGTAAGGTTTCTACAGGAGAATGGCATAGTAGCCCAGTATTCAACACCGGGCGAACCTCAGCAGAACGGAGTAGCTGAAAGGCGCAACCGTACCTTAATGGATATGGTACGTAGTATGATGAGTTACTCTGACTTGCCATTGAGTCTATGGATGGAGGCGTTAAAAACCGCCATTCATATTCTAAATAGAGTACCAGGTAAAGCGGTGCCCAAAACACCATATGAGTTGTGGACAGGAAGAGAACCCTCACTAAAACACTTGCGTGTGTGGGGGAGTCCTGCTGAGGCAAAAGTATTTAACACAAATATTGGGAAGTTAGATCCCAAAACAGTAAGCTGCCATTTTATTGGCTATCCTGAAAAGTCAAAAGGTTTTCGTTTCTACTGTTCAGATAGATATACAAAATTTATAGAAACAAGACACGCTGTTATCTTAGAGGATGAAATGATAAGGGGGAGCATGGTGGCTCGAGAAATTATTCTTGAGGAGAAGCGGGTTTGTGTGCCCACTCCGATGATTCAGGAACCATTCTTTGAACTACCTGTTCTTGTTGCACCAACAGTGCCAAATACTGTAGTGCCAACACCTGTTGTCAGTTCTCCTGTGGTGACAGTAAACAATGATGAGGAACCTGTCCTTCAGGAACCTATACAAACTGATGCCACAGATGAGGGGGAGCAACAACAGCCCCAAACAGAAGGTGTGCCAAATGTGGAGGCCCCGAGAAGGTCTCAAAGAGTTAGAAGATTAGCTATACCTGATGATTATGAGGTGTATAACACTGAAGAATTTCAAATAGAGGGTGATCCCACTTCATTTGAAGAAGCCATGAGAAGCGATAATTCATCCAAGTGGCTTGAGGCCATGGAAGATGAAATAAAGTCAATGAGTACCAACAAAGTTTGGGACTTAGAGTCTATTCCTAAAGGAGCCAAGACAGTAGGCTGCAAATGGGTCTACAAGACAAAACGTGACTCTCAAGGGAATATTGAAAGATTTAAAGCGTGACTTGTGGCAAAAGGTTTCACGCAAAGAGAAGGGATTGATTACAATGAGATGTTTTCTCCAGTCTCATGTAAGAATTCCTTCAGAATTATAATGGCATTAGTGGCACACTATAATTTAGAATTACATCAGATGGATGTAAAAACGACATTCCTGAATGGGGATCTAGAGAAAAATGTTTATATGGCACAACCGAAAGGTTTTGTCGTAGAAGGAAAAGAACGAATGGGATGCCGCTTAAAGAAATCGATTTATGGGTTAAAGCAAGCTTCGAGAAAGTGGTACTTGAAGTTTGACAGAACAATAAAGAATTTTGGGTTTAAAGAAAATATTGAGGATAATTGTGTTTATACAAAGTTTAAGAATGAAAGATACATCTTCCTAATCCTGTATGTAGACGATATCTTACTTGCTAGTAGTGATGTCAGTCTACTACTGGAGACAAAGAAGTTTTTATCTTTAAAATTTGATATGAAAGATCTTGGTGAAGCTTCATTTGTTTTGGGCATAGAGATTCACCGAGATAGAAGTAAAGGGGTATTAGGACTATCACAAAAGGCATATATAGAAAAAAGTTTTAAAGAAATTCAGTATGCATAAATGTAGTGCCTCACCTGCACCCATGGTCAAGGGCGACAGATATGGGGATTTTCAATGCCCTAGGAACCAATACGAGCTCGATCAAATGAAAGTGGTTCCATATGCTTCTGTTGTCGGAAGCCTACAATATGCTCAAGTGTGCACACGCCCTGACTTAGCTTTTGTTACCGAGTTGCTTGGCAGATTTCAAAGTAATACATGAATTGAACACTAGAAATTAGTAAAGAAAGTCTTACGATATTTGCAAGGTACGAAAGGCCTCATGTTGACGTACAGAAAATCAGATTCTCTCCAGATAGTGGGGTATTCGGATTCTGATTATGCGGGAGATGATAGAAAATCCACGTCAGGATATGTATTCACTCTCGCAGGAGGAGCAATTTCATGGAAAAGCTCGAAACAAACCGTCACTACATCGTCCACAATGTATGCCGAGTTTGTAGCGTGTTATGAGGCAACGGGGCAGGTGAACTGGCTAAAGAAGTTCATACCCGGTTTGAATGTGGTCGACAGCACATATAAGCCACTAAAGTTATACTGCGATAATGATCCAGCAGTACAGTACGCTCACAACAATAGGTCAAGTGGTGCTGCCAAACACATTAACATAAAGTATTATGTTATGAAGGATAAAGTCCGGGATCAAATTATAAGTCTTAAGCATATAAGCACTGAAAAGATGCTCGCGGATCCGCTTACAAAAGGCTTACCACCAACGTGTTCAGAGAACATGTAGCCGACATGGGTTTAAGGGAAAGCCTATGACTCCTGGACTATAATAAAGGGCCCAAAAGTTAAAGTAACTGTTTCAGATCAGATATGTGCATTGTAGCTGTCAAATCTATCGGCGATTGATCGTGACGATGAAACATGTTCTATGCACTTATTTGTGATGAAACGAGTAAAGTTAAAAGCATTGAAGTCAAAGATGAAAGGTTAAAGTATAAGTGAGATCAAGAGGGAGAATGTAAGGTTGATCTCTCCTCTAATGAGCCCAACGGCACATTAGGCCCTTGATCCGCGCCCTGATCGAGGGCGCCCAGCCCAACAATGGCTGGTGGGCCCCCGTCGCGCAGCGCTATATAAAGGAGGTGGGGAGCCGGGGCTCGAGTCACGAGGTTCGTCAGAGCCGCCATTCCCCACCTACAACCCTAACCGATCTCGAGGGTCGCGCTGTGAGCGACGGGAAGCACCTCCGCCTCCACTCGGTCATCGTCGATCTTCACTGCACCGACCTTCCCTTCCTCGAACGTCGCTGCCCGTGCGCAGCCGCCATCAACGTTCGTGATGGCGTCCGGATCGAACTCCACCGCACCTATTCCCACAGATGGTTTGCACTACCTCAATCTCCTCCTCTCTCTCTACATTTCGGATCCGGTAGTTCTTTCACTAGAATCTTGATGTTCGTAACCGAAGTACAAAGATCCACCCCACTGATCTACTGCTATTCGGTCCTAGAGTATAACAAGGAAGATTCATCTTTTCAAATTGTGGTGTTATCTAGGCACTTCTTTTTCTCCTTTTTATTCGAAAATTTAGTTCCAGAATCTATCTCCACCATCTGTACATCTTGAATAATGAAAGCATAAAGATAAAAAGACACACCAGGGAATAAAAGAAGAAAACAACGAATCAAAAGCTCATTGCATAAGACAAGCTTTTCATCCTTTTAACCTACCTAATACTTTTTCACATCTACTCGTAGATAACAACAGCTAGACGATGATACATCAACAGCAACAACAACAACGGCCAAATCAACCTGCGTGTCCTAACTCCTAAGCATGTGTCAGTATCGCCGTGACCATTCGCCATTACTACAACTAATTCGTGTTTGACAAATGGGCCACCCGTCGGTCTCCGGCCGTCGCGTTCATCATCAGTCCCGCAGCGGGATCTCGAATAGGTCGGACTCGGCCTCCGGGTCGCCGACGACGGACGCCGCGCCGGAGCCGCCGATGCTCTCCTTCCTGCTCCTGCTCACCTTCGCCGTCTCCAGCCACCCGGAGTCCACCCGCCCCATGGAGAAGAGCTCGCCGCTGTCGTCGAAGTCCAGGCCCATCGAGCCGCTGCCGCCGCCGCGGGCGTCGTCCACCGCGGACGCGGCGCGTACGAAGCACGGGTTGGCCGTGCGCCGCGCGTTGGCCGGCGCGTACCGGAACTTGCCCTGCCCGAGGTTGACCAGCACCATCACGTCGAAGCTGGAGGCCAGCACCGGGTACAGCGGGCTCGAGAACGCCTCCGCGTTGCAGCTCACGGCGTGGACCAGCTGCCCGTCCACCGTGAAGAACACCTTGCGCTTCGCCGAATCGAAGCCGCACCCCACCACCTTGTCCACGCCCGCCCACGACGACTTGTCCGATTCGTACACCAGCTTCATCCCTGAAATCATCCATCGAAACGAAACTCTTTCAGATCATGTCTTGCACCACCCAAGGATCATTATAGAAAGCTCCGTGCTTTGCTATGCTAATTACCGGTCGAGGTAGACCGCGCCGTCGGAATGGAAGCCGATGGACGACGCGTACGTTCCGGCCAGCGACGGCCGTTGTGGAGCGGTGGACGCGGTGGCGAGCCGAGCGACATGACCAGATGCCTCCGTTTGTCCTGTTCACCGTCCTTGGCGGCGGCTCTGTTTTCTTGGACCGGGTTCTTGGCGTCCGGTGCAAAACCGATGAGCTTGACGCGGTCGCTCTCGCTGGAGCCGTCCCGCCCACCCCTGCTCGCCCTGGACGCTGACCACTCCTGCGGGAACGGCGTGCCGGCGAGGGGCGGGCCCGGCAGCGGCAGGCTCATCCTGGCGAGGCACAGCGCGCTGGGGTTCCCGTTCCCCGCGTCCGTGTCGCCGCGGAGCGGGCTCGGGATGCTTCCGGGGAGCCACTTCCTGCCGGACGCGGCGGCGGCGGAGGCGGCCGGGTTGAGCCGCACCGCCTGCATCCGCTCGGAGGACCCCGCGGGTAGCTCCCACGCGGCCGCCTCCGCCATGTCGCGGCTCGTCCCGGCGTCGCAGAGCGGGCACGTGCCCCACAGCGGCGACGACGACGCGGACTTGGACCGCGGCGGCGCCACCGCGAACACGAATTGCGCCCACCCGTTCTCCGCCGCCTCCGTCACCAGCCGCGGGTGGTCGGCCCACTGGAACGCGCCCTGCTGCGCACCGCCGCCCGAGCCCCGGTGCCTTACGGCGTGGTGCTGGTGCTGGAACCGGAGCCCCACGCGGCCGCTGGCGGCGTTGTACCGCATGTTGAGCTTCGCCAGCCCCGGGCTCGCCGTCGGCGGCTTCGCACCGGCCGTAGGGGAAACTTCCGGCAGCTCCGGCGGCGCATTACGGGGCAAGCTCCTGCGACGGTACAACAGAAACACGACCGCGGCCAGCGCCGCGATGGGGAGCCCGACGGCGAGCAGCAGCCTAAGCCACAGCGCCGCCATACTGCACGCGTCGTTCCTGCCGCTGTTGCTCACTGAGAAGACCGGAGCTGCGTCGATGGAGCGGCGGCGGACATGGACATGGTCTCGAATCACGATGCTCTTGGTGCTGCGGCCGGTTGATTCTTTCTGCGTGCTGTTGTTGTTGCGTTCTTGGAGCGTGGTTTGGTGGAGGGTCTCGGAAGGCTGGCGCGGCCACGGAACGCTGACCGCCTCAACAAAAACAGGCAAACAACGAGCGGTTGGATGCAGCCTGAGGGGTTTTTAACTGGGCGGAAGCGGCACGCATCAGCGTGATGTGCAGGTGCTAATCGCATTGGCGCTTATGTGCAACGGGCACACCAGCACGTTGCACGGTGCGGGTTAGGTTGGTGACGTGACATGTGAATGCTTTTAACGTGGCGTATTTTCAGAATTCGTGAAAGGTCATGCGAGAATTTTCAATCACAAGGCAACGTTCACTGAACATTTGACATTTTTCAGATCTTAAAATGAGGTCAAGCACATATATATGACACTTTGGTGAGAGTAGGATATGCCTAATGACGACATGATCGAATGGTAGAATCGTGACTTTATCCGTTGGTTGAGAAAATGAATGTATTTATTTGCATCATTAATCATGTTCTATATTTAGAAGTCAAAAAATAATGCAAATTTTGACAAAATTTTAGAATCTTGAATCTACTCAGTAATAGATGTTACTCATTTTTACTTCGAGTAATTTTGATGTTAGATCAAGATCATGCGTGATCCTGTAGATCCACGGATCCAATTCACACCATCAAACATTTGACGGAGTTAAAGCTCTATTTGGATAAGCTAAAGTTACATAGAAAGTTGCTAAGAAACACTCAACTCATCCAAGCAATCCAGCCAACTTATAATATACTCCTCCCTTCGTCCTGAAATAAAAGGGGAAGCATTCAAAATTTGTCCTAAGATATTGTAAACTAACTCCCGCAAAGTTCCAATCACACATGTACCTGCCATTAGTGTATACAACCAGGGTGAAAATATGGTAAGCACAAAGTCTCTCTATGGGCGGGTTACATGTGTCATTTGTTTTACCCCATAATCTGCCCTAAATTTATTAGAGTACCTTATATTTTAGGACGAAGAGAGTATCTTATAGTCACTTAGAAGTTAGAACAATCCAATCATCTAGTATAGCTTATAAAAAGCTAAAATACCGCTGATATTGCGACTTATAAAAGTTGAGAGGATCAAACATGTCCTAATAACTATTGCCCTATTTTAAAAACCAGTCTATGAAATTAGTTGCTGATACAATAATAATGCAACATGGAATTTAAGAACGTACGTATTAATATTTCAAAACATAGACATGATTGACAGTTTTTACAGTTTTATTTTGCACAAAAACAAAGATCATTCCCTAACTCTCAACCTAGCGAATAATATAGTGCGGCTACATTACATGATCCATATTGAAGTTTTAGGATACCTGTTGTACATGTAGCATTTCTTTAAAGAAGATTTATGATAATTAGCAGTGGTTGATCAGTTACTATCACTTTCTTAATCACTACGCGAAGACAAAGTGATCTAATTTTCCAACGGACGAATGAGAGATAAAACTTCCACCTGCTTCTCTTTACTTTACGAGGAACTTACAAATAAATTCATCAATAAACCATTAATGCATTTTTTTAAATGTATGTATTACTGTATATGTAGTTTTCCCTTGGTATGCACGCATTTTATAATATTAAACACTTTCATTGCAAGAGATTTTAACTTATGCAAACGTTAAAATCTACAGCAGAGTTCAATGACACTAACATCGTATTCCAGGAGAAAATAAATCTTCCCATCAACAAGGTAACTGATGAGGTCTCTTCACTTCGTTTCATGTGGAAATTAAACCGAAACTGATGCCGGTATGACCAAAAAAAATTTCTACGTTGTTTTTATAAGTTTTTTCAACGTTTGATATCTCTCAACTTCACACCTTGATGATGCCGTTTGACAGGATTCATGAGGTCACGAGGTGCGAACAACGGGGTGGACGCAACGCAGAGTACACATGACATGATAGACTTTTTTTTCCCCAGATACCAATCGATAAGAAAAGTATTGGTTCTTTTTCTGCAGCGTCGGCCAGCCGGTGACCCGGTGCCGCAGCTCACGTCAGATTTGCCGGCCTGACGACCGCCTGATCATGTTGTTCCGTTCAGAATTCCCTTATCTTTCTATATGTAATCCCCTTCACTAACCACTCTTTTCTTTGGCACTAATCAATGGCACGTGGTATGGGAGGGTTCTCACGTGTCACGTGGAGGGAGGATCCGGGTCTTTGCTTGAACTGACATAAAAAATATATTGGCTCCGAAGCGATCGTTGGCCCTTCACCCTCGTAAGCTTTTTGTTGTGTTTATTTTCAGTCCCATCAGTTAGCGTGTTTTTTTTTGAGGATACAATTTGTTGTCGCTTTGAAAACATTTGGATCGAACCACTGGTTGTTATCCGTGCCTTTCGAATTGTTTACTCAACTTTATTTACCCCTTAAAAAATTTCTCAAGACTTTTCTTTTTTGTTTACCGATGTTTATAGAGTTGTTAAGTCATTGTAGGTCTTTTGCCTATTTCCAAACAAATGTTCCGTTATCGGTAAAAGAAATATTCCGTTTGATAATTTAAGGGCCTATTTGATGTGGACCTTATCAAGGCTATGTTTGGTGCGGCTCCTGAGGGCTCCGGCTCTGCTACTGCAGTGTAACTGTAGCGAAACCTGGAGAAGTCCCCCTTTGGCAACTCTTCTAGCTCCCCTCTAGGCTGTGCTGGAGCCGAAGCCATTTTCTTGGTTGCTACAGGACTGCACCGGGGCTAACAGCGATGAAGGAACCGGAGCCGTGCATGCAGAAGCCCAAACAAACGGCCCCTAAGGCTCACTTTGCAAGAGGCTTTTTACTGGAAAAAAAAACTCCAATACCGCCATAGTATTTATAAAGCCGAGCTGTCCAAACAGATAGGTTAAGAACTTAAGAAGTCACGTTGCGGACCATTAATGGCGATTGCGCTGCGCGCGGGGCTTAATATCACTAACTTAATACATAGGCGCTACACTCCTGCAGTGGTTTAGGGCCCGTGGGTGTGTTTGATTGAGCAGCCCGACTGAAAGGTCCTAATATGGCTAGAGGGGGGTGAATAGTCTATTTAAAATCTCTACGAGACACTAGAGCAATTTATTAATATAACAAAAAAAATGTAATGCAATTTTGCTCTAACTCTACAAGGGTTGCAAGCCATCTATCCAACAATTCTAGTAGCTATGATCACTAGGCACACACAAGAGCTGGGCTCTGTTCGCTTGACTTATCAGCCGTACCTTTTCAGTGAAAAAACTGTGTTTTCCTCTCGTAATAAATCAGCGAACAATACTTTTCAGTCTGGCTTTTCAGCAAAGCGAACAAATCAGCGAAGAAACAGTTGATACTCACTAAGAGCTCTCAAACTTGCTACACTAAAGAGCTCCACTAGATGAGCTTAAACTACAAAGCAAGCTTTTATTCTAGGTATACTAAAGAGCTTGCTACAACTAGTTTGCGGGAAAGTAAATGAGTGAGCAAGGTGATTATACCACCGCGTCGAGGGATAAACCAATCACAATATGATGAGAACCGATCACCAGGAGAAATCCAATCACACAAGAGACATAAGATTTTTTTCCTGAGGTTCACGTGCTTGCCGACATGCTAGTCCCCATTGTGTCGACCAACACTTAGTGGTTCGGTGGCTAAGAGGTGTTGCACGAACCTCGTCCACACAATTGAACACCGCAAGAACCTATCCACAAGTGAGGTAACTCAATGACACGAGCAATTTACTAGAGCTACCTTACGACGTTTCGTCGGGGAAGGTGCAATACCCCTCACAATCACCGGAGCCGGCCACGAACAATCATCAACACGTGCCGAAGCTCCTCCGCTCCTCTAAACCATCTAGGTGGCGGCAACGACGAAGAGAAATAAGAAATCCGCAGCCACAACGATCCCCAAGTGCCACTAGAATCACTCAAGCAAATGCACTTGGAAATCACTCAATCTCACTTTGGATTGGCAATCAAGCAAGAGAGATGAGTGGGAGGGAGTATGCTCAGCTCACAAGGATGTCAAAGATTGAAAGTCTTATGTTTGGTGTTGGTAATTAGTGACAATACCTAAGTACTAATCCTATGCCTAAGTTGTATGTAGCATATGAGGATTAGTACATTCCAAGGTTGGTGGCAAGATGGACATGGTGATCATGATGGCCACACTTGGATTTGGACGTAACCCTATGTGATCAAGGCAAAGGTATATGCTTAAGAGTTATGTTTTAGTAACCAAGACACCTAGTGAATGTGATTACATTATAGGATAGATAGCCGTACTATAAAGAGGGGAATGACGCGGCTATTGAACTCCTAAGTGCCTCTAGGTGTGCATTTCATAATCATATGCATTTGGATAGAACTAATAACACCTCGAAAAATAATTGTGAAAATGCTAACACACTCACACATGACGAGATCACTTGGTGGTGTTAGCACGTTTGCGAAGGCGGTGGAGTTTGAGCGGTAGAGAGGGTTTGGGGTCCTCTCTCCCTCCCGTCGAGCTTGCGAGGCGGGATTCAGGCGTTTTCGAGGAGTTGAAACGACTTTTTTCCACTACGCCGGAAGTCCAGAAAAGAAACGGAGGTCACAGAGGTGACCAGACGCTGATCCGGATGCGGTCTTTGCATGACCGGACGTGTCCGGTCAGTGTTCAGTGTCTGCGCGTTTTTTCAGTTTGATGATCAGACGCGAAGCGTGTCCGGTCACAGTCGATCGGACGCGTCCGGTCGTTCAGGGAGCTTACTGGACTCTAACCGGATGCTGGCACTGTGGCGTCCGGTCATTTCTCCAGCGCGTCCGGTCATTGTGTTGTTGAGCGCTGCTCAGGCATGACTAGCGCGTCCGGTCATTCACGGGACCAGCGCGTCCGGTCGTTCGTAGCGCGTCCGGTCAGCGCGTCAAGCGCGTCCGGTCAGTGCTTCGCGACTTAGCCGTTGTGCGACCAGCGCGTCCGGTCGTTTGGACCAGCGCGTCCGGTCATTTGGATCAGCATGTCCGGTCAGTACTTCACGAGTTAGCCGTTGGGCGACCGACGCGTCCGGTCAGTTGGACCAGCGTGTCCGGTCAGCGCGATTTCGGCTGTTTAAGTTTCTAACGACTCTATTCGAAGGGGTACGTCTATAAATACTCATTGGCCGGCTCAAGGCTCTCTCTCTCTTGAACATTTGACATACTTGTGAGCACTTTGAGCTAAGCAACTCCCCTCCCACTCATCTCTTTTGCTTCTTTGCATATTAGAAGTGAGATTGAGTGATCCAAGTGCATTTGCATTGTGAGATTACATCTAGTTGGCACTTGGTGGTTGATTTGCTGCGGGATTCTTGTTTCTCTTGGTGGTTGTCGCCACCTAGATGGTTTGGAGCAGCTTAGAGGCGTTGACAAGAGTTGGTGATTGTTCTTGGCCACCTCCGGTGATTGTGTGGGGTTTGTGCCTACCTCGGTGAAGCGCCAAATGCAACATTAGTGAATTGCCCGTGTCATTGCAACCTTTTACCATTTGGTAGGTTCTTGTGGTGCCTTTTGAGAGGCTCGGTGTGAGACCAATTAGCCACCGAACCACGTGGTGAAGAGGGACACAACGGGGACTAGCGTGCCAGCAAGCACGTGAACCTCAGGATAAATCTTCGTGTCATCACTTTCATATTGTGATTGATTGATCCCGGTATTCGGTTATCTTGGTATTCATTGTTGATCATATTGGTTGGCTCAATACTTCGCCCCTCGGTGAAACTCTCCTAACTCAACTCCGCATTACTTTCTTAGTTATCTTTGCTAGCTAGTTAGCTTTGCTAGAGTAGCTCTTTTGTGTAGCTTGCTAGTTGTAGTTGTAGTTACCTTCTCGATTTGACTTGTGCGGTTGAGTGCAACTACTAGAATTGTGTTTTGGATAGGTGGCTTATAAACACCCCGTAGGCTAAGCAAAACTCGCATCTCGCTATTTGTTATATTGATAAACTTGTTTAGCTTGTCTTTGTATAAAATTTTAAAAGGCTATTCACCCCCCTCTAGCCATCAAGACCTTTCAAGTGGTATCGGAGCCGTGGTCACCGTTTGTAAGGCTTAACAACCTCGGTGTAAGATGGCTCAAGTTGTGTTCAACCATGTCGGGGGCAAGCCTCCATTCTTTGATGGTGTCACATCTTTTGATCATTGGAAAAGAAAGATGAAGCAATATCTTGGCTCTATTCATGAGAATGTTTGGAAGGTGACACACCATGATTATGCTATCATTGATCTCGACAACCTCACCAACAATGATCGCATCAACAACCAATGCAACACTATGGCTCTCAATACTCTCTACAATGAGATCGATGCAAATGTCTTTGAGCAAATCAAGGATCTTGAGATGACAAGTGAAGTGTGGACAAGATTAGAGGAAACATATGAGGGCACTTCAACGGTAAAGAGTGCCATGCTCTATATGCTCAAGGATAAGTTTGCAAGCTTCAAGATGAAGGATGATGAGTCCATACCGGAGATGTTCTATAGGCTACAAGTTATTGTCAATGATATCAAGAGCCAAGGAGAAGATGTCAAGGACAAGGACTTCTCACATAAGTTCTTGATGAACTTACTTAAGAAGTTTGCTATCTTGAGGAAGATGATCCAAAGAGAGGGTTTGGACAAGGTGACTCCAAACCAAGTGCTTGGAGATGTCATGACCGATGCTCAATATAATGATGATGAAGATGAAGATGAGAAGAAGGAGATCAAGGTCAAGCAAGAGAAGACCACCGCATTCAAGACTTCTTCTTTCAAGGGCAAGAGCAAGGTTGATGATGATGATGATCCATTTGATGATGAGACCATGACCCTTCTAGTGCAAAAGATGGGTCGGTTCATGAAGAAGAGAGGCTATGGTGCAAGAAAGAGAAGGGACTTCATGAAGGCAAAGGAGGTGCTTTGCTACAATTGCAATAGCCCCGATCATATAGTGGCAAAGTGCCCCTATGAAGACAAAAGATATCATGATGGGGAGTTGAAGTTGAAGAAGAACAAGAAGGAGAAGAAAGCAAAGAAGAGCTTCACATTCAACAAGAAGAAGAAGGATGGTGGTTATGTGGTCACTTGGGATAGTGATAACTCCGATAGTGATGATGATAGCTCTAGTGATGATGAGAAGACCACTCGGCGAGCCATTGCAAACATCGCCCTCTCCAACAAGCCATCCATCTTCGACACTACATCGACATACCTTATGGCCAAGCCTACCAAGGTAAAACATGATGATAGTGATGATGATTCTTGTGCTAGTGATGATTGTAGGAGTGATGATGAGGAGGATGAAGACTACTCCAAGGATGATCTATTAGGCATAATAGATCAAATGAGCAAGGGCTACAAGAGAACAACCAAGAAGTGCAAGATCTTATAGCAAGAGCTCATTATCAAGAGCAATGAAATTGATTCCTTGATGGAGGAGCTTGTTGCTCTCAAAAAGAGTAAGGAGTGCAAAGGAATTAAACAAGAGCTCAAAGCTCTTAGGAAATCCTTTGATGAGCTAGAGGCCTCTCGTGTGTGTCTAAAGGAAGACCACGAGGATCTTGAAATTACTCACACTAGGCTTAAGGAAGCCCACTCCACTCTACTTGAGCTCATCAAGGAAAAGGACCTCAAGTTAGAGAAGCTCATGAAGGAAGCTAAGGAGGAGCAAGTGATTGTCACTTGTGATATTGGACTAACATGTGATATTATTGATGATTCTTTATTTGTTGGTCTTACTAATGCTTCATGTAGCTCATCATCATCCACCACAACCGACTCTACCTCTACTACTAGTGATTCATCACTTGTGATTGAGAATGAGACTTTCAAGAGAGAGGTGGATGATCTCACCCGTGCATTAGGCAATGCCTATGGTGGGGATGCTCGCTTGCTAAAATGCTTGGTTAGCCAAAGGTTCTCTCTTAACAAAGAGGGTTTGGGCTATACTCCCAAGAAGGGCAAGGCAGCCTTTACTACTCCAAAGTCTCATTTTGTGAAGAGCAATGGTCGTTATTGTAATAGATACAAGCAAGTTGGGCATCTAGAGATTAATTGCAATAAAATGAACAAGAACAAGAAAAATGCTAATGTACCTTACATTCCTTTTGATTCTTGTTATGTGCTTACCAAGGGTGAGAAAGGTGTGCATGCTAAGTTTGTTGGTACACCAATTGTGGGTCCAAAGAAGAAGGCCATTTGGGTACCAAAGAGCTTAGTGACTAACCTCCAAGGACCCAAGCAAGTATGAGTACCTAAGAAACATTAATTTGTTTTGTAGGTCAATTATAAGGCCAGAGGAAGGCATTGAGTGCTTGATAGTGGGTGCTCTCAACATATGACCAGTGATTCAAGAATGTTCAACTCTCTCAAATTAAATGATAGTGGCATTGATAGCATCACATTTGGTGACAATAGCAAGGGTGATATAAAGGCTCTTGGAAGGATTGCAATCTCAAATGATCATAGCATTTTCAATGTGCTCTTAGTTGAAAAGTTGAACTTCAATCTTCTCTCGGTTGCTCAATTGTGTGATCTCGGTTTCAAGTGCATATTTGGTGTTGATGATGTGGAGATAGTTAGTGTTGATGGCTCTAACTTGATCTTCAAAGGCTTTAGATATGAGAATCTATACTTGGTTGATTTTAATGCTAGTGACACTCAACTTTCAACATGCTTGCTCACCAAATCAAGTATGGGTTGGTTATGGCATAGAAGACTTGGTCATGTTGGCATGAAGCAATTGAACAAGTTAGTGAAGCATGACTTAGTTAGAGGCTTGAAGGATGTCACATTTGAGAAGGATAAGCTATGTAGTGCATGTCAAGCTGGAAAGCAAGTAGACAACACTTATCCATTGAAGAGCATTATGAGTACTTCCAAGGCATTTGAGTTGTTGCACATGGATCTATTTGGGCCAACTACATACATAAGCATTGGTGGCAACAAGTATGACTTTATGATTGTGGATGATTTCACTAGGTATACATGGGTATTCTTTCTTGGGGACAAAAGTGATATATTTGACATATTCAAGAAGTTCATCAAGAGAGTGCAAAATGAGTTTAAAACCACAATTAAGAAAGTGAGAAGTGACAATGGAAGTGAGTTTAGAAACACAAGAGTTGATGAGCTATGTGATGAGCTTGGAATCAAACATCAATTCTCGGCCAAGTATACACCTCAATCAAATGGCTTAGTTGAGAGAAAGAATAGAACTTTAATTGATATGGCAAGATCAATGTTGAATGAGTATAATGTGAGTCATTCATTTTAGGCCGAAGCAATTAACACGGCTTGCTTCTATAGCAACCGCCTCTATTGCCACAAGTTCATAGAGAAGACACCATATGAGATCTTAAATGGAAGAAAGCCCAACATTGCATACTTTCGAGTATTTGGTTGCAAATGCTATATCTTGAAGAAAGGCACTAGATTGAGCAAGTTTGAGAAGAAATGTGATGAAGGATTTCTACTTGATTACTCAACTACTAGCAAAGCTTATAGAGTTTGGAATTTGGCTAGTGGTTTACTTGAAGAAGTTTATGACGTTGAATTTGATGAAATAAATGGCTCTCAAAATGAAGAAGATAACTTGGATGATGTGAGAGGAACTCAATTGACCAATGCTATGAAAGAAATGGATATTGGTGATATTAGGCCAAAGCAAGTGATTGATGTGGATGACAACAAAGATCAAATGCTCCAAAGTCCAATTACATAAGCTAGTGGTTCTCTAATGCAAAATCAAGCTAGTACATCATCTCAAGTGCAACAAGATCAACAAGTGGCTAGTTCATCATCTCCAACTTATGATCAACATCAACATCCAAGCAATCAAGTCCAAGTGCTTCAACCAACTAACATTACAAGAGACCATCCATTGGATTCCATTATTGGTGACATACAAAGGAGAGTTCAAACTAGATCAAGATTGACATCTTTTTGTGCTCACTCTTCTTTTTGTGTCAATGGAAGAACCCAAGGACATTGATAAAGCATTAAGAGATCTGGATTGGGTAAATGCAATGCATGAAGAGCTCAACAACTTTGAGAGAAATAAAGTATGGGAACTAGTTGAAAGGCCTAAGGATCACAATGTCATTGGAACAAGATGGGTCTTTCGCAACAAGCAAGATCAAGATGGGATAGTAGTAAGAAAGAAAGCAAGACTAATAGCTCAAGGTTACACACAAATAGAGGGTCTTGACTTTGGTGAAACTTATGCCCCGGTTGCAAGATTAGAAGCAATTAGGATCTTACTTGCCTATGCTTGTGCTCACAATATTAAGCTGTATCAAATGGATGTAAAGAGTGCATTTCTCAATGGGTACATTCAAGAGGAGGTGTATGTGGAGCAACCTCCTGGTTTTGAAGATGATAAGAAACCTAACCATGTATACAAGTAAAGGAAGGCTTTGTATGGATTGAAGCAAGCACCTAGAGCATGGTATGAAAGATTGAGGGACTTCTTGCTATCCAAAGGATTTGTCATGGGCAAAGTGGATACTACTCTCTTCACCAAGAAGATTGAAAAAGACTTGTTTGTGTTGCAAATATATGTTGATGATATCATATTTGGTTCAACCAATCAAGATTATTGTGATGAGTTTGGGAAAATGATGGCAAAGGAATTTAAAATGTCAATGATTGGTGAACTTAGTTTCTTCCTTGGACTTCAAATCAAACAAATAAAAGAAGGTACATTTGTGAGCCAAACCAAATATATAAAGGATATGCTAAATAAGTTTGGTATGGAAGATGCAAAAGGAATCACTACTCCAATGAGCACTAGTGGAAGTTTAGATAGTGACAAGAATTGCAACATGGTGGATCAAAAGCTATATAGATCAATGATTGGTAGCCTACTCTATGTGACGGCATCAAGGCCCGATGTGATGTTTAGTGTATGCATGTGTGCAAGATTTCAAGCCTCACCAAGAGAAAGTCATTTGAAGGCAACAAAGAGAACATTGAGGTACTTAAAGCATACATAAGATGTTGGATTATGGTATCCCAAAGGTGCAAGCTTTGAGCTAGTTGGATATTCGGATTCCGACTATGCCGGTGACAAAGTTGAGAGAAAGAGCACTTCCAGGACTTGTCAATTGTTGGGAAGATCACTTGTCTCATGGTCATCCAAGAAGCAAAATAGTATTGCACTATCTACCGCCGAGGCCAAATACATCGCCGCGGGTAGTTGTTGTGCACAAATCTTGTGGATGAAGGCAACATTGAAGGATTTTGGAATCAATTTCAAGAATGTGTCATTGCTATGTGACAATGAAAGTGCCGTGAAGCTAACCAACAATCCGGTTCAACATCAAAGAACAAAGCATATTGATGTTCGCCATCACTTTATTAGAGATCATCAATAAAAGGGTGACATTGCTATTGAGAGTGTGGGCACCGAAGATCAATTAGCCGATCTATTCACCAAGCCACTTGATGAGAAGAGATTTCACAAGCTAAAGAATGAGTTGAACATACTTGACTTCTCCAACATGAGTTGATGCACCCCATATATGACATGCCTCTCCTTCGCACCCCAAGGTACAATTGGTTGACATGTCATACATTCTATGCTAAGGACTTGTTTAGTGCATCTAGTCATAATTTACATGTTCTAGGCTCATTCATGAAAATCAAATGAATTTGAAGTTTATATGGTGCCACTATTGTTTCCATGACTTCTATGATCTAGTGGTAGCATATAACTTGTTTAAGTAGTTTGTGATCCTAAGTGTTTAATCTAGAAAACTTGTCTAAATATTTGCTTCAACATGGTGCATGATAACCCTTCTAGTGAGGTGTGAAGAAGCTTGCCCTTGGATCAAACCGAAGCATTTTGTTTGTGCAAGCAATCTAGGTTGAATCATAAACTTGATCCTCACCCCATAATTCAACATGATAATCTATCTAAAGTTTGCTCCTTGTGGTCATTGGTGCCAAAGGGGGAGAAAATATTATTCATAAAGATAGAACTCAAATGGGGAGAAGCACAAAGGGGGAGAAAAATGTTGTTTAAGGGTGAGAAAACACAAAGGGAGAATTGATAAAAGAAGGGGATCAACTAAAATTTTTGAGCACACAAGTAGGGGGAGCAAGCTCTTAAACATGAATGTTGCATTTCCATGTGCACTTCATATGTATGATGCATAGTTATGCATTTCTTTTTCTCCGATACATTGCTTGTGTGGTGACTTGCTAGTATAATTTGAATGATGCATTGAGGTACTAGCATGAATAGGAAGTAGTTAGATTTTTTCTTGCTTCATGTTTTTCAAAGTGGTACTAGAACCTTGCTTATAATGTTGATCTCACGAGGTTTCTAGTTATGTTTGTATTTTTTCCAAGTGGTATCTAACTACACAAGATGCTAAGATGATGTTTATCGCTACTCCGATGGTATCACGCTTCAAAGGTCTATAATCTAAAACACTTAGCACCTATTGATAGTAAATGCTCCTATAGTTTCCTATCTAACATATATGCTTTCAAAATCCAAACATATAGCATACATGTAGGGGGAGCCATTGCTATCAATTTGAATTCATGATCACGTGTCCATAATTCTTACACATGGCAATATACTTGGACAATGTGACATGGGTTCAATCAAAATTTTATCATAACATCTTTGTGAAAGGTTTGTCACCAATTACCAACAAGGGGGAGATTGAAAGTCCTATGTTTGGTGTTGGTAATTAGTGACAATGCCTAAGTACTAATCCTATGCCTAAGTCGTATGTAGCATATGAGGATTAGTACATTCCAAGGTTGGTGGCAAGATGGACATGGTGATCATGATGGCCACACTTGGATTTGAACGCAACCCTATGTGATCAAGGCAAAGGTATATGCTTAAGGGTTGTGTTTTAGTAACCAAGACACCTAGTGGGTGTGGTTACATTATAGGATAGATAACCGTACTATAAAGAGGGGAATGATGCGGCTATTGAACTCCTAAGTGCCTCTAGGTGTGCATTTCATAATCATATGCATTTGGATAGAACTAATAACGCCTCGAAAAATGATTATGAAAATGCTAACACACTCACACATGACGAGATCACTTGGTGGTGTTAGCACGTTTGCGAAGGCGGTGGAGTTTGAGTGGTAGAGAGGGTTTGGGGTCCTCTCTCCCTCCCGCCGAGCTTGCGAGGCAGGATTCAGGCATTTTCGAGGAGTTGAAACGACTTTTTTCCACTACGCCAAAAGTCCAGAAAAGAAATGGAGGCGAACGGAGGTCACAGAGGTGACCAGACGCTGAACCGGACGCGGTCTTTGCATGACCGGATGCGTCCAGTCAGTGTTCAGTGTCTGCGCGTTTTTTTAGTTTGATGATCGGACGCGAAGCGCGTCCGGTCACAGTCGATCGAACGCGTCCGGTCGTTCAGGGAGCTTACTGGACTCTAACCGGACGCTGGCACTGTGGCATCCGGTCATTTCTCCAGCGCGTCTGGTCATTGTGTTGTTGAGCGCTGCTCAGGCATGACCAGCGCGTCCGGTCATTCACGGGACCAGCGCGTCCGGTCGTTCGCAGCGCGTCCGGTCAGCGCATCAAGCGCGTCCGATCAGTGCTTCGCGACTTAGCCGTTGTGTGACCAGCGCGTCCGGTCATTTGGACCAGCACGTCTGGTCGTTTGGACTAGCACGTCCGGTCGTTTGGACCAGCGTGTCCGGTCAGTACTTCACGAGTTAGCCGTTGGGCGACCGGCGCGTCCGGTCAGTTGGACTAGCGCGTTCGGTCAGCGCGATTTCAGCTGTTTAAGTTTCTAACGGCTCTATTCGAAGGGGTACGTCTATAAATACTCGTTGGCCGGCTCAAGGCTCTCTCTCTCGAACATTTGACATACTTGTGAGCACTTTGAGCTAAGCAACTCCCCTCCCACTCATCTCTTTTGCTTCTTTGCATATTCGAAGTGAGATTGAGTGATCCAAGTGCATTTGCATTGTGAGATTGCATCTAGTTGGCACTTGGTGGTTGATTTGCTGCGGGATTCTTGTTTCTTTTGGTGGTTGCCGCCACCTAAACGGTTTGGAGCAGCTTGGAGGCGTTGGCAAGAGTTGGTGATTGTTCTTGGCCACCTTCGGTGATTGCGAGGGGTTTGTGCCTACCTCGGCGAAGCGCCAAAGACAACATTAGTGAATTGCCCGTGTCATTGCAACCTTTTGCCATTTGGTAGGTTCTTGTGGCGCCTTTTGAGAGGCTCGGTGTGAGACCGATTAGCCACCGAACCACGTGGTGAAGAGGGACACAACGGGGACTAGCATGCCGGCAAGCACGTGAACCTCGGGATAAATCTTCGTGTCATCACTTTCATATTGTGATTGATTGATCCCGGTGTTCGGTTATCTTGGTATTCATTGTTGATCATATTGGTTGGCTCAATACTTCGCCCCTCGGTGAAACTCTCCTAACTCAACTCCGTATTACTTTCTTAGTTATCTTTGCTAGCTAGTTAGCTTTGCTAGAGTAGCTCTTTTGTGTAGCTTGCTAGTTGTAGTTGTAGTTACCTTCTCGGTTTGACTTGTGCGGTTGAGTGCAACTACTAGAATTGTGTTTTGGATAGGTGGCTTGCAAACACCCCGTAGGCTAAGCAAAACTCACATCTCGCTATTTGTTATATTGATAAACTTGTTTAGCTTGTCTTTGTAGAAAATTTTAAAAGGCTATTCACCCCCCTCTAGCCATCAAGACCTTTCAAAGATGTCAAATGGCCAAGAGAGACACCTTGGAGCCGACCCCTAACTATTTATAGAGACCAAAAGAAATAGAGCCGTTGCTCTGCTCGGGGCTGACTGGACTCAACTGACCGGACGCACCCCATCGTACGATCGCCTGTGTCCGGTCCTTAGATGGCCACCACGTGGTCAAGCTTCAAACCTCACGCGTTAGATCTCCACGGTCAAGTTCCCGAGCCCGCGCTGTTAAAGTGTGATCGGACGCGCTAGAGAAAGTGACCGGACTCGCCACCGCATGGAGTCTGATCATTTATAGAGAGAATTTAGAGCGACGAAAACGCGACCAGATGCGTCAGGTCAACGCCGACCTGACACGCCCTAGGTCCGGTCCTCCCACTGTTCCTCCGAGCGCGCAAGCCAAGCTGACGTCACCGTACGTCATGCCCCACCTGACGCGGGGCCGGTGCGTTCGATCGTGCCATCACGCCGCCAGCCAACAAGTGACCGGACGTGCTGATCGAGCTAGGGCCAGCGTCTAGTTGATCTTCTCCACTCTCGGCCAGTCAGCGCTGTGCGGCTATAATTGACCGGACTCAGGGTCCGTGTCTAGTCAAGCCGACGCCAGCATTCGGTCATTGCACCTTCACCTCCTTTTCATTTTCTAAGTCCGCAACCGCTTCGCCCTTACTTCCAACTTGCTAACCATAAAGTGTATAACTTGTGTGCATGTATGTTAGTATTTTTCAAAATATTTTACAAGGGTCAAAGTTAGCACACTAGGTTCGTAAATGCATATGCAAGAATCATATCACCTAGTGGCACTCAATAACCGTTAAGCCAAAGATTTTTCCTCTTTATAGTACGGCTATTAATCCTACATGCACTTACACCCTCTATGGTGTCTTAAGTGTCAAAACAAAAACCTATCATATACCTTTGCCTTGATCATCTTAGTTTTTGTTTTTCTCTTTCTTCTTTTCCAAGTTTGAGTTTGATCATCTTTATTTCATGTCCACCTTCATCACCATGGACTTCTAACTTGCTCCACCACTTGGATTGGACCACCTTATCTAATTATCTAATTCATATACTTAGATCAAAGGTTAGTCCTAGGTTTCATCAATTATCTAGAACTAAATTAGGGCTTTCATCGACAACAGATCTAAGTTGCTGATTTTGGTCAGGGCGAGATCGATGTCTAGCCGAGAAGCTGCCTAGGCCACCAACCTAACATGTCTTGTTTATAAGCGTCGTTATAGTATTCGTGCCGGTTAAACTTTATTAAATTTGACTAGATTTGCAGAGAATATTGGCAACATTTATATCTCAAAAAAGTTTATTATGAAAGTAGATTCAATGATCTATCTAATGATACAAATTATGTACTATAAATATTAATATTTGCTTGTATATATTTGGTCAAAGTTAGAAAGGTTTGACTCTTTAGGAAGCGAGAATAACACTTATTTTGAGACGGAGGAGAGTATTTTATTTCAACGTGGCTGACGCCCGCACCTACCCCACCTACTGCGGCTACGCATGCTGCCCGCTTGCTGCTGCTACGCGGCTAGCATGGACGCAACATCCGCTATCCATGCGGCTCTAACCCCACGTTAATTGAACTGTTAATAATTAATCGAGCGGTTAAGCTTTTCCCACGACTGGGAGGGAAGAGCGAAGCGGCAAGGGGCGTGTTTGCGAGGGCGGCCCACGGGCTCGGCTGCACTCGTGGGCTGCAACTTTCCGTGTTTGTGGTGTTGGCCCGCGAGGTGGCCTGGCTCTAGGGAGCCAAAACTGCCCTCTCCGCCTAGCTCTCTAGAAACACCGAAAATCCTCATTTCTTCTGAGCCGTGCTTGTGGCGGCGCGCGCGAGCGATTTGGGCGGCGGCGGGGTGGCTCGCGCGGGCTCTGGCGGGAAGGGAAACCTCCTTCACGCGCGATGGCCACCGCGCGTGAAGCGAAAGGCCACCAATTTCGCCAGCCTTTATAAGCTCCGCCACCCTCCACTGGAGTTCTTCTTCCTCTCGTTGCTTGCTCTTCCACCTCCCTCGTGAGAGACCGGTGGTGAGTGGTGGTGCATGGCGGCAGCGGCGACCTTTGGCTGGTTTCTGCTCCGGCCCCGAGGTTCATGGCGACGTCCCCGCTCCGGCTACTGCTGGGACTCCGTGGCGTTGGTCTTCCTTTCTTCTCCGTCCACATCTGCTTCGTCTTCTTCTCGATTTGCATCCTCTACTTCCAGATCTGCTTCCTCTCCGTTCGTTCGACCCCGAGCCAAGGTGAAATCAACCCCCTTCTTCATGATCTGTGGTTCCCTGTTCTTCATGTGTTAGGGTTTACTTCTGTTCTTCATGATCTGTTAGGGTTTGTTCTACTATGCTGTTCTTGATCTGTTAGGTTTACTACCTATGTGTATGATCTGTTAGGGTTTATTGTACCTTGCTGTTCTTGATCTGTTAGGTTTTAGTACCTATGTTCTTGATTTGTTTCGGTTTCTTGTACCATGCTATTTTTGATCTGTTAGCGTTTCTATTACCTTGATGTTCTTGATGAGTCTAGGTTCACTGCTTATGTAGTCCTGTTTCTTATTGGTCGATGATGTAGTCCAAAGATAGCACTGGGAGGCATCACTTACAAGATGCAGTCGTGCTTTTCATACGCATTCATTTCACATTCATGTTGATGCCTTAGCAGGGTACAAAGCTAAATTCATGTTACATTTTTACATGCTTGTAGATAGATCTGTCTTTAAGCCATGACATGCTGTGTAGGAAGGCAGCTGCCTTGATTGTTGTTATGGTTTCCTTTGTATCCACTAGGCTGAAAAGGAAAACCCCTGAACCTGAAACCCCCCAGCCTGACCCTATAGCACTGACCCTGATTAGGGATGAAAATGAACAGCACAGACAAAGAACACTTGCAATGATATACCATTCCACTGATTCAGAGTGTATTTCTATGATTAGGATGAAGAGAGCTGCCTTTTTTGGGTTAGTGAGCACTTTTAGAGAGAGGGGTCTTGTCATTGATAGGGAGGGGGTGTCAGTGGAGGAGCAGGTTGCCATGTTTTTACATGTTGAGGGCACAACCAAAGGTTTAGGGTTGTCTACCAGTCCTTTAGGAGGTCCATCCAAACTGTCCACAAGCACTTACATCAAGTGTTGTATGTTGTGGGTGAGCTTAGGAATGAAATGATAAAGCCAGCTAGCACAAGCACTCACCCAAAGATACTTGGAAGCCATAGATGGAATCCATATTTCAAGGTAAATGTACATCATGTGTTCATTAGTTAAATTAGATATGTTGCAAAGACTGACCCAAGCTTTTTAGGATGTAATTGGCTTTATAGATGGCACTCATTTCCTAGCAAGGGTTCCTAGGCGCATGCAACAAGCTTTCAGAGGTAGAAAAAGGATCCCACCCAAAATGTGATGGTGGCTGTGAATTGTGATCTCAAATTCACTTATGTCCTGGCTAGCTAGGAGGGCTCTGCCCATGATGCTACTGTGTTTGGCAGATGCTGTAGCCAGGGCAGATGGCTTGAGTGTGCCAGAAGGTAATTGCACAACAAACTTAATACATATTCAATGGCCTATTAACACACTCTTATAGTAGATGTCTTATGTAGGTAAAATGTTCTTGGTAGATGCTGGGTATGCATGCAAAACTGGTTTTCTACCTCCCTACAGGGGGGTTAGATACCATTTATCTGAGTATGGCCCCAGGAACAGGCTCACCAATGCAAGGGAGCTCTACAACCTTAGGCACTCATCACTTAGAGTGATTGTGGAGAGGGGTATAGGAGCACTCAAGGGCAGGTTTAGGATCTTGGACAACAAACCCTTCCACAAGTATAGGACACAAGTGAAGTTGGTTGTTGCCTATGCCATTTTGCACAATTGGATCCTAGGTTTTGGCATTGATGAAGTAGTGCCTGCTGAGGAAGGTTTCACAGGGTCATCTGATCCAACCAACCTGCCCCCAGCCCATGTGGACGAAGACTCTATTGAAATGACTGAAATAAGGGATGTCATTTCCAATGCTATGTGGGAAGGGAGGGGAACAAACACTACTTGATGTAATATGTTCTTGAATTTAGCTGATGTACCTTGCTATGGAACTCATGTGTGTGTGATGGTGATGTAATAATTTGGTAGACAAGGCTGAGACCAATTTTTTTTCTTTCTTTCATCCTGTTATTCATGCTGTTACTTGTTTATCCATGTTGGTCATGGATCAGTTCATCCATTCTGTTATTCATGTTGTTTATGTTTCTGCAATGTTGTTACACATTATTTGATTAAATTTGTGTGTTGTCAAACATGCCAGTACTAGGATGGCTTCATCTCCATTTGATGGTGGGTTTGTTGCTGGTTCTTTAGTCATGGAGCAGCTCATCAGTGGTGGTTCTGCTCCTGTTGAAGCTCCTGCTGGTGCTAGTGCTGCTACTCCAGTTGTAGCTGGTGCTGGTGCTGGTGGTGCTCCAGTTGCACCACCACCTGTTGATGTTGCTGCTCCTGTGGCTGGGGCTAGGGCTGTGAGGGCAATAAGGTGGACCAACACCACCTCTGGTTTTGTTCTTAGGAGGATGGCTGCCCTTGTTAGTGATGGCAGCAAGCCTGACAAGGTCTTCAAGGATAAGAATGTGAATGCTGTGGCCAAAGCCCTTAAGCAGTTATGTGGGGAGGTTGTTAGCCCCACTCAAGTATTCAACCACTTGAGAAAATGGAGGTAGAAGTGGTCTAGGGTGAGCAAGCTCAAGGACCTTAGTGGTGCTCTTTGGGATGATCAGACTCATGCTATCATGCTTGAGTAAGAGCACCACCTTGGCCACTGCAAGGTAGCAAATTGATCTCTTTTCTTTGCCTTGACCTTCATATCCATTCTTATCTTTGCCTTGATCTCTTATCTTTGCCCAACCATGCAGGACCATCCTAAAGATGCGGGCTGAATCTCCATATGCCATCATGCACACCTGTTTCCCGTAAAGCAGCAAGTCAGTACTATGTTATTAGAGTACTGGTCCCAATATTTGGTTTCATGTCAGTTATAGTGTTGTTCCACTTTACTTTCCTTGACAAGAAGGCACCAAATAGAACATATTTACCGTTGCATTCTTTTGGCAAGAAATTTCCTAAGGTCTCCTACAGGGATCTAGCTCAAGCGACACTGAATTTTTCTTATTCAAATCTACTTGGGAGAGGAAGCTATGGATCAGTTTATAAAGGAAAGTTAGCTCAAAGTAAAACAGAAGTAGCTATTAAGGTTTTTGACCTTGAAATGAGATGTGCACAAAAAAGTTTCATTTCTGAATGTGAGGTTTTGAGAAGCATTAAACATCGAAATTTACTTCCTATCCTAACAGCATGTTCAACAATAGATAACATAGGAAATACTTTTAAAGCTCTAGTTTATGAATTCATGCCAAATGGGAACTTGGATACCTGGCTACATCACAAATGTGTGGGTCAAACACAAAATGGTTTTGGCTTAGCTCAGAGAATAAGCATAGCTGTTGACATAGTTGATGGATTGGTTTATTTGCACAATGATATCCAAATTCCCATAGTGCACTGCGATTTGAAGCCCAGCAACATCCTCCTTGATGATGACATGAATGCTTATCTGAGTGACTTTGGTATTGCAAACCTCGTTCATAGTTCTAGGTCCAAACCAATCGGACATCCAAGTTCAAACACTTCAACTGCACTGAAGGGAACTATTGGTTATATTGCTCCAGGTAAAGTATTTGCCACATCTATCAATTTGTTATGGCATAATGTATTTACAAGAACATTTGAACGAAATGTTGCACTAATGAGTTTCATTTTCTTTTTCGGAGTATGCGCATAGTGGTCAAGTACCAACCCAGGGGGACGTTTACAGTTTTGGAATAGTACTTCTCGAGATGCTGTTAGGAAGGAGACCAACTGATTCTATGTTTGAAAATGGGTCGACAATTGTCACATTCGTGGAGAGGAAATTTCCAGATGAGATATTACAAATTATTGATCCCCGTCTCTTTGAAGAATGGGGTTTTATTCAAGCAACGGAGGAAGCAGAAAATCTGGTGCATGACTGCTTTCTGTCTCTAGTGCAGGTTGCTATTTCTTGCACTCGTCTGTCCCCAAGAGAAAGAATAAACATGAGGCAAGTAGCTACTAAGTTGCAATTGATCAGAACATCATATGCTGTAGCAAGGCGAAAACAAGTCATCACTCATATTGAGTAGAATATTTTACAATTTGATAGGGAGCTTTTTAGGTTCTCCCAGAATGAAATAGGCATGAAGGTGGCAAAAAACCCATGAGCTCACATTCTTCAAAATATCGAGCTACCCTGCTATGCTAGGATGCTAGAAAGCAATAGGTGGTGAGTAGTGAGTACATTATACTACTACCTATCATCACATTATATTGTTTTTGACGAAAAATACTACCTTCGTATTAATACTTTTTTTTGAAATATGGAAAATTTTATCTGCTAAAAAAGCAGCAATAATTCAACAAAATATCTCAAGCTTCGATGGGTAGTGTGACTATAATACTACTAATACACATAATAATATGCACATCATAATAAATGGAACGACACTGCTAACCTGACATTCTGAGTTTCTGCAAGTCCTAAACGTAGCTAACAATCCAACATCAGATGAATCCCTAATCCAGATCTGAAACCACAGTCAATTCAAAGAGTAAGGTCTAAGGACTGACGAAATACAACACATACCGTTAGTGCGGCTGCCGGTTGGCTGGTGGTAGGCCGCGCGCCGCCGTGCTCCGCCCCGCCCGAAGACGACAAGCGCGGACGGCCGGTTTCAGATTTTTCATCCGCAAAACTGCCGCGATGGGAATGGCCAAGTTGGGGGGGGGGGGGGGGGGGGGGGGGGGAATTCCTTTTACCCCATCAACTACCGGCAAAGTAGGATATTCCTCCCTCGATCATCATGTATAAAATCCATGTTGGCCCCTTTACCGTTTGTCTTTTTTATCCTATAACTAGGAAATATGCCCAAAGGAAGGAAAAACAATCTGTCTCTTCTCATTGATATGTTATCTAGTACGACACTCATATGTGTTAATGCGTACTACGAGATTGTTACGCGCTAATGGAATGGAAAGAAAAAAAAACACATGCATTGAGATAATTGTTGAAGGCCTTCATGGCTCTGTTTCCGAGACTTCCTGGGGTTGGAAATAGTGTAAACAGGTTTCATCTCCGTAAAACTCCTTTCATCCAATAAAACTATTTTTATCTCTCTCTTCATTTAAATTATACCACATTAGCTTATTTAATATCCATAAAACTCGTATGGAACTCCCAATGAGACTGGCCGAATAGAGGCACCGTTGATCCTGCATGGAGTCCTTCCTTTGATGATAAAGCAAGTGAGAAGGGCAGCAAGGAATGTTTGTACATCTCTACAACCGAGGTGGTGTCATTAAACCTATCTCACACACAAAGGGAAGATTGCAGTGAATGCGCAAGGCAGGATCAACAGAGCAATAAATGAAGGTGATTCTACCAAAGTCAAGATCTACGGAAAAAGTCTGAATTCTGAAAGCCAAAATAGGTTGTTTCTACATCTACTTGAATTTTGATTGAGAATCATGGGTGATAACGTGATTACCGTCCTCAGAACAAAATATGATTGATGAATTGGTTAAACATCGACCTTAGATGACTATCCTGGTCTAAAAGATCATCTTTTAGTCACAAGCTTTAATAAAAAAAATAGGAGGACATATGTTTGCACCTAAAATTGGGCTAGTTCTAGGAAAACTGGCTTAGCTACTTTCCCAAATCGGCTAAGCTGGATTTAGATGTTTCTCACAATGCAAATTGGACTTCACCATGCAATGCATATATAAAAAGCTAAATTTAGAGTCTAGACGAGAAAATTATGCCTTGAGGAAGATCCACCCTCATAGAAACCGGCTAAGCCATGTTTTAGAACCGACCAAGACGATTTTGTCAGCCAAACCGATTTGGAATTGTATTTTTGTATAGATTTCATAAGAGTTTTGATCACCCACAGGATATGTACGTCCCAATGTATAAACATAAAAGGCTAGTTTATCACGGTGAATCTGCTAAAACCATCCAGGTTGGTCCTACCGGCCTCCCTACAAATTCGATCCTCGAGCGGTCTAAATGATTATAATGCGATTAAGATGTGCTTGGCTGCAAGATTGGCTTATCCCCTTTTCGCTATTTAGGAATCTTTATGCACTTTAGAAAGTTAAATAATAAGGATTGAAAACAGATTAAAAATATAATCAAAAAAGGCTTAGCAGTTGGAAAGGTTGTCTTCGAGAGAGATTAGTGCTAATCAACTTAGTTGTATCTAGCCTACCTCTCTTCATGCTATCTTTTTTTAGGTCCCAACAAGAGCACTAAAAAGATAGATTATTTTAGATCAAGATTTTTCAACCAAAATAAGCAATATAAGTAGTATAGATTAGTTAAATGGGATAATTTTTGTCAGCCAAAAGAGTAAGCGGGAATGAGAATATTAAACTTAGACTTGCGGAACAAATGTTTGTCAAGCAAATAGTTGTTCAAACTATGTAATGAAAGATGGTATGTGGCAAGAGCTCTTAAGAAATATTTTTTTAGGAAATAAAACGTTAGGAGAAGCCAGTAAAAGAGCCGGGTATTCATATTTTTGGACATGCTTAATGTGTGTAAAGAGCCGGTTCCTAGATCAGGGTTGGTTCAACATCAACCGTGGTGACCAAACCAGATTTTGTGAAGACAAGTGTCTGAGTTCCCAGGCTCTGAAAATTTAGTACCCTTCGCTGTTTAATATTGTCCGAAGAAAATAAACAACAGTAACATAGCAGAAGTTTTGGGTTCCATCCCGCTAAATGTATCTTTTAAAAGATCATTAGATGAAAATAAACTCAGAGATTGGTAGCTTATTGTAGCAAGCGTAGATAATATTAATACCAACAAAGGGCGTGATAACCTTTTTTGTCGGTTACATATATAAAATGAAGAGTTCTCTGTTAAGTCAATGTACAACTTTCTTGTCAATAACGGGGTGAAGGTTTTGCATGAAATTTGGCATATGAAGGTGCCACTAAAAATTATGGTTTTCTTGTTGTATTTAAAAAAGGAGGTCATTCTAACTAAGGATAACTTAGCAAAGAGGGAGTGGAATGGTAATATTTTTTGTTACTTGTTTAGCAAATATGAAACCATTAAACATCTCTTTCTTATTATCATTATACCAATGCAAATTCCTATGGTGTACCATCATATAGTTCTGGGGTTCCTCTACTACCATTGTCGAACACTTATTTGGTACTTGGTCAAAGTGAGGAGGACGGAAGCAAAATATTCTATTATTGATAGGGGCTGCTCATGTGTGCTAGGCTAAATTTGGCTCACAACAAATGACTATGTATTTAACGATTGCCAATTGAAAACATTTTTGCGGGTATTGTTCTAGGGTATACATTAACTCTAGTTCTGGGCTATCGCACCGAGGAACTCAAGAACCACCTAGTATACTCTTGCCAACTACTAGAATCATGGTTGATGGAGCTCTTCGCCTCCCATAAATTGCATTTTATTTTTCATATGAACCATTAGTGTTAAACACATCGTGTGAAGTTAGTGAAACTTTGTAATAATTTTGGACGGATGCCTCCTCGTTAAAGAGGTCTGAAGCTGGATTTTATCTATTATCTAAAAAAAAGTGCTTGCTCTTTGGTTAATGGCTAGATCTGCATATTTGGAAAAACCATGTGAAGCACAGCTCTGTGTACAGACTATTCTTGTAAGATCGGATACATACGAGTTGACTTGACCCGCTAACCCATAAAAGATAAGCTATGAACGAATCTTGCCCACACAATACATTCTGGAAGATCGATCACTACCACAATTCCGCAAATAACTATTTTGAAACTAAAATCCAGCACCGGTAGACCAGTCCACGCGCGAGCTAATTTTTGTCAGCATCGAAACTGCACGAGACAGGCCGCACATCAGCCCCGAATATCTCTGTCCGGTTCATGTTAAAAGTACTACGCTGATTCGAAGTTGGACACGCCGCAACAATTTTGTCAAGCTCAATCAGAGACGGTAGAGCTGCAGGCTGAAAAGTAGTGTTAACTTGTTCGTTTGACGGACTCAGGGTTCTCGCTGCACCGGCGTCCGGCGGTCAAGCTACGATAGGGCTTCGCAGTGCACGTCTGTAAAAATTGTTTTTAAACGCAGAGGTGTCTCAGCCAGCCGATCATCCAACACAACGTTCAGAGCTCAGACACCAGTACACCCTCACCGGGCAAAACCAAGGAGACCGAAAGGGCTTCCGAGTTCTGCGCTCCGGCAGAGAAAGGTGCCCCATTCTCTCTCCTCCTGATTAGCAGTTCGATCGGCTCGAAACCTAGTAGAATTATATTCATTTTGAGACGGATGGAATACTCAACTATCATGTTGCTTTAGGTAACTCAGACATGACTGTTTTGTACAGTGCTTTTTCCCTTCTACATCAATACAAGTTCGACAGAGCTCCTGCCGACCGTTTAAAAAAAAACCTCTGTTTGGATGCTTATAATTGAATTCATTCTGATAATTATAATTTAGTCATAGATTAATTAAGCTAATATGATTGTATATGAAATATATTTATATATTATTATTAACCATACAATGAACATACTTTATATGTTGCATTTCTATTATAGAAAAGCGAGTTGAAGAGTGTGCTCTAAGTTGGAGAATATAAATATAGCACGGTGATCTATAGAATCCATTTTCATCTTTCACCCTATGAATTTAAGATAGGCTTATACTTGTGAGTTTGAAAAAGTTATGTAATATCAAATTCCAAGAAAAATAGTCTAATCCATTAAGTAGATTCAAATTCCTCTAAAATAAAGGGATCCAAACGGTCCCAAAAAGAATTGTTACTTATTTCCTTTCTGCTTTTAACAATTGTTCATAAGGATGAGACGGTACGTAGTACCAATTGGTGTATTCATATTGATATGGTAGGCGAATTCGACAGACTTGAATGCTTAGTTGATTTTCCATCAAGAATTAAACTTGAGAGCTTGCTCCAGCTGGTCATAGAGTATTACGAGCACGATGTAGTTCCAGCAGCAAAACATCTGGTACATAGTACGCAACAAGTTTATGCTTTGCATTTTGCAGGTGACAAGTGCCTTGCGTTTCTCCAAGCAGCTGGTGAAATTAGCTATGCTTGTACTACTAGCTAGCATTGCTGCTCCTGTGCTATGGAGTTGGAAACGTCCATTGCGTTCACGAGGACAGCACAGATCTTCACGCATTGCTCGAATTCAAGCATCAGGTCCCAGCCTGTTCGTTTCGCTGGTTTATTGTGCTGAAAGCACTGTTCGCTGGTTTGTTGTGAGAGAAAAACACTGCTGGATGACTGCTGATTCTGCTGATAAGTCCAAACGAACAGGGCGGAGCCTTGAGCTCATGGAACACCGGTATACACTACTGCAGATGGAGCAGGGTCATATGCACCCGTACTCGACCATGGCGGGTATCAATGCTTAACCTCACTGGTCAAAGCTTGGAAGGCGAGATCACCTCCTCTCTCGCAAATCTGACGCAGCTTAATGCGCTTGGCTTGTCTTTTTTTAAAACAAACGGCAGGAGCTCTGCCTCTCAATTAAGGAAGGAGAGAATAGTTTTATATACAGGTTTTAGTTCAGCAAAAAAGTGTGGGGGGGGGGGGGGGGGGGGGAGGCAAAGGAGGAAGAAAGGATCAACAAACACTGATATAGCTACAGCAAGAAACCCTAGCTTGCTAGCCTTTCCTTTCTAAAGCCCTTTTCCTTTGTGCAATATCTTCCTTGACTCTTGAGGCAACCTGCAAAGCCGATTCCTAAGCATTGTTGAAGATTCTTCGATTTTTCTCCTTCCAAAGATTCTAGCATGTGTAAATCACCAAACCGTTGAAGCGTCTTCTTTCTTCTTTTGCGACCTTGGGCATGGTCTCTTCCCACCATGTTCTCAAGTCTAATCGCTTTTCTGGCAAGTTACCCTGCTTGATGGTCTCCAACTGCTGCAGATCCTTTATCTGAATGACAATTCGCTAGCGGGAACTATTCTGGATGCACTCACAAACTGTTCCAACCTAGTCCAACCTAGACCTCCACAAGAACCAGCTATCGGGTGTAATTCCTCCTAAAATAAGTCTCCTTTCCAATCTGGAATTTTTAGACCTTTTATCTAATAATATCAGTGGAATGATCCCTCCAACCTTTGCAAACCTCACCCGATTGTCCCTTTGCAGACTTAAAGTAAATCAACTCGAAGGAAGCATTCCCGATGGGATTTGGCAGTTGCCAAATATGAAGCAATTGGTCCTTGGTGATAATTCCCTTTCAGGGTTGATCCATGCGGCCATTAATGTCTCGACTAACACACCTAGGGTTAGAGAACAATATGCTCGGCAAGGCTCTACCGTCTAATTTTGGGGATGCTCTTCATAGTCTTGAGGTGATTAGCTTGAATACTAACATATTCGAAGGCCCCATCCCAGCTTCCCTAGGCAATTCTTCATCGTTACAGGCGATTGATTTGTCAGTAAACCATTTCACCGGTCAAGTTCCTGTTTCTTTGGGAAAGTTTTCTAGCCTAAATTTTCTAAGCCTTGAGCAAAATCAGCTGGAAACAGGGAAGGGCCAAAGCTGGGAATTCTTGCACTCATTGAGTTACTGTAGGGATCTAGACACGCTCTCCCTCTATGATAATCGGCTGCAGGGAGTTATACCAAATTCTGTTGGTAACCTATCCGTCAGGCTTGAATATCTAGTATTGGGTAAAAACTATATATCTGGAGTAGTTCCAGCGACCATAGGAAACCTTAGTAACTTACTTAAACTAGGACTAAGTGATAATAATTTGAGTGGTTCCATTGTAGGATGGATTGGAAATCTAAACAGACTACAGTTCTTTCTCTACACGGAAACAGTTTTACTGGACCAAGTCCATCCTCCGTTGGCAACCTTACTCAGTTAACAGTGCTCCTTCTACAAAATAATGATTTCGAAGGTCTTATACCACCTAGCCTCGAATACCTGTCACAACTCTCTGTTTTGAACCTTAACTACAACAACCTAGAAGGTAATATACCCCTGTGGGTTGGTAACCTGCCACAACTCATCGAACTACATCTTTCATCAAACAAGCTCACTGGCGAGATTCCTGATTCTTAAGGACAATGCCACAACTTAGAAACAATCAAAATGGACAATAACTTTCTGACTGGAGGCATATTCCACCATCATTCAGCAACCTGAAGGACTTGGCTTGCTAAATCTTTCCCATAACAATTTGTCAGGCAGCATCCCGATGACTAATTTGCCATTGCTCTATAAGCTTGACTTATCATACAACGATCTCCAGGGAGAAATACCAAGAAATGGAGTGTTTGCAAATGCAACAGCATTCATCTCAACAGTAACTGGAGGTTTTGCGGAGGAGTGATGGATCTCCATACGCCTGTGTGCCCTGCAGTCACTCGGAGAATAGAATGGAAATCCCATTTGATCACCTTACCAATTCTATTATTTGCCTTCATGACACTTGGGATGTCAATTTACATTATTTTTCATGGGAAGAAAACATCAAGAAAGCCATACTTATTGTTGCTTTCTTTTGGTAAAAAAATCCCTAGAGTTTCTTATAATGATCTAGCTCAAGTTACAGGGAACTTTTCGGAGTCCAACTTAATTGGAAGAGGAAGCTATGGTTCAGTGTACATAGGCAAGTTAACAAAAGCTAAAATCCAAGTTGCCATTAAGGTTTTTGACCTTGGGATAAGATTTGTAAACCGAAGTTTTGTTTCAGAATGTGAGGCTTTGAGCACCATTCGACATCGGAACCTTCTTCCTATACTAACTGCATGTTCAACAATTGACAATAATGGTAATTGAAGGAGAATATAATTGGTGGAATATTGGATGTATTGCATTGGGTCTCATGAGCTGATTATATAGGGTACATAGGACTAACACCTCACGTGGGTACACAATGTGGAACTATTCCTATTTACTCTAACATCCCCTGTAGTCACAGCGGGAGCGCTGCAGACGGTGAGACTGGAGAAGAAGCTGACAAAGCTAACATCCCCCCGCAGTCATAACAGTCGATGCATCGTGCATGCTGTGGCTTGAGAAGAAGCCGATGACTCCTCATGCAAGGCGGTAGCCCTTTATGCCGATGTCGAGGTAGCCGAGTGTGAGGGCGCAGTAGTCGTGGTCGAAGCAGCCGTGCTGAAGATGGCTGAGGTCGACGTAGTTGTGGTCGGGTTGCCGTGTCGATGGAGTTGCAGGCACACAAGGGGCGCCATGGTGATGACGGAGACGCGTTGAGGCAATCGTCGTGGGAGGAGGCGATGCCAAAGTCGACGCAGTCAGGGCCGTCGTGGACGTAGAAGAAAGGCGACGACGCAATCGAGGCAGACGGGGTGGGAACGGGAGGGTCCATGCCGAAGTCGATGCAGTCAAGCCGCCTAAGCGCCAAGGCGAGGCTGGATTTGCCAGATCCAGCAACGCGTCGGGGATGAAAGCACGCGACGGTGTTGCCAACACCAGGCGTACAAGGGAGAGGACCCCAACCGTGAGGTTGTGCTGGACGAAGAAGAAGCAATGCGGGAGAGGGCGCATCGGCAAGTAGGACTCAGCGACGACGCGATGCGACAGCCGGACCGACGAGCAGGGCTCAGCGACGGTGCGGGTAGGGGCAGCTCGATGACGAAGACCCAATCAGCAAGACGAAGACCATGTGCAGACGGATAGCGTAACGGGGATTGAGCAGCACAGTCGTCGATGCACAGGTGACGGCGATATAAATGCAACGGCAGAGCGGACACACGAGCGGCGGTGCTGTGGCCTGATGAAGCGACACAGCTGCAGCCCTGTTGCTCAGAGAAGATGCACGTAGTACCCGACGATGGTGTTGATGACGAGCCAATGGGGCGTACAGCCGTGCGGGGACGGCAGATGCACAACCGATGGCGTGCCGGGGCAGCCGATGGCCCATTCGATGCCGATGACGGAGTAGTACGCGCGAGGTCGACGGGCAACTCAATCCCGATCAGTGATTGGGCAAACCAAAAAGATACAGCAGTAGGAGATCGGACGTACCCAGCGAGATGGCATGACAGCGGCGGTGCGACCCAATCGGGTGACGCGCGGGGTCGAAGGCGCCGACGCGGATCGGCGTGGTGAAGATGGGCAGATCCACCCAACAGCAGTGACACGCTAGATTCGGCTGCCTCCATGGCAGCACAAGGTCAGGGCGTGTGGCCGGGCCTGGCCGCCACCACGACGGCACGGGACGGGGCGAGATCCATCTACCTCCATGCGACGAAGATTTGGAAGGTGTTGACGGCGACAGCCAGTGACGAGCCCGGGGACGAGGCGGCGACGGCCCGACGATGACGCAGGGGAGGTCCCGATCTGCTGCGCGACGACGACGATGGCAGCTTGATCAATTAGGATCGCGCGCTGCCCCCGGCAGAGATCGACCTCTCCCCGGGGGCGCGCGGAGCAGAAGCGGTGGCGGCTAGGGTTAGGATCTAAACCTAGGCGAATGATACCATGAAGGAGAATATGATTGGTGGAATATTGGATGTATTGCATTGGGTCTCATGGGCTGATTATATAGGGTACATAGGATTAACACCTCACGGTACACAATATGGTACTATTACTATTTACTCTAACAGTAATGATTTCAAAGCTCTAATTTATGAGTTCATGGCCAACGGCAATTTGGATACATGGTTGCATCAGAGACATTTTTTTCGCAATCGGGCCATTCACCCGTTTTTCATTAAGAGGATAAAAGTAACCGCAACACAAAGGCACAATCACAAAGGCGAGGGACCAAAGTGACCATTCCTGGAACACCTATCTACAGGGTTACAAGTTTGTTGATTACATAACCACAGAATTTTGCGACCACAACGTGCACGCCGCGGCAAGCGATCTGAAGCCAGCGGCCACCCACTCTTCCGCCTCCGCGACCACAACCCTAAACATCCCAGGATCGAGTTTTGTCTCAACAAGACAAACGACATATGCGCGTTTTTGCAACACGAACTCGCGCACGACGTCTCTGCGGGCTCTCGAGTTCAGGCCACGCACGTTCCAGACGAAGATGTTATTGCCTAACATTGGAACAACAACTGAAGGCGACAGTTGGATGTAACCTAGGCGGCCCGAACGGCCCTAGCGATGCGCTGCTTCCTGCCTGGGAAGAGTACCTTCATCGCCTCACGAGTGGACTCGGACAGCGAAAGCGCGAATGCAGTCTGAAATTCCTGGAACGATGCCTTGTCCGGTACCTAGGTCTCCACGTCGACCCCGGCGCACTTCATCATCACCTTCCTCGCCTGCGCTTTTGGCTAATGCAGCATGTTCTTGCTTTTGGCCGTGAGTCTTGCACTTCTCTTTGGTACGAGCTCCGAGTCCTCGACGTTGCCGCTCCTCGTTCTCGCTGCCCGAGTGATCCTCAGTCGGGGCGGTGATTGGATCACCGGTGGTACAAGAGGCTTCAAGAAAGAAGCCACAAAGTCAGCCGCTGGTAACGTGGCCGACGTCGCTACCTGTCCATCATCGACCATGGCCGTGGACAGATTTGGTGTCGCAGCTTCCCCTAGATGCGCCGTCGAGGCATTGATGTCTGCGTGTTGGGACATGGGACCGGTCTAGGCCGTTGTCAAGTACCCTCCGACTTGCTCCACGGAAGTGACTGTCCCCCGCAGGGAGCTATTTCCAGATCCGCAGTCTTTCGGGCCAGACAAGCACATGTCCACCTCATGGGCCAGAGTAGACATGCTGTAACATCCCAGATGTTAAAAGCAACTATAATCTTGATTATGAGCATCATCAAGCATAATCATCCAGTATCATGTCATTTATGCATTTCATGTTTCATATATAGCTTTCACATGTTGCAAATGTGGTGTTCTATTTAATACATGAAATGTTAACAATGTTATTGATTAAGGTTCTTTTTGAATTTATATATGTGAAATTTCTTAAACAATTAAAATTTTGTTAATATCAACTTTGTTGTTTAAAGTATGCTCTTGAATGTAGAATCAAAAGGTGATGATAATTCTAAATCAAACATGTTGAATTTGTGCTCCAAAAATTGGATTCAATGACTAATCTCCACAGTCATTTTGACTAAGTCCCTGAATTTTAGTTGTTAAGTTCCATTTTTGGTGAATTATTACATCAATTTTCATAAATAAAATTTATCCAACTTTTGTTCTGTTGATTGGAGTAATGCTTGTTCTATGATAAGGTGTAGTTAGTTGTAATACTTGATCCATGTTTAGTCTTAATTAATGCTCAAAGATGCTAATCAAAACAGTTAGCAAAACCCTAGAACTGAATGCAGTTTTACAGTTCAAGGTGCCTCTCTTCAAAATTCTATATCTTTCAAACCATCAAGTTTTGGGTGATGGTTCTTTAACCAAAGTTGGAGAGGATGTGTAGATGAACACCTTTTGTTCAAGGTGTCGATCGAGTTGATGTTTGGATCTTGGAGAAAAGGAGACGAGAAGGAGGTGGTTTCAGTCGCTACAGTAGCCGCCGGGGAAGCTGCTGGCCTGCCTGCTCACCGCCGCCGACCGCCGAGTTGCTTCGCGCCGTTTCTCGACCGTGGCACGCAGCTGCTGTCAACCACTCCTGCCTCGCCCTCGCCTTTAACTTGACCGAGCCGCCAGCGTCCCTCTTTTCCCTTCCCCTGCTCCGCCGCTGTTGAGCTCGGCTGGCCGGCGAAATTCGTCGCCACCGTTGTGCCCCCGCCCGTCAGCTCGCGCTCGAAGCTTCGCCTTGCTCTTGCGCACACGCCCGAACCGCTTGTCCCGCCTCTCTTCGCCAGGCTTGGCCGTGCGCGCCGTTCTCGTCGCGGCCGTGCCGCCATGGTCGTCGTGACCCGCTCACCGTGGCCAGCTCGCCTCGCTGCAGCTCTCTCCCTCCTACCTCTTGTTTCAGTTTCCATGTGTTTCTGTGATGCTCACCATCCTCCTCGTTTTGTCAGGCGTGTGTCAGAGCCGCTGGAACATCGACCTTGCCGTCGGTCTGCGCCGCCATGCCCGCTCTCACCATCGGCAGCGCGCTCCGCACCGCCTCCGCTCCAACCTTTGGGCGGCGCAGGTCATGGTGAGTTCCGCCATGCCCTCCCCAACCCTAGCCGAGCTAATTAGGGTCGGACACGCCAGAGCTCTGTCGCGCCGCCGTGCTGAGCAACGCCGCGCCGCCATGGCCGACATGGAGCTCAAACCTAAACCTAATCCGTTCCACGGATAGCGTAGATAGGTGCGCGGGGTCGTGGGGAACGCGTAGGTGTCCTCACTGTTAGCACCTCAGATGCTTAGTACCACCTCGCCCAGGTAAGGGGGCCGTGACCACCTTATAAGGGGGAGTTTCCCTCTCCCATCAGTCCGGGCTTTTGGGAGGAATGGGCCTCCTGCCTTATGAGGGGCGCGAGCGCATGAACGCCCGACCCTGTGGTGGAGTGTTGGGCTGGGCCTGAGTGAAAGTGCTAACAACTGGTATCAAAGCCCGGTATGGGTCGTGCCTGGGCCGGGCCTCACCTTATGGGGGGTGGGGTGTTAGCACCTCAGATGCTTAGTACCACCTCGCCCAGGCAAGGGGGCCGTGACCACCTTATAAGGGGGAGTTTCCCTCTCCCATCAGTCCGGGCTTTTGGGAGGAATGGGCCTCCTGCCTTATGAGGGGCGCGAGCGCATGAACGCCCGACCCTGTGGTGGAGTGTTGGGCTGGGCCTGAGTGAAAGTGCTAACAACTCCAGGGCGCCATTCGTCGAACACCTTGGCTGCAGACTCCAAGGCATCCAGACGGGTGGAAGACGAAACCGCCGTGGAATCGAGCTTCTGCTCAATACCGTCGAAGCGCTTCTCCTGAGCGGCGAAGCGCTTGTCAAGTTCGGCCAGGAGCGCCTTCTGGTCGGGACCCATGACGCCACGGCTGCGCTGAAGGCGGGTGTAATGGGCGTGATCGGCGGTGATGGTCGGCTCCAGATCCACGGTGCACTCCACAAACCGCGATACCGGGATTGGAATTACGGAATCCTCGAATCAAGCTGCAACTCACAGACTCGATCTGAGGTTAGACCAACCAAATCCAGTGGATCGAGCGGTCGATGGGATGTAGTGACCGGCGAACGGAGAAGGCCGAGGAACGGTGTCTCTGATACCACTTGTAAGCGACAGCAGTAAGGGAGATAAGAATGGGAGGAGGAAGCAGAGCTTGGCGTGGGAAGGAAGAAGTACAGAGGATGCGAGGTCGGAGGAGTTCTTCGATTAGGAGAATGAGTTCGTCATTACAAGCATGTCCTTCCCCTCTCTCGGTTTCAACCTTAAGTAATACAGAGGCAGATAGCCCCAAATCGCGTACGCAGACGCTTAGGCGGCCCACTCGACGCCAGTGTACTTTGGGTTCGCCCTCCTGGGCCTCTTCTCCATCTTGGGCCGGCCCATTGCTTCATCTTCTTCATGCTTCTCAGGCTCATCAGCATAGATAGGCGGCGAGCTGCTGACACTCACCCTCACCGGAGGACTCGCCGCCGGCGGGCTACGTGGCCGACCTGCCGGCGTACCCGTGGTCAAGGTGGGAAGGGTCGGGTTTGACCACTGGCCCCGCCTGTCAATGGCTAGGGGTAGCTGGGGGTTGGGTAAGAAATGTTCTAACCGATTTTCTCTTTTTCAGAAAATGATAAAAAGTGCAGTATCTTGTTTAATTCATCATTAATTCCTGGAGCATGATAAATTGTGAAAATTTTTGTGTATGCTTGTTATCATGTGCTCTAGTTAGGAAAAATATGAAATGAGCATTTTCAGTAATTTTGGTATTCTTAAAAATTACCTCTTTTAATTAATAAATGGACCATCCATGATTTTTGTAGGCTAAAATCTTAATCCTTTCATCATGAAACTTGTTGTGTAAATTTCATGTGATAATACCTAGCTCCACAATAAGTTTGGTACTGTTTTGAGTTACTTAACTTGGTTAATTAATTTAAGTGTGTTTAAATGCCTTTTACGGATTAATAAGAATAACAAATGATTTCTATAAATTCCTAAATAGCTTTGGTGTATTTTATACCTTGATTTTGGACCTTGGAACACAAAAACCCATGCTGTTCCTTGGCAACCCCTTAACTTCTTTGTTGTGCTCATAATTCACATGTTGGTTAATAATTAAAATGGTTTACCAACTTGTTTAATTAGTAGATGCATGTATATGCTTTATATGATTGCCCTTTGTATGCAATGATATGAGACGATGGCTGAGGTATAGTAATGCTAGTGTAATCTTTTGAATGACATGTATACACGATCTCTTGTTAATGAGATAATTAGTAGAGGTGTGGTTTATGCAAGTTTCCATCCTTTGCTTAGTTTTATTTAAGATGTGTTTAAGGTGTCTCATGTTAATATTGACTATGATAGTAGCTATGTTAAATAGTGGTTGATGTTGGTATGCAATAATCTAAGATGATGGGTCAAGAATGTTAATGTTAGTTTAACCTTTGGATAACATGTATACATGTCCTCTTAGTAATATGATAATTAGTAAATTGTGTTGCTTATGCAAGTTCCACCTACATGTAATCTCCATGATTAATATGTTTAAGTATGTTTCATACTAGCTTTGGCTGATGTTGAGTAGTTGAGTTAATAGTGGTTTATGATCCATGAAATTAGTTCCCCATAAATAATCTTGATAGTAGATTAGTGGAACACTTAGTTGCACTTGTATGTTGATATGGCTGCATGAGCAGATCCTGTTAAGGGGCTGTTTTCATAAGGCTAATCATGTTGTCTGTAAAAGTGTTGAATACAAAAGTTGTAGATAACTTCCATATCTAGCTTTTCATAGAATTTCATGATTTTAGGCCTGCTAGTTTAGGAGTTATAGATTTTGGAAGTTCCCAGATAGTTTCTGTTTTACTTTCTGTACAAATCTGAATGATGATGCTTTTTGACTTAGTTAAGTTTTGAATCACCTCTTGGTGACAATGAAAATGTTGTAGTGCTTTTCATAAGCTTTCCAAGTTGTTCAAGAACACCTTCTTTGGTGGTCCAGAACTCTACTTATAGTTGTTCAAAATTGGATGCCAGATTCTGTCCAAGTCTGGACAGATTTGTTTCTTTGAGCTGTATGACCTTGATAGCTCTTGAATCACCTTTTGATGATAATAAGAAAGATGTAGACAAGTTCTTAAGCTTTCCAGAAAGTCCAGGTGCACCTTTGCTGGATGTCTAGATCTCCAGTTATGGTTACTAGAAGTAGTTGCAGTGCTGCTGTCTGGAATCTAAGTGTAACTAGAGTTGATTGTTTAACTCTCTTTTGCTTAAGTCAGCATGATGTGGTCTTTCCCTTGTCTTGCTTAACTAGTGTAATGTGTTATGTGTTGCTCTCTTGATAAGAACATGGTTGATTGTTATTAAATGATTAAAATGTCTTGTGAGACGTAACCCTAGTTGTACCGTGAAGGAAAGTTGTACTCAACTTTCTTAGGTTAGTTTACATTCTGTTATGCAATTGTGTGTTTCATCATGCATCATGTCATGCATTTCATCATATTAAGTAAGCATCATCTATTACATGTAGTGCATACAAGAGTGAGAAGGCTCGTGTTGATCAAGTTTCGAAGAAGGTTCATCCACCCGTGGTGATGGTGCCAAGTTTGACTCTTGTGATGTGTCTATGGAATCTAACCTTCTCTACAACCCAGGCAAGCCCCGGAGCATAAACCTTTCTTAGTATTTACAAAGCTTTATTACACTTTAAGTATTGTGAGATGTGCATTAAGTGATTAGGAGTTGGTTGAATACCATTGATGCATGATTACCTTGATATACAGGTATCCATAGTTCTACCCTGCTAGTATGAATAGGTCGCTACCTGTTATGCTTAGTAATGCTTAGATTTCGATAGAAGTCGAATGATGGTTTCATCGTTCGCAAGGAATAGGTCCTACCTTGCTCTTCTTGACTTTGTTTATGGGTCAGGAGTATACCATGATGATAATGTTTAAATTGAGACCGGGCGGGACTTGTTGTTATGGTAAGTGGGCAGACAGGTTCGCCTACTCGTGCTCGTTCCGCCTGTGTCGATTAAGGACCGTCCATTGTTGGCCCTTGAATCAAGATTATTGCAAGTACTGGCCACATACTTCGGTAAGCCTAATACCTCGGCTATTCCATTATGTGAAAAGACAACTACGCGCTGGGCGTGGGAGATGGTGAGAGTAGCGTGTACACATCCTGTGAATCCACCAGGAGTGGCACAGGGTGGTGGAGCACTGTGCTCTCAGGTAGCGCAGACCGGTTCACGTTTTGGAGGATCTGAGTGACGGTTGATATATGTAGGTTCGGGACTAGACCTAGACCTGCATATGTCGTGTGGTAAGGAAACCCCAGCTGACCCTAATCGATTCGAATCGTCGTTTGCTCTACGGTAACAGGAGACTTGATCCTCACACCATCATCATAGTTAATCAATGGAAACATAGTTACCTATGGATATGAGATGATATGAGATGAGATGATTAATGAAGTGATTGAGATAGATCAGGTGCAAACTGGATACTATTGATAACTTAACACGAAGCTAAAACATTGAAAGTAAGGATCCACTCTTAGTAAACTTTTATGCAAAAGTTACTTCTTGCTTAAATCTTTCCTTTCAGCCACCCTTGGACTCTTTTCTTTTAGTCGAGTAAGACTTGTTGAGTACCCTCAAGTACTCAGGGTTTGTTAACCCCTATTGCAGGATCTGACTGGTATTATTAATCGAGGTCATGTCGGTGGGCTTGATATGATCTGGTTGTCTCGTCTACCTTAGATGCTTCACCTAAGTTGCTTCCGCAGTTTTACTCATCTTTGGGAACTTAAGTTAAAGTTATTACTTGAACATGTTATGTAAACTAATGTTATAATTCTTTCACACTCTGATGTATGATATTTGTGTACCAAATATTGTAATGTTGTGGTAACTCCATGTTGATCCTTTCTGTATTTTGACCGGACTCGGCCACAGTGGCGTCCGGTCAGACAGGCTTAGCGTCCGGTTACTGACCCTAGCCTCCTGACTGTGGGCCGCGCCACCTGCGCGTCCGGTGTAAGGTCCAAATAGGCTAGAGGGGGGGTGAATAGCCTAATTAAAACTTCTACAAGAATTACTTAACCACGAGTTAGTACGAAAGGTGGCGAAGCAAAAGCACTAGCTCTAACTAATTAAGCAAGCCACCTACACAAGTCTAGTACAAGGCTATTCACTAAACACAACAACAACTACAATCTAGAAACAAGAAGTAATACGAGAGAAGAGCTTTGATTGATTATACCGCCGTGTAGAGATGAGATGTACCAATCAATCAATCACACAAGAGAAATCCTCGGGAAGAGAATGACACAAGAATTTATCCCGAGGTTCACTTGCTTCCCGGCAAGCTACTCCCCGTTGTGGCGATACACCCACTTGTCGGTTCGCGAGCTAATCGACTATCAAGAGTCGAGCCCTCGGCGGGCGCCGCACAACCGCACACAAGATGGGGATCCTCCAAGCCACGAGCTCCACTAGAGTATCCAATTCACGAACTCCCGCGGGGAAGGATTAAGAACCCCTTACAACACTTGGTGAAGGCTCCAACAATCTCCAATTGTGAGCTCAATCACCTCCGCTGCTCCAAGCCGTCTACCGTGTCGGGAAACACGGAAGAGTAACAAGAAATCCGCAGCAACTCGAAGATCAAGTGCCTCTAGAATGCAACTCTCAAGCAATGCACTTGAATCTCACTCAATCTCACTCAAGATGTGCAACCATGCAAAGAGATGAGTGAAGGGGTTGTTCTCTAGCTCAAAGTATGTCTCTAGTTCTCAAAATGTGCAAGAGTTCCCCTCAAACCCCGGACATCCTCTATTTATAACGAAGGGGTACGCAGCTAGCCGTTACAGACGACTCAGCAAAAATCGCGCTGACCGGACGCTCCGGTCAGGATGACCGGACGCGTCCGGTCACTACACGACAAACGTGAACAGTATGCGTCAGAACTAGCCGTTGCCCTGACCGGACGCGCTCAACCGAGTGACCGGACGCGACAGTGCCAGCGTCCGGTCGCGTTCCAGTAAGCTCCAGCTGCGACCGAACGCGTCCGATCGCACGTGACCGGACGCGCCGCGCGTCCGATCGTCACTCCGCTTCGCTCTGTGTTTCTGGACGCGTGACCGGACGCTCCGGTCCCGTGAAGGACCGGACGCGCCGGTCGCACGCTTCTCTCTTACGCCCAGTTGAACTGACCGGACGCGCTGGTCAGGCCAGACCCGCGTCCGGTCACAAACCCTAGTGCTCGCGCCGCGTTGAACTGACCGGACGCGTCCGGTGAAACCGTGACCGCGTCCGGTGCAGCGTCCGGTGCAGCGACCGATCAACGCAGTGACCTCCTTTCGCCTCTGTTTCTTTTCCGACTTCCGGCGCAGTAGAAAATAGGCGTTTCACTTCTCCAAAAAACGCCGAATCCCGCCTCGCAAGCTCGGCGGGAGGGAGAGAGGAACCCAAACCCCTCTCTACCGCTTAAACTCCACCGCCTTCGCAACTGTGCTAACACCACCAAGTGTACACCACCATGTGCATGTGTGTTAGCATTTCACAATCATTTTCCAAGGCGTTATGTTAGCTCTTTACTAGATCCTAATGCATATGCTCAAGACGCTGATCTAGTGGCACTTGATTTCCGAGCTAACCGTGATTGCCCCTCTTGATAGTCGGCTATGTATCCTAAATCCGGTCAATCACTTCTCTACTCAACTTAGACCGGCAAAAGGAAAACCCTATGGTTTATACCTTTGCCTTGCGCTCTTAGATCCTTCTCCTCCACTTGATCATCAAGTTCATCATATTATGTGCATCTCCACCATGATCAACATTTTACGTCCATACACCATCTCTTTGTGATCTTGTGGCCACCACTCCTTGCCACGTACACCTTCATCACATGCGTTGCTTATGCCTAACTCAAAACACTTAATACAATAGCATTAGCAACTTGATGTCATTAATTACCAAAACCAAACTTGGGCTTTCAATCTCCCCCTTTTTGGTAATTGATGACAACCATCACAAAGATATGAAATGAAATCAATTTTCAATTTCGATAGTATTAGCTCCCCCTACATATGTGCTTCTATGAGTTTGGTTCAATTGTGCACATATGTATGGATTTGAATTTTGGGAGAGTTACTACTATCAAATTGATGCTAAGGTATATAGAATGAACCTTTGAAGCGTGATACTAATCGGAGTTGCCTTTATATACCATCCTTAGCATCGAAGTAGCTAGACACCACTTGTAATACATCACTTGTAAAGATCACAAACACTAAAGTACTTTGTGAGATCAACATTAAAAGCAAAGGTGTCTAGATACCACATGTAAAGCTACTCTTAACAAAACATCATTCAAGTTCTATATCTAGCATACACCATTCAATCATGAATTTCGAAATTAAACTTTGCAATGCAACATTTCATCATGTTAATGCACATACAAATGCAACAAATAATCCATGAGCTTGCTCCCCCTACTTATGTGCTCAAATTTAATTTCTCTCCTCCTTACTATATCTTTTCTCTCTCTTTGTGACTTTTCTATCTTTGTGCTTTCTCTCTCCCTTTATATATCTTTCTTGCTCGTTGCAATATCTTTGTGACTTTTCTCTCCCCCTTTGTCAACAATCATCAAAAAGGTGCCAATTTTAGTGAGAGATAAGTCAATCAATTATGAGGGAGTCCAAATTATGGTTCAATCTAGATCACTTGCCTAGAATATATAATTCGGTTTGATCCAAGGACAAGCTTTTTCACATCTCATAAAGTATAAGGGTTATCTTGACCATGTTGAATTACACATCATGAGCTTATTTTCTAGATTCAACACTAGGTTTGCAAGCCCACAAACATGTCATATGATACCACTAGATCAATCAAACATAGAAGCAATAGTGGTACCATATATACATCAAAATCATTTAATTTTCATGAATGAGCCTATTTGTCATGCAAATATGTCTATATGTTCTAAACATGTCCTTAGCAAAGTATGAATGATATACCAAACAACTTTACCTTGCTATGTTGGAGGAGAGGCATGTCATATAAGAATGTAGGGGTGCACTCATTTCAAGTTGGAGAAGTCAAGTATGTTCAATTCATTCTTCAACTTGTAAAATCTCTTTTCATCAAGTGGCTTTGTAAAAATGTCGGCTAGTTGATCTTCGGTGCCAATGCTCTCAATGCTAATATCACCCTTTTGTTGATGGTCTCTTATGAAGTGATGCCTTATGTCAATGTGCTTGGTTCTTGAATGTTGAACCGGATTTTGTGTCATCTTGATAGCACTTTCATTGTCACAAAACAAAGGCACATTCTTAAATTTGATTCCAAAGTCATTCAAGGTGGCTTTCATCCAAAGCAATTGTGCACAACAACTACCGGCACTAATGTATTCGGCCTCGGCGGTAGATAGTGCAACACTATTTTGTTTCTTTGATGACCATGAAACAAGAGACCTTCCAAGCAATTGACAAGTGCCACTTGTGCTCATTCTATCAATCTTGCATCCACCATAGTCGGAGTCCGAATATCCAATCAACTCAAAGTTAGACCCCTTGGGATACCATAGTCCAACATCATGAGTGCCCTTGAGATATCTCAATATTCTCTTGGTTGCTTTCAAGTGACTTTCTCTAGGTGAAGCTTGATATCTTGCACACTTGCATACACTAAACATCACATCCGGCCTAGAAGCGGTGACATAGAGCAAACTTCCAATCATAGACCGGTATTGCTTTTGATCTACCATGTTTCCACTATCATCAATACCCAATTGATCATTTGTGCCCATTGGTGTACTCATTGGCTTAGCATCTTGCAATCCAAACTTCTTGATCATGTCCTTGATGTACTTGCCTTGACTTACAAAAGTGCCATTCTTCATTTGCTTGATTTGAAGTCCAAGGAAGTAACTAAGCTCTCCAATCATAGACATCTCAAACTCATTAGCCATCATATTTCCAAACTCTTCACAAAAATCTTGATTTGTTGATCCAAAAATGATATCATCCACATAGATTTGCAACACAAACAAGTCATTTCTAAGCTTCTTGGTGAAGAGAGTGGTGTCAACCTTTCCCATCTTGAACCCTTTAGAGAGAAGAAAGTCCCTCAATCTCTCATACCATGCTCTAGGTGCTTGCTTCAAACCATACAATGCCTTCTTTAGCTTGTAAACATGGTTGGACTTCTTGTCATCTTCAAAACCGGGAGGTTGCTCAACATAAACTTCTTCATTGATGTAGCCATTTAGAAATGCACTCTTGACATCCATTTGATAGAGCTTGATGTTGTGTGCACAAGCATATGCTAATAAGATTCTAATTGCCTCCAATCTTGCAACCGGTGCATATGTCTCTCCAAAGTCAAGACCCTCAACTTGAGTGTATCCTTGTGCTACTAATCTTGCTTTGTTTCTCACAACTATGACATCTTGATCTTGCTTGTTTCTAAAGACCCACTTAGTACCAATCACATTGTAGTTCTTTGGCCTCTCAACAAGTTTCCAAACTTGATTTCTAGCAAAGTTATTTAGTTCTTCATGCATGGCATTCACCCAATCGGAATCCTTCAATGCATCTTCTATCTTCTTTGGTTCTTCTAATGAGACAAATGAGTAATGCTCACAAAAGGATGCTAATCTTGATATAGTTTGAACACCACTTTGAATTCCACCAATGATTTGGTCCAACGGATGATCTCTTGCAATGCTAGTAGGTTGGAGTATTAGGAGTTGATTGCTTTCACTTGTTTGACCTTGAACTTGCACTTTATCATGAGAACCACTAGAGCTTGCTTGATTTGTATCAACTTGCACACTTTGGTTGATCACATGAATATCATCATCATCAACTTGCATCGGCCTTATATCACCAATGTCCATGTTCTTCATTGCATTTGACAATTGATCCCCTCTCACATCATCAAGGTTTTGAGCTTCATTTTGAGACCCTTGGGTTTCATCAAACTCAACATCATGAACTTCTTCCAAGGTGCCATTTGTGAGATTCCAAACTCTATATGATTTGCTTGTGGTAGAATAACCAAGTAAGAACCCTTCATCACATTTCTTTTCAAACTTGCTCAACCTAGTGTCTTTCTTGAGAATATAGCATTTGCAACCAAACACTCTAAAGTATGCAATGTTGGGCTTTCTTCCATTCAATAGTTCATATGGTGTCTTTCCAAGCTTCCTATGGCAATAGAGACGGTTACTACAATAGCAAGCCGTGTTGATAGCTTCACTCCAAAATGAATGACTCACATTGTATTCACTAAGCATTGATCTAGCCATATCAATCAAGGTTCTATTTTTCCTTTCAACTACACCATTAGATTGAGGAGTGTATGTTGGTGAGAATTGATGCCCAATACCATAATCATCACACAAATCTTCAATTCTTGTGTTCTTGAACTCACTACCATTGTCACTTCTAATCTTCTTGATGGTGATTTCAAACTCATTTTGCACTCTCTTGACAAAAGACTTGAATAGATCATAAACATCACTCTTGTCATAAAGAAAGAGTACCCAAGTGTATCTAGTGTAGTCATCCATAATCACAAAACCATACTTGTTACCACTAATGCTAGTGTATGTTGTTGGCCCAAACAAGTCCATGTGCAATAGTTCAAATGCTTTTGATGTGCTCATTTCACTTTTACTAGGATGTGAATTTCCAACTTGTTTGCCGGCTTGACAAGCACTACATAGTTTATCCTTCTCAAAGGTGACATCCTTCAATCCTCTAACTAAGTCATGCCTCAAAAGTTTGTTCAATTGTTTCATTCCAACATGACCAAGCCTTCTATGCCATAACCAACCCATACTAGATTTACTAAGCAAGCATGATGTCAATTGTGTCTCACTATCATTGAAGTCAACCAAGTATAAGCTACCATGTCTAAATCCTTTGAATATCAAGTTTGATCCATCAACACTTATGACTTCAACATCATCACTACCAAATATGCACTTGAAGCCAAGATCACAAAGTTGTGCCACCGATAAAAGATTGAAATCTAAGCTCTCAACTAGCAACACATTAGATATGCTCATGTTATTTGAGATAGCAATTTTACCAAGCCCCTTGACCTTGCCTTTCTTGTTGTTGCCGAAAGTGATAGCATCAAAACCACCATTTTGACTTGTATCAATTGATTTGAACATACAAGAATCACCGGTCATATGTTGAGTGCACCCACTATCAAGCACCCAATGCCTTCCTCCGGCTTTGTAATTGACCTACAAGACAAGATCAATTCTTTTTAGGTACCCAAACTTGTTTGGGTCCTCCAAGGTTAGAGACTAAGCTCTTTGGTACCCAAATGGCTTTCTTCTTTGAGCCCATCCATGGTGCACCAATGAACTTAGCATGAACACCATTTGTACCCTTGGTAAGCATATAGAAAGAATTAAACTTAATTGAGGATACATTTGCATTGGATTTCTTGTTCAAGCAATGTTGCTCTATATGACTAACTTGCTTGCAACTTTTGTAATAACTACCATTGTTCTTCACAAAACGAGTCTTGTGAGGAGCAAAAGCAGCCTTGCCTTTCTTGGGGTTATAGCCCAATCCCTCTTTGTAGAGAGAAGCTCTTTGGCTACCCAAGCACATAAGCAAGCGGTCCTCACCACCATAAGCCTTAGCTAATGTGTGATTGAGCTCTTTTACCTCCTTCTTGAGATTTTCATTCTCAACTATAAGTGTGGAGTCACAAGTGAAACCATCACTACTAGATGAGGATGATGTAGATGAGCTACATGAAGGATTAGTAGGAGCAACAATAATAGGCTTATGAAAAGTTTCATCAATTATATCACATGATATGCCTATGTTGCAAGTTTTAGCTTTCTCAACATTAGTTGGCATATTTTCACATTTATCAACTAGAGAGGAATGAGCTTCTTCAAGCTTAGTGTGAGACTTTTGAAGCTTCTTATGGTCTACCTTTAGACTCTCATAAGATGCCCTAAGCTCATCAAGTTCTTGCATAAGGTTTTTCTTTTCCTTAAGCAAGCCCTTGCACTCCTTTCTAGATTCTTTAAAATGTTGAGTGCAATCTTCTAGCATAGTGATTAGTTCATCTTTAGTGAATTCTTCTTCATCACTGTCACTATCACTAGCATTATCATGATCACTCTCATCGTCGGATGATACCTTAGCGGCCTTAGCCATGAAGCACGATGGAGTGTCGAAGAGGGAGACCTTCTCTTGGATGGCAATGCTAGCATGTCCCTTCTTCTTGCTCTTGTAGTCATCCTTATCATCACTTGAGGAATCATCACTATCCCATGTAGCAACATGAGAATCATTCTTCTTCTTATAAGAGCTCTTTTTCTTTTCTTGCTTCTTCTTCTCTTTCTTGATAGCATCTTCATCATCACTATCATAAGGACACTTTGCAATGAGATGGTCCTTGCTATGGCATCTAAAGCATCTCATGGTATGCTCACTCTTCTTGGATAAGTTCTTCCTTCTTCTTGCACGATAGCCTTTCTTCTTCATGAATTTGCCAAATTGCTTGACAAAGAGAGCCATCTTCTCATCAATGTCATCACTATCACAAGAGCTTGAGTCTTCATCACTTGATGATTCAATCTTGGATTTGCTCTTGGATGTGGTGGCTTTGAATGCCACACTCTTCTTCTTTTCATCATCTTTCTTCTCATTTTCCTTCTTCTTCTTCTTGACCAACTCATCCTTCTCATCATCTTCTCTATATGAATCATCGGTCATCACTTCTTGAAATATTTGTTGAGGAGTTGAATCCTTCAATGTAGTCCTCACTAGCACGGTGATCAATGTATCAAATCTCTTGGGTAGACTTCTCAAGAACTTCATAGAGAATTGATTGTCCTTGACCTCCTCACCAAGTGCCTTGAGCTCATTGACAATGACTTGCAACCTATGAAACATCTCCGGTACACTCTCATCATCTTGCATCTTGAAGCTTGAAAATTTTTCTTGCAAGATATATGCTTTAGCGGTCTTTGTACCTTCGGTGCCCTCAAATGTTTCTTCTAGCTTGGCCCAAGCATCATGAGCAATCTCTATGTTCTTTACTTGCTCAAATGTCTTGTCATCTAGTGCCTCATGAAGAGCACTAATGGCAATATCATTGCATTGGAGCTTCTTCTCCTCTACCGGTGTAGGTGCTTCCGGATTAGCAACCTCAAATTTTGTTTCGGTGACCTTCCACACTTCTCTATTGATTGACTTTAGGTGTGCGGTCATCTTAACCTTCCAATATGCATAATTTGTGCCATCAAAGTGAGGTGCCTTCTTGGTGTTGTTGATGTGCAAGCTTAATTGAGCCATTTCTTTTTCACCGTAGGTTGTTAAGCCTCAAATAAACGGTCCCTCGGCTCTGATACCACTTGTAAGGTCCAAATAGGCTAGAGGGGGGTGAATAGCCTAATTAAAACTTCTACAAGAATTACTTAACCACGAGTTAGTACGAAAGGTGGCGAAGCAAAAGCACTAGCTCTAACTAATTAAGCAAGCCACCTACACAAGTCTAGTACAAGGCTATTCACTAAACACAACAACAACTACAATCTAGAAACAAGAAGTAATACGAGAGAAGAGCTTTGATTGATTATACCGCCGTGTAGAGATGAGATGTACCAATCAATCAATCACACAAGAGAAATCCTCGGGAAGAGAATGACACAAGAATTTATCCCGAGGTTCACTTGCTTCCCGGCAAGCTACTCCCCGTTGTGGCGATACACCCACTTATCGGTTCGCGAGCTAATCGACTATCAAGAGTCGAGCCCTCGGCGGGCGCCGCACAACCGCACACAAGATGGGGATCCTCCAAGCCACGAGCTCCACTAGAGTATCCAATTCACGAACTCCCGCGAGGAAGGATCAAGAACCCCTTACAATACTTGGTGAAGGCTCCAACAATCTCCAATTGTGAGCTCAATCACCTCCGCTGCTCCAAGCCGTCTACCGTATCGGGAAACACGGAAGAGTAACAAGAAATCCGCAGCAACTCGAAGATCAAGTGCCTCTAGAATGCAACTCTCAAGCAATGCACTTGAATCTCACTCAATCTCACTCAAGATGTGCAACTATGCAAAGAGATGAGTGAAGGGGTTGTTCTCTAGCTCAAAGTATGTCTCTAGTTCTCAAAATGTGCAAGAGTTCCCCTCAAACCCCGGACATCCTCTATTTATAACGAAGGGGTACGCAACTAGCCGTTACAGACGACTCAGCGAAAATCGCGCTGACCGGACGCTCGGGTCAGGGTGACCGGACGCGTCCGGTCACTACACGACAAACGTGAACAGTATGCGTCAGAACTAGCCGTTGCCCTGACCGGACGCGCTCAACCGAGTGACCGGACGCGACAGTGCCAGCGTCCGGTCGCGTTCCAGTAAGCTCCAGCTGCGACCGGACGCGTCCGATCGCACGTGACCGGACGCGCCGCGCGTCCGATCGTCACTCCGCTTCGCTCTGTGTTTCTGGACACGTGACCGGACGCTCCGGTCCCGTGAAGGACCGGACGCGCCGGTCGCGCGCTTCTCTCTTACGCCCAGTTGAACTGACCGGACGCGCTGGTCAGGCCAGACCCGCGTCCGGTCACAAACCCTAGTGCTCGCGCCGCGTTGAACTGACCGGACGCGTCCGGTGAAACCGTGACCGCGTCCGGTGCAGCGTCCGCTGTAGCGACCGATCAACGCAGTGACCTCCTTTCGCCTCCGTTTCTTTTCCGACTTCCGGCGCAGTAGAAAATAGGTGTTTCACTTCTCCAAAAAGCACCGAATCCCGCCTCGCAAGCTCGGCGGGAGGGAGAGAGGAAGCCAAACCCCTCTCTACCGCTTAAACTCCACCGCCTTCGCAACTGTGCTAACACCACCAAGTGCATGTGTGTTAGCATTTCACAATCATTTTCCAAGGCGTTATGTTAGCTCTTTACTAGATCCTAATGCATATGCTCAAGACGTTGATCTAGTGGCACTTGATTTCCGAGCTAACCGTGATTGCCCCTCTTGATAGTCGGCTATGTATCCTAAATCCGGTCAATCACTTCTCTACTCAACTTAGACCGGCAAAAGGAAAACCCTATGGTTTATACATTTGCCTTGCGCTCTTAGATCCTTCTCCTCCACTTGATCATCAAGTTCATCATATTATGTGCATCTCCACCATGATCAACATTTTACGTCCATGCACCATCTCTTTGTGATCTTGTGGCCACCACTCCTTGCCACGTACACCTTCATCACATGCGTTGCTTATGCCTAACTCAAAACACTTAATACAATAGCATTAGCAACTTGATGTCATTAATTACCAAAACCAAACTTGGGCTTTCATCCGGTCAGGCAAGCCACAACGTCCGGCCAGTGATGTTGCTTCTGCTTCTGTCCACTGCACTGACCGGACGTGTCCGGTCAACGAGACATGACTTAAATCACTCCAGATCACGACGCAACTTGAACCAAGTTTCTTCCAAATGATCTTTGGGTTTCACCTGAGCTACCTATTGCTAAGTTTGACAAGTGTGCACCACACCTAAAAAAATAGACTCACCTAGGTTAAGCTACCCGCTCATGCCCCCCTTTATAGTACGGACAAAGGAAAAAAAAATAAAGTCCTAAACTACTTTAAATACCTCTCTAACACCAAACGACACTTAGAACTAGTTTGTCCTTAACCTTGCCATTAATCCTTTGAAAACCAAAACGATTTCCATCAATAGGGCATGAAAACCATAGTGCCCAAACAATCACCATTACCATGACCTAACTTACCAAAGATACTGCAAAACACACGTTAGTCATAGTAATGTTGCGTTGTCATCAATTATCGAAACCCACTCTAGGGGCCTAGATGCTTTCACCCATACCTCCTCTTAACAAACTCCAAAAGCTAGAATACCTTTTACTCGAAAATAACCTTTTGCAAGGTGTTATTCATTACAAACTGTTCCAACTTAGTCGCTCTAGATCTCTCTAACAACAACCTCACGGGCGTTATTCCTCCAAGAGTAGGCTTTCTTACCGGTCTAAAAGGTCTTAGATTTAGCCAAAATTATCTCACCGGATTCATTCCACCAGGCCTCGGTAACATCACCAATTTGACACAAGTTGATCTTTCATACAATCAACTGAATGGGCCAATTCCCAATGAGTTTTGGCAAATGCCAAACCTAGAGTTCTTGTTCCTGGGTAAAAATAATCTGTCGGCTGGAATCCCACGAAATCTCTCCAATTTGCCTTCTCTTCAACAATTATCCTTGTCGTACAATATGCTCAGCAACACATTACCATCTAACCTTGGCAAGGCCATGCCTAATCTCAAAGTTCTGTACTTGGTGAACAACATGTTTGAAGGACACATTCCAGTTTCCCTAGGCAATGCTTCAGGTCTAATATATTTGGATCTGTCGAATAATAAGTTCACTGGACAAATCCCAAGCATATTCGGGAACTTTGCAGGGCTGTCTTTACTAAACCTTGAGAGAAACATGCTTGAAGCAAGCGATAATGCTGGGTGGGAATTCTTTGATGCCCTGACAAACTGCAGTTCCCTGAGTGTGCTTTCATTGGCTACTAATAATCTGCACGGAGTCTTCCCAAATTCTATTACGAAACTGTCCACCAACCTCACATTTCTATTATTGAGTGATAACCACCTATCAGGAATAGTCCCCTCAAACATTGGGAGGCATAATGGCTTAATTGAACTCGATCTTCATGCCAACAATTTTACCGGTACAATTGTGCAGTGGATCTTAAATTTGACGAGTCTACAACGTTTATATCTCAATGGCAACAACTTTGCTGGTACAATTCCACCTTCCATTAGCAGTCTTACTAATTTGAACCTTTTAGATTTTTCAAATAATAAATTCACTGGTCCAATACCATCTAGCTTGGGAAACCTTCAACAATTGACCCATTTCTATCTTAGCTACAACAATTTCCAAGGGTGCATACCAGTCTGAGTTTGGTAACCTTAAACAACTAGTCTTACTAGATGTATCATCAAACAAAATTAGCGGTGAAATTCCTGAAACTTTGGGGCAATGCCAAAAGCTAATGACAATCCAAATGGACCAAAACATTCTTACAGGAAACATCCCTCCCACATTCAGCAATCTAACTAGCTTGAGAGAGCTCAATCTTTCCCATAACGTTTTGTTTGGACCCATGCCAGCTTTTCTAAATAATCTAGAGCTTCTCACTAAAGTAGATCTCTCCTACAACAATTTCAAAGGAGAAATACCAAGAAACAGTTTATTCAATAATGCTACTATTGTTTCACTCAATGGCAATCCTGGACTTTGTGGAGGAGCTACTGATTTTCATATGCCTTCATGTCAAGTTGTTTCTAGAAGAGTTGGAACCATAAACAATTTGATCAAACCATTGATACCATATTTGGCTTCATGTCACTCATAATGCTGGCATATGTTATATTCCATTGGAAGAAGAAGACATCAAGAAGACCATACTTGTTGCTGCTTTCTTTTGGTAAGCAATTCCCTAAAGTTTCTTACAATGCTCTAGTCCAACCTACAGAAACTTCTGTGAGTCCAACCTAATTGGCAGAGGAAGCTATGGTTCAGTTTACAAAGGAAGAATAATTCTTGCTAAAATGCAAGTGGCAATTAAGGTTTTTGACCTTGGGATGGGATGCGCAGACAGAAGTTTCATATCAGAATGTGAAGTGTTAAGAAGAATCCGTCATCGAAACCCTGCTCCTATCCTAACGGCATGTTCAACGATAGACAAACAATGGGAATGATTTTAAAGCTCTAATTTATGTGTTCATGCAGAATGGGAATCTTGACACATGGTTGCATCACAGGCCTTCAAGTGTAGCCTCGAAACGCTTGGGCTTGATAGTAAGAATCAACATAGCTGTCAGCATAGCTGATGCCTTGGCATATTTACACCACGACTGTGGGAGGCCTGTTGTCCATTGTGATCTGAAACCAACTAATATCCTTCTTGATGATGATATAAATGCCCATTTGGGAGACTTTGGCATTGCAAGTTTGGTTCTTGATTCTAGGTCAACAGCAGGTGGACATTCTGGGTTTAATAGTTCAGTTGCTGTGACAGGAACTATAGGATATATTGCTCCATGTATAATATATTCATTGCCACATCAAGCATTTGCATAAGACAATATTTTACTCGTTTCTTAAAAAGTTAAGGAACTAATCAGAGAATTTTATATACTTTATTTTTCAGAGTATGGTCAAAGTGTTCATGCATCAACATGTGGGGATGTCTACAGTTTTGGAGTAGTACTTCTGGAGATGGTAATAGGCAAACGACCAACTGACCCGATGTTTGAGAATAAACTCAACATTGTTAGCTTTGTGGAGACTGGAGAGTAACTTTCCAGATAAAATATTAGGCAAGATTGATGCTCATCTCCAGGAAGAATGCAAGTGCTTTAAACAAACAGTGCCAGAAGCAGAACAGGAGATCTATCGATGCTTGCTATCAGTGGTGCAAGTTGCTCTTTCTTGCACGCGCCTGTTGCCAAGAGAACGAATGAACATGAGAGAAGTAGCCATTAACTTGCATGCAATCAGGAGGACATACATTGCAGCGATCAAGCGACAGTAAGTCATGTTTCGCTGGAGTGTTGCCCAACATGCCAATGCCATGGCCCATGGAGCTTAGATAGATAGATAGTTTAGTGTGTCTTCGGTGACAGCAGGCCTGATGACAAATTAGCCATGAGTGGCCCGCTGAAATTGACAAAAAAAATCCTGCTAGCAAGATGTATGTGTCAGAGGCGAGTTTTGTATACACTAGCTGAAACTAAGATTGAGTTTGTGAACATTATTAGTGAAATGCAATTGGGAAGAATTGACGAGTATATTCGACAGAGCATTGAGGATTTGACGAAATATCTGTCTCTCGGATCCCTTGGATTGTTAGCTCGTCACTATAATACTGGCGATTCTTTTCAGACAGCTAATCTCATCATGGAGATCAACGTAGACGGAGTAAGAATACCAGATTACAGCCGGTATTGCTAATCCATGTATCCAACTGCAAGCATGCAATCTAGTACTAGTAGATCTAAATCATCTCGTACCTCTATCCCGATCCAAACCCAAACTGCAATTACCACGAACCAATCACTTGAACAAGCAACGACTAATGAGATAGATCCCCTCACATACCCGTCGATGCGGCCGCCGGTCGGCCCGTCGCTGGTCCGCGCGCCGAGACGCTTCGCCCTCAGAAGCTCGGACGACTCGCCTCCGCCCTGGCTGATTTTACTCCTGTACTGCACGACTGCACAGAAGCCGGAACCCGTAAGCCACGCCGCGCCGCGCCGTTAAGGGCACGTTTAGTTGCAAAAAAAAAATTAAAACGATACCGTAGCAAATTTTATTGTTATTTAATAATTAGTGTTCAATTATGGTCTAATTAGGTTTAAAAGATTCATCTTATCCATTTCATCTAAACTATGTAATTAGTTTTATTTTTTATTTATATTTAATGCTTCATACATATGTTAAAGATTCGATGTGACGGGAATCTTTAGAGCTAAACAGGGCCTAATTTGTCTGTGATCCGACTTTGCTACTCCTTGGTTGATGTGATTAGTTAGATGGGCCGTTAATCCATTGTTTTGGGCTGTACCGCCCTAATCGAAATCATGGATTGTATATCTACTGGCTGACTGGATGCTGCAGTTGCGATTACACGGTACAAAATCGAACAGATTTAGCAGATGCCAAATTTGGTTGGTTGGTCCTTTTTTAGAGCAAGTTCGGCGAAGGCAAATCCCATAATCGAAGTTATTCAAAACCAAATAAATTGAACCGATTTAACAATATCAACCGAATGCAAAAAAAAAATGGTGGGACGATCGTTAAGCAGCCATAGGCACCTGCTGCGGGATGTAAAAAAAAGGCACAAGCTGCGGATTTATGATCGGAAATACTTCGACGCGGGCAACCGTCCACCCGGGTCAGTTTGGACGCGACTTCCCACTCCGCCTCGTCTGTCTCTCTTAAAAAAAAATCTCCCTGCTCCATCTCACCCTCCCCATCTCTCGCCTTTGCTATCACGTCCGCTAGTAGCAGCATAGCCTTATGCTCCCACCGCTGCCTCATTCCTCCACCCAAGCCGACCACGCCGCCTCCTCCCTCAGTTTGCTCAGTGCCTCCCCGACCTCTTCCCCAACCTAGTGCCGTCGGGATGCCTCGCCGCTGCCGCTGCCCCTGCCGATGGAGGCTGGGCGCACGTGTCGGGGTGCCTCAGGTCGTCCCTGGCCTAGCCAAGGGCACCCACGAGCGCGGACGGTGCTGGTAGTGCTCACACGCTACTGCTCGCCGCCGGCTCCCACCCTATGTTGCAAGTAGTGTATGTTTAAATTGTTTCAGATATGTTGTAAGTGTTTTATATGGATATTGCAAAAGTAGATCGGGATGTTGCATATGTTGCAGTGGTTATACACGTATGTTGCAAGTGTTTGTTTCAAATGTTTAATCTGTTTTTTCAGATGTATGTTGCAAGCGTTTTTATTTGGATGTTGCATATATTTCACACATATGTTGCAAGTGCTTTTATCTGGATGTTGCATATGTTTTGCAATGACTTTTCAAGTGTTTTCAGGTGTTTTTGCAAGTGTTTCAGACGCATATTTTCAAATATTTCATCTGTCTTCAGATGTATGTTACAAATGTTTCATCCGAATATTTCAAAAGTAGATCAAATATTGCACATGTTGCATATGACTTACTTGCCACAACCGTCTGCTACAACTGTTGGGGTGTCATGCATGCGTGTGGGAAACGGAAGGATGGAGCGTTGCGTGGCGGCGGGCGCAGAAGCAGAGGAGGAAGCGCGGGACCCCCGCCTAGCGCGTGCATGCAGCAGCCGTGGGCATCCGGGCGATAATACTGCCCATTTATGATACATGGTCATGCACAAGCATCTAACATAATCTAACATATGAGAATGTTGTATAAATACATGAGTATTGGGAAAAGAAATAGCTCTCACGGGTTAGGTGCATGCGCATGGGTCTATGGCTACGCCACTGGGCTATCCCCACTTATTGTTTTTTTAACTCATGGTCTCCATTTTAATAATTTTTAGCCCATATAAACAATTAATATGCATTTGGTTTGGAGGATGGAATGGGGATAGGATGGGTCGATCCTATTTTCGTGTTTTTCTCGAGGACTCGTGAGGATAGGATCACCATAATCTAGGAATATTCCATGACAACGAGGTTGCCCCATCCCTCTGAATCAAGGGGATCGATGAGTCCCCCTTCTTGTCCGTGTGTGATAGCTGAGCGTGAGTGAGGCAGCAGAGCGGTGCACGAAAGGTGAGCTAGAAGCGGCGCGTGTGAAGCGAGCTACAATGGCGACGTTGGCGGATGCAGTCTATGAAGAGCAAGAGTTGGTGGCTACATGGCGCACACTGGGCAAGCTGCAACGGTGGCGCTTCCAGGCTCCACTATGGAGGGTCAAGCGTGGCGGGTGGGCTAACGATGGAGCAATATGTGTGGGGGTGAGCTGTGGGTGCTGGCGAGCTTGGCCATGGAGGGGATAGCTGGCGATGGAGTGACACTCACAGTGGTGAGCTACGGTTAGGGGGAAGAACGGAAAAGAGGATGACGATCGGATTCCGCTATCAAATGGCTCATACCATATTTTGATGTTCTCAAATCAAACACCCAATAAGGATGGTCCCTACCTTTAAAACCAAACACACAGCAGAAATGGTTTCGTTCTAAAAAGCACCATATGGTAAGCTACGTTAATGAAATTGCTGACACTGTTCACCTCAATGGTTGTTTAGCCCGTTTAAGCACTGTGTAAACGCACACAGTGGTACGCCATTTCTGTTTAACCATCCATTTAGCTCGTTTAATTGGCCGTTTAGCCCGTTTAATAGACCGTTTAACCTGAATATTGGCTAAATGGTAGGGGCCGACTGATTACCGTTTAGCGTTTAGAAAGCAGGGTGCTGACTATTATTCAATACAATAATTTCCAAAGCCAACCACCTCAGTGATGGTGATTGTGCTAGTTTGAACTTGAAATTTCAAATTTCGGGAAAACTAACCCTGAAGATTATATATTTGTCTCCTTGAAGGAATATCTCGTATTTATCTCTTGTGCTCAAAATAGTAACTTTTTTTATTCTTTTACTAAATGTATAGTTAAAACTATTCTACCCTTCATAAATAAATCTAATTGTTTCACTAGATATGAGAAATTTTACGATGGTTGGAAAAAAAAAACATGGACCATTCGTTGGACGAGATTAGACGGTGGAAAAATAGGAGGTACCGAACTGAAAGTACCTGGAGGTACCAAGTAGGTAGAGATAGTACCAAATTAGGTGGGACCGGTACCAAAATACGTGGAAAATATCTATTTTTCATTTTATAGAACAAGGGTAAACCAGTCATTTTAGACATCTGAATCCAATCACCAGGATCCAACTGAAATTCAATTAAAATCATCACTCCAATGCAGTCCAACAATCCTAATAATTAGTATAGATATACAATCCGGTCCAATCCAGCTGCACCTAAATCCAAATCCATCCAACATATCCAAGACTAATTAAGCTACATGTCCGCTGCAAACGCCCGCACAGAGCAGAGCTCACTAATCCACGACGGCGGAAGGTGCTACACCCGGACCTCCAGTCCAAGGTATGGGCGGAGCTGGACGCTGACGTGGGCTGCGGCTGCGCCATGTGCGACACCATTGTGGCCCGCCTGCCCTACCTCAGTGCGTCGTGAAGGAGATGCTCCGCAAGCGACTCGCCATGAACGAAGCGTTGGTCGGCGGCCACTGGTCCCGGCCGCGGCTGGCACCACGACCATGATGACCCTGCGGTCTGGCCGGAGTCTCCGCATTCTTCCCAAATCGTTTGAGGAGTACGTGAGCTGCTGGTCTACTAGGCGGAGACCTTCGGCTCGCGTCGTTCCATTATTGATCCGCCCAGCCATGACGTCTACTTCTAGAAGACAAACTCAATTACCAAAATACCCACTACAATATATTTCTCAATTAATTTTTAGAAAATAGAAAAAGATAAAAGTACGTAGAGGTACCATGCTACTTTTCCAACCACAGTAAAACATCTCACTAGATATTTTTCCAATTCCAACGGTACTCACAGTTTGCAAGAATCGTGCCAAGCACGGCGGTGTACAGATATAGACTTGTAACTTGACTTTGACCCGCGACCCTGTCAGCTATCAAAATAACCTATGGATGAATCGTGTCCACTGTCCACACGATATATTCTGGAAGCGCGATCATAAAAAAAACAAATTAGATTTCAACACGAAAATCCGGCACCGTAGACCATTCCACGAGCTAATTTTTGCAAGCATCGAAACCGCACCAGAGAAGTCGCACATCAGCCTAGAATATCTCTGTCCGTTTCCTGCTGAAAAATACTCTGGGATTCGAGGCTGGACACGCCGTAACAATCTCGTCGACCTCAAACAACGACGGCGCAGCTGCGCGACGTGATGGAAGCGGAAAAGTGGCGGTAACTGACGAGTTTGACGGACTCAGGGTCCTCGCTGCGATGGCGGTCAAGCTAAGACAAGTCGTCGTAAGTGCAAGTGTGTGGATGCAACGGTGCTGTGAAACTGTTTTTAAACCCCTTGGGGCCTCATCTGCCAGCAGAGCATCCAACTTAAAGCTTCGAACTCCCACAAGCAATCAAAAAGAAGCAGATCAAAAGGACTGCCGGCGCAGCAGAGGACAGAGGTACCCTCTCTTGCTGCTTAGTGTCAGTACTTAATTATCCGTTTTAGCTTGTTATAGAGTAAGTACTTTCTGTAATTGTGTAAGGTTGCTCGATATACTGGGGGTGCCTGCCTTTACTTTCTGAGAAAAAGGGCTTGTTCGTAGCTCTGATTTCAGCTTCAACGCAGCATGATTGCTCTAGTAATAGCGCAAAGATTATACTTTATTTTTGCAGGTCTCAGTTAAGTGCATCATGCCTCGTTCTAAGCCGCCGGCCAAACTCACCATGCTAATTGTACTGCCGTTGTTACTGCTGTTTTATGGACTTGGCAAGGTTCATTGCTCCACACCCACAGTTCACGAGAACAGCTTAGACTTTCAATCATTGGTCGATTTCAAGAACGGCATCACCTACGATCCAAATGGAGCTTTGAGCAACTGGACCAGCAACACCCACTTCTGCCGGTGGAATGGTGTCAACTGCACCTTAACCCGTCCATATCGCGTCACGCAGCTCATCCTTCCCGGCCAGAACTTAGCTGGCCAAATCTCCTCCTCCCTTGGAAACCTGACCTACCTTAATGTGCTTTTTCTAACCAATAACAGCTTTCATGGCCCCATACCTCCTCTTAACAAACTCCAAAAGCTAGAATACCTTTTACTCGAAAATAACCTTTTGCAAGGTGTTATTCCCGACGCAATTACAAACTGTTCCAACTTAGTCGCTCTAGATCTCTCTAACAACAACCTCACGGGCGTTATTCCTCCAAGAGTAGGCTTTCTTACCAGTCTAAAAGGTCTTAGATTTAGCCAAAATTATCTCACCGGATTCATCCCACCAGGCCTCGGTAACATCACCAATTTGACACAAGTTGATCTTTCATACAATCAACTGAACGGGCCAATTCCCAATGAGTTTTGGCAAATGCCAAACCTAGAGTTCTTGTTCCTGGGTAAAAATAATCTGTCGGGTGGAATCCCACGAAATCTCTCCAATTTGCCTTCTCTTCAACAATTATCCTTGTCGTACAATATGCTCAGCAACACATTACCATCTAACCTTGGCAAGGCCATGCCTAATCTCAAAGTTCTGTACTTGGCGAACAACATGTTTGAAGGACACATTCCAGCTTCCCTAGGCAATGCTTCAGGTCTAATATATTTGGATCTGTCGAATAATAAGTTCACTGGACAAATCCCAAGCATATTCGGGAACTTTGCAGGGCTGTCTTTACTAAACCTTGAGAGAAACATGCTTGAAGCAAGCGATAATGCTGGGTGGGAATTCTTTGATGCCCTGACAAACTGCAGTTCCCTGAGTGTGCTTTCATTGGCTACTAATAATCTGCAAGGAGTCTTCCCAAATTCTATTACGAAACTGTCCACCAACCTCACATTTCTATTATTGAGTAATAACCGCCTATCAGGAATAGTCCCCTCAAACATTGGGAGGCTTAATGGCTTAATTGAACTCGATCTCGGTGCCAACAATTTTACCGGTACAATTGTGGAGTGGATCTTAAATTTGACGAGTCTACAACGTTTATATCTCAATGGCAACAACTTTGCTGGTACAATTCCACCTTCCATTAGCAGCCTTACTAATTTGAACGTTTTGGATTTTTCAAATAATAAATTCACTGGTTCAATACCACCTAGCTTGGGAAACCTTCAACAAATGAACAATTTGAACCTTAGCTACAACCATTTCCAAGGAATCATACCAGTTGAATTTGGTAATCTAAAACAATTATTCTCACTAGATGTTTCATCAAACAAAATTAGCGGTGAAATTCCTGAAACTTTGGGGCAATGCCAACAGCTAGTGACAATCCAAATGAACCAAAACATTCTTACAGGAAACATCCCAACCACATTCACCAATCTACTTAGCTTGAGCGTGCTCAATCTTTCCCATAATGTTTTGTCTGGCCCCATGCCAGCTTACCTAAATAATCTAGAGCTTCTCACTATATTAGACCTCTCTTACAACAATTTCAATGGAGAAATACCAAGAAACAGTTTATTCAATAATGCTACAGTTGTTTCACTCAATGGCAATCCTGGACTTTGTGGAGGACCCATTGATTTTCATGTGCCTTCATGCCAAGGTTTTTCTAGAAGAGTAGGAGCCATAAACAATTTGTTCAAAACATTGATCCCAATATTTGGCTTCATGACACTCATAATGCTGGCATACATTATATTCCATGGGAAGAAGAAGACATCAGGGAGGCCATACTTATTGCTGTTTTCTTTTGGCAAGCAATTCCCTAAAGTTTCTTACAATGATGTAGTCCAAGCTACAGGAAACTTCAGTGAGTTAAACCTAATTGGAAGAGGAAGCCATGGTTCAGTTTACAAAGGAAAAATAACTCTTGCAAAAATGCAAGTGGCGATTAAGGTTTTTGACCTTGGGATGAGATGCGCAGACAAAAGTTTCATATCAGAATGTGAAGTGTTGAGTACAATCCGTCATCGGAACCTTCTTCCTATCCTAACGGCATGTTCAACGACAGACAACAATGGAAATGATTTTAAAGCTCTAATTTATGTGTTCATGCAGAATGGGAATCTTGACACATGGTTGCATCACAAACCTTCAAGTGTAGCCTTGAAACGTTTGGGCTTGATAGAAAGAATCAACATAGCCGTCAGCATGGCTGATGCCTTGGCATATTTACACCACGACTGTGGGAGGCCTATTATCCATTGTGATCTGAAACCAACTAATATCCTTCTTGATGATGATATGAATGCCCATTTGGGAGACTTTGGCATTGCAAGTTTAGTTCGTGATTCTAGGTCAACAGAAGGTGGACATTCTGGGCTTAATAGTTCAGTTGTTGTGACAGGAACTATAGGATATATTGCTCCAGGTGTGTATAGTATATTCATTGCCACGTCGAACCTTTGCACAAGGCAATCTTTTACTTGTTTCTTAAAAAGTTAAGGAACTAATCAGAGGATTTTATATACTTTATTTTTCAGAGTATGGTCAAAGTGTTCATGCATCAACATGTGGGGATGTCTACAGTTTTGGAATAGTACTTCTGGAGATGGTAATAGGCAAACGGCCAACTGACCCGATGTTTGAGAATGAACTCAACATTGTTAGCTTTGTGGAGAGTAACTTTCCAGATAAAATATTAGGCAAGACTGATGCTCATCTCCAAGAAGAATGCAAGTGCTCTATACAAACAGTGCGAGAAGCAGAACAAGAGATCTATCGATGTTTGCTATCAGTGGTGCAAGTTGCTCTTTCTTGCACACGTCTATCGCCAAGAGAACGAATGAACATGAGAGAAGTAGCCATTAAGTTGCATGCAATCAGGAGGGCATACATTGCAGCGATCAAGCGACAGTAAGTCATGTTTCGCTGGAGTGGTTCCCAACATGCCAATACCATGGCCCATGGAACCTAGATAGACAGACAGACAGACAGACAGATAGATAGATAGTTTAGTGTGTCTTCCGTGACAGCAGGCCTGATGACAAATTAGCCATGAGTGGCCTGTTAAAATTGACAAAAGAAATCATGCTAGCAAGATGTATGTGTCAGAGGTGAGTTTTGTACACTAGCTGAAACTAAGATTGAGTTTGTGAACATTACTAGTGAACTGCAATTGGGAAAGAATTGACGAGTATATTCGACAGAGCATTGAGGATTTGACGAAATGTCTGTCTCTCAGATCGCTTGGATCGTTAGCTCGTCACTGTAATACTAGGCGATTCTTTTCAGACAGCTAATCATCATGGAGATCAGCGTATACGGAGTAAGAATAACAGATTACAGGCGGCATTGCTAATCCATGTATCCAATTGCAAGCATGCAATCTAGTACTAGTAGATCTAAATCATCTCGTACCTCTATGCCGATCCAAACCCAAACTGCAACTACCACGAACCAATCACTTGAACAAGCAAAGACTAGATCTCGTTCGTTTAGCTGAAAAACCATAGCTGAAAGTACTGTTCACTTATTTGTCGTGAGAGAAAAACACCGTTCGTTGACTGAAAAAATATGGCTTATAAGACAAGCGAAGAGGGCCTAGTGAGATAGATCCCCTCACATACCCGTCGATGCGGCCGCCGGTCGTCCCGTCGCTGGTCCGCACACCGAGACGCTTCGCCCTCACAAGCTCTCGGACGACTCGCCTCCGCCCTGGCTGATTTTACTCCTGTACTGCACGACTGCACAGAAACCGGAACCCGTAAGGGGGTGATTGGTTGCCTGCTTCAGCCGGGATGCAGCCCCTGCGCATGCGAGAAGGCCCGCGTGTTTGGTTGGCGTATGTGACAGGCCTGGCCATCTAGGTGCAGAAATGGCGCCGGAGCTGTCCCGCGACATGCGAAATTTTCGCTCGTTTCCGCGAATGCAGGCTCGCGCGGTGCGCGGCCAGACGGTCAGGCCCGTGGGCAGCGACCAAAACTACTAACGCGCGTCCAGGGATCCAAGCATGCAAACACCGGCTTAGTTGGAGCAGGACACGTGCATGCTGCCAAGTGCCATCCAACCAAACAAGAGCTTGTGCACGAACTCAGCCAGGCTAGCGGGAGACAGCACCTGCACATGCGAGCCAGGCACTGCAGAGAAGGAAACCAATCACGCCAGCCACGCCGCGCCGTTAATTTGTCTGTGAAGCGACGGATGAACTACCACGCTGTTAATTTGTCTGTGATGCGACTTTGCTGCTCCTTGGTTTGATGTGATTAGTTAGATGGGCCGTTAGTCCATTGTTTGGGGTTATTGGGCCTGTTTGGATGAACTACCGCGCCGTTAATTTGTCTGTGATGCGACTTTGCTGCTCCTTAGGTTTGATGTGATTAGTTAGATGTGCCGTTAGTCCATTGTTTGGGGGTTATTGGGCCCGTTTGGATGAACTAGTCCTGTAGCTTGGACTAGTGAACTAAGAGCATCTCTCAGAGACTCTTCATATCTTTTCTAAATGCTAGGAATAGAGATTTTGGTAAAAAAACTATTCTCCAACAGCTTCTCTAAAAGGTCATCTAAATATAGATATCTTCTATTTCAGATTTTTCGCTAGCCAAAAATAGAAGACGAGAATGGCTCCTCTAGAGTGTACATGAGATATAGAAAAACTGTTAGAGAGTGAAAAGATATAAAAAGTGATTTTTTATACAAATGACTCTCCAAATGATGATTTAGAGAGTGAGTTTTAGAAAAGCTCTTGAAGATGCTCAAACAATTAGTCCAAAACTACTTAACTAACAATTAATCCGCCTGTTTTGAATACTTATATATAGGGACTAAAAATTAGTTAACTAGTTATTAGTTCTGTGATCCAAAAAGGGCCTATACCGCCCTAATCGAAATCATGGATTGTATATTTGCTGGCTGACGGGATGCTGCAGTTGCGATAACACAGTACAAAATCGAACAGATTTAGTAGATGCCAAATTTGGTTGGTTGTCCTTTTTTTAAGCAAGTTCGGCGAAGGCAATCCCATAGTAGAAATTATTCAAAACAAAATAAAGTGAACCGATTTAACAATATCAACGGAATGCATGGGCCTGATGGGAAAAAAATCACTAATGCTTTAGCACGGGCGTCCGTCCTGCGTCCATCCGAAAGGACACTTAGCTAGACCTATGGACGGTCCAAAATCCTCCTCCCCTCACAGTATATACACGGATTCTAAAAAAAAGAATAACACTTTCCCCACCCGCACCGACCGCTGCGGGCGTCTCCACCGCATCGCTCGCCCTTCGCTTGCTTTCTCCGCCACTGAGGCCGCTCGCCGCGGGCAGCAAACTTATCGAATCGACCGGCGTTGCTGCCCGACCGTTGCTCGCTCGTGGAGAGAGAGACTGCAGCCACCTCAACCACGGGGTTTGAGCGCTAGGTCGGCGGCCAGGAAGACCTCCGTCTTCCACGCGCCTCGGCCTAGCGTCCACCTCCCACTCACGGCCATCGCCGGGAGCACCCTAGGAGAGGGGACCGTTGCTTGTTGGGCCGAGGCCGCGCCACCATCGTCCTCGGCCGCTGATTGGCCAGAACCGTCCATTCCCCGCTCTGCTCTGCGTCGAACGGAAGAAGGGTGAAAAACACATGTTGCACGCTCACACTTCAAATGTTTTAGTTGTTTTAGATGTATGTTGAAAGCGTTTCATACGGATGTTATAAAAGTATATCGGGGTGTTGCATATGTTGCAATGGTGGTACACGTATGTTGCAAGAGTCTTTCTCCAATGTTTCATTTGTTTTTCAAACGTATGTTGCAAGCGTGTTTATTTGGATGTTACATAAGTTTTCATACATATGTTGAAAGTGTTTTATCCGGATGTTGCGTATGTTTACAATATTTTTTAAGTGTTTTTGCAAGTATTTCATACGCATGATTTAAGTATTTCATCTACTTTTTATGTTACAAGTGTTGCATCTGAATGTTTCAAAAGTAGTCGGATATTGCACTTGGGATGAGCGTGGAAAGCGGGAGGGGGCGCTAGCGGTCCCTGCGCGAGACACAGGCACGGGCGAGCAACATCCGGCCAACACCGGCCCATGCGTGGACACGCGAAATCGGATTGCAGCCGCGGGTGTCCATCCGAACGTCCGAGCGCTAGAAGTGCTAGAAAAAAAATTTTGTGGGACGATCATGAAGCAACCATTGGCACCTGCTAAACCATAAGCACCTGCTGATTTATGATACATGGTCATGCACAGGCATCTAACATAATCTAACATATGAGAATGTTTTATAAATTCATGAGTATTGGGGAAAAAATAGCTGTCACAGGTTAGGTGCATGAGCATGATCTATGGCTACGCCACTCGGACTATCCCCACTTATTGTTTTTTTTAACTCAGGTCTCCGTTTCAATAATTTTTTAGCCCATATAAACGATTAGTATGCATTTAGTTTGGAGGAAGGAGTAGGGTGGGATGGTCGTTCCTATTTTCGAGTTTTATTTTCGGTGACTCATGAGGACAGGATCCGTGAAAACGAGGTTGCCTCATCACTCTGAATCAAAGGGACCGGTGAGTCCCCATCTTGTTCGCGTGTGACAGCTGAGCGTGAGTGAGGGATAGACCTGAACAAATTGAGCTGGACCCAAGCTTGATGGGTTTTAGCCCGCTCACGAACCTTACACAGGGCCTGGGCATAGATCCCGCTGCCTAAAAAAATTCTGTTGGGGGAGGAAGGCATCCCAAGCTGGTAAAGATGGCAATAGGGACCCGCGACCCGATACCCGATGTGTATTTACTCCATTAGGGTACCAATATGGAGTAAAACTCGTACCCATGGGTACGTAAACGGAGCAAAACCTCCACCCATCGGGTACGTGGGTACGGGGACGGTGTAGCAGGCCCCATATCCGTTTACCCGTGGGTAAAAAATACCCGACCCAAAATTAAAGAAGCCCAAAATTAAAGAATTATTATGGTGCTATGTGATTGGTGGTTGCAATAGAAATTATTATGCTACTATTTTGTCTATTTTTTTTGTTCTAGGAGTGATGGTTGCTTGTGATTTGTGAATTGCTGATTTTCTATGAGGCAACAAAAGGACTTTTGGTGGGTATGGGTGACCCACCGGGTATAATTTATCCTGACGGATATGGGTCTGGGGAAATTCCCCCACCCGCAACCAGATATGGAGATACCCGCGGTGTCATATTGTTATCATGGGGATGGGTCTGGTGAAAGTCCTATATTTGGTGTTGGTAATTAGTGATAATGCCTGAGTACTAATCCTATACCTAAGTTGTATGTAGCATATGAGGATTAGTACATTCCAAGGTTGGTGCCAAGATGTACATGGTGATCATGATGGCCACACTTGGATTTGGACGCAACCCTACGTGATCAAGGCAAAGGTATATACTTAAGGGTTATGTTTTAGTAACCAAGACACCTAGTGGGTGTGGTTACATTATAGGATAGGTAGCCGTACTATAAAGAGGGGAATGACGTGGCTATTGAACTCCTAAATGCCTCTAGGTGTGCATTTTCATAATCATATGCATTTGGATAGAACTAATAACACCTCGAAAAATAATTATGAAAATGCTAACACACTCACACATGACGAGATCACTTGGTGGTGTTAGCACGTTTGCGAAGGCGGTGGAGTTTGAGCGGTAGAGAGGGTTTGGGATCCTCTCTCCCTCCCGCCGAGCTTGTGAGGCGGGATTCAGGCGTTTTCGAGGATTTGAAACGACTATTTTCCACTACGCCGTGTAGGGTCGAGATGGCGGACTAGAGGGGGGGTGAATAGTCCTTTCTAAAAATAATCGCGTCTGCAAACCGAAACAAATGCGGAATTAAAACTATCGGTCTAGCCAAGACTACACCCCTCTATCTAAGTTCACAAGCACCTCACAAAGATCCTAATTATATAACTAAGGTGCTTTCCTTAGCAAGAGCTCTCCTAAACAATTCTATAGCAAGGTCACACAAACCTATGCACTAGTACTTTAGCAAAGCCGGGGAGCTCCTATACAATTCTAGTAAGCAAAAGCACGAAGCCACCTATGCTCACTAGCAAAGCTCAATAGCAAGGCAACTAATGCCAAACTAGAGAGCGCAAATTACTTAGCTACACAAACTAAGCAATATGACTAACAAGGTTACACAAACCAAATTAGCCACGCAACGGGAGCTACTTCTATGCTACACAAGCAAGAAGGTAACTAGCTAACTACACAAGGAAACTAGTTACAAGAGCAACTACACAAGCACAAGTATATGAATGTAAATACAAGCTTGTGAATCGAAAGCAAACCACCGAGAAGATGTACACAATGTTGACACGGCAGTTTTTCACCGAGGTTCACTTGGTTGCCACCAAGCTAGTCCCCGTTGTGGCGATACACCCACTTGATGGATCACGAGCTAATTGACTATCAAGAGTCAAACCCTCAGCGGGTGCCGCACATCCACTCTCAAGATGGGGATCCTCCAAGCCACGAGCTTTACTAGAGTTGCTCTTCGCGATCCCCGCGGGGTGAGCACAATCCCCCTCACAAATTCTCCTCCGGAGCCAAGCACAATCTTCACGCGTGCTTCAACGGAGTCGCAAGCCACCAAGCCGTCTAGGAGGTGGCAACCTCCAAGAGTAACAAGCACCACCGGCTTGCAACACGATCACCTAGTGCCACTCGATGCAATCCTCTCGATGCAACGCACTAGAATCGCTCTCTCACTCGATCCGATGAACACTATCAAGCATGAGTGAGTTAGAGGGCTTCCAAGCACTACCACATAAGCCACCAAGGCCAAAGTGTGCTCAGCTTACGGCCACGGCTGGCCAAGGCATCTATTTATAACCCCACGGTCAAATAGAGCCGTTACCCCTTCACTAGGCAGATTTCGGGACGACCGGACGCGCCGGTCATAACTGACCGGACGCGCTCAGCCGCGTCTGATTCTCCAACGGTCACTGACCCCAACGGTCAAAACAACGACCGGACGCGCCCTAGGCAATGACCGGACGCGCCCGTCAAACGACCGGACGCGCCGCTTCGAACGACCGGACGCGCCGATCGCACTGACTCGTGCGCCCACGAAGCAACGACCGGACGCGACAGTGCCCGCGTCCGGTTAGAGTCCAGTAAGCTCCTTCAATGATCGGACGCGTCCGATCAAGTGTGACCGGACGCGCCTCGCGTCCTGATCGTACTTAGTTTCCTCTGGACACCTGACCGGACGCGCCGGTCCCGCGAGTGACCGGACGCGCCGGTTGCAAACCCTAGCACCCGCGCCTACGCTGTACTGACCGGACGCGTCCGGTCATACCATGACCGCGTCCGGTGCAGCGTCCGGTCACCTCTGTGACCTCCGTTCGCCTCCGTTTCTTTTCCGACTTCCGGCGTAGTGGAAAATAGGCATTTCAACTTCTCAAAAACGCCTGAATCCCGCGCTCGCAAAGCTCGGCGGGAGGGAGAGAGGAACCCAAATCCTCTCTACCGCTTAAACTTCATCGCCTTCGTAAATATGCCAACACCAACAAGTGACCACCACCTTGTGCACGTGTGTTAGCATTTTCATAATCATTTTCTTCGAAGGAATTAGGCACTCAACTTGCCTCGCCACTCGATCCTAACACGTATGCATAGTTAGATCGCTCAAGTGGCACTAGATGACCGATATGCAAACAGGTTTGCCCCTCTTGATAGTACGGCCATCTATCCTAAACCCGGTCATAAACTTCTCTACACACCTATGACCGGTGAAATGGAAATGCCCTAGGTTATACCTTTGCCTTGCGCATTCCACTCCATCTCCTCCGACGTTGATGCAACACATGCACCAACCAATCACCAAATGATATGATCCACTTCATATCATCACATGACCATATTGGTTCATCGATCTTGACCTCACTTGCTCTTCACCGTTGCGTCGGTCCATCGGCGCCAAGTCTTGCTCAAGCTTCACCGCCTCGCGGTCCATCGCTCCAAAGCCTCCGACTTGCCCTTCACACTTACAACCGGTCTATCAAGCCAAGCCTCATCTTGATCTTCGCCACCTTGGTCACATGACTCCATGTCATGTCTTATATGCAATGAGCTCCTTCATGACACAATCATCTGTGGACTAATTCTCTGTGTATCTCACATAAACACAATTAGTCCACCTAAGGTTGTCACTCAATTACCAAAACCAAACAAGGACCTTTCAATCTCCCCCTTTTTGGTAATTGATGACAACTCTACAAAGATATGGAAATTAAATTCTTTTGGACTTTATGCCACTTATCCAACATTTAAGCTCTAAGTTAGAATTTGGATAAGCATCATAAAATCCAACTTGGTAGTGATAACTCTCCCTACATATGTGCTCAAATGGTTTGGTTTCAAGCTTGCACATATGCATAAATATGAAATTTGTGGGAGGGTTAGCACTACTAAGTGATGCTAAGGTGTATAGAATAAACCTTTGTTGTTCGATACCATTTGATAGCTCGATATCATTTGAAAATCACAAGTTTGCCATCATCCTTAGCATCATGAGTAGCTAGACATCAAAAATACTAGAAACCCCGTGAGATCAACATTATAAGCAAGGTTCTAGTTTTTCATGATAAACACAAGTCTAGCTAACATCCTATGCATGATAGTTATCATATCATCATTCAAGTTCTATAACTAGCATACAACACACAAGCATGCATATTAAATATAAAACTTATGCAATGCAAGCAAGCACATGAATATGAACATATCAAATGCAACCAAACAATGTTCATGAGCTTGCTCCCCCTACTTGTGTGCTTTTTTTGTCCAAGAATTTTGATCCTTCTCATTTCTTCAATGTTGCTCCCTCTTTATCCATCTCCATGTCCAAACTCATTCCCAAACCTCTCTCTCTTGGTGTATTGACATATCTTTGTTCCAACTTCTCCCCCTTTGTCATCAATTTCCATAAAGGGTGTACTGCTCATTGATGCAAAGGCTTGCATTGGGGTAGATGGTTGAGACTTGAATATTGCGTTGTTGATGGACATCACTGCACATGTTGGAATGATATTACTTGTATGTTGCTCTTAAGATACCACTTAGGATCTTTGACCTTGATACCATTAGGTGGGACTCCTCCCCCTATGTCATAGCATGGGTCATTCACTTGATAATCTTGAGCTCTTGTGTGTGAGGGAACTTTCTTCATTTGATGATCACTAAAAGTTGAGGATCACTTGTGGAACCACCGTCTTGTATAAATGATATCATGTGTAGAAATACCATGAATAAGTGTGTGATACCAATTTGAAGAATCCTCTATCATGGAACCACTTGTAGGATTTGTGAATATGATCTTTTCTTGAACATTTGCTATCTTTATGAGTACCACTTGTAGGATATCACTTGTAGATCATGATCTAGACACCACTTGTAAATACCAATTGAAGAAATATTTTGAGTCTAGATACCATTTGAAACACCTTAGATATCCATTTGCATTGTTGTCTTGTGCTTGTACCCATATCATTGTCATGAGCTTCTAGTATGACTTGAACTAAGTTAATTTGCCTAAGATTCTAAGTCCAGTTTGATCCAATGACAAGCTTCTTCACTTCTCATACGAAGGGTTATCTTGCCAATGTTGTACTTGTCACTTGTTAGCAATCCAAATTAGATCAAGTACTTGGGTTCACTAGCTCATGAACAAATTCATACACATACCACTAGATCATTTAAACAATTCAAGCAATAGTGGTAGGCTATGAATTTAAATATTTCATTTGTTATGCATGATCCTAGTAAGCATGTACTATATGCACTAACCGCATACTAGTAAGAGATGAAATGATCATGCACAATACAATAATACCTTTGCCATCTTGGAGTAGAGGATAGTCGCATAGATTCCAATTCATTACTCTAATAGCAATGTGAAGTCCAATTGAATAGCTTGGTGAAGACCAATTATCAATAGTGAAATCCATTCTTCACCCATATGAAATGAGAACCACTAATAATCAAGTGCATTATCTCTTGTTGTGGTTGGCTTGCTTTTTCTCTTTGATCAATGCTTGCATCAGAGAAGTACTTATTATACTAATTTTATAACCATGACTAGCTCTCTTTTGGGTGTTGCTTGCTTTTCTTGATCAACCCTATTGATTGCTTCAATTAAGCATCTCAAATGTCCCTTGAATTCATCACTTCCATGTTAGCCTTCCAAGCCGGTGCTCGGTTTACCCACCCATGGGCGGCAAGCCCCCTCAGCAGGGAGAAGTGACCTCTCTCCAAAGAACCATCCTTGACACTTACTTGAATTGCCTTTGATTGATTGATCTATGGACTTAACTTGATGAGTAACCTTGAATTATTCTTTAAGTCCTTTTCTTTCTACTAAATGATCTCCAATCATTACTAGAACTTGAACCTCATCTTCATCTTGAGTTTGATCTTCATTTTTAAATTTGAGTACCAAATTTGTACACTAGGTACATTCCACAATCAATGTCCTTGTACTCATTTCTTGTCATGCTTATAGATCAATTCAAAACCAAACTTAGGTGCCTCAAACACTTATAAATATGTTTCCAACTTGAGGACCTTTCACTTAAAGTGACTCTAGATCAATCCAATAATTGTCACTTTTCTGGCAGATTCTGTACCCTTGAAAGAATAATTTATATCTCCCAATGTACAGATCCAAATGCCATGAAATTTGGTGGAGATGTGATTCACTAAGTCATCTAGCAGCTTGGTTAGCTCATGATCATCCAATAGCAAGCTTTTAACTTGAATATTTGCAAGCCATGAAATATATCCAATAAATCACCACAATCTTGAATGTTGCACTTGTATGTTGTAGTATTTGGACTCCACTTATTTTAACTTGGCATTGGGATAGAATATGCACTAAGCTTTAAAACTTGATTCAACATATGATGACCAATATGAATCCAAATGAATCAAGCCTCCAATGCCGATGGTACCTAGGGGACATGAATGTGCCATGTGTCCCCTTTCCCGGCATGAATAGCATCTTCTCTTTGATTGAGCCTTTTCTTCATTGCTCATGTGATGCTTTTCATTGCCTTGCCTCTCATGAGTTACTTGAGCCTTCCTCTCAAGCTTGGTAGGACACCCCGAGGCGAAGTGTCCTATATCTTCACACATGAAGCACTTGATGTGAGCCAAATTTCTTTTCTCAATTTGATTCTTGCTCATCATCTTGGCATCTTGGATTTTCATTGGATGCCTTCCTCTTCCACCCCTTCTTGTTTTCTTCTTCTTCTTCAAGTCACCATCATCATCCTTGTGGTTGATCTTGACTTGAGATTGGGGTGTGGTTTCTTGCTCAACTTGTGGCTTTGGTTGAGGCTCCTTTTGTTGCTTCACTAGTTTCTTGGTTGGGCACATTGAGGTGAGATGACCCCAAGTGCGACACTTGAAGCACTTGATATGCTTGAGCCTCTCTTCTTCTTTCTTCAACTTGAGCTTTTCTTCATTAGGGCAACCATTTGCAAGATGTCCCATTTCATGGCATTTAAAGCACATAAAATGAGAGAGCTTCTCTTGTTCTTGTTTCTTCATCTCTCTTTCATATCTTCTCTTCCCCCATCTTTTGCCTTTGATATTGCTCTTGTTGAAGCCAATGCCGCTCATGTCACCGTAGCTTCTTTGAGTTTTCAACATATGCTCAAAGGTGACTTTTGAGTTGTAGCACCTCTCTAACTTGTTGTTCAATTTCTTTACTTCACTTTTGAGCTTATTGTTCTCCTTCAAAAGGTTAGTCTCACAAGACATAGAAGTAGAACAAGCATTTAAATGTGAAGAACATGGCATATCTAATAAATCATCACAAGAGGTGGATACATGCTTTCTCCCTACATCACATGGGTTAGTCACATTTTGCAATTGATCATTTGATCCATGTGATGAGCTCTCATTATTTTTAATTTTCTTTAAAAACATCTTAATGAGAGAAGCATGTTTTTCTAACAATTGCTCATGAGATGCAAGTACTTTCTCATGAGTCAACATTAGCTTCTCATGTGAAGATTTAAGATCATCAAGTAAGCTCTTATGTTCTTCATATGAGTTCTTTAGAAAAGAGTTTTCATTTTCTAATTTCATTGTTTTAGCTTTCTCATTTTCTAAAGACGTGTTCATGCTAGCAAGTCTACTAACAAGCTCATCATATGAATCAACATGATCAATCACATTATCATTTGATACCTTTGTGTCACCTAGTGACATGAAGCAATGTGATGTAGTGGATGGGCTTGTAGTAGCATCATCAAGGCCCGAGCATGAACCAACGTTGTCACCATCAAGTGTGCTTGGGGTAGAAACATCAGTTGCAACACTTGATGCATCATCACCATTCTTGTCAAGTGAACTTGTGGTAGATTGATTATCATCATCACTTGACCATGAGGTGGAGCAATCCTCCACAACCATCGTGTTGTGGTCATGCTCAACATCATCATGTGCAACCTCCTTGGGCTTGACATCATCGTCATCATCGGTGATAGCTCCATACTTTTCATTGAGATAGGCCCATATCTCATGAGCGGATTTGAGGTCCATGATCTTACCAAAGATGCTATCATCTAAAGATCTATACATGATGTTAGTAGCTTGGATGTCAAGATCTAGGCATTTCTCTTGTGCTTGAGTTAGATTATCTTCATCCAACACATGAGAAAAGCCTACATCTACCATCCACCACATTTGAGGGCAAATAAACTTAAAATTGCATATCATCCAATTTTTCCACCGTGCAAAGTGTGTGCCATCAAACATGTGAGGACAATCAACATCTAGTCCATATTCCGCCATCCTCTCGGGTCGGTGAAGACCACAAATAAGAGACCGGGCTCCGATACCAATTGTAGGGTCGAGATGGCGGACTAGAGGGGGGGGGTGAATAGTCCTTTCTAAAAATAATCGCGTCTGCAAACCGAAACAAATGCGGAATTAAAACTATCGGTCTAGCCAAGACTACACCCCTCTATCTAAGTTCACAAGCACCTCACAAAGATCCTAATTATATAACTAAGGTGCTTTCCTTAGCAAGAGCTCTCCTAAACAATTCTATAGCAAGGTCACACAAACCTATGCACTAGTACTTTAGCAAAGCCGGGGAGCTCCTACACAATTCTAGTAAGCAAAAGCACGAAGCCACCTATGCTCACTAGCAAAGCTCAATAGCAAGGCAACTAATGCCAAACTAGAGAGCGCAAATTACTTAGCTACACAAACTAAGCAATATGACTAACAAGGTTACACAAACCAAATTAGCCACGCAACGGGAGCTACTTCTATGCTACACAAGCAAGAAGGTAACTAGCTAACTACACAAGGAAACTAGTTACAAGAGCAACTACACAAGCACAAGTATATGAATATAAATACAAGCTTGTGAATCGAAAGCAAACCACCGAGAAGATGTACACAATGTTGACACGGCAGTTTTTCACCGAGGTTCACTTGGTTGCCACCAAGCTAGTCCCCGTTGTGGCGATACACCCACTTGATGGATCACGAGCTAATTGACTATCAAGAGTCAAACCCTCAGCGGGTGCCGCACATCCACTCTCAAGATGGGGATCCTCCAAGCCACGAGCTTTACTAGAGTTGCTCTTCGCGATCCCCGCGGGGTGAGCACAATCCCCCTCACAAATTCTCCTCCGGAGCCACGCACAATCTTCACGCGTGCTTCAACGGAGTCGCAAGCCACCAAGCCGTCTAGGAGGTGGCAACCTCCAAGAGTAACAAGCACCACCGGCTTGCAACACGATCACCTAGTGCCACTCGATGCAATCCTCTCGATGCAACGCACTAGAATCGCTCTCTCACTCGATCCGATGAACACTATCAAGCATGAGTGAGTTAGAGGGCTTCCAAGCACTACCACATAAGCCACCAAGGCCAAAGTGTGCTCAGCTTACGGCCACGGCTGGCCAAGGCATCTATTTATAACCCCACGGTCAAATAGAGCCGTTACCCCTTCACTAGGCAGATTTCGGGACGACCGGACGCGCCGGTCATAACTGACCGGACGCGCTCAGCCGCGTCTGATTCTCCAACGGTCACTGACCCCAACGGTCAAAACAACGACCGGACGCGCCCTAGGCAATGACCGGACGCGCCCGTCAAACGACCGGACGCGCCGCTTCGAACGACCGGACGCGCCGATCGCACTGACTCGTGCGCCCACGAAGCAACGACCGGACGCGACAGTGCCCGCTTCCGGTTAGAGTCCAGTAAGCTCCTTCAATGATCGGACGCGTCCGATCAAGTGTGACCGGACGCGCCTCGCGTCCTGATCGTACTTAGTTTCCTCTGGACACCTGACCGGACGCGCCGGTCCCGCGAGTGACCGGACGCGCCGGTTGCAAACCCTAGCACCCGCGCCTACGCTGTACTGACCGGACGCGTCCGGTCATACCATGACCGCGTCCGGTGCAGCGTCCGGTCACCTCTGTGACCTCCGTTCGCCTCCGTTTCTTTTCCGACTTCCGGCGTAGTGGAAAATAGGCATTTCAACTTCTCAAAAACGCCTGAATCCCGCGCTCGCAAAGCTCGGCGGGAGGGAGAGAGGAACCCAAATCCTCTCTACCGCTTAAACTTCATCGCCTTCGTAAATATGCCAACACCAACAAGTGACCACCACCTTGTGCACGTGTGTTAGCATTTTCATAATCATTTTCTTCGAAGGAATTAGGCACTCAACTTGCCTCGCCACTCGATCCTAACACGTATGCATAGTTAGATCGCTCAAGTGGCACTAGATGACCGATATGCAAACAGGTTTGCCCCTCTTGATAGTACGGCCATCTATCCTAAACCCGGTCATAAACTTCTCTACACACCTATGACCGGTGAAATGGAAATGCCCTAGGTTATACCTTTGCCTTGCGCATTCCACTCCATCTCCTCCGACGTTGATGCAACACATGCACCAACCAATCACCAAATGATATGATCCACTTCATATCATCACATGACCATATTGGTTCATCGATCTTGACCTCACTTGCTCTTCACCGTTGCGTCGGTCCATCGGCGCCAAGTCTTGCTCAAGCTTCACCGCCTCGCGGTCCATCGCTCCAAAGCCTCCGACTTGCCCTTCACACTTACAACCGGTCCATCAAGCCAAGCCTCATCTTGATCTTCGCCACCTTGGTCACATGACTCCATGTCATGTCTCATATGCAATGAGCTCCTTCATGACACAATCATCTGTGGACTAATTCTCTGTGTATCTCACATAAACACAATTAGTCCACCTAAGGTTGTCACTCAATTACCAAAACCAAACAAGGACCTTTCACGCCGGAAGTTCGAAAAAGAAACAGAGGCGAACGGAGGTCACAGAGGTGACCGGACGCTGAACCGGACACGGTCTTTGCATGACCGGACGCGTCCGGTCAGTGTTCAGTGTCTGCGCGATTTTTAGTTTGATGATTGGACGCGAGACGCGTCCGGTCACAGTCGATCGGACGCGTCCGGTCGTTCAGGGAGCTTACTGGACTCTAACCGGACGCTGGCACTGTCGCATCCGGTCATTTTTCTAGCGCGTCCGATCACTGTTTTGTCGTGCGCTGCTCAGACTTGACCAGCGCGTCCGGTCTGCGCGTCAAGCGCGTCCGGTCGTTGCTTCGCAGTTAGCCGTTGTGCGACCAGCGCGTCCGGTCGTTTGGACCAGCGCGTTCGGTTGTTTGGACCAGCGCGTCCGGTCAGTTGGACCAGCGCGTCCGGTCAGTGCTTCGTGACTTAGCCGTTGTGCGACCGGCGCGTCCGGTCAGTTGGACCAGCGCGTCCGGTCAGCATGATTTCGGCTGTTTAAGTTTCTAACGGCTCTATTCGAAGGGGTACGTCTATATATACTCGTTGGCCGGCTCAAGGCTCAATCTCTCGAATATTTGATATACTTGTGAGCACTTTGAGCTAAGCAACTCTCCTCCCACTCATCTCTCTTGCTTCCTTGCATATTCGAAGTGAGATTGAGTGATCCAAGTGCATTTGCATTATGAGATTGCATCTAGTTGGCACTTGATGGTTGATTTGTTGCGGGATTCTTATTTCTCTTGGTGGTTGCCGCCACCTAGACGGCTTGGAGCAGCTTGGAGGCGTTGGCAAGAGTTGGTGATTGTTCTTGGCCACCTCCGGTGATTATGAGGGGTTTGTGCCTACCTCGGTGAAGCGCCAAAGGCAACATTAGTATATTGCTCGTGTCATTGCAACCTTTTGCCATTTGGTAGGTTCTTGTGACGCATTTTGAGAGGCTCGATGTGAGACCGATTAGCCACCGAACCACGTGGTGAAGAGGGACACAACGGGGACTAGCGTGCCGGCAAGCACGTGAACCTCGGGATAAATCTTTGTGTCATCACTTTCATATTGTGATTGATTGATCCCGGTGTTCGGTTATCTTGGTATTCATTGTTGATTATATTGGTTGGCTCAATACTTCGCCCCTCGGTGAAACTCTCCTAACTCAACTCCGCATTACTTTCTTAGTTATATTTGCTAGCTAGTTAGCTTTGCTAGAGTAACTTGTTTGTGTAGCTTGCTAGTTGTAGTTGTAGTTATCTTCTCGGTTTGACTTGTGCGGTTGAGTTCAATTACTAGAATTGTGAATTGGTTAGGTGGCTTACAAACACCCCTTAGGCTAAGCAAAACTCGCATCTCGCTATTTGTTATATTGATAAACTTGTTTAGATTGTCTTTGTAGAAAATTTTATAAGGCTATTCACCCCCCTCTAGCCATCAAGACCTTTCATCTGGGGAGTCCATACCCGATGGGGATTTACCCATTGCCATCTTGACAAGCTGGGCCTCCCGTTTGACGCTTGGCCTAGCGTGGCCCTGCCTAAACGCCTCGCTGCGGCCCTTAACCGTCGCAGCGAGGGTTCCCTCCCCCTCGTTCTCTTATTTCAGGTACTGACAGCGGGACTCAGTCCAAGGGCTATAAGTCGCGAGGATGGCGCAGGAACGACGGGCGAACTGGGAAGCCTCCAACTGGTGTAGTGAAGGTTCGCCGGAGACTGTGGGCGCAGCTTGACAAAGAGCCAGCAGTGGTCCTCATTCGCCCAGTTAGGGTTAAGGGTGGTTGGCCGGGGGTACGAAAGATTACCTCACTACCCCTTGCCACTGAACTAGCGTCGTTGGCCATTTGCCAACCCTTTTGTGTAATTTCTACACAGTCCTGGGTATGCCCACAAATACCTGGGAACTCCCTCATTCAAACGGGGCTGTTTTGGCAATTTAATGGACATTTATTTCGCATTTATTTCTTGCACTCCCTCCGTGATACCCTCGCAAGTCGCGCTCTATATTCGTTTCACTCTCTGTGGGAAACCCTCGGTCTCCCCCACCTAGACTCTAGCGTTGGAGGGAGACTATGAGTGACCCCATAATTTCTATGCGAACCCAGCCCAAAAATGCTATTTTTTGCTATTTTATACTATAAAATGCATGGGTGACACTCCTCTCGCCCCCGCACAGGCGACTCGGGCGGCACCCATCGTAGCCCCGCTGCCAGCCCTCTTTCCCCTACCTCCCGCCCTCGCCGCTGCTGGAGGGGGCTGCCTGGAAGCTCGCGCGGACCCCTAGGATGGCAGCGGCGAGGCCTTCGCCTAGGCTTGCGAGATCCACCGTGCGGGACGGAGCTCGATGGCCATGGCGGCATGCCGCGGTAACTGCTCGTCTGCACGGCGGCCGAGGAGTTGGCGTGGTAGCAGCCACACGTGGAGGCGCGGCGGAGGTGGAGAGGGCTGCGCGGGGTGTGCCCTCCTGGTAGGGGCTCGCTGTCGTGGTCCTTGCCGGCGACAGCAGTGGGCGCGACGGTGGTGGCGGCTTCAAGCAGTGGATCCGGTGCCTTGCCAGCCGGATCCGCCCTTCCCGGGGCTAGATCTGACGCTTCCGCGGGGGCAGCGGTGTGCAGCACCAGTCTTCGACTAGCACCGGTGTCATCTTGGGCAGGCAGTTAGCTCGGTTGCGTCAATGCAGATTGGTGGTACGGCCAGGTGGTGCCAGACATCGTGGTGACGTGGGGCGACAATGCTGGTTGTCCGACGTCGGCGTCGAGGTGGCGTGGACGGCGGCGGCCTTGCTCGTATCGCTTCTGTCGCGTTATGGCGGTGAGGCGGATGTCGGTCGAGCAGGCCACACCAGACTCTTCATAGTTCGGCGACAACAACGACGACTGCGTGTCATGGCGGAGTGGGCGGCGTGGGGTTGGCGGAGGTGGCTGGAGGTCTTGCGTGGCGTGGTTGAGGCGAGGTCGGCTCGACAGGGGTTGGGATGTTGGCGGGCTGGGCGACTGGGGCGTCTTCTGATTCTGGCCCTCTTCTCCCCGCCACCTTTCTTCCCTCCTTCGGGTTGGCTTCAGTGGCGGAGCTGGCTGGGGGCGGACTGTCCGGTAGGCTTCTCCCGGCACTTCTCTTGGACGGCATCTCTTTAGGTGGTGACCGGGCGAGGTTGTTGCTGATCCATTGCCGCACCCTGCCTCCTGGGTAGGGTTTGGCCTCCGACGGCGACGGTGTTGGAGGTTGCTTGAGATTGGGGCGAAAGCTTGGACGACGACGTCTGCGGACGCCGTTTCCTCCTTGGAGGCGTCCTTTCCTACCTCTCCTCCTACCGTATTGGATGTTGCAGGTGAAAACCTTCCCGTGGCGGACTACCTTGTCGGCGCTTGTAGCGTCGTTTCCTCCTTGGGGGCATGGTTAGGCTTTCCAGTTCCGTCTGGCCTTGGGGAACGGAAATATCCCGAACTGAACCACATCGTTTTCTATATTTTATCCGATCGAATTCGTATTTTTGTGTCCAACTTTACCATTTTCGCTTTCGTTTTCGTATTTGAAATGTAAAAGTAGAAAACGGTTTAGACATTTTTCGACCGTTTTCTACTTTTCTACTTTTAATTTGGAATATCCCGAATTCAAAATTCAGTTTAAACCGAATTTTGTTGTCAATCATTACTGTCCAGGCAACTAGGCAAAGGCAAGTGTGGAGCACTGATGCCCATTGGCCGCATTATATAGGCAGCTCACTCCCGTTGCGCCTCCCTCAGTCGTCAAGATAGGACTAATCAGCTCGCACGGTGCTATATGCTTGCATGGCTGCATCTGACTTCACGCGGCGCTGTTGTTGTATTACATGTGACTGGGCCGACCAAAAGAGAGAGCTGGATGGACTAGGCGTTGTTGCTATCCTTTCTAGTCTAGTACCGATGACATCTCAAATTTTTCTCTTTTTCCTTTTTTTCTTTTCTTTTTTTTCTCTTGTCAAAGAAACTAAATTGATAAGTCTGCTCTCTTGCACTCGAAATTTGCCACGATGGCACTTGTTAATTGTTATGCATTGTCGATCGGTATTCCGTATTGAATTTTCGTATATGTTCGACATAATTTCGCTCGAATGGGTTCATTTTCGAAATTCTCGATATTCCGTAAGTTCGCATTCGTTTTCGTGTCCGGCTTTACCGTTTTCGCTTTCGTTTTTGTATTCAAATGTAAAAGTAGAAAATGGTTGATGAGTTTTCCGACCGTTTCCGACCGTTTTCATCCTTAGTGGTGCCCCAAGATGTGATGTTCCGGAGGGTCGTCGTGATTTCTCCTTAGTTGTTAGTTGAGTTGGTTTTAAGTTGGGTCGTTTCGACCAAGTTGGAGGCGTGAGTTGATAGTTGAGTTGTTAGTTGTACCAAAGTTGTATTGGACGAGTGGAACACTGTCCGCAGTTACATGGTTTTTGGGCCCAGTTTCCATTTAAAAAACTGAACGGGCATTTGTTTTTTTTCCTTTCTTCGTCTAATAAAAATCGCGGCAAAGCTTTTAGAGTCCTTTCTAAAAAAATGCGTGGGCGACCCGCCCTGGCCTGGACCCGGCCTGAGCCCGGCCTGAAAAATTAGGCCTAACTTGGCCAGTGGGACGTCATGGGTGGGACTTTTTCGGCCTGGCCCAAACCTGACCCAACCCGTAAAATGCACAGGTCTAGTGAGGGAGCAGAGCAGCGCACGGAAGGTGAACTAGCAGGGGCGCATGCGAAGCGAGCTACAATGGCGACGTTGGCGGATGCATCTATGAAGAGCAGAGTTGGTGGCTACACGGCACACACATGGCAAGCTGCAACGGTGGCACTTCCAGGCTCAACTGTGGAGGGGCAAGCGTGGCGGGTGGGCTAACGACGGAGCAACACGTGTGGGGGTGAACTGCGGGTGCTGTCGAGCTTGGCCATGGAGGGGATAGCCGGCGAGGGAGCGGCACTCACGGAAAAGAGGATGACGAATGGATCCCGCTTTCAAATGACTCATACCATATTTTGTTCTCAAATCAAACACAGAATAAGGATGGTCCTAAACTTAAAACCAAACACACAGCAGTCTGTTCCAAAACGCGCCATATGTTAAGCTACGTTAATGTGAGTGCTAACTATTATTCAATAATTCCCAACGCCAACCACCTCAATGATGGTGATTGTGCTCGTTTGAACTGGAAATTTCAAATTTTGGGAAAACTAACCCTGAAGATTATATATTTGTCTCCTTGGAGGAATATCTCGTATTTATCTCTCATGCTCAAGTTAGTTTCTTTTTGTTCTTTTAAATGTATAGTTGAAACTATTTTACCATTCAGAAATAAATCTAATTGTTTCACTAGATATTTTTTTCCCAATTCCAACGGTACTCACAGTTTTGCAAGAATCGTGCCAAGCACGGCAGTGTACAGATAGACTTGTAAGTTGACTTGACCCGCTACCCTGTCAGCTATCAAAATAAGGCAGTGTTTAGATCCCTCAAACTTCCAAAAATTTTACAAGATTTTCTGTCACATCGAATCTTTAGGCGCATGCATGGAGTATTAAATGTAGGTAAAAAAAATAACTAATTGCACAGTTTGTCTGTAAATGTCGAGACGAATCTTTTGAGCCTAGTTTGTCCATGATTGGATAAATTTTACCAAATAACAACGAAAAGTGCTACAGGAACTTTACACCAACTTTTACACCATCTATACACTGCCTAAGGATGAATCATGCCGACACGAAATATTATCTGGAAGCCCAATCATAAAAAAAAACAAATTTGATTTCAACAGGAAAATCCGGCACCGTAGATCATTCCACGAGCTAATTTTCGCCAGCATCGAAACCGCACCAGACAGGTCGTACATCAGCCTGGAATATCTCTCGCCGTTTCCTGCTGAAAAGTACTCTGGGATTCGAGACTGGACACGCCGGAACAAATCCTGTCCATCTCAAACAACGACGGCGCTGCTGCGCGATGTGATGGAAAGCTGAAAAGTAGCGGTAACTGACGAGTTTGACGGACGAGCATCTCCGAGAGGTAGACATAGTATGTTTGGTATCCTAAATTTTTTTCTGTAAAATGAGAAAAATACTTCTTCAATAGTTTGGTATCTAGGTTTGACATCTTTGATAAGTTGGCAAATCTCGGTCGATTGCGCACATATATATGCGCGGGGCACCGGCCGCGCATCGTAGTTTTCTCGTGGTTAGCGGGGCTCTTCGTTCGTTTAACGGGGCTCTTCGTTTGCTTAGCGAGTCTTTTCGTTTTGTTAGCGAGTTTTTGGGTTTTTGAAAACAAAATTTACTAAATTGTTGAAAATAAGATTTTTTTCCCTCCCCATATTATTTTGAGAGTTAGCAAACAACGAGATTTGAGAAATAAAATTTGCCAAACTGTTGGAGATGCTGTCCTCGCTGAGATGGCGGTCAAGCTAAGATATGGCGTCGTGTGTGGATGTAGTGGTGCTGTAAATTGTTTTTAAACCCCCTGGGGTCTCATCTGCCAGCTGAGCATCCAACTTAAAGTTTCAAACTCCCACTAGCAAGCAAACCGAAGCAGATCAAAAGGACGGCCGGCGGAGCAGAGGTACCCTAAGTCCCTAACTCTCTCACTACCACTTAGTGTTAGTACTTACTTTTTCGCAAAAAAAAAAGTGTTAGTACTTAATTATCCGTTTTTGTTTGTTACTCGCTGTAATTGTGTCTGGTTTCTCGATATAAGGGGCACTTGCCTTCCCTTTCTTGAAAACGGGGATCGTTCGTAGCTCTGATTACAGCATGATGAACACAGCGTTGTTTCTTTAGTAATAGCGCCAAGTTTATGCTTTATTAATCATTGCAGGTGTCAATTAAGTGCATCATGCGTCATTCCAAACCGCCGGCGAAACTCGCCATGGTTGTGGTGTTGCCTCTGTTACTGCTGTGTTATGGAGTCGGCAACGTCCATTGCTCGACAGTTCATGAGAACAGCGAAGATTTTCACTCATTGCTCGAGTTCAAGAACGGCAACATCGATCGCAATGGAGCCTTGAGCAATTGGAACCCCAATACCCACTTCTGTCGGTGGTATGGTGTGAACTGCAGCTCCAAGCAACCATATCGCGTCGTGTATCTCAACCTCACAGGCCAAAACTTAGGTGGTCAGATCTCTTCCTCTCTTGGAAATCTAACCTTCCTCGATACGCTTGTTCTATCCAATAATAGCTTCGACGGCCCCATTCTTACGCACTCACAAACTGTTCCAACTTAACCTATTTGGATCTCTCTGGAAACCACCTCACTGGTGTTAGGTTGTCCGCACCGCGCGACGGGAAAGGCGACGGAACGCCATAGGTAGTGTTTGAGCGCCCGCACCGGGAGACGGTAAACACGACGCTACAGTAACGTATGCTACAGTAACACGCCACAGCAAGAGCTCGCCTGTGCGCACCTGTAAATGGGAAGGAGGAGAGAGAAAGAGAGAGAGGAGAGATGATATGAGATGGTTGTTGATATAGAGTATGATATAGAGTAAATATGGGTGCGGGAGGAGTTGGTATAGAGGTGAGAATCCTGGATGACTAGGACAGAATATTCCTTTAGAAATGTGTTTATAGAGTGGTGGGGTGCAGATAGCCTTATTCCTCCTAGAATAGATTTTCTTACCAATCTAGCAACTATCTACCTTTGACAGTAATTATCTCACTGGGGGCATCCCACCATCTCTCGGAAACATCGCAAAGCTACGAATAGTTAGTTTTTCAAAAAATTAACTCAATGGAAGAATTCCTTACGAGGTTATGCAAATGCCAAACGTAACAGAGTTGTACCTAAACAAAAATAACCTATCAGGTGAAATTCCTGAGGTTTGGCAAATGCCAAACGTAGAGTGGTTAGACCTAAGCACAAATAACTTATCAGGTAGACTACCACAAGATCTATCAATGTATCTTCCCTTCAGGGATTATCCTTGACAACCAATATGCTAGGCAGCACATTACCATCTAATATTGGCGATGATCTACCTAATCTCCAGGAAATATATTTGGGGGGACAACAATTTCGAGGGTCCCATTCCAGCTTCCCTAGGAAAACCTTCAGCTCTATGGGCGATAGACCTATCAGAAAATTATTTCAATGGGCAAATCCTAAACTCTTTGGGAAACCTTTCAGTGCTTTCTTATCTTAACCTCGGAGGAAATAACCTTCAAGCAACAGAAAATGAAGGATGGGAATTCCTCCATGCCCTGAGAAACTGTAGTTCTCTATCAGTTTTAGTATTATATATCTAATAATAAGCTAAAGGGGGCCATACCGAATTCGATTGCAAACCTATCCAACAGTCTTACACGTTTACTAATGGCTGGAAACAACCTAACAGGAATAGTCCCCCCAGGTATTGGAAAATTTAGTGCCTTAATTGAACTACCGCTAGATCACAACAATCTTACTGGTACAATTGAAGCATGGGTCGCTAAGTTGACAAATCTACAACAATTAAATCTCCAGTCGAACAGATTCAACGGGACAATTCCACTTTCCATTGGCTATCTTACACAGATGACAAATTTCTCTCTTGCTGAGAATCAATTCACTGGGTCTGTACCACATAGTTTGGGAAACCTTGAATCATTGTTGGCATTGGACCTTAGCTATAACAATTTCCAAGGCCACATACCAGGTTGGTAACCTTAGACAACTCACCAGATTAGATCTTTCATCCAATAGATTTATTGGGGAAATTCCTTAAACAATGGGCCAATTTCAACAAATATATACAATTCGGTTGGACCAAAATGTAAAATGAGGAATATTGATTGTATTCCATCTGTAGGTACAAGGTACATATATATACACGCATGGGTGACTGCAAGCCTACCACAATTAGCGTGATTACATGCCACAAATGTAGGCCTAATTACAAATAGTCTAACACTCCCCCGCAGTCTAATCAGGGGCATCGCTAATGGTCAGACTGGACCGGAACTCCTGGAACAGCGAGGTAGGGAGACCCTTAGTGAAGATGTCAGCATACTGTGATGTCGTAGGAACATGAAGAACCCGTGCATGACCAAGTGCAACCTTCTCTCGAACAAAGTGAATGTCGATTTCTACATGCTTCGTTCGCTGATGCTGCACTGGATTGCTGGAGAGATACACAGCACTGACATTATCACAATAGACCAAAGTGGCTCGGCGAAGAGGGCAGTGAAGCTCAACCAGTAGCTGTCGTAGCCAGGTGACTTCAGCCACGCCGTGTGCCACAGCACGGTACTCAGCCTCAGCGCTGGATCGCGAGACTGTGTGCTGACGCTTGGACGACCAGGACACCAGGTTGTCACCTAAGAACACTGCATAGCCAGAAGTGGAGCGACGAGTATCTGGACAACCAGCCCAGTCTGCATCTGTGTAGACAACAAGCTCTGTAGGTGACGAACGACGCATGGTCAGACCAAGAGAGAGAGTACCTCGCAGATACCGTAGAATCCTCTTGAGAGCCGCAAGGTGAGGCTCTCTAGGGTCATGCATAAATAGGCACACCTGCTGAACTGCGAATGCAATGTCTGGACGGGTGAAGGTCAAGTACTGCAAAGCTCCGGTGAGGCTGCGGTACTGTGTGGGATCAGTGACAGAAGGACCATCTGCGGACAATTTGGAGTGTACATCAACAGGGGTGCTGCAAGGCTTGCACTCACTCATCCCGGCTCGCGCCAAAATGTCCTGAGAATACTGGCGCTGAGAAAGAAACAAACCACCAGTAGAACGTGTCACTGAAATACCCAAGAAGTGGTGAAGAGGACCCATGTCAGTCATAGCAAATTCATGCTGAAGTGCCCCAATAATCTGCCGCAGAAGACTGTCAGAGGAGGCAGTGAGAACAATATCATCCACATAGAGCAACAATAGAGCTGTGGCTGAACCTCGTCGGAAAATGAATAAGGAGGTATCTGACTTTGCTTCAACAAAACCAAGAGAAAGAATGTGAGAAGCAAACCGATTGTGCCAGGCACGAGGAGCTTGCTTCAAGCCATATAGAGATTTGTTGAGCCGACAGACAAATTCAGGGCGAGAGGAGTCCACAAACCCTGCAGGTTGAATGCAGTATACTGTCTCAGTGAGAGTGCCATGCAAGAACGCATTCTTCACATCCAGCTGATGAATGGGCCAGTCCTGAGAGAGAGCCATAGAAAGAACCACTCGGATCGTCGCTGGCTTCACAACGGGGCTGAATGTCTCATCATAATCAATACCAGGTCGCTGGGTAAAACCACGAAGAACCCAGCGTGCCTTGTAGCGATCCAAGGAACCATCTGTGTGAAGTTTGTGTCAAAAAATCCATTTGTCGGTTACCAGATTAACACCAGGAGGTCGTGGCACAAGAGTCCAGGTGTTGTTGGCGATCAAAGCATCATACTCAGCTTGCATAGCGGAGCGCCAATTGGGATCCGACAGAGCTCCACGAACAGATGAGGGCACAGGCGACATGGGCACAGCGTGGAGGTTGAGTCTGTCCACGGGCTGTGCAATGCCAGACTTGCCACGGGTCCGCATGGAGTGCGTGTTGGTGACGGGAACGACTGCAACCGGTCGCGTGTCGACGGTGCGGCCAGTGCCGCTGGAGACAGCCGGGGCACTGCTGGCAGCAACCTGTCCGAGAGGAGCAGGGGCAGCAGTGCCGGCTGTAGTGGAAGGTGCGCCGGAGCCATGGCTGGCCGAGCCAGAGTCAGGGCCGGTCGAGCCGTGGTCGAAGACGGGGCCAGCCGGGCTGGCATCTGGACCAGCCGGGCCGGCGGTGTGGTCGAGGGCAGGGCCAGCCGAGCTGGCGTCGTGACCAGAAGGGCCGGTTCTGTGGCCAGCCGAGCGGGGGCCGTGGCCAGCTGCGCCGGGGCTGGCGGTGCTGGCTCCGGGGCCAGCGGCATGGTCAGCCGGGCGAGCGCTGCGGCCGGCCGCTGTGGCCGAGGTACCTGCAAGCACAGATCGAGCTCCAGGTAGTGGAGCGGTGAGATCATGATCATCTAAAAAATCTAGGGCAGAGGATGCCATGGGTGTGGTAGACATGTCGGCGAAAGGGAAGAAGGATTCATCAAAAACGACATGTCTGGAGGTGAGGATGCGATTCGACTCGAGCTCGAGACACCGATAGCCTTTGTGTTCCGAGGAGTAGCCGAGGAAAACACATAAGGAGGAACGAGGTGCGAGTTTATGTGGTGCGGTGGAGGACTTGTTGGGATAGCAAGCGCACCCAAAAACTCTTAGGTGAGCATAGGAGGGCTGGGTAGAAAAAAGATGAAAGTAGGGAGTGGAAGAGGCAAGTGCTTTGGTGGGAAGCCGGTTGACAAGGTATGTGGCGGTGTTAAGGGCCTCAACCCAGTAGACCGGAGGAAGACTCGCCTGAAACAAGAGAGAACGCAAAATATCATTGATAGTACGAATTGAGCGTTCGGCCTTGGGAGGTATATGGACAGGACATGCGAAGGGCAACACCATGAGTAAGAAAAAACGTGCGGGCCTGAGAATTGTCGAACTCCCAGCCGTTGTCGCACTGAACGTGCTTGATGGTGAGGCCGAACTGCGTGTGAACATATGCAAAGAAGTTAGAAAGAGTAGAAAAAGTTTCGGATTTTAGGCGGAGCGGAAAAGTCCAAATGTAGTGTGAATAATCATCTAAAATAACAAGATAATATTTGTATCCCGACACACTAACAAGTGGAGATGTCCAAAGATCACAGTGTATCAAATCAAATTTATTTGCAGCTCTAGAATGTGAGGAATGAAACGGAAGTCTAGTGTGACGACCAAGCTGACAAGCATGACATAAACTGTGATGATCATCTTTATTACAAGAAATAGCACTGGAGCTAATGAGTTTGGACAAAGCATCACGCCCAAGATGTCCAAGACGACGGTGCCATAGCGAAGTGGGTGCAGCGAGGAATGCGGACGTGCTGGTAGCTGGTGAGAAAAACGGGTAGAGGTCGCCAGAGCTATTGCACCTGGCGATCACGTTCCTGGTTTGCAAATCCTTCACAGAGAGACCAAATGGATCAAATTCAATAGAACAATTATTGTCGGTGGTAAAACGACGAATGGAAATCAAGTTCTTAATGATATGTGGAGAAACAAGAACATTATTAAGAACTAGATGACGATGAGGAAAAGAAAAAGTGTGTGATCCGATGGCAGTGATAGGAAGTAAAGCACCATTACCCACAATGATAGATGAAGGGGTGGAGGAAGTGGGTGGGGAAATGGTGGAGAGTTTACCAGCGTCCGCGGACATGTGTGAACCGGCACCGGAGTCGGCGTACCACTCCGACGGTGGTGGTGGGTGAAGGGTCATGGTGTTGAAGGAATGTGCCAACGAGTCCTGGTTCCATGCACCTCCATGGATGGGGTTCCAGGGTGTCGACGGTGCCCCCTGGAACGTCGGTGCCGACGATGTGCTGCCTCCGTAGCTAGGCGGGTAGCCGGTGCCGTAGAAACCGCCCCCGGGCACGCTGTACTGAGGGAACGCGGCGAAGGCCGGTTGTGGTGGCGGGGGGCGACCGTAGGGCCACATTTGGAGTGTCCCAGCCCAGGGATGGGCAAAGGACGGGTGCTGCCCAGGAGGAGCGGCGCCGTGGCCACCGTAGCCGCTGGCGTGGCCACCGTAGCCGGTCTGGGCCTGCTGGTGGCTGCACTGGCCACCCGGCTGGCCACCCTGCTGGTTGCGCCCGCCCTTGCCACGCCGGCGCCCGTTGCGCCGGCCGGCCGGTTGCCCACCCGGCTGGCCCATGCGGGCAGGGGGCGCGCCCTGGCGGGCGTGTGGAGCAGCAGGAGGTGGCTGTGTCGTGGTGACGAGGGCCGCGGGCGGAGACGGAGGCCGAGCGTCGATGTCGATTTCCTCGAGCAAGAGGTGGGTGCGCGCCTCGGCGAACGTCGGGAACGGGCGATGCATCTTCAGGATAGACACCATGTGGCGATACTTGCCACTGAGGCCACGCAGGAGAGTGAGCACCATCTGGCGATCGCCGATGGGGTCGCCGAATTCGGCGAGGGACGCCGCCATGGTCTCTAGTTTGCGGCAGAAGTCGGTGATCGACATGGAGTCCTGGCGAAGATTGCGGAACTGCGTCTCCAGGAGAAGGGCGCGGGACTCCTTCTGGCCGAGGAACTCGTCCTCAAGGTAGCACCAGGCCTCGCGAGCGCGACGTTGGCAGATCATGAGCGACTGCTGGAGGTCGCTGGAGACGGTGGCAAAGATCCATGACAGCACGACGCAGTCCACCTGGACCCAGACGGGGCGGTCAGGGAGCGTCTCGTCGTCGAGGACGTGCGGGGTCAAGGCGTATTTGCCCAGCACGGTGAGGAACATGCCACGCCACTTGGTGTACGTGCCGGTGGCCTTGTCGAGGACGATGGGAATCATGGCCTTGACGTTGACGACGGCGGTGGCCTGCGCCCAGACGGATTCATGGGCGGCCTCGAAGGCATCGAGGCGTAGGCGCGCTTCCTCAGCGAGCCGTGCAGCGTCGGCGCGGGCAGCAGCCTCGGCAGTAGCGTCAGCCCCATCTCCCCCGGCCATGGCGAGGTAGGGTCGGTGGTGACGCCCGACGGCGCCCGGCTGGGAGGACGAGCGACGGGGCCAGGCGGTGCGGCGATTAGGTCAGCAGCACTCCGGGCGACGAGGTCGGCGGCCAGGGAGTGGCGAGTGGATCGGTGCAGGTGGTCAGACGCGGCGGTCGAGTCAGCGGCGCTCCAGGCGATGGGATCGGCAGCTGGGGCGGCGAGCAGGGACCGGCAGCGCGTGAGTTGCGGAAGCGGGTACGGATCGTACCGCGTGATACCATGTAAAATGAGGAATATTGATTGTATTCCATCTGTAGGTACAAGGTACATATATATACACGCATGGGTGACTGCAAGCCTACCACAATTAGCGTGATTACATGCCACAAATGTAGGCCTAATTACAAATAGTCTAACACAAAATATTCTTACAGGAAATTTTCCGGTTACTTTCAGTAATCTAATGAACTTGGGCATACTCAATCTTTCCCACAACAAGTTGTCAGGTCCCATTCCAGTTTACCTGAATGATCTGAAGTCTCTAACAAAACTAGACCTATCTTACAACAATTTCCAAGGAGAAATGCCAGAAAATGGTGTGTTCGATAATGCTACAATTGTTTCACTTTGATGGAAACCTAGGACTGTGTGGAGGAGCCACAAATTTGCATATGCCTTCATGCCATGATGTTTATAGAAAAGAAGAAATCATAGACTATATGGTCAAAATTTGGTACCAGTATTTGGCTCCATCTCACTCTTATTGTTCATCTACATTATAATCCACGAGAAGAAGACACGAAGAAGTCAACACTTGATTTTTCTTTCTTTTGGCAAGAAATTCCCTAGAGTTTCTTACAAGGATCTAGAGCAAGCTACAGGGAGCTTTTCAAAGTCCAACCTAATTGGAAGAGGAAATTATGGCTCAGTATACAAAGGGAAGTTAACTCAAGCTAAAATCGAAGTTGCTATTAAGGTTTTTGACCTTGAGATCAGGTTTGTAGACAAAAGTTTTGTTTCAGAATGTGAGGCTTTGAGAACCATTCGGCATCAGAATCTTGTTCCTGTACTAACTGCATGTTCAACAATTGACAACAGTGGTAATGATTTCAAATCCCTAATTTATGAGTTCATTCCCAATGGAAATTTGGATACATGGTTGCATCAAAGATGTGATGGTGCAGCTCCAAAATTTTTAGGCTTAGCTCAAAGAATTAGCGTATGTGTTGACATTTTTTTAGATAAAGGATAGTTTATATCCGGCTTCATCTACCTCAGGGTAGAATCAAGCCAATTATTACAAAGTACGGTCCAGCGACCAGCACACAACCCACAAGGTTCTCAAGCTTACAAGTAGACACAAGGAAAACAAAGCGGGAAGTAAAGTTCCGACTAATGAAGACCAATAAACCTAGTCGATAACCATCCATTGGAATTAAAGAAGTGCAATGCTGATGTCTCCAAATGCTGCTCAATAAGGATCAGCTGATCCCGTAGATCATCACGCCGCTGCAGCCTTGCCCATTGTCGTAGCCAATGGGTTCCCCTGAATAGTACCTGCAAAAAAGTTTTCGATCTGCATTTGTCAAAAACTACTTCGTTTCTTGTTAACCAGATTATCCAACATAAAGCTGACGCCGCAGTTAATAACAATGAATTTTGTATGTTACCACCCGCCTTAGACCAATTAACAAATAAATCGTGTATACAGAGGGGGGTGATAACCCGAACATTAAGTGTGCAGCGCGCCACAAGAATTTAGCATAATAACATTGGAAAAAAGGTGTTGAATAGTTTTTGGATGGTGACAGAAGCAACATTTCGTATCGCCATTCCAGTTTCGTCGTGCAAGATTGTCCTTGGTTAAGATCACACCCCTTTTTAAATACCACAAGAATATTTTTATTCTTGAAGGAATTTTGATCTGCCATAAATCCTGTGACACTCTGACCCCATTGTTAATTAGTGCAGCATACATAGATTTAACAGAAAATGTACCAGATGAATGTAATGCCTAAACAAACACGTCCCTTTCTCCCTGTAAGTTCACATCCGGTAAAGAGACAACAATTCTATGCCAATCCCTTAGATTCCTACCCCCTAAATTCCGGCGAAAGGAAATGTTCAGCGGGATTTATGCAAGTACATTTGCCACATAATCCTGCTTTCTTCTCACAATGTTGAACAACGAGGGAAATTTTTCTTTTAATGGTTGGTTTCCCAACCAGGTGTCCATCCAAAAATGAGTTTGTGACCTGTCTTTTACTTTGAATGAACCAAAAGTCATGAAACTATCTTTTACATTCATCAATCATTTCCAGAAGTGAGAGTCAGTGGGCCTTTTGATATAGCTCCCTAGAGTTTTATCTTTTATATATTTATTTCTTAATAATTCTTGCCACATGCCATCCTCATTTAGCAGCTTGAAGAGCCATTTACTCATCATGCATTTGTTTTGTAACTCCAAATTATGTATGCCTAAACCACCCTGTATTTTTGGTTGGCACATAATTTCCCATTTAGCCAATCTATATTTTCGCTTATGATGGTCGCTTTGCCATTTGAATCTTGATCTAAGCAGTCAATCTTTTCTAATACTCCTTTTGGGAGTTCAAAGAAAGACATCATAAACATCGGTAAGCTAGAGAGCACCGAGTTTATTAAGACCAAGCGACCTCCTACTGAAAGCATCTTACCTTTCCATCCGCTAAGCTTGTTTTCAATTCTGTTCTCTATTGACTGCCAATCTTTATTACTCAGTTTCCTAGTGTGCATAGGTAAACCAAGGTACCGAAAGGGGAACTTACCCACCCCACACCCAAACAACTGCGAATAGAAAATCTCATGCTCTTTTGCTTTATCAAAACAAAATATTTCGCTTTTATGAAAATTAATTTTGAGCCCCGAAAGTTGCTCAAACGTGCATAGTATCAATTTCATGTTTACCGCCTTCTCAACATCATGGCTCATAAAGATCACTATGTCATCCGCATATTGTAGAATAGACAAACCATCTTGGACAAGATGAGGTGTTGACATAGCTGATGCATTGGCCTATTTGCACCATGATTGTGGAACGCCTATTGTCCACTGTGATTTGAAACCAACAAATATCCTTCTCGATGATGACATGAATGCTTATTTGGGAGACTTTGACATTGCAAATGTCCTTGCTGATTCCAGATCAATAGCAATTGGACACTCAGGTTGTAGTAGTTCACTTACTGTGACGGGAACTATAGGGTATATTGCTCCAGGTATAAATCAAGAATGTCGACATCTTATCCTATATGTATATAAAGCAATTTGTTATGCACAAAATAACTTATTTTTCCTCTATATTTTGTAGAGTATGCTCAAAGTGTTCATGCATCAACCTGTGGCGATGTTTATAGTTTTGGAATAGTACTTCTGGAGATGTTACAGGCAAAAGACCAACTGATTCTATGTTGAAGGTGAGCTCAGCATTGCCAACTTTGTAGAGAGAAATTTTCCAGATCAAGTGCTACATATCATTGATGCTCATCTCCAGGAAGAATGCAAGGGCTCTAATAAAGCAATAGTGGCAACAGAAAACAAGGCCTATCGATGTGTGCTATCCCTTGTTCAAGTTGCCCTTGCTTGCACGCTTCGATTACCCAGAGAAAGAATGAGCATGACTGCATGAGAGAAGTACCCATTAACTTGCATGCGATCAGAAAGTCATATGTCACAAAAACTAAATGAGACCAAGCCATGCTTCTATGGATCTTGTGTAATTAGCTTATGTTATATTTGAATGTAACTAGCATAAAGATGGCAAATTAGGCATGAGTAGCTTGCTCACATTGATGAACTACCCTGCTAGAAATAAAGCTATATGTGCTGGACAGATAACTTGTGTGTAGTACAAGGCTACCAGTTCATACCAAGATTTGATTTTTGAACATTTGAAAAATGGATTTGGTAAAGCATTAATTAGTTATTTTCATCGGCTGTGTACCATCGGTGGGCGGTAGAAGTTGGAACTTTATTCCCTTATCTATTTTTTTTATTTTCGTGAAGTGACGCATATCGCTTTGATGGACAGTATGTTGTTTGAGCATGCTTGTTTCTCTGTTCACAACCATTTTGGCTCCCTAACCTCATTGCTGTGATCCTTTTTGCTCCCTCCGTAGCGAAACTATTACCAATGTGGCCCTGTAAGCTCTAGTTCCTTAACTCCATAGCTTGTCAAGCGTTGCGTGCGCAGCCACCACAATGCTTACTCTACTCGCGTTAGCAAGGCGGTGACCGTTATAAACGAATTTCTCAACTTAATGAAAAACGCGTCACAACACCGGTGCCTGCGCCTAGAATAATCTAACATGTCGCCGAGTTCCCCTGTCGTCTTCTACCTCGCCGTCGCCTTCAGCGCCCACCTAGCCTTCGCCTTCACCGCTCCCCATGGCTCCTTCCTCTGAGCCATCTTCGCCCTCGTCATGGATCTCCCTGGCCTCAACTTCAGGCCTGGGAAGGTGGTTCAGGCTGAAGTTCTTCGCAAGTATGGTCTTCCAATCTGTCGCAATTTCTCCTCTCCCTCATCCCCCGAGTTTTTCTTGGTGGTCTCCTTTGGTCGCTGCAAATTCCGTTTGACAGAAATCTTTGTGGCTACAATTCTCCAATCTGTCATCGGAGGTGTGGCTGGTGCTTTCAATGTCTGTTCTTTGGGTGATCGTGTGTTTCGGTTTTCAGTCTCTTCTCAGGCAGTCGGCTTTCACATATACAACTTGAGGTCTTACGAATGCCAGAGCTTCAAGCTCTTCTTCAATCTCTGGCATGGTGGGGGACCAAATTACAAAGCTGAATACCGTTGGTGGGAAGCCGATGAAAGAGCTCAATGGACAACTGTCGGCCATGGCAAACTAAGTTGCACGGATACGGATACGTGTATCGGTATCGGAAGGATACGGATACGCGGATACGACAATTTCCTAAAAAACCCGATACGCGGATACGTTTACTATTTAAAAAATAAAATAATAATAATAATAATAGTCTTAGGAAAGCCCACGGCCCATCTAAGCACCATATGTGATACGGAGTATGTCCTACCAGTGCCCTGTCCAACAACCAGACCATTCCATCGATTGCCACCCATCCATCTCCAGTTCAGCTCTCGCACAGGCGCACAGCAGCTTCCGCTCCCCGCACCCCATCCCCATCTGCTCCACCGCCCGCATCCCCGTCCGCCCTCTGCTCCATGGCACACCACCTCCGCACCGCTTGTGAGCAACCTCGAACCTGCTTGGATCCTTTGCCGCCGGTCACCTCGCCTCACCCGCTTGCCTCTCCTCGCCTCGCCCGCGATTGAAGCTCTGCTTGGATCCCTTGCCGCTGCCTGCTTTGCTTCGTCTCGCAGCGTCGGAGCGTCGATTCGGCGGCCGCGGAGCTCGAATCGACGGCAGCAGAGGTCGATCCGGCGGTGGCGGACCTCAAATCAGCGGCAGCGGAGGTCGAATCCCGCGGTGCCGGAGCTCCAATCAGCGGCGGCGGAGGTCGAATCGACGGCGGCGGGGTCGATCCGGCAGCGGCGGTGCTCCAATCGGCGGCGGCGGAGCCCGAATCGACGGCGGCGAGCACGCGAGCGGGCGAGCAACCTTGCCCGCGCAGGACTCATCTCCTTCTGCTCCCCTTCGTGTTGCACGGCCTCCACTCTGTTCGTGGCTGGGCCGTATCGGCAGGCCAGATACGTATCTGACGGCGTATCCAACATTTGCGAAAATAATAAAAAATCGGATACTCCGAGGATACGTATCCAAGGCGTATCGGACACGTATCCGTATCTGATACGTATCGGATACGCAATACGTGGCTTCAGGGACGTATCCATGTAACGTAGATGGCAAACAATCATCAACGGTATGTGCTTCACCCCTCACCGGAGCTAACTCCATTCCGGTGTCGAATTTTTTCCATGGCGATCGTGTTCAAATTTCAAAATCCTTGAATTCAGCCCAAGTTTCAGTTACGGACAGTTTCAGTCATCGAGCTAATCTTCAGCGCAATCATTCTGCTGGACCACTTAATGTTCATAATAACAGTGGTAGCATTATGGGTCCATTGCCTGCTTTTCCTACTCCTGGGCTTCCTTTTTGCTCCCGTTGTTTGGCCCATAATCATACTAGGCCCAATTGCAAGAATGGCCTTAGGTGCAGCCGCTGTTTCCGTTACGGGCACTCTGCAGAATTTTGCCGTGTCCCACCTAGATTGGCGCCCCCCCCCCCCCCCCCCCCCCGCGTTGAGCACCATCACCGTAATGTAGCGCCACTGATCCTTCACCCTCATAATTCCTCTATGACTGATGGGCCCAGGGCGATTTCTCCGGTGCGCCGCTTCGCTTCCTTTAGTGACTTTTTCCTTCACCAAACCGGAATTACTCCGCCTCCTCTAGTCACTGTCCCCTGTTCCGTCCCTGGCGCATTGCGGCTCCGGAGTTCCCTGACGATGACGACGGTGACGAGGCGACTACGGCCTACGTCGTCCATTCGTCGTTGACTCCTGTGACATACTCTAGCTTCGGTGAGTATGCTCGCCTTGTTCTTGGTGTTCGATCACATTCCATTCGGCATGTGTTTTGGGTAGACAAAACCCCAATCAGTGCTACAGTAATCTCTCCTCTTCTTGATCAGAACGCCATGGCCTTTCGGTTCATCGACCCTGCTCCTTTCATGCCTATTGGAGCTCAGCGACAGATGATCAATGGGCGGCCGCTGATGCGCAGGGTGGTGGTTGGCCATGTTCCAGGGCGCAACAACGATTTGGCCATTGCCACTCTCAATCCAATGCCACAAGGGCCAGTCAATTTCATGCATATCCGCAACATTCTAGAAGATTTCCTTCATAATCATGCTAATGTTGGTTTTCGAACTATGCAACCTTGTCCTCATGGTCAGGCTTTTGTTCGGTTTAATTATCTGCTAGAAAGGGACCTGCTCATTCAGAATAGTCCACATAAGTATGGTAATGGAACTATTTCCTTCACTGCACATAACCGAGCCTGGAATAATAGGACTGCTATCATGACCCATGAGGTGTGGCTGATGCTCTTGGGCCTGGATTTAGATCTTTGGACCCAACCACTACTAGAAAAGGCAGTTTCTTCTTTTGGACAGTTGATGATCCGGGAAGAAGACCTTTTCTTTCTGTCAAGGGCCATAGTAAAAGTAAGAGTTGCAACATTGGATGAGATTCCCTGGTTCTTTGTTTTTACAGAGGGTACTGATTTGAGTCCAACAGTTGGACAGTACAATGTGAAGTTCTTCACACTCGTATGCTTGGGCAGGGGCCTCAGGATGAGGATTTCCCACCTGATGATGGTGATTTTGATCCACATAATTTCTTCTATCATGGTTTTGGACAATTTGGGCAGGGCCCCCTACCTCCCCCAGCCAATCCTCAGCCACCTTTTATTCTTGAACATCTTCAAGCTATGGGATGGAATGCCTAGCCCCATCAGCCTGTCCAGGGTCAGAATGATGAAAATAATGATGAAGATGCACCACCACTTGTACCCCTGCAGCCAGAATTGCCACCTTTGTAGCTAGAGTTGCCACTTGAGAATCCACCAGCTGTTCAAATCCAGCCTGACATTCTCCCTGCTGTTGAAGAAATCATACAAGCTCAAGTTCAGGGACAAGAAGAAATTGATGATGCCCCTGATGACCAAGGACAGGTGTTAGCAATGGATGATGTCACTGATTCAGATGAAGAGTTTATCCCACCACCTGCTCCTGTTCCAGTGGAAGTGCACATTCCTCATATACAGAACCCCCAAAACTTCTTAGTTGATGAGGTTCCTCTGGAAGACCTGGTTCCTTTTGATGAGCTTGTTCCTCAGATCAATGAGCAGGTACCACCACATTTGCCGCTTTGTTGAGACTTTCATCCCTCCAGTGGACCCAATGCAAATTGCCGCTTCTTCCAAAGCCAAGGGCCCAAGTGCAGCTGCTGTTAGATGCTGGGCCAAACACTTCTCCCCAATTGACAGGACCAAGCCAACAGTGACAAATCCAACTGAATGGATGGATTTTTTTTCTCTCTACTGCTTCTGAAGCCTGGCTCCTTCGAATGGGCTCAAGATTTTCTTAAATCTGCTGCTTAGGCCTCTATCTCCAGTCAAGCAAAGCGTAACTCTTATTCCTTCTCCCTTCCTAAGCAATCACCATCTGTTACTATCTCTGAATTTTCCTGTTCTGATCCTCCTTCTCCTTGTTTGGAATTGGAAGAAATTGGTGACGAAGACACCAGTCAGGACCAAGAAACTAGTCAGGACCAGGTACATGCCAATGATGAGGATGTACAGCTGGAGTAGCCATTGCCTACTGGGACCCCACCACCAAAGCCAAGGGCTAAATGTGGTAAGGCCCCAATTATCTCTGACTATCTTTTAAGAAGAAGTTCATGTGTTTATGGTCAAAATAAAGGTTTCAAAACCTCTCCTTGTCGACATCTCAATTGTTTGGGCTGCACTACTGACCCACCAACCCTCTCTGCATCTGTAGTGCGTGACTTGGGAGCTTCCTTCTGCAAATTGGACCCAGCCACCCTAACAGACAAGGCCCTCGCTATCAAGCCCAACAAAAAGGCACCAGTGACCAAGCCCAAGACCAAGAGAGCCAAGAAGAGCCAGAATGATGTTTCTAGTGAAGGCCCATCTGGTGATAAGAAGGAACCAGATGAAGAAGGAGTAGGCCCATCTTAAGAAGTGGAATGTTTTAAGCTGGAACATTAGGGGTATCAATTCAGAAAAGAAATGGAATGCCATCAGAGATCGTGTCTCTGAAAATAATTATGATGTCATTTGTTTACAAGAAACAAAACGCTCTCATTTTGATCTTCCTTTTATTCATCAGTTGTCCAAGGACCTTTGATTCTTTTGAGTTTCTGCCATCTAATGGGGCTTCTGGGGGTTCTGTGATTGTGTGGAAATCTGCTATTTTTTTAAGGTTCTTTAATCTTTCAGAATGAATATGCCTCTTCTATTCTTCTCACCTCTACTCATAATAATGCAAATTGGGTCATTACAAACATCTATGCTCCTTGTACTCCTGTTGGCAAAACAAATTTTATTCAGTGGTTCAAGAATATTCACATGCCTGATGATGTAGAGTGGCTAGTAGTTGGTGATTTCAATTTGTACAGGAACCCTGCAGATAGAAACAGACCTGATGCTGATATTCATTATATGCTCGTGTTCAATGAGGCCATCAGTGCTTTAGGCTTAGTTGAGCTGCCTTTGAAAGGTCAAAGTTTTACTTGACCAATAAGCAACATCCCCCTTCTAGAAAGGTTAGATTGGTTCTTTACTTCTGCAAGCTGGACTCTCTCATATCCCAATACTAGTGTTTCCACTTTGGTTATGGAGACTTCGGACCATGTTCCATGTCTGGTTCCTATCTCAACAGAAATACCAAAAGGGTCTATTTTTAGATTTGAGAATTTTTGGCTCCAACATGAAGATTTTTTGAACTAGGTTCACTTTGGATGGTATTCTGATGTTACTCATTCTGATGCTGCAAAAACATAACTGCAAAATTCAAGAATCTTAGAAAAGTGCTAAAGGAATGGAATCAAACAATTTCAAATTTGAAGCAGAACATTGCAAATGTCAAGTTGATTATGATTTTCATGAATTTTTTAGAGGAATTCAGAGATCTTAGCCTCCTGGAGTGGAATTTTAGGAAACTGTTGGAAAATAAATTAGTGTCTCTTTTGCAGCAGCAAAGATCTTATTGGAAACAGAGAGGGTCTATTAAATGGGTCACACTTGGAGATGCTAGTACTAGCTTCTTTCATGCTCATGCTACTGTTAAGTACAGAAGGAACTATATAACTCAACTGGTGGATGATCAAGGAAATCATTTGTCAGGGCACAATGCAAAGGCAGAGCTAATTTGGCACTCTTTTAAAGAAAGATTGGGAACTACTGACTTCACTGGAGTTAGCTTTAATTTGGCTTAGCATCTCATTGCTCATCCTGACCTTTCCTCTCTGGTGCAGCCTTTCTCAAATGAAGAAGTTGATGCAGTGGTCAAGCATTTACCATCAAACAAAGCCCCTGGTCCTGATGGCTTTAACACTGATTTCATCAAACATTGTTGGTCAATCATCTCAGCAGATTTCTATCAGCTCTGTCATAGTTTCTTTTCTGATACAATCTGCCTGCAAAGTATTAATGGATCCTATATCACCTTGGTGCCAAAGAAAGATGATCCTTCAAGCATTTTAGATTATAGACCAATATCCCTGCTCAACACTTCAGTGAAAATTTTGACTAAGATTCTAGCCAATAGACTCCAGAATGAACTACCTTCCTTGCTCCATAAGAATCAATATGGATTTATTAAGAACAGATCAATACAAGATTGTATTGCTTGGGCATTGGAGTATTTACATACCTGTCATCAAACAAAGAAGGAACTGATTATCTTGAAACTTGACTTTGAAAAAGCATTTGATAAGGTGGAACATGCTTATATGCTACAAATCATAGAACACAAAGGATTCCCAGCTAGATGGCTACAATGGATGAAATCTATTTTTCAGTCTGGAACTTCTGCTGTCCTTCCGAATGGGGTACCAGGAAAACATTTCATTGTAGAAGAGGTGTTAGGCAGGGTGACCCTCTTTCACCCCTTTTATTTGTGTTAGCTGTTGATTTCCTCCAAACCTTACTCAACAGTGCTAGAATTAATCAGCAGTTAAGCCTGCCTGTACCTTTAGCTCATGATGCAGACTTTCCTATTCTACAATATGCAGATGACACACTCATCTTCATGAAAGGTGACCTTAATGAGCTAAATAATCTGAAGGACATTTTGTCTTCTTTTGTTGATTCCTCTGGTTTGAAAGTAAATTATAACAAATCCATGATGATTCCAATCAATGTGTCTGAGGAAAGACTAAATGTCTTGGCTTCTAGTTTTGGCTGTGCTAAGGGTTCTTTACCTTTCACATATCTGGGGTTACCTTTGAGCATCACCAAACCTTCAGTTGCTGACTTTTGGCCTTTGGCTACAAAGTGTGAAAGGAGATTGGTAGCTTTCTCCTCTTTCTTGACAGAAGCAGGTAGGCTTCAACTTACTAATGCTGTCATCTCTGCTCTCCCAACATATGCCATGACTACCTTTTTATTGCCCAAGACTATCATCAAACAAATTGATAAGTATAGGAAACATTATTTGTGGAGAGGCTCTGACTTGAATAGCAAAAAGCCACCTAAAGCAGCCTGGCCCTTGGTAACCCTCCCTAAAGAGGAAGGTGGTCTTGGAGTTCTTAATTTGTCTGTTCAAAATGAATGTCTTCTTATGAAACATCTGCACAAGTTTTATAACAGAGCATCAGTACCCTGGGTTCGGCTGGTATGGGATAAATATCACTCTGGAGGCAAGTTGCCATCACAGGAGGTAAACTTCAGAACTTCTTTTTGGTGGAGAGATATTCTTAAGCTTTTGACTCAGTTCAAGGGCATTGCTTTGGTGACCCATTCAGGATGGTCAAACATGTTTTTTGTGGAATGATTTATTGAATGGTGTGGTTTACAGTCAAATCTTCCCTGAGCTATTTTCATTTGTGAAGAATCAACACACTTCAGTTGCTATGGCTGCTTCCAACACACATTTCCATGATCTTTTTCATTTACCTCTGACACCCGAAGCTTATGAGCAGTATGTTAGTCTATCAGAATCCCTTCAGAACTTGCAGTTACAAGACAACCCTGATGTTTGGGTATACAGTTGGGGATCCTCTATTTTCTCCTCTAGCAGAGCCTACAGGAAACTAATTGGTCATAGGAACATACATCAAGCTTTTCAGTGGTTGTGGAAATGTTCTTGTCAGAATAAGAGAAAGTTATTCTTTTGGCTGGTCCTTCAAGACAAATTGAATACCAGAGCTCGACTGAGACAACGTAACATGTATTTGCCTGACTATAATTGTGTTCTCTGTCATTGGAATGTTGACGAAGATATCACACATTTGTTGTTTCACTGTCCCTTTTCCATGGCTTGTTGGTCCAGCCTGAACATCCAAGTACCCCCTTCCCTGGATACGTGTGCCATAGTGCAGGATTTTAAATTGCAACTTTATATACCTTTTGCCATGGAAATTATTGTTACAATGTCTGGGCAATTTGGACAATGCGGAATGACATCATTTTTAGAGATATTCCCCACTCAGTTCAGAGGTGCAGACAAGTCTTCAAGAAAGAGTTTGCCTTAGTTATTCTAAGAGCAAGACAAAGTTTTCATCCACAAATAGATTTATGGCTAGAAGCATTTGTGTAATTTTTATGATCTTCTTTGTTTCCTTCTTTGTATCTTGAGCTCTGTATGTTGAGGACCTGTACAATTTTTAAAATCAATAAATTCCAGTAGGGGTGCAAACCCCTCCTGTTTCATCAAAAAAAATGAAAAATGCGTCGTGTTCATAGGAAAAAACACTCAACCATTTTGTTTTTTTTAAGTCCCATCGTTATCACGGTTTTTTCAAGATACAGTTTGTTGTCGCTATGAAAACATTTGGATGACCGAACCACTGGTTGTTCATGACAGTTGAGTACTTGAGTCAGAGGCAACACCGACCATCCATGCCTTTCGTATTAGTATATTCATTAACTTTATCCTCCTTAGAAAAAATATCGTCTCCAGAGTATTTCTTTTTAATAGGACGTTTCTAGAGTTGTTGAGTCATTGTAGGCCTTCTGCACGTTTCCAAAACTACATTAAGAAAATCGTGTGCCCCGACCGCTTGTGGCAACAACGCCGCGGCGCTTGACATCGACAACATAACTCGCTAGTCTGTAGTGCTCTGCTATTTCTCCGTATAGACGTACGTTAACCTGATTGGCCGTTGATCGTACGACAAGGACATGGGGAAGACCGGAAATGGGCTTTAAGCCTTTAACATGGCCTTACAGCAAAATTATAGAAGTGGACCTGGATTTGGGTACTGACTGAAGTGGCCCAAGAAACCAACGATGTAGATTGGGTATCTTAGAAGGCCCAAGTAGCGCCCGTTGAAGGGATTACTCAGCCAAGTCTGTCTTCGGCTCTTTGCTGTACCTGCACTGCACGTGTGCAAACTGGCAAGTTTGACGGACTCGAGGTCTTCGCAGGCACGCAGCAACGGCGGTCAAACTAAGCTAGAGGTGACAATGGCAGATGAAGAGCAAGTGTGTGGACGTGAGAATGCTGTAAAACTGTTCTTAAACACAGCATGACCTCAGCCAACAGCCCAGCCGAAGCCGAGCATCCAAACAAAGGTCTCCACTCTCCAGCTGCCCCTAGTGATTTCCTCCGTAGTAGTGACTGTTCCTCGTGCGGGATATTTCAAAAGTTGATCACCGGATTGGCGGTGCTAGGCACCGGACTAATCCGGCTCACCGGCTGCACCTACCGAGCTGTACTGAATCGCGACATGCTCAGGTTCGGCTGGCTAGATAATGAATTAACGAGGTATATGTGACGTGGTACTAATGATTTTTTTTCTCAGAACACAACTTTACGCATATTTCGTTAAGAAGATGGTACCGATGATGGTTTAATTTAAGCTCTAAGTTGTAACCGGTTGCTATGTTGAAGAAGAATAATGTCTAACTCTGCTGGGTAGGCCTCGAACTCCTATATCGTGAGTGTATGTATGCCACGATGAAGACAAAAAGAATAGTAGCGAGAGACGATCGACTCAAAAAGACAAAAAGAAGACAGCTGGGACGGATGGACGACGGACTAGAAAAAATACTGTACTTACATTAGTCATGTAGAGAAAGCATCCGCTTGAAGGTGATATGCGTTGTTTCGGGATTGAATATTTGAGCAAACCAATAATTCAACGTGCAGACACAGTCCTGTATAATTTAAACGGTCAAACTACGGCAAGGCATACGCCGGGATGTCCACATAGACGACGAAACGTGTGGATGCAATCGTGCTGTGGGCCTGTGGTATACTGGTTTTAAACGCCCTGCCTCCTAGTGCCTTGGCAAAAATATGTGCAAGAAGAGAACCAAAGTAGCACCAAAGAGAGGAAGACTTGTAGTGGTGTTCTCCAGCGTCCAAGGCTCCCAGCAGAGGTTCTCTATTTTCTTCTCGTAGTACTTTCTTTCACTTCGCACTATCGAGCTGTTTGGTTGTGTCGATGTTAACGCAAACGTAAATGAAATTAACCTGCGAACGTTACCGGCGGGAATAAATTTGAACTAGTTGGCGATTGATATTGTTTACGTTTGTGTTACTGTACAAGAAACCAAACAGCTCGTATATTCATTCACCCTGTTTGTTTCGCTGGTTCAGCGGAATCAGCAGCCATCCAGCAATATTTTTCTCTCACAATAAACCAGCGAACAGTACTTTCAGCCACAATAATCCAGCGAAACGATCAGGCTGATTGCAAGGCAGCTAGGCCGTGTTTGCATGCTGTCGTGGTTGGGACCTCTTGCCTCGACATGCGTATGCAGCCCTATGCCCTTGTGAAAATCAAACGCATGGGAGCAAATGCCCGGCACAAGCGAGATTTCCACGCCGTGATCGAAACAAGCCAGTGGTCCATAATATAAAGTCACATACTTTCTCTGTTCTATAAAAAGGGTCCCTATGGGACTCTGTTTGATTAGATTTGTAAAAAATATTACAAATATTTATATCTCTAAATAATTTTATTATACGAAAATATATTCAAAGGTCTACCTACTTATACTAATTCTATGTCATAAATATTAATATTTTCTTATATATATTTGGTCAAACTTAAATATTTTTTACTTCTCGGGAAGCAAGAATAACACTTTTTATGGAACACTCGGAGTAGTAGCTGGTACTAAATACTTTTAATTTTTTTTGCTATGCAGTTGTTATGGAAAAATACTGTTACTACCCTAAGAAGAAGTACTGTTATGCTAATCACGTAGAAATGGATTTTCCTTTGAATATTGGTTATGCCTTATTGCTTGCAGGTATCAAAACTATATTTGGCAGGTTGGCAGTACAACGACAATGCATACGCTGCTAGCATTCCTGCTGCTACTTTCTTATGCACTCGGTAACATCCATTGCTCAACCTCCCCTGGGAACAGCACGGACATTATCTCGTTGCTTTATTTCAAACATGCTATCACCAATGACCCTAGTGGAGTTCTGAACACCTGGAACACCAGTACTCCCTTTTGCCAGTGGGCGGGCGTCAAATGCAGCCGGCGGACGCACGAAGACCATGCCGTCCTGCTGAACCTCGCCGGCCAAAGTTTGACGGGCACGTTAACAGCTAGCCTCACTTGGGAACTTAACTTTCCTAAGGACACTGAACCTGTCCGTGAATCACTTATCTGGCCAGTTGCCAGATCTCTCCTACCTCCGCAACCTCGAGGTCCTTGATCTGAGAAGGAACTTACTACAAGGGGTTATTCCAGATACGCTCACAAACTGTTCCAACCTTAGGAAATCAGGGCCGTTTGGCATGGCTCCAAGAACCGCTTCAGGAGCCGTTTTACAGCTCCGTCAACCAAACACCTCGGCACCGTTCGGCTCCCGGGAAGAAGCTCCACGATTTCCGCTGAGACGAGCTAGGAGAGAGAAGAGGAGCCAAAAAAAACCTGCTTCTCCTAGCTCCGTCTCGATCTGGTAGACCCCATCACGCCCATGGTCAAGTTTGCCCGGTGGGAAGGCAAGGCCGGAGCGGGGAGGGACGACGGCGCGGCCGTGCGGAGAGTCGTGGAGGCGGCGCGCTCGTTGGAGCGCAGGGCACGCGTGCAGGGGCACCGTGGCTGTGCGGCTCGGGGAGAGGCTCGCGGCCGCCGGCCGTTGCCGCGTCCAGCCGCCGGGCCATCGGGTCGTGGTCGCGTCGAGGCATCGGGTCGCGGGGCGTCGTCGCGTCAAGCTGCAGCCGTGCGGCCAGGGCGTCCATCCGATGGAGAAGAATGTGCGGTGGAGAAGATAAGACAGAGAAAGAACATGTGCGGTGGAGATCGGAGAAGATAAGACAGAGAAAGAAAAGGAAAGAGAAAAGAAAAAAAAGAAAAAGAAAATAAATAAGGGTATTATAGAGATTTTACCCATTCTAACTGCCAGGAGAAGCCGTTTTGCCAAACGATAAAAAAAAACAGTTTCAGTTCCTGAAGTGAATCTGCTCCACAGAAGAAGTCATAATTGAATCTGTTTTAGCTGAAGTCGGAGCTCAACCAAACAGGCCCTTGGTCCTCTCCTAGAGCCTTCTAAGGGTGAAATTCTGTTGGAAGTTGGACACCTATCTAAATTACTGTATCAACATTAAGTCTTTCCTCGAATAGCCTGACAGGAGTCATTCCACCAACTCTCAATAACACTCGACTAGGAAAGATCACAATCTCAGACAATAAGCTCACTGGAAGCATTCCCGATGAGCGTGGGTATTTGTCAAATCTGTCTGTTCTGCTCCTCGGTAACAATATGCTGTCAGGTGGATTCCCCGATTTCCTACTTAACTAGGCACTGCTGCCCGCGCTTCGCTGCGGGTGACGTGCTTACTATAGGAATGTATAGAAATATATAATATGGAAAATAGAGGTTGGTTGTTATTACATGGTGCCTATTCTAGGCCTGTTAGTGTAAAGAAGTATTCGATGGTGTCGAACTCAAGCAACTAACGCACCTAGATTCAAAGCACAACATTGGTAGTCTTCTGGCTGTGGCATATTGTCATGGTGCCTTCTGATTGCCTGATTCTTGGGGTTTTATAGTGCTAATCCTCAGACTATGTCAATCCACTTAAAAGATTTATCTTTAAATCTTTTATTAGCTAGATTTGTGTATTATCCGCGTGTCTACTTCTTATGGACGCCGAGTTTTATCTTCTCAGGGTGTGGTTTCTTGTTCATACACCGTCTTTAGTTAGTCTAGCTCATGCACATAGTAGGTTGCGAGCCAAATACATGGATTTGATTGGCACAGGTGGAATACAATGATGGAGAGAGGGAAATAGATGCTAATCACGGGTACATCTTTCTCAGGAGTAGCTAATCTACATCGTGGAGACAAAGAGCCTCATGGTAGGGCTACTTGGGTCCTCTTAGAGGATTGGGGGTGAGACTTCTGGTGTATGCCTTGACTTGGCTTGACCAATTTCACAAGGTGTGTGGAGGAAGGAAATGAGTAAAGGTAGGTTTAACAAATTTCCTCAGGGCCTTACATATGGCAAGGGGCGTGTTACCACAATGAGCAAGAATATGGATCCTATCAGCATAGAAATCTGGATGGCGAGGATGAAGTTGGCGAGTTCATCTTCCACGAAGCACATCTTGAGGGCTTTAGCTTTTATCTTCTGGCACCGTGCTTCGTCATCTTTTGGCTTCTTCTAAAATCTTTAGCGGGTGGCAATTTCTTCTAGCTTCTCCTTGTTTTAGCAGGGGTTTGACACCTGGTTTTAGGGTTTATGGGGTGATTTGGCGGGTGGTTAGGATGGAGGGAGTGTTGCTGGCGGGAAGGGGCAGCTAGAGGGGGTGCTTTTATAGGTGAACGATGGTGGGGTTAGGGAGCGGGGGTGTGTTTCTGGGTGTGCGCCATCACCGATGGTCCTTGCAACACAATGGCATCATAGCGGACAGCGGGGACAGCAACAGCAGCAGCGTCGAGTGGAAGGGACAACACGCGCGACATCATCGGCCAGCAATAGCAGTAGCAGCATCAACGATAGTGGAGGGGAGCTATCGTATCGATGTGGGTGGCGTCGTGAAGTGCGATGGGCGGTGGTGAGGTGATATCTATGGTAGTGGTTGCTAGGCACCTAAGGGGTCGGGCACGCTCCTCTAGTCATGGGCATGCGCGGGCCTTTGGCTAGGCATCTAAGGGGCTATTTATTTCCTGTCTTTTCATGCAGAGGAGGTAAGACCAGCCGTTGTAGGTCTCTCTTATAAGGGACCATCATTGGTGTGCGGCCCCATTATTGTCGCTTAGAACACTAAAGGCGTGACCATGAACTATGCCTTTAGACGACAGCATGGTGATGATGTTACATGTGTATACTATATTCATCTATGAAGCATGTAGTGGGCAACATTAAATGGGAAGCTACTGCTGCTCGTGCTTTTTTACGGGTTACGTGCTTAGTATAGGCATCAATATAATTGTCTAATATGTTTTCTCATCATGCTAGTACCAAAGGTTGGTCTGTTTTGTACACTAAATGGTGGGCAAATATGGGGAGGAAAAGCAACATGTTTTCTTTCATTAGAATACTGTAAAAGAATATGGAGGTTGATTGTTATTACATCGTGCCTACTCTAGGCCACCCAATTAAATGACATGTTAGTGTATAGAAGCACTTGATGGAGTCAGGTTCAAGCAACAAACATACCTAGATTCAAAGCACAACATTGGGTAGGATTACATTCTAAGCGGAAAGAACAAAAACCTACAACAAAAGTACATTCCCTAACGTGAGGTTTTCCAAAAGAGTGAGTTAGGATGCACTCCCGTTAGGGGAAAGGACGTCTACATAAAACTATTAAAGTGGGGGATTCAAGCAACTAACTCCACTAGAGCCAAGTCATTACATTATGTAGGGTTACATAGCAGGCGGAAAATGCAAGCACTATAATACGGGTACATATCGTCATGCGCAGAATAGCTGTTGAAGATCTGGCCTCGGCACGTATTCGCTGTAGGTATGTGTTCGGTATAGGAAACTTTGGGAAATATGGCTCATATGTCTAATATGTTTTCTCACCGTATTGAAAGAGACTGAAAGAACTTTGATAAAGCACTCAATTAGCACAACCAACAAGCACAAATATCTATTCTAGATAAGAGGGTACAACATAGCAGGGAACAAAATACGCATACTACAATATGCTTCATCTCCTTTGCGGTGAACAAAAGCGAAGTAAACTTCACTTCCCTAAGACTAAAGGAGAAACATGGCACAACTAATCTTCAACGCCTTCGACTAAAGAGCTTCATTTCCTTGGTGTTGAGAAGGATCATTCTTTCAATATCTGTGCTCCATCCCTCGGACTAAGAGGTGGGTCAATGTCATCTTTTGGAGGTGGCTGAGCGAGGGGGACATTTTCTTCCTTATTGGGCTCCAATTCTAGAGCTTCATGAGAGATTTCTGTGGGTGGAGGAGCCGATGGCCCTTCAACATCGAGTCTTCTTTCTATGTTTAGGGACATGATTGGGATCCCTTCTAGAATCATGGGCTCTCGGTCTTGTAAGGCTTGTATTCTTCTCTTGGCCCTAGTGACAAGGTAGGCATCCTTCAACTCTTGGGCATGGTGGTCCTTAGCTTCCTTCAAGGCTTCAACGATGGCAGTTTCACGACTCTCGGCTGCAGTTGCTTGGGCCTGAGCCTCCACTAGCTGCACATGGAGCTTTCTAAGCATGAGCTCAGCTTCTTCTGCACGGTGCATGCACTTCCTCAGCTCCGATGCTTGCTTATCATATTGCTCATCCAGAGCAAGGAGGTATGTGGTCATGAATACCACAGTCGGGTCATCCTCGAGCGAATAACGTCCTTGCAAGATGTCTATGCAGGTCCTCCAAACTGGCTGGTCCTTTTCCTGCGGTGGAAAGAACCTCATGGGTGTACGGGTAATGGGCTTCTCGTAGATCTAGCACAGGCACCTCAAAGCTTTGCGGGCGACAGCTTGATACGTGTCTACGAACCGAAATCCGGTCGTAGTCATACTCCATGCTTCAGCTATGTTAGGGAAGTCTTCACTTTTTTCGATATAGATGGTGATTTCACATCTTTCGGTTTCATGCTCCTCGTACTCCCTGCCTTCATATTCTGGGCGATTCTTGATTCCAAGTTTTTGCATGGTAGCATACAATAGCTTGGGAAAGCCTTCAACACCTAGACAGTAGCTGCTGGTCCAAACTCCTTCGGCCATATGTGAGAGAATAGATAAGAGCAAACATTTTTGTGAAAAGGGAAGACATTAAGTTTTTTTTATAAATTACTCATATATGTAAAACACTACCTAGAAAGCCTAAAGTCACGTTCTACAACCAACTAAGGAGGGGAGCAGGGTGAAAACCATAGGGAGGAAGAGAAGAGCGAGGGAATGTTCATGAGTTGCTTACGTCGTCGTGCAACGGGTGTCGAATTTGGCTCGTGCGTATAGGCATATATGGTATGCACAAACAAATTGAAAGGAGAGCAGGCAAATGAGTTGATCGTGTTGTTGGGCAGTGGAGGAGAGCAATTCGGGGTGCCCTTTTATACGCCAGGGAAGAGGGGTTGTGCAGTGGAGTGACGAGACAACTTTCCTGGTGATTGTACGCCGCATGCAAATGGACGGTGGCATGTAGTGGGGGACGGTGGATGTTCAGCATACGTGGTTGGCTCCTAATTACCATGGTGGTCGGCTCCATAGAAGGCCTAGGTCTTCTAAGGCTAGCATTCCTTTCTTGTACTGGTCCACTCTCGTCTCCATGACGGTCGTACCTTGCTCAGCGTACATCAGCAAGGCGGTGGTTGTGGCTGCATAGGTCGCATGGCTAGCTAGGGCCGGTTGGGGGAGTTTGTTCATTGCCATGGAGGGCCCAGTGGGCAAGCGCCTGTGCGTGGGCGTGTAGTTGTAGCCACATGGCGAGTCATATATAGGAGAAGCGTGTACAATACTTTATGGGAACATCTTTTGTCGCTTGGTTGGCAAGGAGGTGACAACACGACATGTGGTCCATGGTTGCGCCTTTAGCAGCATGGGCGACAATGAGATGACAGCATGGTGATGGCGGTCTTGTAGATGTCCATATATCATTGATTGGTCTTCTATTATGTTGTTACATGTGTGTGTGCTATATTCATTTGTGAAACGTGTAGTGGCCAAGGCTAAATAGATTTGAAGATGTATGCACGTATATACCATGTTTAGTTTGGTAGGTATAGGGTAATAGTGGTGCCAACGCTAAACCTCCATCCGCCGCTCTAACGTGTAGTCGACCCCTACTACAACACGTCCTGGTAGATCTAAGGTTTATGGGGCCATAAGTATTTTCCCCTTCAGGACTCCACTACAAACCTCGATCACTTCTGCAAGAGCGAACTACACTGCATAGATGGTGTCGACTAAATCGGCGGTAATCATGGGCACCACTGGCACAGGGTAAATGAAGGCACCGATTGCCATATCCAAGGTGATTGGTGGTGAGGTGATAATTGCGGCTAAAATGTACATGTATATTGGTCTTGGCATCACAACTAATAAGAACCGATTTAATGGTTAAGGTGATATTCTGGATCACTTAACTGGAACAATTCTATTAACTGTGGATGCCCTCTCTATGCCATCCTTTCTAACTATTTCGATAACTACGATAGGTCTCTACCTCTTTATTAGGAATAGATTCTTTTCTCATCCTATGGTTTCCCCTCTCATCTTGTTCTATGTACAGTGGTTTTATAAAATTCGCAAGTAGGGTTATTTTCAAATCATCACCAATGCAATCCAAGAAATGCACAGCAGACACTTTGAGAGTATGCTTTAATTTTCATGTAGCCTATGTGTACCCTGCGGTCTGCTGCGACCTGGGGGTTGCATGGGTGTGGCCCAGGAACCTACATTTACTCTACACCCATGCAACCCACAAAGCGCACAACAGACTACATATAAATTAAAGCCGCATGCACAACTGGTGACCACTCACTCGGTCGGTGCCTAATTAGCACGTTGGTCGCCTCCATAGAAGCTCAGTCTTTTAAGGCTAGCATTATTTTTCGGTGCCGTTCCACTCTCTTGCATGGGTGCGCTGCCGTGCAGTTGTAGTCCTATATAGGAGGAGCATGCGCAATGCTTTATGGGCATGCCTTTTGTTGCTTTGTTGGCAAGGAGGTGGTGGCAACATGACATGTGGTCTATGGTCGCCCCTTTAGTGCCATGGGCGACACTAAGGTGACAACATGGTGATGTCGGTCTCGTTGATGTCCATATACCATTCATTGGTCTCCTATTATGATGCTACATATGTGTCTTCTATATTCATTTATGAAGTATGTAGTGAGCAACACTAAGTAGATTTAAAGATGAACGCTTGTATGTACCATGTTTAGTTTGGTAGGGACAATTTAATAGCAGTGCAAGTGTTAAACCTCCATCCTCTGCTCAAACATATAGTCGGCTCTTTCTATGGTACAGGCTGGTAGAGCTAAGGTGTATGGGGTTATAAGCACTTTCCCCTTCACCACACCATTGGTCTGTTTTACAATTATTACATGTTGTGCTATGTTTTATCGGTTTCATTAGTCATTTTTGGCTCATCTACAGGTTGTACTATGCAACAAGGCTATATCTTGCAGGGATGCCGATCTTGTAAGTTTAGGTTCAATATTTCCCTACACTTAACTCATATTTCTAGATTATGATGACAGAATAGTGATGCCAAGACCAATATACATGGTCTCCAAACAATTTTCTTCCTTCCAATAAAATGCAGCTTTCTGATTTTATTTGTTCTGGCATTTCATCTCAAAATACTTGGCTATATTAAAGTTCTCATAATTCTTTTGCATGCCAAACATAACAAATAGCGTGGTCTCTGCGCGATTGCTTGCTATTATTGCCCGCGGCACCGCGCGGGGTACTAGCAAGTACTCCCTCCGTATCGGATTTAGAAGTCATTTAGGACAGTGACACGGTCTCCAAAACACAACTTTGTCCTCTTGTTTTTGTAAAAAATATTTATAAAAAAGTGATATACGTATACTTTTATGAAAGTATTTTTCAGGATAAATCTATTCATATAATTTTTACATTTGCAAACTCAACGACTTAAAAGTTATTGATGATTTATATTCCCAATGTTTAACCCAAACCTTGTCCAAAACGACTTCTAAACCCGATACGGAGGGAGTACATGTATATGGTTGTAGGGCTAAGTTCCTATTTTTTCCCCTAATGGGGAGGCTGTACACCTACGGCTAGGGTTAGAGAGCGTTCGGATGGATCTAAGTCTAGGTGGAAGGTAGACGGTCTCCACAAAGGCGATGCAACCGAAGAAAAAATCCCCAATCTGGCCGGGCTCAAGCTTCCTCAATGCGCTGCCCCGCTACCGGCGAATGGCGACCGCCGACTGCGAGGTTGTCGCCGCTCCTTGTGCTCGTGCAGCAGCAGCGCGCCCGACGCCGACTCCGCGACCCCTTCGCTCCAGCTCCGGCCCTCCTCTCCCCTCCCAGACCCCGACAGGCTGGTCGTGCTGCCCCGCTACCGGCGAATGGCGACCGCCGACTGCGAGGCCGCCGCCGCTGCTTGTGCTCGTGCAGCAGGACCGCGCCCGACACCGACTCCACGACCCCTCCGGTCCAGCTCCGGCCCTCCTCTTCTCTCCCAGACCCCAACATGGCTGGCCGTGCAGGCACCACCTGCCTGCCCCGATGCCACCCGCTCCGCCCGGGCAGCGAGGGCGGTTCAACTCCGGGGAGCGGCCCTAGATCGTGTTTGCCGGTGTGGCCATCGCAATGCAGGTCCACCTTGTTCTGCCTCACATCGCCTTGGATTCGATTTTTATTAGGAAGTATAATTTGGATGGAGTAATCTGATATTTTCTGTAGGAGTTTAATTAGAAAGTTTAAAGGTTGCAGAAACAACTCTTACCTTTTAGTGTTGGAACAAATTTATGCTCTGAAATATAGTATCTGAGTTAGTTGCAAGTTATCTTGTTGTGTATCAAGATCATTCTATAAGTTCTATTAGGGATCCCCACATGCCAAACACTACTTTGAACTGGAGTTTCAGATTATAGTGATATCGAGATAAGCATAGTTCCTAGTGTTTAATTAGCTGCATGTGCTCCACATACTTTCAGCTGTGATTTTGTTGTATGGCCTTACCAAATTCAGGGAAATTTTTGCTGCATTGCCTTTCCAAATTCATCACTGAGAAAGTGTGTGCTCAGAGAGGTGGGAAGCAAGAGCGGTAGAGAGGCAGATATGTTTGCTGCCTTCATCTAATCTAATATAGATTAGTCATTGTGTGGAGACATTATTGGAAACCTTTTAAGGATACTGCTAGAACGGATTAATCACCTTTTAAGGTTTCCAATAACCTTTAAAAGGTTTCCAATAATTGAGTACTAAATCACTACTCAATATATATTTTCCTAAACAAATCAGAAGTGGTGAAGTTCAATCTTGAATTTCAGTGCAGCCATTATATGCATCTCTAATTGCAATATTCTGTAGGCATACAAAACCACCCATTGATGATGATCACTGATGACCCAGAATCTTGATAATTTTTCATCCTGAATCCTGAACATGTGTTTTTATAGATTGATTTGTTTGGTCACGTGTCTTTATAGATTGATTTCAAACATTCAGTTTTCATGGCCATAGATGACTGATACATGAAACCACCAGCTTTGTGGTTATTTAGTACTCAATTTGGTGCTTACATGTGAACCTAGTAGGAACGGACGATCTTTGGACCATGCTGTAGGGTGCATCTGCTGGTAGAAATTCTATAAATGTTGGAAAAGCTACCAATTCACTGGGAAAACATCCTTAGAAGCCCTTAATTTTTTTTTAAAAACTGCTATACGGGGTTATGTTCCCATGTGGTGTTACTTTTGTAATCCCTAGGTGTGGTCATACTGTGTACCACTTGACTCTAGGTGGCAGTTGTTTATTTTCAGCCGATGATCTGTTCATTGCAAACTGGTGTAGCCACATAACTTAGTAGTTTACTGATTTGCAGTGATATCTATTGTAGTAATAGTATTAGTATTGGTTTGCAAAATGAAGGCCAAATCGGTTTCATCTGATTTGAGGCCTTTGTGGGATAGAGTAGAAGGCGGAGCTAGGATCTACATCAGTGAAATTGTTTGTTTGGTCCATGCATATTTTGGAGCCAATTTGTTGACCAATTTATTGTCTGACTATTTTCGTGACTTTGATTGTGTGCAAAGTACTGCTATTATTGTTTCTAAAACCTACGGATGTGTTATTTGTTTTTTGCATGTGAAACTAGGACTACCCAAATTTTAATCCGTGGGTCGGCCACTGCCACTAGTGGCACTGACGCACTGGTGTTCTTACCAACAGCTGCACTGGCCACTTCACCGACTACCACCACTCTGCCCACTGCTCCAGTTGCTTTGAATGAGGTGACCACACCTGTGCCTGCTGCAGTCAGCTTCCATGACACCCCAAAGCATGACAAAGGTTTCTCATTTGTTTGCTATCGTCCTTCCTACCGAGCAAGTTTTCGAGGAGAGGGGCCGTTCTACAGAGGAAGGTCAATGAATCGGTTGATAAGTGAGTGCTCATCTGCATCTAGATTATTTTTGCTCTTCATCTACTTATTTAAGTACTTGCATTGTTAAGGCTGTCCATTCTGTTGTAGCTTAAACCGCCTCATCGGTATTTTGTCTCCACGAGGTGTGCTGCCTAGTTACCTAAAAGTTCTAAAAGATATGTTTTCGCTTAACAATCTAGAACCATATTATTACCTAATATGATGTTTTAATATGTGTCATTGTGAACATTAGTAGTGGGGTCAGGGAATGATGTGATTAATGGAGGGTTTTTAAATAGTTTCCCATCTTCGATCTGTTATGATTGGATGTGTCTGATGAAAGCGCAATTCTAAACATTGTTTGGAGATAAGCTCCTGTTGATCAATAGGTTTGGAAAACTCTGGCCAGAAGCTCTAGAAAAGTTCATTGATACATGCAACGACCAATCTAAAGCACCATGGCAATGCAAATTATTTTACATATGATGTTTCATTGGTAAATACACTATCTAAAGGAACTCGCTAAATGCTCATCAATAGGTACGAAAATGGTCTGAATCAATAGATACATTTCTTAGTGCGATGATATCGTGTAGCTTATCAGTTTGTATTGCATCAAACATGGTGTGTTGCTGCATAAACAAATATGTTACCTGGTCAGTCAGGATGGAATGGCTGGATCTTGTAATAGCTTCATTGATATTGAACATTGAAGTTGGTTATTCTGCTTGCATTTTGACCTTTTTTAGATAGTTGTAATTTCATTTTATTCAAAACTAAAAAAAGAATCTAAGTGGATGAGGTTTGCCTATGCTCGAGGAATCTCTCACTGCCCATAAAGAGGAAGGTTTTTCCTTGAATGCAATGATCCATGAAACTTACCCTTGGAGTGTTCTCTAGTTGATTACTGTGCACTGATTCACAGTGCCGGAGTCCCCCTCTAGATGGATACTGTGCATAGCGTGCTGAGCATCAGCAATAAATGAAAAGAGCAAGCCTTACAAGTTGCTGATTGATGTTTTAGTTTTAGAGATGGAGAGTTAATTGCACGTAGATCAACGAGGTTACACCATCTTATCAGTCATAGATCACTTTCATCGGTTACGATGACTAACTATGGTAATACTGCAGTTCCGAATTAATTTAATGTTCCTAGACTCTTGTGATGTCTAGGTGCGGCCATATTGTGTATCGCTTGACTTTATCTAACAGTTGTTCATCTTGAGCTGATGCTCTGTTGATTGCATGCTCTAAATTGCCGTTCTTGCCCATACAATTCTTTCTTGTGTGATTCTACTTCTGCTCACTAATTATGTCACGCAATGTGGCTAACAATCTGATGGGCATCTAATTTCTTAGGTAACTGAATTTGCTGAAGAATCGAAGAATCAAACGAATCGGTTTGGATTAACGGAATCCCTAGGTTGACCAAAGGCAAGGTGGCCATGACTGGTAGTGGTGGTTCCAAACGGAGGTGAGAACCGGCCGCTGTGCTTGCGCAGTGAAGCCTGGGTTGGTGGTGGCGCGCCACACTCAGGCAACAATAGTCGGTGGCCGTTGTGCATGGAGACTCGAAGGAGAAGCCAACGCCCATGACCCTATGAGTGCTCGGCACCCTCCTAGGCGCTCATGTAAGTCCCTGGTTCCTCTTGTCTCCAATTTTACAAAAACACTGGCAAATTATACTGCTCCCACCCCTAATGCTACTACGTACTTGATAAATTTTGGTGCTGCATATATTTCTATTTACCATACCAATAGGTGTTTATGGTAGGAATCCAATTGGTAGGGCCATGCGCGATCGCAAATACAGGCAACAAATACATCGGCTGAACCTAACACCACAAACAGACCTGATTCTCACGGGACATAACACAAGAATGGATGGTGGCTGTTAGAACAGCCCCTAATTCTCTCAAAACAACTGCTTATTGCCTAGTTAGAGAGCAGCTACCTCAACACCGGCAGCAGCACCAGGAGCATCAGGACCTGCCACTCTTGCCATCTGAGGTGGTGCCGATAGAGCTCCCGATACTGTATGGCACACAAGGGGTGCGAGGAGTGTAGCACACCTTTGACCGTAGTCTGTAGCGATTGCCCTGATGGTGGCTATGGTGAGTCGGATACGAAGGTGGTCAGGGATGGCAGGACGCTGCATAGCTGGGAAGTTGAATCTGCGCTTTCTGGGGGGGTGCTCACCATAGAAGCAAAACATGGCGGCATCATATGCTAGGGCCGCCTCAAGGGCACGCCGAAATTTGCCGATCCAGAGTATGCACCGACTGCGTGGGATGCGGATCTCCGTAGCCCACCCGCCCCAGCTTCGCTTTTGCACGCCTGTCCAACCCAGGGCCTTCCGTGGGCGACGGTGAGTGGGTACTGCTGGCACCGTAGCCGGACGCCCACCATGGCGCCCTGTGAGTGTGCCCTCCCTACTGGGGCCATGTTGCTGGTTGGCGCGGCTGTTGCGGGAATAGCTCATCACCTGCACGGTGCAAGAAACTTGAGGGAGGGTAGAGCGGTGGTGTTGAGTGGAGATGAATGGGATGGTGGGTCTGTTTTTAAAGGCACGGCCAGAGATAGATCGGTGTGCTGGTAGCTGACTGGTTAGTGAAGCAGAAAAGTAGAAAAAGGAGGGGACTATATTTCGATGCTTTGCAAGCACGGAGCTTGGCAGATTCTCTTCTTAGGTAGCAAATGCATACACTTACCATTCTAGAATTCTATAGGCTGTTTTACTTGGTGGCTAAACATAGTTTTCTGAGTTCTTTTTTGTACCCATTTTTACTACCTGCCAGCCATTTAACTCTGCACTTCTCACTCCATAGTGTTTAGTAGCACTCAATGCTACTGATGGTCTGGTAAAGGTTTTAGGAGTGTGTGTACGGGGCGTCAGTATACCTTGCATTAACATAGCTAGCAATTTAGAAGCATATGCAGCAACGTGTTACCCTGCACATGCAAATATTAAGTTTGCGGGCCTACTGTTCCAACATGGAACACATGCCATCACAGATGCCCAAGGCGTTTATTTATCATAAGGGTGGCAAACAAGGACATTGGACAGTACATATGCACAAATACGTCCAACCAAAGGGACACACGTACACACTTAACAAGGGATATGATACAGTACCATACACGACCAACACTGCCACTCTAGTTCGATGGAAGGAACTCTCATGGATGGAATTTGGCTGGACGGTACAAAACATTTTGACATAGGTTACAACATCCTAAAGAGACTGCCAGGATAGCATAGGGGTCGACACGTAGCACCTCCGCGCTCTATAAAGGGCTCTGCTGATCGTGTCCCTGCGAGGGAGTGCATAAATGCAAGTTAGCCAGCCATTAACAAGAAATCAGAAGAGTAGTTGGAAATTGACACAAACTAAGGACTATAAGTACTTTTAAGGACTCCTAAAAGGGTTGTACGTAGGGGTGTTCTCCAGCACAATGGTGAACAACTGTTTGACAAACTGGATATACCGTGGGTTTGGTCCAGGGAGGGGCTCTGATCCAATGGACGTAAGAGGAGTCGCTAAGGAAAGGATATCACTATTCGCTGAACAGATGGAACCAAGGCGGTCAAGCAGTTTCTTATGAGACTTGAACATGTTGTCCATCTGTACGCGCAACATATCATACCTGGTCTGAACAAGCTGGGACCAAGACATGAAGTGGTTTAGTTGGTTGCATGTTTCCTTAAAGGCAGGATAAGTTAGATCATTGATGCAAATGTTTAGCCTTGCTATAAAGTAGCAGATTGCTTGCTCAGAAGCGCTTTCTTGTGCCTCATATTTGGTCATGCAAGGGAGGCTCTGGAAATGCTGAACTTCCGGCAAGCCCTTGCTACCTGGTTTGGAACGAATCTCAATGCTAAGCCAGGCCATTGTCCTCTTGCTGTCCACCTTAACTGCTCCCTCCGTGCGAATAACCGCGCCTATCTTAGGAAGGATCTGTCTTAGCATGCTTTTGCGTGATATGTCAAGTACAACCGGATCCTACAACAAAGTAAAGAAAACATGAAGAGAGAACATTTCTGCTTGTATAGGTGGACCCAGGAAATTAAGCTACCACCTGAACTCATATACATAATATGAAATTAATCAGTGCCATAAAAACTAATATAGCACCATCATGCCTGATTTAAAGACCGCTAAATAAATAATACCTGGGGCACGGGGACATGGGCTCCCAAACTATCCAATGGTGGCACGGGGAGGACATGGGCACCCAAGGCACCCAATGGAAGCGGTGGCACGAGGGGGCCACGGGCACCCAAGTCACTGGATGGAAGCGGTGGCACCGGGACATGGGCATGCAAGGCATTCGATGAAAGCGGCAGCTCTAGTTCCTTGATAATGCTCTTGCTCTTATCCATGTCGATGTGGATGCTCTTACCCTTATCCATGTTCCTGGTAAATGAGCGGGAACCAACCGAGTGAGATATATAACATACACTGGAGCATACATAGGCCAGTTTGCTTTTAGATTTAAAAGAAAAGCAAATATATCTAGGACTTCATGTTTGTAGGTATATCTGTTTCAAATGAAAATTCACACTGGCATGTGCTAAAACCTGGAAAAAGGACCAAATAAGATGAAGTTGCTGAAAGTAACACTAATGGTTTGACACTTGCCCAGTTTCGTTAGAACTTAATTTAAATATGTACGGGCTAATATTTCTTCCCTGCATAGGTCTATTGTTTTAGGCATTGTCTGCTTTTGTGATTAATGATGTACTGCTGCTTGTGTCATCAATTTGCTGGTATGATTATTCATTCTTGGCCGTTGTTTTATCATTGTAGTTATCTACTGTCAAGTATAAATTCCCTGCTATTTTCCCTTCTGAAAGAATCCTATTATTGAATGAATAGCTTTTAAAATTTGGACCAAAGAAAAATGACACAAAAATAGCTATCAGGATTTACCACTGCCTACAAAAATAACTGAGCTTTGTTCTTACATTGAGGCGCATTTATAGAGGTGTTCATGCACGAGCCTCGTTCCAGGTTATAATATATATTGCATTAATGCACTGCTGCTACAAGACATAGGCATTTGCTACTTTCTAGTTGCAATGTGAATAAAGAACTGAACAAGGGCTACCACATTGGAGCCACAAAAATGAAGAGCAGTTGTGCTCAAAAAATCTAGTAGAGAAAAATAGATAGACATGCAAGAGTGGTAGGTTGTAAGGTCATCCTATGTTTGCCTACCTATGCCAGCAACCTATGACAGGAAGAAATTTGGAAGGCTGAATTACCTGTTGCTGTCCTATGCCTGCTTGCACACTACCGGTGCAGTCCTAGACATGGAGTCTGCCATATAAATAGAGAGGCCTGCGCAAGTGTAGTATTGGTGCAGTGTTGCCAGCCGACATGAACCCATGGCAGGTGAACTACATGCAAGACAACGATGGGCCAGTTGAGTAAATGTTTGTATTTGTAACAGTAGACACCTTCAATGAGATGCACCTCAGCCACGCCACCAATGTGGCCTATAATACCAATGCCATAGCTCCAAGGGGTGGGTGTATGGCCGTATGGGTGACAATGATTAGACAAGTTGCACGATATCCGCAGCTTCTTACAGCCTTGTCTGCCGTGTGGATGTGGACGCTCATGCTGTGATGTAGTGCAGTGCATGCAGACGCGCCCTCACAAAAAAAGACCCCTGATGCATTTGCATGTGCATCCATTCGCGCATGCATACAGTCCTCTCCTCTCTCCTCTCCTCACAGGCTCACACGATGGATGAGGATGACACCAACAGCCACTAGAACGAAGCTGCTAGAACAAGAGAGAGGCACAAAGCCAAGAGGATTGGAAGTGGAATTTTTTTGGGAAAAATGCACGAGGTTTGCCAAGGTGCAGTACCCTACCATACGTAGGCTTATAGGAGTCCGTGTCAGTGTGTAGTAGGAGAAACGTGTGCATAGAGAGCTACATTTTTGGCCGGCCACATGCATCCATTCACACCATGACAAAACACATCACGTACCTCTTGCATATTAAACCTTTCCAACCTAGTGCTTGTAGTGCAGGTACATGGCCGTATTTCACCTACTTAGCTGCTCTATTGCTATATTTAGAAGCCATCATCACAGCCTGTCCATAGAGCTAAATGAGTAGGGTGGGTCAAGAACCAGGTTCACCAATTATGACCCAGGACAGGTTTAGTTTGCAACTTTTTTCAACCTGATGAATAGTAACATTTTTGTCTTATTGGATAAATATTGTCCAATCTTGGACCAACTAGGCTTAAAAGATTCATCTCGTGATTTCTAACCAAACTGTGAAATTGGTTATTTTTTTACCTACATTTAACATTCCATGCAAGCGGCTAAAAATTGATGTGATGGAGAGAGCGAAAAAAACTATCTTTTGGGTGCATCTAAACAAGGCCCCAGTTCGATCAATACCCCACGCTGCCTCTTTCTGGGTGGGGTAGGAAAGCCATATGCGACCATGCAACCCTATGGAGGGCCCGAGGACTAGAAAAAGACGCATCCAGTGGAGCACATGAACTTTGGTGGGCCATACATAAATGACAAAGAACTGATCTGCATATAGTTACTACGGTAGGAAAAATTTACATCACATGTGTCCTCCTCCCGTTATATATACATTTACTATCAGCTATTTCTTTTGCACGCAAGAAAGTTACCATCAACTACCCGTTTCCAGGTAGAAAAGTTACTACTAGGTATTCCTTTGCATGCAGAAAATTTACGATCAGCTAGTCCTTTGCATGCAAGAAATTTACTGGCATCGCATTTAATGCCTTGCATGAGGTGGATGAGATGAGAGCATGCAGGCGGCTGTGAGAAAGAGGACAGGATACTGCTGGCCAGATAATAGCTTCTGTCCTGTGTCCACATTTATGGCACAGCATAGGGTGCCTAGTTTACTACCTGACAGTAGGTTGTGCATCTCTTTGTGAGGGCACATTTATGAGACAACACATGTTGTTCAACAGTAGGGTGCCAGGACGCCACCTGTGCTAGCGAGGTATGGCACCGACTGCCAGCAGATGGTCGTCATCGGTGCCACCATCACCAACCTCATCAAGTGATCCAACACCCCCGTGTCCATGGCTCTCTACCTTTGTAGTAGCTGGTAGTTTTGCTTCTCCGCGTTAACTCTTTATCCCGAAGGCGAGGTCGGCACATCTGGCGGCGCTGGCCCCGCATGAAGGCGAGAACCGGCTGCTCTAGATGGGCACTGAGGCTAGGGCTGGCAGCAGCGCGACCCCCTGAGGCAACGATAATCGATGGGTTCTGCGCACGGAGGCTAGAAGGCCAAACGCACACTGATGGCCCTCATCAGTGCTCGTGACCCCTCGCCAGCGCTTATGTAACCTCCTGGTTCTTTTCCCTAAATTTTTACAACAACGTTAGCCAAACCATTTGTTTGCATCCCTCATATTTGTAGGCACGTGTTAATTGGTGTTACTATACAAATGCTTATAAACAAGGGTTCAAATGTTAGTGTTAGTCGTGGCTGCAATTACAGCCCAACGAAATTAGACAAATGGATTTCATAGTTCAGCGGCAAAAAAAACATCTAGTCTACTCTAAAATAGTCTTTGCAAATTACAGAAATTAACGTCTGAGCAGACTTGAGACTATATTATCCTTATCGTTAAATGATTATTTATACAATTGTTTACCAGTAGCCTGGAGAAGAGCCTTGCCCCCTAGACCCTTGGATTGCCGTCCTGGATAAGAGCAAGTATGTGGATTTGTAGGCCCTCAAATTTCAGTAGAATCCTGAGGTTAGCTGCTATTTATCCTTGATGCAAGTTGCCAAGCCAAAGCAACCATACATTTCAGTGTTTTGCTCGTGTCTTGTTGTAAATATGACTGACAATGATCTCCATTTTCCCAGGTTGCCCCAATTGGTGAGCTTCCAAGGAATATGTTGCCTTCTGTAGAGAGTCACCTAGCTCGGTCTGCTGTTCCAGGGGCTAGATTAATTGTTGGTGGCGTCTATGGCGCCCAGCAAGCATCCGCAACGTATGATGAGTCTAAATTTTTTTTTTCTGAATCTGTACTTTGCCAATACACGATTAATAACGCCATTGAGACCATTTTGCAGCCACAAGGGCGCTGTTGGTGTCAAACAGGCTTACACTACAGCTGCGGGATTGGATAAATCTTGAGACAATAGCTCAAATGGTCCCTCAAACCTCATTCTTGATGAGGTCGTTTCTTTTTCAAGGTTTACATTGATAGTGGAGATATACTTATCTGTAAGGCTGAGTTTTCCTTGCTGGCTTGTAGGAAATGGAATTCAAAGAATTTGCACAGAGGTCAGATACATATGCCAACCTTTGCCGATTGATTGGCCCTTCAATTTATGGGCATTCTGATGCCAAGGAAGCTATTGCATGTTTGTTATTTGGGGAATCTAAGAAGGTATGCATCCTTATCAAGAAGTTGATATGTTTCAGAAAAAATGTAATTCCGTTTGCCCTAATTGTGCTCCAATGTTGTACTTCAAACAACTCTTATTGCAGCAGATACCAGATGGGTGGGAGATGAGGCAGGAGCCACAGGCTATACTTGATCATCTACCTTCGACAAGAGCTCTATGACAACTGGGCATACCATTGCTGAGTATGTAATGCAACGATAGCTAGCTTTGTCTTGCGCCTTTTCAGATCACTATCACATATGGTACACTTTGCATAAAGCAAGATTTTAGCATGGATGAATTGTAGGTAGTTGTTTCTTTTACCTAGGAACATGATATTTTGATCCGCCGGAAGGCAATCTCTATGTGCTCAAAAAGCATAGCCTCCTAGGTAGACACAGTAGACATTTCAGCTATGACTGCATATTTCTTAGAGGAAGGCAACTATTTAGCTGTTGCTTTGAAGGCACCCTAAAGTTACTAACCTTTCAATGCCAAACATGGCACCATCTTCTCCGATTCCAAATAATAATTTAGTTGAGCATACCGTTGCAAATTTAGGTAACCACAATACCATGATTAAACAAAAGTTCCAAGTAACCCATAACCATAGGAACAACCACGAACAAGCGTATATACATGATTGGCCTAAGTTGTTAATTATGATGGCACAGCAAGGCAAGGAAGCCCAATTAGTCATAGATAATCAAGACTAATAGATAGGTCAAATTAGGTAGGTATTTTCTGGCACGTGGATGACTTGTTCATCTCTAAGGATAAAATTGATTAGTAAAAAAACGCTGCCTTCAAACCTTTGCCAAACTTGTAGCCTGCATTAGCGAATTTCGGAGTTTTTTGCGGTGGCCGAGCCGCACTGCATAAGTAGTAGTGTAACATCCAAGACACTGGATATGCCTACAAAGGAGACAATTAGATGAAACACTTTGATCGACTCGCAGCTAGGCCACACGGAGCCAAAAGAGACATAGGTGGTACAAATTATCTCTGCGAGTTCCATAACTTAAAACGGCTGGTACCAACACACCTCCAAGCCACTCTAGCTGACAAGTAAAAGGGCTAGCTTACACACTGCATGAAGACACAAAGATCCTTATCTACTAAACACAAGCTGGTGGCAACACACTACCGAGCCACTCTAACTGACAGGTAAAGGGCCTATTAGTCAGAGATAATCAAGACTAATAGATAGGTCAAATTAGGTAGGTATTTTCTGGCACGTGAATGACTTGTTCATCTCTAAGGATAAAATTGATTAGTAAAAAACGCTGCCTTCAAACCTTTGCCAAACTTGTAGCCTGCATTAACGAATTTTGGAGTTTTTGGCGGTGGTCGAGCCGCATTGCATAAGTAGTAGTGTAACGTCCAAGGCACTGGATATACCCACGAAGGAGACAATTAGATGAAACACTTTGATCGGCTCGCAGCAAGTCCACACGGAGCCAAAACAAACATAGGTAGTACAAATTATCTCTGCGAGTTCCATAACTTAAAACGGCTGGTACCAACACACCTCCAAGACACTCTAGCTGACAAGTAAAAGGCCTAGCTTACACACTGCACGAAGACACAAAGATCCTTATCTACTAAACACAAGCTAGTGGCAACACACTACCAAGCCACTCTAACTGACAGGTAAAGGGTCTAGTTTACACACCACACCTGGGACAAAGGTACAAAGATCCTTATCTACTAATCGCATAGCGGACCTATAGATACATGAGCCTAAGGACCTTTGAAGGGCAACACAAATAAGGACCAATAGGCCATGTCCACAACACAATGGGACAGTACCCACTACATGACACACTTAAAACTGGAACACTGATTATGGCACCAACATGGGCCGCACATAACAGCATCAAATTTATGGGATGAAGCTGTGTGGTGATAGGTGGCTGACGGTGGAGCCCAAGGGCGTAATCCTACTCGTCACTGCAAATTAGAGATACCTTGTCACCCAACTGATCGAACCAAACAATGAAATAATTTAAGGCTGAATAAGCTACCTTGCTTCGGCTTTCTTTGCAGGAAATAGATCCCTACGAGTAGACCTTGGCCTCTTCCCTAAAATAGTTCTGTAAAAAATATTATGTAAGAAAATCACCCGCACAGGATCCATACATGCGGTGGCCACCAATGCTGCTAGAAACTAATGTAATATCTTTTAAACCAATTACTTAGTCCACAAAGGTATGTACCCATGCTCCTTGTGGACACCAGAGGGCACTTCCTTCCCTTTGCTGGATGGGGTTTTGGTATCATCTACTATGGCATGAACAGGAGGAGGCGTCGACTCACACGTTGCATCATCGGGAGCTTTAGGAATGGCAAGAGCCTGTGCCTGGTGGTCTTTTCCAGAGCCAACACTTGATGTCCCAGTCTTATTCATAGCTTTGGGATCCCTAGGATCCCTAAGGGAAGATCCAGTAGGACCACGAGCCTCAGGAGACGTTGGATCGGGAAACACCCTTCTAGCTTGGAAGCAGAGCTGCCCAGTCCTAAATGTTTGCTCACTGATAACCACCTGGAAGACATACCTTCGACCAACAAGGCCGCGAAGGGGTGCAGGCAGCAAAATCTGATTGGATGAGCCTTCTTCGACAAGCTCAGCGGCAGTCCGTCGAACAACCTGTTCAGCTACCCCTCCGAAGAGAAATATTTTCACCCGGCCAGTGGTGTCCTCGATGATTACACTTAGCTTGTAGCTTGGGCGGGAAAGAAGACACGTCAGGAACAAGGTAGGTATCTTTGATGAGAGGGGTATGACTGTTTGGAGCAAGGATTACCTTGGAACAACTACTGGTTTAGCCTCATCGCAGCTAGTACATTCGAAACCATCGAAGGTAGCCTTCAGTCCCCGTCTGCATGTATTGCAACCTTTATACCACCAACCATTGGAAACATCTATTTCTCTTACAACTGCGCTGCACGTGAAACGAACACCCTACATGCAAGGGCAGACCAAATTTGAGCAACCTGGCCTGAGTGGTGCATATAGGCAATCGCTATGAAGGAGGCAATACATTGCTGTCATGGGGATCCAATGCCAGGAGCTCGGCAATAGTTTTCCTGTTGGTGTCTGCTTCATCAGCAACACCTGCCCCTGCATCATCATCACCGGGTAGGAACACAACCTCGGAGCCTCTTCCCTGTAAACTAAGGACAAGGCAAACATCCATTTACACACCCTGCAGATCGACAAAGGCTGAAGGACAAAGAAACCATATTACCTAGCACAAAAAGCATTCATTTCTGGAAGGTCAATGTTCATGTACCATTTAGTGGCATCACCGCTCGCACATGTTGTGGCACCTACGTTGGCAATAGGATGGACATGTTATATTAGGAACCCGAGGATAGATGAAAAGAGCACAATAAATAGCACGCACTTAAATATTGCTTCACTTGAACCCTAGCGAAAACCATCACAACGGGTTCATCTTTATCAATGGTTTCAATAAGGACCTGATCCTCAAATGAAGTTGCATGCTCGCCCCACAAAGTAATTTGTAAGAGGCGGTCGTTGCAAAATCAGCCATAGTAAGTTTATGCTAACCAGAATGCCATAAACTACCACGGAAGCAACCTTAGATCACGTAGCTCTACCACCCGCCGTACAGTCACACCATTTAGGCTGCTAGATCGCACCACGGGATGTATGACTGCAAGCTGTCCGATAACATCTGTTGGAAATCCAAACACCATGCCACCTAATAAGTAAATCTTGGAAAATAGGAAAGAGAACCTGAATAGGCAAGGCAAGGACAGTGCATACCTACTAAGCCAAGCCTATTCTTCCATTTGCGGGCTAATTCCTCAAAGTCCACAAAATTGAAAACATAGAGGGGAAGCTGGGTGGCCAGCTCTGTAGGTAACTCCTCTATAACAGTCCATGGCGTAAAATAAATTGTCTGTGGGTTCGGTACAGGGTTATACTTGCGTGCTTGCCAGCTAACCTGGAATTTTTTAATCACATAGGAGCAACCTTCAACTAAATATTCAGCAAACTTGCCAAGGTCCTTATGGCCGATGCAAGCTGTAATACCCACGCCCTGACACAGCGAGCCTCAGATTAGGCAGCCACGATTAAGGAGAAATAACATATATCAGCAGGTACCAAAGTACATACCTCTTCATCAACCAGAACAAGCTCCATGGCAGTTACAGCCTTCCACTTAGGAGTCGAAGATAGTTTCCACATCCTAGCAACTCTAACCTTGATGATCCAATTGTGCCTTGTTGGATTAATCTGTGAAAGCAAGGTGTACTCCATCTTGTGGCAGCCCATCAACAAAAGGAAAAGAAGTGCATCAAATAACACACTATAATGTAGATAAGCTAGGAGACCATAGCCTTTAAATGTGTGGGCCCAACATATTCAGGAAAAAATTTACCAGAGCACCTGAAGAACTTCTTTGTAAACAATGTTTTCAGTAAGGTTAGAGGCAAGGTCTGTGCCATCGTCGACCAAAACACGTAGTCCATCTCTAGATGTAACGCGTGATATAGCAACATATAGCTGGCCATGAGAAAAAACTGGGCGTGCCAGATATAGACCAACGTTGTGCAAAGTCTGGCCCTGGCTCTTATTTATAGTCATTGCATAACACAATCTTACTGGAAATTAGCGTCTGCTAAGAACAAATGGCCATTTAGTGCTTGACACGTGCAATGAAATTCTAGGAAGGAGAACTTTGTGTCCAATGTGAGAGCCAGTTATTATCTGAGCCTCCAACACGCGGTCACCTAATTGGGTTATTATAAGACGTGTACCATTGCAAAGACCAGCACTTTGGTTTAAATTGCGCAGCAACATTATGGGCGAGCCAACCTTAAGTATAAGTTTATGACAAGGGATGCCCTTGAACTGTAGGGAATTTAGAAACTCAACAGGATAAAGTAGGTCAGCGTTACCATGGTCCTTGGAGGTTTCGACTAAAGAATCAAAACTTAGGTATACCTTTTCATGTCCTGGGACTAAAGAAAGGACCCGGTTATTAATCTCATCGATGGTATCATTTTTCGGGGCAATGATAGCCCGCTCCCTCAGGTAGTTTGGGTCTGAATAGAATGTGTCTAAGTTGGGATAGGTAGATCTTATGATATTATCAATTGGGGAGCCAAGTTTTGGAACCAAGATGTCATGAGGTATCTCAACCAGCTCAGAGTCTCCATCATCAGTATGAGTAGTACCTGTAGCAGTGCCATCCCCAATACTCAACACCCACTCATTAAATGATCTCACCTGATCAATTGGCAAACCGCTACGAGACATCCCAAGCAGGCACATATTGATTGTTAGTTTTAGAATCTTAACATGACTCCACAAATAAGAGTTAGTTATGGATGCATCAATGGTGTCTAACCTACTGCCGCCCTCAACCACAGGCAGCACTTGGCAGAAATCTCCATCTAGCACCACAGTCTTGCCACCAAACAACCTATCAAAACATGAAGAGTCTGTCTCCCCAAGAATGTCACGCATGCTACGATCTAAAGATTTGAAGCAGTGTCGGTGGGTCATAGGCGCCTCATCCCATATGATTAAAGAACTATGCGTTATTAAGTCAACAAGAAAAGTTCCCCTCTTAATATTGCACATGGACGAGTCATCAATAACTATAGGAATTTTAAACTGAGAATGCGCGGTACGACCTCCAGGTAGTAATAGGGAAGCAACTCCAGACAAGGCCACAACAAGAACGATAAGCTTCTCAGATCGTAGGCGCAAAATAATTGCATTCCATAGGAACGTCTTGCCAGTGCCACCGCATCCATACACAAAAAAGCACTGGCCTGTCTTCGCATAAACGGACTGTGTAACAACATCATAAATATTTTTTTGTTCAACGTTCAACTGACTAACAAGGGTACCATGGATACACACGAGGTTCTCACAGTCGTAAGCCAGCTCCTCAGCTAGAAGCCTATTTTTAACTTTGTTACGCATGCTTCGATCAGGCTCTGGTAAACCATAATCAGTTAGTAACCCACCATTTTTTTACAAACAAACTATCCAGCTCAAGCAAAACATAATTCCTTAGATGATCTTGTGGAACCCTATAGGTAGGCAGCTGCACCATATTTTTAATGTTGTAAAGTATGTCATCAGTAAAATATTCATAGAATTCATTGAAGAGGGAGGTTGCGTCACACACAGAGCAAAAAAGAACTATAGTCACAAGAAGTTGGCGCATCTGAGCAGCCGATCCCCACATAGATGCTTCTCTAAGGGCCTCACGCCACTCACTGTCATCACCAAGGAGACCCATAGCTTGGCACACATCCTTAAATGTTGGATATAGGACACCACTAATAGTTCGGAGGTCTTCGTATGAAGTAGCACCCTTGGCAATGTTGAGGAGCATACGAAGGTAGTATAGCTCACCACAGCTAGGATTGATATATATAGCCCTACCAATTTTTGTAGGACCCTTGCGTGGGCACCATTCCTTGTACTTCTTATTCCAGACCCACTTTGTTGGAAATTCTATATATGTTAACTCTCGAGCGTATGGGAACTTCCTATTAGCAGAAAACCATTCAGTAAGGGTTGTTTGCATGTAACGATGATCATGTAAAATAGCAGACAAGGGTTGGTTAGCTAGGTACACAACATTATTCATGAAAGGAAGGTGCACAGTGAGCCTTTCCACGGTGGGGGTCCTATAGTGAATATCAAATTCAAACAAGCGCCAGATAGCTTCATGCGAAGATAGATAACGGCAATCAATGTACTCTCGAACCTCATCCACATCCCCAGGCTGACTCTGGGAATCTAATGGTGGAGCACTAAAGCTGGTAGTACCAACCTCAACCTGGGAATTAGCCCCAGCAACATCAGATGCATAGGTTTCAATGACAGCCCTAGCACGGTCGGGCCCTTTTGTAATATATTTAAACAAATACTTGATAAGATGTGTTTTATTACACCATTCGACGTTTATATGGGCTCTAAATACTTTTAACAACATCATATTGTATGGGACCACCCACTCGTTATCAAGTCTAACACCATATCGCTCGACAAAGTGGCCAGTATCAGGACGGCGCCTATACTGCACAAAGCCATCCTCACCAACAATTGTGTTTGGCTGAGTGCCCTTTGGGAAGAACTTTGAACATTTGCTGCTTTTCATGCATGGGCAACTATGATTCAGCTGACCACAAGGGCCGTGTACCATGAACTCATCGACAAGACTATAACCTAGTGGGTCAGCTGATTTATCTGGTATCTCTGCACATATTATCGAGTCAATAAAAGAAGGACGAGGGTCTTTAGTGTTACCTTCAAGCCAAACCAGAATATAAACGTGGGGGAGACCACGCTTTTGAAACTCAACGGTATAGAGTACTGAAATAGGGAAACAGGGCAACAACATTAGGAAAATGACAGGCAATCAAATACACTGTTCCACGGTCTTTGCATAAACCATTAAAGCCATCGCTTTGTCACTAAAAATGGCAAAATATACCGCATTGGATTGGTCTTCTAAAATTTCATTCCTTGCTGATTTATTGACTGCACTATACACTATTACACATCTAATCTAAAAAGTAGATGGTTTGAGACTTTAAATTTTAGCAACATCCACATCCTACTTTTCATTCTTGTACAATGGTAGGAAGGTTGATGAGTGTGGTTTAATCAGTAAAGGCAAAGAAAACCATGCTAGTCTGATATCCATGGGTTTGTGTGTTTAGGTCTATGCAAAACATAACAGAAGATGGTGTGGGCCTCACTCCTGCAAAAGATACACGCTATATGGGCACTGCTGCTGGGTTGCTGGAATCGACCATATCTAATCCAAAGGGACTGAATCACCATTCAGACCTCCAACCAGTGCAGCACAGGGTATGTACCTAAATATCTATCCTGCATTGTTAAGTTTCTGTTTATGTGCTTGCTCCTTACTGTCGCTAGCAGCTAGCTATTCCTTATGGATCTTTGGAAATTTGTAAGGATCAACAGCATACCCAATCAAGCCTACATATCTGTTTAAGTTTGAGGGAACAGTGCAGAGATCCAATTTCAAGGCCTGACAAAAATAGATAACTGTAGCGTCTAAACCAAACAATGTGCTCCTTTGTGCAGTAATAACCTACCAAATCCGTAGCAAAGACTATCCCCCACATAACAAACATAGGAAAGGAGGGTGGAAATTGATGACTATACCTGCACGTGCCTTCCCAAAATAGGTTCCTTTCTTTAGCCCAGAAACAAGCTCGTCCACCTTTAGCTTGAAGACTCGACTAACTATATCAGGTCTAGCGTCAGGTCTTTGCCCTGGAACAAATGTAAGAGCATCAACTATTTCCTGCCACTTTGGATTACATGTAAAAGTAATAAACATATCTGGAGGCCCATATGATCGGCAGATGGCCATTGCATCTTGGTAATTCGGAACCATATACCGTTTGCTCCCTGTAAAGCTAGCAGGCAAAATAACCTTCTTACCAACACCACTGCCATCAACATCGCCCTTGCGAAGCGCATCCTCAAGGCCCTTGTACACCTCCGACCTCAGGTTCTTATTGTTCTTAACTATAAACCTAAGCCTATTCTCCTCAACGGATGCAAAGGCGTCAACAATATATTGCTGGAATAATCGGTCGCCACGTATTAATGTAGTTGCCTCACATCTACGCTACTGTAATCTATAAGCATAGTACTCGAGCATTGTGACCTCACCTCTAACTCCAACCCTCAAGGTCGCCGACCTATTGTACTTAATTCCTATTTTGAAACCCTAATCCCCATAAGGGAACAAAATCGGGTACTGTAACGCCATATAGTTTGCATGTAGGTTGCTAATTCGTTTAAGGCCGCCACCCTTATCCTGAATGATTATATCTGGGCTCCTTTTTTCCTCAGAAAAGTCCCCGACTATCAAAGCAGCTATCTCAGACCCCGTCGGCGCACTATATTGTGTTGTGTTCTTGGACCTATCATGTAATAGCCTAAGGCATAACGGCTAACACTGGTTGTGCACCAATAAGTCCCTAGCCGCCCTAAATGATTTTACCAGTTCATTTGATTCATCAAACATTTGTACCAAGCCTTCAACTATCTGTTTATCAACCTGGTGCCCACCATCAGACTCTCTATGCCTATCAAAAATCGATATCTGATTTTGAACTTCGTTTTCAGTGTCAAATATATAGAGCTATGCATAGACTGGAGCGGCACCCTCATCCGGCAATAAAGACCCAATTCTATGATGGACCTGGCCATTAATCTTAAACACGTAAGGACCAGGACCCTTGTTTACACATGCGTCAATCTTAGCACCAAGTGATGTGAATGCAAACATAGAATTGTAGGACTGAACAGATTTAATAAAATATTTTGAAAGGACACCACCATTTGGATTCAACAACCCATCTAGGAACGAAGGAGGGTCTCTTTGGAAAGGCAAACTGACCTTCCCTCCCTTGCAGCAAAGATGGAAATGAATATCGGCTGGGTCACCTGGATATGACCTTTTCACACGCTCTTGGTACCAAAACTGCGCACCACAATGCTGGCACTCGTGTACTGGAGGGCCGTAGTATGAAGTCTCACTGAAAAATGCAATCTGCAGAAAGCACAAAGCATCTCTATTTTAAGCAAAGTGAACTAAGATAGCAATTGAAAATCAATAGAATCCAGGCCAAAGGAAAAGCCATTGTCCAATGCACACATTTTGATGGATCTAAATAAGTATAGGACTATGCCGAAAAGAGTGATGGTCACACATTCAACTTTTCCTATGCGCATTAAGTCTAATTTTTAGAACAACATGATTATGATCAGGCATAGCCTCACCGCAACTCATTCTACATCGAATATGATTTCAGTAAAAGGTACCGTTGATGTAATATAAAATAGGTAGCAACATGGTTAGACCAGTCAGCAAATCGCCAAATTCTGATATAGGATGGCAACTGATTACAATTGTCAGTCTCCCAACGTATGGAGCAAAATTAGTGGCAATTAGTGTTAGCATGCTATCCAAACTTGGACACATAGAACACAGAAAATAATTTAATGGCATCCTATAACCCACTTCCTGAAATGGACTATACTATAGTCAGAAAGCTAGCACAGAGAGCAAGCAGCACGAAGAATGTAATCAGCTACATTTGAGTAAAAATCAATTAGGGAAAACCTGATCTAAGTTTTCAAAACGGTGAATTAGGCATGAAGAGTAAGCAAGGCATGCTAAGAAGCCAGCATCCATACTTATGATTCAAATGCTAATGTCCACCCATTCATGTCAGCAGCTACTCCACCTGAATACAATCCTCCCGTTGTTAGGGAACTTCCATGTTCAATGGCACTTTAACCTAAAAGGGATGGATTCTCCAATTGCGTGGAAACACGCAAAACTTCTGCTCCAACATTGCAATTACAAGCACAAGATGTAGGAAAAGTTAGGAGCTAGGATTAGTGTGCAGTGATCACAATTAGCACTAGGACTTAGTTAAGGCACTCAGAATTAGTGAGTAGCGCATGCATAGGTGCTAGAATTAGTGTGCAGTACACGCAATTAGCACTAGTACTTAGCTGAGACACTCAGAGTCAGTGATTAGTGCATGCTACAAGCACAAGATGTAGAAAAAGTTAGGAGCCAGTATTAGTGTGCAGTGAACGCAATTAGCACTAGGACTTAGTTAAGGCACTCAGAATTAGTGAGTAGCGCCTATACAGACAACAAGGTACAAGACTAACCTTTTTCTTTAGCTGCCTCTTAGACCTCCGACGCTGCTACCTCTCACGTACCGTCCCCTCAACTATAGATTAAGGTGGGAGGCAGGGAAGACATCCAGGGAAAGGAATGTCCAATTTAGACAGGCAAACAACGCAAATAAAAGGGGATGGTAAACAAACAAACACCTAGAACTAAAGTTGAACTCTTCCCACGATGCCTCTTCCTTGGCCGGCTAGAGGAAGCTCCTTCCATGTGCCATCAATGTGTGTCTGTACACGTTGGGAGCACCACAAAAATTACATACTACCGAGATGAAATTTAGGAGAGGAGAGGTCCGACGCTAAGAAGAGGAAAAGAAAATAAGAACAAAGGAAGCCACATGGATAACAGCAAGGGCACGAATAAGGCTGCATGCACCACTTCCTAGGATCAAGATCATGCACTAAACACATGCACGCACAGTGGAACGATTTGGTAAGTGAGCTCCAATGTATATGCATAGGCTAACTAACCACTGAGCTCAAACTCAAAATTTTTCCTAGGCACTCGCTGCACTCATAGCTAGGCGCTAATTTTATAGCCTTTCATTATAATAGGTTCACAGCACAGACCTATGACCTATTGTGTTGTGCTTCTTATGCAGTCGGCTCTGGTTAGCCCATTATCTGTGCCTAGAAAATGCCACGGCGCCTGTGGTGGTGGTTTTAGCGTAATAAAGGCTACAAACAGCAACACAAAGTAATGCAGGGGTGGACTATATGAACTACAAGGAGGCGGTTGTAAGCAATGGAAAGGAATCGATGAAGCACCGGACAGCACACCACACACCTATATAGGCAAGAGCTGGAGGCTTGGAGGGCGCCTCTACCACCACCGGGTGCAAGGACCTCATCAATTGGAATGGGGCCCAACCCAAATACCGTGTGCATGCACGCTTGGATGCATGTTCGTGGAAGAGCGAGCTGTTTTTCATGCACTGATAGGAAGGAGGCCAATCACTCATTTTACATCCACTTGCATGCTCATTGAATGCTCATGTGTTTCGTAAATTCCTATGGTAACTTTTCTCTGGCATGGCATGGATGCATGCTTATTGAATTTTACATACACTTGCATGCTCATTGAATGCTTGGCTTGTTTCAGGTAGCAATAGGATAGGACTGCGAGCAACTTCATCTAGGTCCGTGGGATTTCTATCTAACATTTATCTATGCACTTATTTCCTTACAGTAAAATTCTTGTATGTAAAGAGGAAATGCCAATAGTAAATTCTTGTATGTTAAGAGAAAAGGGCATTGCATGTTCTGGACGTGGCACCCTATTTTCAAATTTACTAGTAGTAATTTTTGTTGTTCATTTATCTGTCCACTTGCTCCATTCAACCATTCAATGCCAGTGGCTAGTGGACGGTGGGGGTAGAAATTAGTGACATGACTGCTCACAGTAGTACATGGCTTCACACATATAGTGACATGACCGCTTACAGGCTAGTAGATGGCTTCACTATATGCTGCTCATTTATTCACCTGCTGCATTCAATGTGCATGCGCCTACTTGGTTGAGTTAGTTCTGTGTGGAAAGGACACCATAGTGATGCATCTAGGCCGTCCAGCTTTTATCCAACGCACCACTTAAATGAAACTTACGTGGAAACGCTGGGAGGCCGCCTAGGCGGCGTGGCCTCATATTTCTAATATTCCTTCTCTTGAAGTGCTGGACCTCGGTGGCAATATGTTGCACGGGACGTTGCCATCTAACTTTACTGGCGATGCGCTCCTAAATCTCAGTAAGCTTGCGCTAGGTGCCAACGAGTTTGAAGGTCAACTCCCAGCTTCATTTGGCAATGCTTCAAGCCTGGAAGAGATAGATCTGTCTTCTAACAGGTTTTCTGGCCAAGTTCCTAGTTCTTTTGGCAGCCTTCTTCAGCTATCTTATGTAAACCTTGAGAACAACTTGCTTGAAGCATCAGATGACCAGGGCTGGGAATTCTTACATGCCTTGAAAAACTGTACACTTATGAATAGTTTCTCTCTTGGTAGAAATAGGCTTAGTGGATCTATTCCTAACTATATTGGTGAGCTGTCCTCTGAACTTGATCTAATTTTGAGCTCAAACGAGCTACCTGGGGTAGTTCCATTGAGCATAGGAAAACTAAGTGGCCTGACCAACTTAGGACTAGATAACAACAGTCTTAGAGGTCCAATTGGGGGATGGGTCGGAACAACTTCAACGGCCCCATCCCAGAGTCCATTGGTAATCTTACCAAATTGTTGTATCTCCATCTTGAACATAACGAATTCACTGGTGCCGTACCTGCCAGCTTGGCATACCTTCAACAACTCTTAACCTTGGATCTTTCCAACAATAGTTTACATGGTAGCATACCTACAGAGGTATTTAGGCTCCCATCATTGGTTGTTGGTGTTGTTCCAAATTCACTGCAAGATATAGGCCGGGCTTCTGACGGAGCAAAGCGGAGGCCCATAGATGCTGAAGGCTGGGCCGGAGCGTAGCGGAGTCTGAAGCCGGCCCATCAGGTCACGCCCGTGCACACACGGGGGGTGCGGGGGGGGGGGGGGGCGGAGCCCCCCGCGGTACGGTACATATATACCCTTGCTAGGGTTTCTTGGAGACTTGATTCTCTTGTAAGCCACCATAGGCGTGTAACCCAAAACTCTTGAGATAGTGAGATTGTTGCTGGCTGGTGCCCGTGGTTTTTCCCCTTCGCATTGGAGGGGTTTTCCACGTTAAATCGTGTGTCTCCGCTGTGATTGATTTCATTTTACTTCATATTCCATACGTTGTTCATAACAAGTGGTATCGGAGCTTCGGTTGCTGTAGGGTTCATGACGACGTCGATGAAGTTCAATCTTCCGCTGCTGAACTATGACACGTGGTTCTCGCTATGGCAAGTCAAGATGCGGGGAATTTTGGCGCAGACTCATGACTACGATGAGACGCTAGATAAATTCGGCAAGAGTAAAGCCGATTGGACTCCTAAGGAGATCCACAAGGATCAGAAGGCTCTCGCCCTAATTCAGTTACATCTTCATAATGATATTTTGCAGGAGTGTCTGAAAGAGAAAACTGCTACAGAACTATGGCTGAAACTGGAATCGATCTGTATGTCCAAGGATCTAACCAGTAAGATGTAGATAAAGATGAAGCTGTTCACTCTGAAGATGAAGGAGGAGGATTCGGTGATGACCCACATCGCTAAATTCAAGAAGATCATGGCCGACCTAGTGTCGATGGAGGTGAAGTATGATGATGAGGACTTAGGTCTTCTACTGTTATGTTCTTTGCCAAATTTGTATGCAAATTTTCATGACACCATACTTTTGAGCCGTGATGAACTAACCGTAAAGGAAGTTTATGAGGCTCTCCAGTCTAAGGAGAAGATGAAAGTTATGGTGCAGCATGATGGAACGTCGTCCTCAAAGGGCAAAGCTTTGCATGTGAGAGGCAGAACTGATAACAGATCCTCCAATGATAGCAATGATGGTAGAAGAACTACGAGAGGAGAGGCCGTTCAAAGTCCAAGCCGCATGGTAATAAAAAGTTCTGTGTTTATTGCAAGCTGACAAATCATAATGTTGAGGATTGCAGAAAAGTACAGAATAAGGAGAAGAGAAAAAACAAGTCAGCTGGTAAGGTCTCTGTTGCTGCTGCTGCTGCGTCTGATGATGATTCTAGAGATTGTCTGGTAGTGCTTGCTGGTTGTGTTGCTGGTCATGATGAATGGATTCTAGATTCCGCATGTTCATTTTATATTTGCACTAACAGAAATTGGTTTAGTTCATATAAATCTGTGTAGAAAGGGGATGTTGTGTGGATGAGAGATGATAACCCATGTGACGTCATGGGGATTGGATCAGTTCAGATCAAGACTGATGATGGCATGACACGCACGCGGAAAAACATTAGGTATATACCAGGGATGTCTAGGAATCTTATCTCATTGAGCACGCTTGATGCAGAAGGTTACAAATATTCCGGTTCAGATGACATTCTGAAGGTATCAAAAGGTTCTCTTGTCTGTTTGAAAGGTGATCTTAATTCTGCAAAGTTATATGTCCTTAGAGGGTGTACTTTACATGGTTCTGATTCCACTGCTGCTGCTGTTACTAATGATGAACCTAGTAAAACTAACCTTTAGCACATGCGTTTGGGACATATGAGTCACCATGGTATGGCAGATTTGATGAAGAGAAACCTGCTAAAAGGCTGCACTTCGAGTAAGATCAAGTTTTGTGAGCATTGTATTTTTGGTAAGCATAAGAGGGTACATTTCAACACTTCTATTCACACCACCAAAGGTACTCTTGATTATGTTCATGCTGATTTATGGGGTCCTTCTAAGAAGCCCTCACTTGGTGGTGCTCGTTACATGCTTACAATTATTGATGATTACTCTAGAAGGGTTTGGCCTTATTTTCTAAAACAGAAAGATGATACTTTTGCTGCTTTTAAGAACTAGAAAGTAATGATAGAAAGACAAACTGAAAGGAAGGTAAAATTGCTTCGTACTGATAATGGTGGAGAATTTTGTTCGCATGCCTTTAATGATTATTGCAGACAGGAAAGCATTGTTAGGCATCATACCATACCTCATACTCTACAACAGAATGGTGTGGCTGAACGGATGAACAGAACCATTATCTCCAGGGCTCGTTGCATGCTATCTCATGCAAGGATAAGCAAGCATTTTTGGGCTGAAGCTGCTAATACTGCCTGTTACTTGATAAATAGGTCACCTTCTATTCCACTAAATAAGAAAACTCCTATTGAGGTATGGTCTGGTATGCCTGCTGATTATTTACAGTTAAAAGTTTTTGGATACACTGCTTATGCTCATGTTGACAATGGAAATTAGAGCCTAGAGCTGTTAAGTGTCTTTTTCTTGGTTATGGTTCGGGAATCAAAGGCTATAAATTATGGAATCCTAAAACAGGGAAGACTTTTATGAGCAGGAGTGTTGTATTCAATGAATCTGTGATGTTTACTAACAGTTTGCCCTTAGAACATGTTCTAGAAAAAGAGTTGCAGCGTATGCGCATGCAGGTGGAGCATGTTGATAATGATATAGGTGTGCAGGTGGAGCCTATTGATGAGCAGGATGACCATAATAATGATGTTGCTGATGATGATGCTCATGATGATGTTCAGCAAACTCCTTCTATTTTGCAGCTAGAGGAGGAATTACCTATTGCTCAACGCAAGTCAAAAAGGACAGTTGTACCTCCTAAACGTCTTATCGAAGAATGTAACTTGTCTTACTATGCTTTGAGTTGTGCTGAACAGGTGGAGAATGTTCATGAGCCAGCAACCTATAAAGAAGCTGTTCGTTGTGCTGATAGTGAGAATTGATTTTTGCTATGCATGAGGAGATGCAGTCTCTTGAGAAGAACAGTACATGGGAGGTTGTTCCTTTGCCTAAGAAAAAGAAGACCATAAACTGCAAGTGGATCTTCAAGAGAAAGGAGGGTTTATCTCCAAGCGAGCCTCCAAAGTATAAGGCAAGGTTAGTTGCAAAAGGCTATAGTCAAATTCCGGGTGTTGACTATAATGATGTGTTCTCTCCAGTGGTAAAACACAGTTCAATTCGTACTTTCTTGAGTATTGTTGCTTCACATGATCTTGAGCTTGAGCAGTTAGATGTGAAGACTGCGTTTTTGCATGGAGAGCTAGAGGAGGACATATATATGGACCAACTGGAAGGGTTCATAGTGCCTGACAAGGAAAAATATGTGTGCAAGTTGAAGCGCTCCTTGTATGGTTTAAAACAGTCCCCTCGTCAGTGGAACAAGAGGTTTGATTCATTTATGTTGTCACATAGTTTCAAAAGATCTAGATATGATAGCTGTGTTTACATCAAGCATGTTAATGGATCACTTATATATTTGCTGTTATATGTTGATGATATGCTGATTGCTGCCAAGAGCAAGAATGAAATCACTAAGTTAAAGAAGTTGTTAAGTAGTGAGTTTGATATGAAAGATCTTGGTAGTGCTAAGAAAATTTTTGGTATGGAAATTAGTAGAGACAGAAAATCTGGTTTGCTATTTCTTAGTCAACAAAATTATATCAAGAAAGTTCTTCAGCGTTTCAACATGCAAAATGCTAAGGCTGTTAGTACCCCTATTGCACCTCACTTTAAGTTGTCAGCTGATCAGTGTCCTAGTACAGATGCAGAGATTGAGTATATGTCAAGGGTTCCTTATTCTAGTGCTGTTGGGTCTTTGATGTATGCCATGGTTTGCTCTCGTCTAGATTTGTCATATGCTATGAGTCTTGTTAGTAGATATATGTCTAATGCTGGCAAAGAACATTGGAGGGCAGTTCAGTGGATTTTTAGGTACCTCAGAGGCATAGTAGATTCATGTTTGAAGTTTGGAAGAACTGATAAGAGTCTCATTGGTTATGTGGATTCTGATTATGCTGCTGATCTGGACAGGCGAAGATCAATTATTGGTTATGTGTTTACTGTTGGCAGTTGTGCTATGAGTTGGAAGGCTACGCTATAGTCTGTTATTGCTTTGTCTACTACTGAAGCAGAATATATGGCTATTTGTTAAGCGTGCAAAGAATTGATATGGTTGAAAGGTTTGTACGCCGAACTCAGTGGAATTGAATCTTGCATAAGTTTGCACTGTGACAGTCAAAGTGCAATTTACCTCACTAAAGATCAGATGTTCCATGAGAGAACTAAGCACATAGATATCAAGTATCATTTTGTGCGTGATGTGATTGAAGAAGGTAAGCTGAAGGTATGCAAGATTAGTACTCATGATAATCCTGCTGATATGATGACAAAGCATGTTCTTGTTGCTAAGTTTGAGTTATGCTCAAGCTTAGTTGGTTTAATTAAATAGTCCAAGAGACTATTGTTGGCACCAGTGGTTTTCTATCTTTGTTGTTTAGGATGATGGGTTGATTTATGATACAAGATGAATTTGTCTCAAGGTGGAGTTTGTTGGAGTTGTTCCAAATTCACTGCAAGATATAGGCCGAGCTTCTGACGGAGCGAAGCGGAGGCCCGTAGATGCTGAAGGCTGGGCCGGAGCGTAGCGGAGTCTAAAGCCGGCCCATCAGGCCGCGGTCGTGCACACACGGGGGGTGCGGGGGGCGGAGCCCCCGCGGTACGGTACATATATACCCTTGCTAGGGTTTCTTGGAGACTTGATTCTCTTGTAAGCCGCCATAGGCGTGTAACCCAAAACTCTTGAGATAGTGAGATTGTTGCTGGCTGGTGCCCGTGGTTTTTCCCCTTCGCATTGGAGGGGTTTTCCACGTTAAATCGTGTGTCTCCGCTATGATTGATTTCGTTTTACTTCATATTCCATATGTCGTTCATAACATTGGTTACATGTGTGCTATCATACAATAACTTAACAGGTCCTATGCCCTCAGAGGTTCATCTTATACAACTCACTGAACTACGTCTGTCAGCCAACAACTTTTTTAGGAAATTCCCAGCCAATTTAAGTGAATGTCAAGAGTTGAATATCATCGAATTGGACCAGAATAATCTTACAGGAAGCATTCCGTTGTCATTAGGAAACCTGACGATTTTGAACATGCTCAATCTTTCCCACAAGAAATTTTCAGGCTTCATCCCAACAATTTTAAATGGTTTGGAGCTTATCACTCACCTGGATCTATCTTATAATCATCTCCAAGGAGAAAGACCAATAAATGGAGTATTTGCAAACGCAACAGCTGTTTCACTTAATGGCAACTGGGGGCTTTGTGGAGGAGTGAAAGATCTCCATATTCCTGCATGCCCTGCAGTTTCTCGGAGAATTAAACTGAAACTCTATCTCAGTATCTTGTTGATTCTGATATTTCGCTTATTGTCATTTGCGATGTCAGTTTATGTTATACTCCTCAACAACAACAACAACAACAACAACAACATAGCCTTTTGTCCCAAGCAAGTTGGGGTAGGCTAGAGATAAAACCCAAAAGAGACGAGAAACAGGGAGACACATAAAGGGACATAAATGGCACAAGACAAAAAGATGTCACGGTTCAGGCACGTTGATTGCCAATCTCCAAGTGCTCCTGTCCATATCTAAATCCTTGGAGATATTCCACTCCTTAAGATCTCTCTTAACGGACTCGTCCCAAGTTAGTTTAGGTCGACCTCTACCGCTCTTTACATTATTGGCCCGCTTTAGAACTCCACTAGGCACCGACGCCTCAGGAGGCCTCCGTTGGACATGTCCAAACCATCTCAACCGATGTTGAATCAATTTCTCCTCAATTGGTGCCACCCCAACCCTATCCTGAATATCGTCGTTCCAGACTCTATCCCTCCTTGTGTGCCCACAACACCAACGCAACATATGCATCTCTGCTACACTCAATTACTGGACATGTCGCCTTTTTGTAGGCCAACACTTAGCACCATATAACATCGCCGGACAAATCGCCGTCCTATAGAACTTACCTTTCAGCTTCTGAGGCACTCTTTTGTCATAGAGAACGCTAGAAGCTTGACGCCATTTCAGCCAGCTGGCTGAAATTCTATGCCTAACATCTTCATCAATGTCTCCATCCTTTTGTAGCATCGACCCTAAAAACCGAAAAGTATCCTTCTTGGCCACCACTTGCCCATCGAGGCTAGCGTCTTCCTCCTCGTGCCTAGTCGCGCTGAAATCACATCTCATGTACTCGGTCTTAGTCCTACTAAGTCTAAACCCTTTCGACTCTAACGTGTGCCTCCATAGTTCTAACTTCCTATTAACCCCTGCCCTACTGTCGTCAACTAGCACCACATCATCAGCAAAGAGCATACACCAAGGGATATCACCTTGTATGTCCCTTGTGACCTCATCCATCACCAAAGCAAATAAATAAGGGCTCAAAGCTGACCCCTGATGCAGTCCTATTTGAATTGGAAAGTCACTGGTGTCGCCATCACATGTTCGGACAAACGTCACAACATCCCTGTACATATCCTTGATGAGGGTAACGTACTTAGTTGGGACTTTGTGCTTTTCCAAGGCCCACCACATGACATTTCTCGGTACTTTGTCATATGCCTTCTCGAGGTCAATAAAGACCATGTGCAAGTCATTCTTCTGCTCCCTATATCTCTCCATCAATTGTTGTAATAAGAAAATCGTCTCCATGGTCGACCTACCAGGCATGAACCCAAACTGATTTTGGGTCACATGTGTCACTCTCCTTAGGCGATGCTCGATAACTCTCTCCCAGAGCTTCATCGTATGACTCATCAACTTAATCCCACGGTAGTTAGTACAACTTTGAACATCTCCTTTGTTCTTGAAGATAGGTACTAATATACTTCTCCTCCATTCTTCAGGCATCTTGTTAGACCGAAAAATAAGGTTAAAAAGTTTAGTTAACCATACTATCGCTCCAGCGCCTAGGTATCTCCACACCTCAATGGGGATACCATCAGGGCCTATCGCTTTACCTCCCTTCATCCTCTTCAAAGCCTCTTCGATCTCTGTCTCCTGAATTCTCCTCACAAAGCGTCTATTGGTATTGTCAAATGAGTCGTCCAACTCAAGGGTAGGACCCTCATTCTCCCCATTAAACAGCTTGTCGAAGTACTCTCTCCATCTGTCCTTGATCTCCTCATCCTTCACCAGAAGTCGATCTGTCCCATCCTTGATGCATTTTATTTGGTTGATGGGGAGAAGAAATCAAGAAGGCCATACTTAATATTACTTTCTTTTGGTAAGAAATTTCCTAGAGTTTTTTACAAGGATCTAGCTCAAGGTACAGGGAACTTCTCCGAGTATATAGAGGGAAGTTAACTCAAGCAAAAATGCAAGTAGCTATTAAAGTTTTTGACCTTGGAATGAAATTTGCAGACAGAAGTTTCGTATCAGAATGTGAGGCTTTGGGAATCATTCGGCATCGGAACCTTCTTCCTATACTAACTTCATGCTCAACGATAGACAATAGAGGCAATGATTTCAAAGCTCTAATATATGAGTTCATGCACAATGGGAGTTTAGATACATGGTTGCATCAAAAACATTGCGGTGTATCTCCAAAACTTTTGGGTTTATCTCAAAGAATAAGCATAGCTATTGACATAGCCAATGCATTGGTCTATTTGCACCATGACTGTGAAAGGCCTATTGTCCACTGTGATCTGAAGCCAACTAATATCCTTTTTGACGACAATATGAATGCCTGAATAGGAGACTTTGGCATTGCAAATTACTTGGATATTCTAGTTCCAGTAGTTCAGTCGCTGTGACAGGAACTGTCGGATATATCCCTCCAGGTAAAGATCATTCCCATATCCTTTATCTGTAGTACCAATTGACCTGTTATACCCATGAACATCCACACTTTACACCATATTAAACAATGATTTTTTATCTGTGTTTCTAGAGTATGCTCAAAGCGTTCATGCATCAACCAGTGGGGCTGCCTACAGTTTTGAAATATTACTTCTAGAGATGCTGATAGGCAAACGACCAGCCGACTCTATGTTCGAGGGTGAACTCAACATTGTTCGCTTAGTAGAGAGAAACTTTCCAAATCAGATGTTACATATCATTGATGCTTGTCTCCAAGAAGAATGCAAAGGCTTTATTCAAGCAACAGTGGGCAGAGAAAATGAGGCCCATCGATGCTTGTTGTCCCTCGTGCAAGTTGCTATTTCTTGCACGCATCTATTACCAAGAGAACGGATGAATATGAGAGAAGGAGTTGCTTACTTACACTATCAGAAGGTCATATGTTGCAGCAATTAAGCAAGGGCAAGCCATGCTTTGCTAGGAGTCTAGGACTAAAGTAGTTGTCTTGGGTTGTTTTTGAATGCAATAGGTATGAGTATAGCAATTAGCCTTGTACATCGAAATTGATGAACAACACTGGCAGGGAAGTTGTGAGTTAATAGTTAATACTAGTTCATACACACATTTGGTTTGAACTTTTAACTAACATTTGAATTCCAATTTTAGTAAAGCATAAATGATTTGACGAAGTGTCTTTCGACTACATTGACGAGCTTCTCTTGTGTGACTGGAGTACTCAGTGACAATTTTTTAGAAGGATTAGCAGAAATAATCGCTAGATCAGACTGAATATATGTAACAATAGTACCACACTGCTAATCTGACTGTAACTAGATTCAGCTTGGACAGCTTATCCAAACACCAAACTTCAATTGCCCCCAACCCTTACTTCACAAAGTACGACTTCGCATACCTTTGGAAATTCGGATGCGGCGGTCTGCTGCTGTGCTGGGTCTTGGCGTCTTCCAGGCATTCAACAACGCACCGCCATTGGCTGGAGCGGTTATGCAACCCGTGCTAGTGCTACAAAAGTAATTATGCCCCCTACGCCATTCTCTGCTCCTCTTCCCTCGCAGCCCACAATGCCACAACACGCGATGGCGTTGTATTCCTCGTGACGTGCCTGCGCAGCTGCTCGCCTGCTCCCCGCCACGCCGCTTCTGTAATGTCTACTTAAGCCTATATCGTGCTCGCCCCTGCGCCGCCGTACTCCTTGTCTCTGGCATCTTCGACCGCCACAGAAGCCGCCGCGCTCACCTGGCTTCGCCGGAGACGCCATATTGACGCTCCCGCGCCCGGCGGTGCCCTGCCACCAACTCGCCCCACCCACAAACTGTGTCCACAGCCAACCTCAGGCCACCCAACGACCTCCCTCTATGCCTGTGCATCGCGAGTGTAGCCCTTCCCCAAAACCCCTGACCCCTAGGATGTAGGCCTAACCCGGCAGCCGCGCGACGATGGCACGCGGACAGCATACCAGGACTGGTAGTGTTGATCAGGAAATAGAAGACCAGGAACAGGGCTGGTCTAAAGTAGGTCCTAGGAAGAAAAACAAAAAAATCTAAAAAATGATAGGTCTCTTATGGAATATTAGAGGCTTGGGCAAGATTGATAGGGTTCCTGCTTTGGTAGGAAGAATTAGAGATAATCATGTAGATTTTGTGGGCATTATGGAAACCAAGAAGAAGGAATTCTCCTCTGGTTTTTTAAAATCTTTAACTTGGAATGTCCCTTTTAATTGGTGTCACCTTGAGGCACAAGGTGCTGCTGGGGGTATTCTAGTAGGGGCTAACTCAGATGTTTTCACTATGACTGTTGTAGATATTCTTCAGTTCTCTATTAGTGTGATGCTTACCGATAAGAAGAATAATTTCACTTGGAAGCTCATTGTGGTCTATGGTCCTGCTTATGAGGATAGGAAAATAGATTTCCTTGACGAATTAGAACATTTAATGACCTCTTGGCAGGGACCGCTCCTCATTGGTGGAGACTTCAATTTAGTTAGATTTACTAGCGATAAAAATAATGGTCAGATTAACCATAGATGAGCTGATTTGTTCAATAACTGGGTTAGCAAGTGGGGGTTGATAGAGTTAAGTGCTGCTAACAAGAAGTTTACGTGGACTAATAATCAAGACTATAGGATTTTAGGTAAAATAGATAGGGTTTTTGTCTCTACCTCTTGGGAAGCTGCCTTCCCCTTTGTTGCTGTTAAAGCATTAGATAGATTGCCCAATGATCACAACCCTTTACTTCTTAACGCTGGTGAGAATTCCTGTTTTGGTAAGAAGAGGTTTAGATTCGAGAAATGGTGGTTAGAGAAAGAATCCTTTAGGGGAGTAGTTGAGAAAGCCTGGAATACTCCCTGCTCTAAGCATTGATAGGTGGTAGTTCAAAATAAGAACTCTTAGAAGGACTGTCAGGGGATGGGCTACTAATGAAGTAGCTAATCTCAATAGAACTAAAGTTGCTATGTCTAAAGAATTCACTAGATTGGAGGGTATTGCTGAGGTCAGAAATCTCTCTCCTAAGGAATCAGGAGATCTTAGGCATATAGAAAGTCAGCTTGAACAAATTTGGACCTTGGAAGAAATCAAAAGTAGACAAAGATTCAGAGATAGAGATTTGCTGGAAGGAGACATGAACACTGCTTATTTCCAAGCTATTGCTAACCACAGAAGTAGAAAGAAAAGGATAGAATGTTTACATGGTCCTAGTGGGTTAGTATATGATCAAAAGGGGATGATGGATATTGCTATAGGCTACTGCAAGAAACTTTTTGATAAGGAGGTAGAGCCTAGTGTAGAGCTTAGCCAGGATTTCTGGGACGCCGAGGATAAAATTCTAAAGAAGAAAATAGACTTCTTACTGCCCCATTTTCTGAGGCAGAAATTAAATCTGCTCTATTTAGTTGTTATGCTGAAGGTGCTCCCGGTCCTAATGACCTTTTCTTTATCTTCTATCATAAGTTTTGGGACCTAATTAAGGATGATTTAGTGGCTCTTTTTGCTGATTTTCATAAGGGTGTACTAGACTTGAATAGACTAAACTTTGCCCTAGTTACTCTTATTCCCAAGGTTGGGGAGGCGACTAATATGAAACATTTCAGGGCCATAAGTTTGTTAAACTGTAGCTTTAATATTTTTTCAAAATTGCTCACCCTTAGACTTAGTTCTATTGTTCAGAGGATTGTCTCACCCACTCAACCAGCATTCATTAAAGGTAGGTTTATCCTGGAAAGTGTGGTAGTAGCTCATGAGTTGGTCTATAGTATTCATAAGAGTGGAGAACCAGGGGTTGTTTTAAAATTAGACTACGAAAAGGCATATGATAGAGTAAGTTGGAAATTCCTTTTTGATCTTCTAAAAGCTAGGAAGTTTGATCCTCTCTGGATAGATTGGATTAAACAAGTTGTGGTTGGAGGCTCGGTTGGGATCATGATTAATGGGGAAGACAGTGCATTTTTTAAAAAAGGAAAAGGGCTTAGGCAAGGGGATCCTCTATCTCCTTTCTTGTTTAATTTGGTAGGGGATGGCTTTTCTAAAATGTTGTCCAAAGCAGCTAACAATGGTGTAGTACATGTGTTGTTAGGTGGTTTTAGAGCTGGGGGAATCCTTTCTCTACAATATGCTGATGATACTATTCTTTTTTCTTCCGCTGAGTAAACTCATATTAAAAATTTAAAGTACATCTTGATGTGGTATGAACAAGTCTCAGGAATGAGAATAAACTTTCATAAAAGTGAGTTAGTTCCCTTGAACATTGATCCTGACAGAGCTCACAGATTAGCACACATTTTCTGTTGCCCCCTTGGGGCTTTTCCCCTTAAATATCTAGGTATACCTTTGCATTATGATAATCTTGCTAGGGAGGATATCCAGCCTCTAGTAGATAAAATCCTCAAAAGAATTGCAGGTTGGAGAGGCAAGTTGCTTTCATTAGCTGCTAGAGCTTTGTTGATTAAAACATGTTTAACAAGCATTCCGATGTATTTTCTTTCCTTTATTAAATTTCCTAAGTGGGCCATTAAGCTTTTGAATACCAAAATGGCTAACTGTTTGTGGAATGATACTGAGGATTGTAAGTTTCATTTAGCTAATTAGGAATTGGTGTCTATGTGCAAAGAGTTTGGGGGCTTAGGTATTTCTAGTCTGAGAGATCTGAATATTAGTTTGTTGGCATCTTGGTTAAGGAGATACATAATAGATAAGGACAAGCTCTGGAAAGAGATAATAGACTATAAATATGCAACTGACAAACCTGACATTTTCCTCACTAGAACTACCGGGTCTTCTAGCTTTTTCAAAGGCTTTATGTGGGCAGCTCAGGCGGCCAAACTAGGCTATAGATGGAAGATTGGTAATGGTAAGAAAGTTAGGCTTTGGGAGGACAATTGGCTTGACCTTCTAGTCTAGCCATCCAATTTTGGCCTCTGTATAGAATCGTAGTTGAGCAGGGTAAGACTGTTGCCGATCTTTGGGATGGCATTGATCTGAAGGTTTCCTTTAGAAGAACCTTGTCTCCAGAGATATAACATTGGGCTGGAAGTAGTTGAGTCGGTGTCTACTATTAAGTTGTCTGATGATGATGATTCTCTAATCTGGCAGTTTTCCTCTAAAGGAACCTATTCTTCTCAATCTCTGTATAAAATTATTAATTTTAGGGGTATTCATCATGTTCATGTTCCTGCTTTATGGTCTATTAAAGTGCCTCCCAGAGTCCTTTTCTTCCTATGGCTGTTAGTCAATAATAGAACTATGACTAGGGATAATCTAGCTAAAAGAAAGAAGTTAGATGATAAAAGTTGTCTTTTTTGTTGCGAGGAGGAAACTGTTCAACACATGTTCTTTGTTTGTGTGGTAGCAAAGCAATGTTGGTTTATCTTATCCCAGATTTTGAATATTAGGTTAGAGGAGCCACTGGTTGATATAGGCAAGCTGTGGCTTAGTCATAAAAAGTTTCTTGTTGTTAATATTGTTACCTCTGCAGTTTTATGGAATTTATGGAAACTCAGGAATGAGATTTGCTTTCAAAGGGTTGGTTGGAAGAGTATGGAAATACTACTTCGCAGGACAGCTGGGACCTTGCAAAGCTGGGCAATCCTATGTCCACAAGAAAGGAGAGATCAGTTGATGGATATCATAAACAAGATCAAAAGAGCGGCCGTGGAGGTCCATTGGTTACCCTACCAAGAGGGGAGCTGACAAGCCTGACTGTTGATGATACAAGCAACACCAAGCAGGAGAGCGTACATCTGAAGAAGGACTGGGCACATGGTATTGAGATCCCCTGGTGGAGGTCTCTCAATGAGACCCTGGATACGGTGTGAAGACGTTTTGGGAGAGACTGATGTTATGTTTCTAGAACTCTTTTATAGTTTTTGGGTGGTAGTTCTCTTGTGCCGTGCATTTTGTAAACTGTTACCCCAGCTCTGGCGGGTGCTGGGTGTGGTGAATGTTAAACTCTGTGCTGTAACTGGATGATCTGTGGTCTTTTATGATAATGAAAGGCCCGGGGCAATGGCCCTCGAACTCTAAAAAAAGGAGACGAGGTGTGCTCGTGGGCCGTCGCGTCCGTGCAGGCCAAATTCGGCGAGCAGCTCATCTACTGGGCCCAAGTTCGTCTGAATCCTCAAAAGCCCGCTCGTACAGATATTCCTCGACTTTTTCCCTCGTTTCGTGCTTTGATTGAAGTGCCTATTGTCCCCATCAGCAAAATCGTGGATTCTAAAAAAAAAACAGCAAAATCGTGAGAAGCGCAGCATTGGCATAAAATTTCTCCCCAAATCGAATATTCTCCAATTTATTACTTAACCAACTATACTATCAAAGTGCATGAATAAGGATCGTTTTTTATTATAAGTAATCTATATTAGTCAGAGTGTTGATGGACCACTAGGAACGAAAATGGTCAGGAATGGTTGGGAAAACCTTCTATCCACTTTTGATTTCTCATTTTTACACAAAAATCGAAAATGAATTAGAAAATACCGTTCTGTAAAATATAATGAAGCCGATAGCCGTTGATAACGATGGGGAACCGATAATTTAAATCGAAAAAATCAGTAGACCGAACCATAAAACGATAATGATTTGTTACAATCATATTGTTATGTATTTCATACATGATTTTAAAATAATTCACTTGGTATATACCATAAACAAACATTAGTGTTACTTTATTGCTATAAGATATTTAAAAATAAGTAAGAAATTCAAAGAAAAATGAAATAGAAATTCAAACTTTCTTCTTGCTTGTATTTTTGGATCCACCGTACACATTACATGCATATTTTTTAGAAACACTTCCATGTACTACATGGAAGCGTAATTGGTATAAATGTCCTTAGATATATTGAGGAATGAGGAGCCATGTACACCCTCTCTGTCCCTTTTTAACTGTCTTAGCTGTCGTTCTCACTTCCTGAGCTTCCTTGTTTCAAAATTAGATAGATCATTGAATATATTTTCATGATAAACTTATTTGAAGATACAAATATTGCTAATATTTTTTACAAACTTAGTCAAACTTAAAAAAATTTGACCAACACCAATTCCATAACAACACTTAAGAAGAGACAAAGGGAGTATGACACTTGTACAAAGAACTCCTAACCAGGAGGTCAGCATCGTCATTGGACCCTCCACTTTCATGCACAAGATTAACCGAGAGAAAATTCTTCACCCTGTCAACCTCATTTTGATCTCAGGATAACTTGTTTGTACTTGTTATGAGTCGTCGTTCCAACTCGTATAAGTATGAGTCATAAATTCCGACTAAAACTCTTCATAGTTCGGGTGAAAAATAATACTCTCTCTGTCCCTAAATATCTATCGTTTTTCTTTCCGAGAAACAACTTTGATTAAATATATATTAAAAAAATATTAATATTTATGATAAATAATTAGTATCATTGGAAAGATCTTTGAATCTAGTTTTTAATAAATTTATTTGGAGATACAAATATTACACGTATTTTCTATAAATTGAGTTAAATTTACGGCACATACACTAACGACGACAGTTATTTAGGGACGGAGTGAGTATAAAATACAATTTCGACTTTTTAACATTAGATATAGATAACCCGTGAGTGAACAGTGCCACACTATACGTTCTGGAAGACCGATCATCACAAGGAACCAAATCAGATTTGGGAACGAAAATCCAGCGCCGGTAGACCACTCCACGAGCTAATTTTTTTTGCCGGCATCGAAACCGCACCAGACATGTCGCACATCAGCCTGGAATATCTCTGTCGGTTCCTGCTGAAAAATACTCTGCGACTCCAGGCTGGACACGCCGCAACAATCTTGTACAGCTCAAACAACAACGACGGCGCTGAGTGACGGGAGGAAAGCTGAAAGGTGGCGGTAACTACGAGTAGTCAGTTTGACGGACTCGGGGTCTTCGCTGGTTCACGAAAAGAAAAATTTTTGTGTGTCACATTGGATGTGTCGGAAAAAAAACTGTACAATTAGTTTTTTTCGTCTACGTTTAGTACTCCAATATGTGTCCAAACATTCGATGTGATGGGTGAAGGCAAAAATTTTTGGGAACTAAATCAAGCCTAAGCTAAGGCGTGGTAGCGCCAATATGTGGATATAACGGGTTTCATTTTATTTTGGGCCAGTTTTACTGTAAAGTTTATTTATCCTCTTTGTTATTATATTATATGGATGAAAAATGGAAATATATATGACATAGCTACAGACGTAGACGCTCACTGTTAAGCCTACCACTGAAAGAATAGTGCCGTTAAATCCTGAAATAAATAAATCCAAAAAAATACAAGCACCCGTGTCAAGTCAGAGACTTGAACCTAGGTGGATAGGTTCCACCACAAGGAACCCAACCAGCTGAGCTACGCTCAGTTCACCGAATTATCCAATATTTGTACCTGCTAAAACTTGTAATATGGATATCCGTATTTGTATCCCTTTCTAATCTAGATACTAAATGGATATATCCGAATTCATTTTCCAGTGTTTTTCCCCATCCGAGAATCCAGATCCGTATTCAACAATACCCGACAGTATACGTATTCGCAAAGAAAACTAGGTATCATGAACCTACTTAAAAGTTTTCTCTCTGTAACTAGTGACTAATTATTTAATTTATTATTACTAATAATGCATTGAACACTTTAATAGTATATCTATAAATAACTTTTAGTATTAATTTAAAATAATTAATGATACATAAAGATTAAATTAATTTTATTATTTTCTATTTAATCCTAATACATTTGTTCTTTTAAATTATTTTAATACTTTAGTTTATTTATTTATTGATGAAATTTATTTATATAAAATTTTAATTTCATGATAAATAACTATATAAATATAATATTGATTGCTTAATTGATATATTTATTAAATATTTATTGATAACCATATTATTTTTATGTGCTATGCTTGTTTATGTTATATACACAAATACTTTAATCTCTACTTCAATGATAATTTTGTAATTCCAATACTATTGATAAAGTAAAATGCCTATTTGTTTTCTACTATTATTATTTGAATGTCTTCACGTGATCTATTATTTTGTTCAAATATTATCCATTATAATTTAGTTTGCTTCGATATTGGAGATTATTAGAAGTGTACTTTCATTTAACTTACTTTGGTTAACGATGTACTTAGTAGTAAAATTTTATTCATGTATGTTAAATTAATAATACACATTTTGAGTTGACTTGAGCAAATATCCAAATAGAAATCCAAATCCGAGACACCCATTTTATATTCATATTCGAAAATATCTGTGTATTCTTATTCGAATTAAAGTGTGATAAAAAGTGATATCCAGATCCGATTTCATTCGAATCCGATATTTGTTATTGCCGATGAAGTGTTCGACAAAGGTCAATTCTTCTACTTTAGTATATTGCCCATGCTAACCTAAGGGAACAAGATAAAATTTATAAAACTTGAGGCTGCAAAGAAATCAAACATTTTTGTCACATAAAGAAATACAAAACACATGAATTCATACAGTACACACTGAGAGGTCTAAACACTTCTATCTGCAGTATTATAGGAGAAACACGCCGGCAAAACATGAAAATAGAAGCCAAAATGTATATGATTCTGCGTTTTTCAGCTAACGAGAGCCTTGTGTTCTTTAAACAGGCCATGAAACTCTACACGTTTATACAAATGTTGGTATTGCTATTTTGTTGTGACTGTAACGTCTGCTGCTCCACGGTCCCCGATAACAGCACGGATGTGGTCGCGCTGCCCGAGTTCAAGCAAGCCATCACCAGCCATCCAGCAGAGGAAGCCTTGAGTAATTGGAACAGAAGCACCAATATCTGTCAGTGGCAGGGAGTTACATGCAACCCAAAGAACAAGGCAGAGTAACAGCGCTCAACCTTGCTGGCCTAGGCTTGTCTGGGGCCATCGCAGCCTCTGTAGGAAACCTACTTCTTCGTACCCTTAACTTGTCCACAAATTGATTCTCTAGACAGAGACCACCTTTGGGCAATCTCCACAAACTAAGTCCTTGATCTGAGCACAAACTCATTGGAGCGTAATATTCCAAATACAATTACAAACTGTTCCAGCCCAAGAGAATTGTGGCATTTTGAAAACTCCCTTGGTGACGATATAACTCCTCCGAAAAATTGGCCACCTCTCCAATCTTGTAAATTTCGACTTTCACATGAATAATCTCACTAGGATCATCCCTCCTTTAGTCCAAAACATTAGTGGCTTAACTAAACTAAGTCTTCGTACAAATGAACTTAGCGGAATCATACCAGATGGGCTTGGATGAAACCTAGGGGTCCTTTCTCTTTGGAAGCAACCTCTTGGACGGTGTTATTCCAGACACACTTACAAACTGTTCCAACCTGACCGTCCTCAAACTCTCTAGAAATAACCTCACAGGCATTGATCGGTTCTCTTACGAAGCTAGTTTACCTTAGCTTTCACATATGGTCTCTCCGGGCATTCCACCAGGCCTCGGTAGCCTCATCAACTTATCACAACTTGATTTATAAGAAAATTGACTGAACGGGCCAATTCCCACTGAGTTTTGGCAAATGCCAAACATAGCGGGGTTGGACCTTAGCTAGAATAATCTAACAGGGAGGATCCAGCAAAAGTTCTCTAATACATTGCAATCAAACATTGGTGATGCCCTCCCTGGTAGGGGTGAATACGGTCGGAAACGGTATTACAATATAGAAAACGAAAACGGTCAGTACGGGATTTTTCTACATTTTAGTAATTGATGAGTACAAAAATGTTGAAAATGGTTGTGAAACCAACTGAAAATGGCAAATTTCTATGTTTGGCTAAATTCGAAAACAGTATCATAATATTGAAAACAAAAACGGTCGGTACAGGATCTATCCCACTTTCATCTCTACTCCCTGGTATCAACACTTTATACTTGGTGAGGGCACCATTCTAGCTTCCCTAGGCAATGCTTCAGGTCTAACAGAATTAGATCTATCTAATAATAGGTTCAGTGGCCAAATCCCAAGCATATTCAGAAAACTTTCAGGGTTGTCTATTCTTAACCTTGAAAGTGACATGTTTGAAGCAAGCGAAAGTGCTGGTTGGGAGTTCTTCCAGGGCCTAAGAAATTGTGGATCATTAGAGGTCCTATCGTTGTCTAATAATCGTCTCCAACGTTTCTGATAGAGACAGAGAATTGGGCACTTGATTGATGAACTGGAGGGGAATTAAAGTAGCTGATCCTAGCAATGGCAGCAGCAGAAGAGCTAGTTCACCCTCCCTGGGAGGCTCTGAACGTGACAACTCTTCTTCTGCTTGATCCTAATCCCCAACCGCGCCTGTCGTTATAACACCCACATGAGCAGCTGTGGTATTCCTATTATTCCTGCATGTTCTATTATTAACTAGCTTGGACTAATTCTAGCCACTAGAGGCAGCCAACCCTATCTTCTTCTTCCTATTATACTGCTGCCCAATGAAGGAGTCCACGACACTTCTACCCCCCTTTCGAAACAGCCCATCCTCGAGCTGTAGGCCTGGTCAGAACTGGGGCTGAGCAATACTGAAGGTGATGAAGCACACTTGAGCAGTTAGCTGCAGGAAGAAAACAATCGTAGCTACAACGGAAGATGAAGTCTGAAATTGCGCCACTGGAGTCAATTCAGCCAGCGGGGGTGCTAGCGCTGGTGTCATTGGTGGGGCCATGGTGGTCGCAGGGGAAGGAGATGCCACTGCCGTCATGATGTGTTCGACAAAGGCAGCCAACACTGATGCGGCAGGCATGTCCACAACTGATGAACATGGCGACAATGTCGAATACGGTGGCACATCTAGCAGCTGCAAGAACGGCACTGATGCCATGGGTGTCGCCACAATTGATGGAGATGCAATTGGCAAGGCTGCCGATGTAGAAGACAGTGGTGGTGTGGTGCCCAAGACTGAGGAGAACACCCGCTGAGCGGACAACGAGGCCAGTGAGTGTGCTATTCCGCCAACCCTTTCCGACGGCTTCAGTCCTGGCAATGTAGATGGCATCACTACTGATGGCGTTGCAAGGGCTCCAAGTGTTGCACGCCTTGCCGATGAAGTGGCCAATATCAAGAAGGATGCCTGCATCTACATCAGTTGAGCGGACATCAACGCTGGACATGCAATTGCCTGGGGCTTCTCCTTCACCATGGCTGGCGCAAAGGTGACCGGAGGAGTAATCACAGGTGGGGATGGAGCTGATGGTGGAGGCAGTGGTGATTTTGTTAGTGGGGCGAAAGCCATCAGTGGAGGCGTCGAGGAAGTTGTTGGTGCAGCCGCAATTGTAGGTGGAGATGAAGTTGTTGGTGATGCTGCTGGCGGGGAAGATGTGGCGGCTGCTGTCATAGCCAGGAATGGCAACGAGGAATTCCCCGTCGAGGAATGCATCCCCATCCCCGTCCCCACGGGGAAGAAAACTCCCCGTCCCCATCCTCGTCGAAGCTCACGGGGGAGGTTTGCTTCCCATCCCCATCCCCAAGCGGGGATTAATCCCCACGGGGGATCCCCGTCCCTGTATTATTTTATCAGTACATTATCAATGATGCAAAGTCATCGCAATACAAAATCACAACACATCCACCGCCACTGAGATCTATTCAAGCCATGACGCCCTTACAGTTGCACTACAAAGCTCCAATTAGCAACACGGAGATAGATCTGCTTGATAGATCCTTCACCCGTGCAGCAGAAGGCATGCAAAAATCAAAAATCAAGCAGCAATTTGCAGCACAAATTCCAGGATGGGAAAAAGGCAAGCAAATACAAAATGGATTGGACTGTCGGTGACAAACAAAAGGCCCTACAGAAAGAGATATGTTCCCATGGAGGACTCATCTCCAGGCACACACCGCCGATGTTAGCTTCACTCGTGCAGCCATGGCTACAATGCTCGTGGCATCCGCTGCCGTCGCCGAGGCCCCCGCCCCGGTGCTCGCCTCCGATGTCATGCGTGTGGTGCCCCTCGACGCGGCGTCCCTTGTTGCCGCAGCAGCACAGGCGCAGCTACCTTCAGGCTTTAGCTAGCCTAGTGAGGAAAAGCGGCAGCTGGTGTTCTGAGGAAGAGGAACCGGAGTGAAGTCTGTGCCTATGTGAAGACTGAAGACTAGGGTTATTTGCATTATATATACTCGGCCAGCTACACATGGGCCTTAGATGGGCCTTGTCTTCGTTCACTTCTGTGCGTTCGCTCGACGTCTGCTTCCGTAGCGGGGCAGGTTGGCGGGGAATGGGGACGGGGAACAGCCAGTCATCCCCGTCCCCGTGATCCCCGACGGGGATAATATTTCTACCATATCATTCCCCATGGGGAATCATTTCATCTCATCCCCGTCCCCTAATAGGGGAATTCCCCACGGGGAATCGGGGATCGGGTCCCCGTTGCCATCTTTAGTCATAGCAGACTGAGCCATCGCTGGTGGGGGAGAAGGCGGTGATGCCGGTGTCCCTAGAGACGGAGACGAGAACGGGGATATCTGGATTGGAGGGGCTGGTGGTGACGAGTCCCAAGCTTCCATCCGATCTCTAAGCTTGAGGAGGGTCTCGTAGATCCAATCAATCCCTGCCGAGATGCGATCACACCTCGTAGAGATGCCCTCAGAGATGGTGAGGATATCATCCATGGCTGGAAATGGTGGATGAGCAGATGTGATCTGAGGGTGGGAATTTGCGGCGGTAGAAGCAGATGTGGTCGCAAGATCAAAGGCTCTGAATACTAGATGATAGAGACAGAGAATTGAGCACTTGTTTGATGAACTAGAGGGGAATTACAGTAGCTAATCCTAGCAATGGCAGCAGCAGAAGAGCTAGTTCGCCCTCCCTGGGAGGCTCTGAACGTGACAACTCTTTTTCTGCTTGATCCTAATCCCCAGCCACGCCTGTGGTTATAACACCCACATGAGCGGCTGTGGTATTCATATTATTCCTGCATGTTCTATTATTAACTAGCTTGGACTAATTCTAGCCACTAGAGGCAGCCGACCCTTTCTTCTTCTTCCTATTATACTGCTTGAAAGCATCTAGGCCCTGGTGTTGGTTTCGGCAATTGATGACAACGCTTTATTACCATGACTAACGTGTGTTTTGCAGAAATATTGGTAAGTTAGGTCATGGAGTTGATAACTGCTTTGGGCACTATGGTATTCATGTCCCTTGATGAAAATCGTTTCGATTTTCAAAGGATCAACGACAAGATTAAGGACGGTTAGTTCCGGATGTCAAGGTCTTGAGTTACATCCGGAATAGTCGTTAGGATCTTTGTTTCTTTCTTTGACCGTACTATAAAGGGGGGGCATGAGCGAGTAGCTTGACCTAGGTGAGTCTTTTATTTAGGTGTGGTGCACACTTGTCAAACCTAGCACTAGGTAGCTCTAGAAAAGCTCAAAGTTCAGTTGGAAGAAACTTGGTTCAAGTTGCGTCGCGTTTAGAAGTTGTTTGAGCAGTTTACCCTTGACCGGACGCGGTCTTTGTCATGACCGGACGCGTCCGGTCAGTACTAACAAGTCACTGCGTCGTTAACTGATCGACCGGATGCGGTCCCTGAGAGGACCGGACGCGGTGGTCAGTCTGACACGTGTTTCAGAGGGTAAAGGTGTAATCGGACGCGACTGTGAAGTGATCGGACGCGTCCGGTCACGTTCCAGTAAGGTCCTAAGCTGACCTGACGCGTCCGGTCATCTATGATCGGACGTGGTTGAGCGTCAGGTCAGTTTCCAGTAAGGTTCTTGCATGATTGGACGCGTTCGGTCATCCCTGACCGGCGCGTCCAGTCACTCAGCGCTGACTTTCATTTTTCGACCGTTACAGTCGACCGGCGTGTCCTGTCACGACGACCAGCGCGTCCGGTCAGTACCAGTTTTGCTGATTTGGCAGGTAACGGTTGGATTTGTCTGAGGGGTGTATAAATACATCCTCTCCACCTCTTTTAGAGGTCTCTTGCTTATTTGTTCAGCTGAGAAACACCTTTGGAGTGCAAGGGAGTGCAAGAGCCCTAGTGAGGATAGTGATTTGAGAATCAAAGTTTGAGATTCTTCACTAGTGACAAGAGTGTAGCAAGTGTGCATCCATCTTCTCATTAGGCTTGTTGTGGTCAAGTGAGAGTTCTAGCTTGTTACTCTTGGTGATCGCCATCACCTAGACGGTTTGGTGGTGATTGGGAGTTCGGTGATCATCCGATGAGCTTGTGGGTGACCCAACTCATGTTGTGAGCGGTTTTGGGTGATTCACCGCGACGGAGTGTCAAAGAATCAACCCATAGAGAGCACTTGATCCTTGCGCGGATCAAGGGGGAGCTACACCCTTGCGCGGGTGCTCCAACGAGGACTAGTGGGGAGTGGCGACTCTCCGATACCTCGGGAAAACATCGCCGTGTTCCTAACCCTTACTTTCAAGCATTTACTTTCTTGCATTACTTTCATTGCTTGTTTACTTTCCTAGAATTGCCTTGCTAGACTAGGATTGGAACTTAGGGTGCAAAACTTTTATCGGTAGAATCACAAGGAACACTAGTAGGCACTAGGGGTGAAGTTTGGCTTATAGGATTTAATTCTTGCAATTAATTTTTAGAAAAACCCAATTCACCCCCCCCTCTTGGGCATCTTGATCCTTTCAATTGGTATCAGAGTTGTGTTGCTCTTTATTTAGGCTTCACCGCCTAGAGCAAGATGTCTAATGGGGAAGGACCACCTCCCACTTTTGAGGGAGACAATTTTCCATATTGGAAAATTCGTATGGAGGCGTACCTCAAAGCCATAGATGTTGGGTGCCTTAGAGCCGCAACTGAAGGGCTTCCCCCTATTAGGGATCCCGCCAACCCAAGTGGTGATGAGGAGAAGTACGACCGGTGGAATGCAAAGGCAAAAAATGCACTCTATCGGGCCCTAGGCAAGGATATCTTCAATCATGTGCGTAATGCCAAAAACGCTCATGAATTGTGGGAAAACCTTTGTGCTCTCCATGAGGGAACTAAGAGTGAGCGTGAGGAATGCTATCATATTGCTTTAAAGAAAATTAATTCTTTTGAGATGCTTCCCAAAGAAAGTGCTAATGAAATGTACACTCGATTGAATGTTCTTGTAGAGGATCTCAATGCTCTTAGACTCACTCAAATGAGTCAATTGGATGTTGCAAGGAGGATCTTGAGTGTTCTTCCCGTTGAGAAGTATGGACACATTGTCACCGTACTTCACCAAAGTGATCTCTCCGCCGCAACACCGACACAAGTATTGGGAAAGATCAATGCTCATGAGATGTACATGCATATCACTCCAGAAGAGGGCTCATCATCTTCCAAGAAGAAAGACTTGGCCTTCAAAGCTAGCCATAAAAAGAAAAAGAAGAAGGGCCAAGACATGATGGTGCAAGAAAGCTCAAGTGAAAGTGATATTGATGATGCATCACTTGCACTCATGATGAAAAAGACCACCAAGATGCTAAAGAAGCTCAACAAGAGTGGCATCAAGTTCGATGGCAAGAAGAAGAAATTCTTCACAAGTAGCAAAAGAAAGCCAATATCCGAGATGGATTGCTTCAATTGTGGTGAACTTGGCCACCTAGCTCATCAATGCCTGAAGCCTCCAAAAGACAAGTACAAAAACAAGTACAAGGGCAAGAAAGATGATTCAAGTGATGAAGAAGATGAGAAAAAAAAAGAACAAGCCATACAAAAAGAAAGATGGCAAGAAAAGAGAGTTTTACAAGAAGAAGAAGGGAGGCAAAGCTTATATTGTTGGTGATTGGCTCACCGACATTGAGTCATCATGTGAGTCCTCCGGTGATGAGAGCGACGATGAGAAAGAGAAGGTCACCGCATTTGTGATTGGGCCATCATCATCTTCGCCAACATCTTCATCACCACCTTCACCATCATCGTCTACTTCTCACCTATGCCTTATGGCCAAGGGTGAACGAAAGGTACAAAACAATGAGAGTGATGATGATGATAGTGATAGTGATGATGAATATAATGCACCTTCTTATGATGAACTTGTAAAATTATTGAACAAATATTCCAAAATCATAAGAAGAACTAGAAATAAAAATGATGAGCTTCAAAATGAAAATGACTCACTCTCATCTAAGATTGAAAATGCACAAAAGACTAGTGAAGAGCTCAAAGATCAAAATGAGATTATGTCTTCTACTCTCAAGAAGCTTAAAACATCTAACAAAAAGCTTAGAGATGAACATGATAAACTTGAGAGGAAGCATGATGAGCTCAACACTAGGCACAACTTGTTAAAAGACAAATATACTACATTGAAAATTGATTATGATAGTCTTATTGTTGCTAATGAGCTTGCTCTTGAGACATATGATGCTACTAACCAAGTTGTTAAGATTGATATAGCTACATCATGTGATGATTTGATTTTTGAGAACTTTGAGCAAGGCTCTAGCGGCAAAGGCAAGAGTGTGGTTGAGTCCGACAACCATGATGAGTATGTTAAGCTCAAGAGTGAAAATGAGATGCTTAAGATTGAGAACAAGAAGTTGATGGCTCTTGAAAAGCAAACATCAAATGAGTCACTCATTGAAGAAAACAAAAAGCTCAAGTAAGAAAAAGAGCATCTCAAGACCGGCCTAAGCAAGTTCACAAGAGGTCAATATTTACAAAGTGAGCTACTCATGAACACCATCATGAAGATGGATAGAAGTGGCATTGGTTACTTGGCAAATCAAGAGAGGAAGGCCAAAGCTCAACAACAACAAAGCAAGTCAAAGCCTAAGCCAAAGAGATGTGTTGAGTGTGGACAAGAAGGTCATTTTGCTCATGAGTGCAAAACTCCACCACCACAACCCTTGCCCAAGCATGCTAGACCCTTTGCTTTCAATGCTCATTACATGCTTAGAAAAGATTCTAGTGGAAAGATGAAAGTCATATTCTTGGGTCCCCCTAACAAAAATAGGCCTAAGAAAATATGGGTTGCCAAGTCACTAGTTGAGAAAGTCAAGGGTCCCTCTCAAGTTTGGGTCCCTAAACAAAAGGCTTGATCTCTTGTGTGTAGGTGAACTACAAGACTGGTGGATCTCATTGGGTGATTGATAGTGGTTGCACTCAACATATGACCAGTGATCCTCGTATGTTCACCTCACTTAAAGAGAATGGGGAATGTCAAGAGAAGATTACATTTGGGGACAATTCAAAGAGCAAAGTCAAGGGTATAGGTAAGATTGCAATATCAAATGATCACTCTCTCTCAAATGTGCTCTATGTTGCTTTATTGAGTTTCAACTTACTATCCGTTGGGCAACTTTGTGACCTTAGCTACCAATGCTTGTTCACTCCAAATGAAGTGGTAGTTACAAAGATAGATGACAAGCAAGTGATTTTCAAAGGCTTTAGATACAATAATCTCTATCTTGTTGACTTCACCTCCGAAGATACAAACTTGATAACATGTTTGTTCACCAAAACTACACTTGGATGGCTTTGGCATAGGAGGCTTGCTCATGTTGGAATGAACACTCTCAACAAGCTATTGAAGAAAGAATTAGTGAGAGGTTTGAAGGATGTAAAGTTTGAGAAGGACAAACCTTGTAGTGCATGTCAAGCCGGCAAACAAGTTGCAAACACTCATCCAACCAAAGCTTATATGTCAACATCAAGAGTACTAGAACTTCTACACATGGATTTGTTTGGTCCTACAACTTACAAGAGCTTGGGTGAAAATCTCTATTGCCTAGTGATTGTGGATGACTACTCAAGATACACTTAGACTTTCTTCCTTCATGACAAATCTGAAGTGGCAAATTGCTTCAAAAAGTTTGCAAAGAGAGCTCAAAATGAATTTGAAGTCAAGATAAAGAAGATTAGAAGTGACAATGGCAAAGAGTCTGACAACACAAACATTGAAGCTTATTGTGATGAAATTGGAATCAAGCATGAAGTTTCATCAACCTACACTCCTCAACAAAATGGTGTAGTTGAGAGAAAGAACCGAACTTTGATCACCCTTGCAAGAACAATGCTAGATGAGTACAACACATCGGAGAAATTGTGGGCCGAGGCAATCAACACCGCATGCTATGCTTCAAATTGCCTCTTCCTACAAAAGTTCCTTGGCAAGACCCTCTATGAGTTGCTAAATGGGAAGAAGTCGGACGTCTCATTCTTCCGGGTGTTTGGTTGCAAATGCTACATCTACAAGAAGCATCAACACCTAGGAAAGTTTCAAAGATGTTGTGATATTGGTTTTCTTGTTGGTTACTCATCAAAGTCCAAAGCATATAGAGTATTTAACCATGCCACCGGTTTGGTTGAAGAAACATATAATGTGGAATTTGATGAATCTAACGACTCCCAAGGAGCAATTGAGAATTGTGATGATGTAGGTGATGAACCATTGAGAGAGGCCATGAAGAACATGCCGGTGGGAGACATCAAGCCTAAAGATGATGAAGACGATGTACAAATTATCAATCCACCATCTTCATCACATGTGCCTCAAAATGATGACAAGAATGGGAGAGTTAAAAATGAAGATACTCATGTCTCTCATCAACAAGCCGAGGCACAAGCTCAAGATGTTGATGCTCCCCATCCCTCTCCTCAAGTGGTTGATAGAAGAAACTCACCTCTACTTCAAGCACATCCACAAGATCTCATCATAGGGAGTCCTACAAAGGGTGTAATGACTCGATCTCAAAAGCTTACTTCTTTTGTTGAACATCACTCTTTTGTCTCTTGTCTTGAACCTAAGAATGTAGAAGAAGCTCTTCAAGATCCGGATTGGGTGAATGCTATGCACGAAGAATTGAACAACTTTGCCCGCAATCAAGTTTGGACACTTGAAGAGCATCCAAAAGGTACAAGAGTCATTGGAACCAAGTGGGTGTTCCGCAACAAGCAAGATGATCAAGGCATAGTAGTGAGGAACAAGGCAAGACTAGTTGCAAAGGGATTCTCTCAAGTTGAAGGTCTTGATTTTGGAGAGACCTTTGCACCCGTTGCAAGACTTGAAGCCATTCGTATCCTTCTTGCATATGCATCATATCATGAAATGAAACTATATCAAATGGATGTGAAAAGTGCTTTTTTAAATGGCTTCATAAATGAACTAGTCTATGTTGAACAACCTCTCGGGTTTGAAGACCCTAGATATCCTAATCATGTTTATAGGTTGTCCAAGGCGCTATATGGGCTCAAGCAAGCCCCTAGAGCGTGGAATGAGCGCCTCTGGGACTTTTTCATTGAGAATGGCTTCACTATTGGGAAGGTTGACACCACACTATTCACCAAGAAGCTTAATGGAGAGATCTTTATTTGTCAAGTCTATGTTGATGATATCATCTTTGGGTCAACAAATGAAGATTATTGCAAAGAATTTGGTGAATTGATGTCGAAGGAGTTCGAGATGTCAATGATTGGTGAGCTAACATTCTTCCTTGGTTTTTAAGTCAAGCAAATGAGAGAAGAGATTTTTATCTCTCAAGAAAAGTATACCAAGGATCTTCTCAAGAGATTCAAGATGGAAGAGTGTAAGCCAATTAAGACCCCAATGCCATCTAATAGACATCTCGACCTAGATGAGGGAGGTAAACCAATTGATCAAACTCTTTACCGTTTTATGATTGGTAGCTTGTTGTACCTTACCGCATCTAGGCCCGATATCATGTTTAGTGTGTGCATGTGTGCTCGCTTTCAAGCGTGCCCTAAAGAACCTCACCTAAGTGCCGTGAAAAGAATTTTAAGATATCTTAATTACACTCCAAGCATCGGTCTTTGGTACCCCAAAGGAGCTAGATTCGAACTAGTTGGCTATTCCGATTCGGATTATGCCGGTTGCAAAATTGATAGAAAAAGCACATCCGGAGGATGCCATTTGCTTGGGAGGTCCTTAGTATCATGGTCATCTAAGAAGCAAAATAGTGTGGCTTTGTCCACCGCCGAGGCGGAATACATTGCCACGGGGGCTTGTTGTGCACAAATCTTATACATGAAACAAACCCTCCTAGACTATGGAGTTGTTCTTGAAAAGGTGCCGCTTTTATGTGATAATGAAAGTGCCGTTAAAATTGCTAATAATCCGGTACAACACTCACGCACCAAGCACATTGATATCTGCCACCACTTTCTAAGAGATCATGTTGCTAAAAATGATATATCACTAGAAGGTGTAAGAAGTGAAAATCAATTAGCGGATATCTTCACTAAACCTTTAGATGAGGCTACCTTTTGTAGGTTGAGAAGTGAACTAAATGTGCTTGATTCTAGTAACTTTAAAAAATGAGCTTGTGTTGTCCCTTGCATTGCATTGTATTATTTGTCATGTTTAATTCCCCGCAATGCATCTAGAACTTGTCTAACACGGTTACGATAACCCTCCTTTGGAGGAGTGAAGAAGCCTAACCGTGGATCAAACTTGACAAGCAACCTAGTCTTCCTTTCTCGCTTTGCATTGCATATACATGGTTGTTGCTTTGTCGTTTCTTTTCGGTTTAGCTTTGAGTAACCTCTGTGTTCGTCCATGAATAGAGAGAGCATTTGAAGCTCCCAAGGGTTCATAAACTCTATTGCATGGCCATACGTTGCTCCTCGGGTGTTTATTGCGTATTTTCCTAAAAATAATACTAGCCTAAGGCAAAATACTTTGAAAAATTTGAGGGTTTGAGTGAGGTCACTCATATTAGGTTCCAATTGGTGTTTATTTGAGTCTCTTTGAATTGGAACTTGATTGGGAGAAGTCGCGTTGAAAATTGGATTGAAGAAAGGCGTTAAACAGTGATCGGACGCTGGACCGGACGCTGCATCGGACGCGGTGTTGCTTCACCACCGTGTCCGGTCTCGGCGTCCACCAGCGCGTCCAGTCATTCCTGAAGATCTTCTCTAAGATCTGTGACCGGACGCTGCACCGGATGCGTCGTTACTGACCACCGCATCCGGTCCCGACCACCACCACCGCGTCCGGTCATCCGTTTTAGTTTTCTAGGCAAAATATGACCGGACTCTATCAGCGTCCGATCGTGCATAATCGGACGCGTCCGGTCGTTCTAGGAGCTTACTAGACTGTGACCGGACGCTGCCTCCACTGCGTCCGGTCATGCGACCACCGCGTCCGGTCATCGCGCGAAAAGCAGATCTCACCCTTTTTAACCGTACGTTCGGATCTCGCGTTTTCTTCTTTCTTCTTGATCCATAGCCGCTCCGAACCCTAGCCACCTCGCTGTAATCTCACGTGCCACCAGAGCTGCCCGCAGCCCAGCGCCGCCGCACCGCCGTAGCCGAGCCGCAGCCGTGCGCCGCCGCCCCGCGTGCTACCGCAGCCGCCCTGCGCGCCACAGCAGTCGTGCGCAGCCGCCCCGCGCGCCACCGTAGCCGCCCTGCGCCGCCGCCCCGCGTGCCACCGGAGCCGCCCCGCGTGCCACCGTGCCCGAGCATCACCGCCGCGTGCCCGTGCTCTCTGCTGCGTGCCACCGCACCGAAGTCCACGCTCGCTGCTCCTGCTGAGTCTTCCTCCCTCCCACAGAGGCCTAACCCTAGTCAAGGTTTTTTGCGCGTTTCTGTCTCCGTGAGAGTCTCCGTCTCCGCAAGGTGACTTCTTTGCCTTGGATTAGGGTTTGCTGATGAATTTCCGGTGAATTACTAATACAATCTTTGATCTCATCGGTATTCTAGGGCTTTGATCATCGTTTCCGGATAACCCTAGCGCGTCGAGATCATCTTCCGTTCATCGGAACTTCGCTCATCCGAGGTAGCTATCACGGTCCATTCATATCTTATCTAATATGCTTGCTTTCATTAGGATCTTACTCATCTATTAGATAATATATGTTGCTTATAGTAGATCTATCTATTCTATCGTTTCAGTTCGTCCTGTCGGTGCTGTGTGTGTTAGGTGATCAGTTGTGAATCTGAGGCCAAGCCTGCGGATACGGATTGAGGCCAAGCCTCATGAGTGTCAGTTCATCATCTGTTACTATCTAGTTTTTCTTAGATACAGCAGTTTGTTAGTATGGTTCGCTGCAAGAATGCTGGTGGTGCACCTAGTGACGGGGACGAGAGTCCTCCCAGGAGGACAGAAGTAGCTCACAGCAAGCGAGTGAAGATAGCTGCCAAGAAGAGAAAGAGGACACTTACAGAGGCAGAGGTGGCTCAGGCAGTTGCAGATGCAGCAGAGGCAGCAGAGAGAGGTGGCAGGAGCAGTGGTATACGTATTGGTGAGAGTCGCTTTCACCTTGAAGGTCGACAACTCAGTACTGAGGCCACAGAAGAGACAGTGGATGCACCTGCAGAGCAGCCTACAGAGGACCTAGAGGAGACTAAGGAGCAGACAGTTCACTCTCCACAGCGTCGTCGCTCAGGACGTACGCGAGCTCAGGTGACTCCCAGGCCAGAGGGTCAGTGTCGTGGAGGTCGTCCACCTCCTAGGGCTCGAGGTCACCCCCAGTTGAGCACTTTGACCTCAGGGGAGCTACAACTAGACAGGTCCAGGCCCTCAGGTTTGTTGAGGTCACTCGGTGGTTCCCACCTCAACGGGATCCCCGGGCTTCAGAGGGTTTCTACACTCCTCTGCACGAGGACTTTTACAGAGCCTATGTCGACAGCGGGATTGCTTTTAGACCTTAGAGAGTCTGTCGACTGGAGGCCTTAGTTGAGGTGGTTGGTGAGTAGCTTCATCCACATCTATCCTTTCTACCAGGCTTGTCAGATCTTCTTGGACGGACTGGAGCATACTGTGGGACCTGGGTTAGAGAGTTCTATTCTTCACTTTGGATTGACCTAGCACACGAGTTTATTCACTTTGCATTCAGAGGCCGTGACCGCAGACTCTACAGCACTAGGGTTCGGGAGATTCTCAGACTCCCAGCTTCAGAGACAAAGATACATCAGCTGTGTTTTGGACAAACTGCACCTCCAAGATGCCCTCATGGCGGGACAGTGCCCCCTACAGATATGATCAGACCCTGTTTCCGTGAGCCTTTTGGCGAGGGGTCTCGACGTACACCTGCCAGCTTGACTCCCCTAGCCAGAGTCCTTGATGTTATTGTGAGGAGGACACTACTTCCGAGGCTAGGATACAGAGAGGGACTGACCCGTATGCAGTTATAGGTAGTACATCACCTCATTTCATAGACATCGTTCGATCTTTGTGATCTGATGCTATGTGAGATAGAGGATACCTTGGCAGAGGGATTCAAGGGTCACAGGCAGCTTCCCTATGCACATTGGATATGCTTCATTATCAGATCTACGTGTGAACTGCCTGCAGAGATTCGAGCAGAGATTTCTGATACCACTACAGCTTTTCCAGAGTATGATATCCGACATTTGTGGGCATCAGTTACCAGAGAGCAGGCACCTGGCCTAGGACAGCATCAGAGGCTAGAGGTACCAGAGATAGCTGCTGAGTAGGACAAGACCGTTGAGGGTCTTGCTGAGGCAGAGCTAGCAGATCTTGATGCTCAGCCAGCTAATCTAGTCGAGGACGTTGCTACTGACAGCACAGATGAGGATTATCAGCCCATCCCCCGGTACCGCTCTCCTCGGCCTCACGACCATGAGGCCAGTGGTTCAGGCTTAGCCTCCCGCTCAGACCTAGCCATGGTGGCTATTCTTGAGAGGTTGACCTAGGCCCAGGAGAGATAGGAGATTCAGATGCAGAGACAGGCTCAGGACACACCTGCAGCATTTGCCCAGATTCAGGCTCGTCAGGACGAGTTTTAGAGGCAGCAGCTAGAGTTTTAGAGGCAGCAGTTCGAGATGCAGAGGCAGCAGGTAGCCACCTAGCAGCAGTACCTAGAGCTCCTATGACATCTTGTCACTGTTGGGGTACCTCCACCACCGTCTGTTCTGACTCCAGCATTACAGTCCAGTGGACCTCAGAGTCAGGGACAGCCAAGCTTTTAGTTCACCTCACCCCAGCAGCAGGTGCCTCAGACATTTCAGTCCCCGAGCTACACTCCTATACAAACGGGGTTTACTCCACCAGCTCAGCCGAGACCTCACCTCCTCTCAGACACTCCTTTCACTGACTTGAGTGCCACCTATAGTGAGCTGACTGGACAGCCGACACCCTCGTACACCACCTTTGTGACCACTTCTGGGATGTTAGCTTCAGAGCCTGCTTTTCCTCCAGTGTCAGGGGCCGGGACTACAAAGACTTTATCTTCATCAGTAGCATCGACAGATCCTCCTACTCTTGGTGTCTTTTAGGCTCAGGTGACAGTGATTGCTCCTATAGTTGCTACTACACCTTCAGTTGCTGCACCTGCTCTACAGACCTAGACCGCTTCACTGCCACATCCATCTTCAGAGGGTCAGCCTGACAGTTCAGAGTTTGAGGAGGATACTTCATAGTTCGTGATCACTCCATGCTCCTCGACACCCGACACGACAGCTTCTGTTCCCCCGTCAGATCCTTAGGTTTCTTTTTGGTGTTTGATGCCAAAGGGGGAGAGAGCGTAGATTTAGGGGGAGTGTTAATAGAGGGTTTTGTTTTTCTTGTGTGCTATATTCATGCATCATGTTTATTTTCTCGCCCTACATTGTGTGACTATGAGTTTGTGAGACTTTATTTTATATTATGTCACTTAATTGTGTTTAGCTCATAAGGTTGTGCTTTCGTGCCTTACTCCGATTTCATATGAGCTATATTTTATGTGTACTAACTCTTCTTGTTTTATCTTATGAGTACACTCAGTTGGCTTGGAACACATAAGCAATCACTAACCCCTTGTGCTTACAGCTTTATGCTTATGTGAACCAAGCATGATCAAAAACCTCAACTTATAACTTCTGAATCTAAGTGTTGTCATCAATCACCAAAAAGGAGGAGATTGAAAGCATCTTGGCCCTGGTGTTGGTTTCGGCAATTGATGACAATGCTTTATTACCATGACTAACGTGTGTTTTGTAGAAATGTTGGTAAGTTAGGTCATGGAGTTGATAACTGCTTTGGGCACTATGGTATTCATGTCCCTTGATGAAAATCGTTTTAGTTTTTAAAGGATCAACGACAAGATTAAGGACGGTTAGTTCCGAATGTCAAGGTGTTGAGTTACATTCGGAATAGTCGTTAGGGTCTTTGTTTCTTCCTTTGATCGTACTATAAAGGGGGGCATGAGCGAGTAGCTTGACCTAGGTGAGTCTTTTGTTTAGGTGTAGTGCACACTTGTCAAACCTAGCACTAGGTAGCTCTAGAAAAGCTCAAAGTTCAGTTGGAAGCAACTTGGTTCAAGTTGCGTCGCGTTTAGAAGTCGTTTGAGCAGTTTACCCTTGACCGAACGCGGTCTTTGTCATGACCGGACGCGTCCGGTCAGTACTAACAAGTCACTGCGTCGTTAACTGATCGACCGGACGCGGTCCCTGAGAGGACCGGACGCGGTGGTCAGTCTGACACGTGTTTCAGAGGGTAAAAGTGTAATCGGACGCGACTGTGAAGTGATCGAACGCGTCCGGTCATGTTCTAGTAAGGTCCTAAGCTGACCTGACGCGTCCGGTCATCTATGATCGGACGCGGTCAAGTGTCAGGTCAGTTTCCAGTAAGGTTCTTGCATGATCAGACGCGTCCAGTCATCCCTGACCAGCGCGTCTGGTCACTCAGCGCTGACTTTCGGTTTTCGACCGTTACAGTCGACCGGCGCGTCCGGTCACAACGACTAGCGCGTCCGGTCACTACGAGTTTTGCTGATTTGGCAGGTAACGGTTGGATTTGTCTGAGGGGTGTATAAATACATCCCCTCTACCTCTTTTAGAGGTCTCTTGCTCATTTGTTCAGCTGAGAAACACCTTTAGAGTGCAAGGGAGTGCAAGAGCCCACGTGAGGATAGTGATTTGAGAATCAAAGTTTGAGATTCCTCACTAGTGACAAGAGTGTAGTGTAACAGAACCGACCAATTATACGAGATTAAGTAAGAAAATCATCCACCGAGCAGACGATTTAGCAAACTTAAGCCCGTATAACCCGGTAGTCCGTTAAATCATGACGGATTTCAAACCAACTTACATACCAGCCAATATCGTAATAAGTTCAGCGGTCACCATCACAAGTTACATAAAAGTTCACGTCACAAATACATCAGAGTTTAAACATAGTTATTACAAACCAGTTTCGAATGAAAGTAGCGGAAGCATTTAGTTCAAATCACACACGCACGCAGAGTTCAAAATACAGTGCCAGTTTAGGATCATCTTCCAACAAAAGCATCAGACGAGACGTAGCGAATGACCATTGCCTATGGTCCTAAGCTTCTCCCATTGTAGGATAAAGACAGTTGATACAGTAGCCGTAATACATCTGCCCATCTGCAACAAGTGGGAACAAAGCCCTGAGTACGAGAAAGTACTCAGCTAGACTTACCCGATAGGACCAAAATAAAAGACACCAAGGAATCATGATAGGCTTTCTGGTGGGGTAGCTGACTCATTTGCAAAAAGGCATTTTTATCATTTGAAGAATCTTTCCAAGGCTTTGCATCAAGTTTAATCCTTATTAACCTGCGATCCTGTATGGTGCAATCGTATAAGTGATTATGCCTAGGTGCATTGCGGAAATAACATGTAATGGTCATGATGAATGAAATGTAGATAAATAGGTTCACTTTATTTCATAAAGTGGGAATACATTTCTTCTATAAGGTAGTCAACATCATCCGAGAATACAGACTACAAGCACATATCATCTACTGCATTCTCTCTACTACTACAGCGCTAAGTCAACACATAAATCTAAGATGCTTCAAAGATACACCAAAGCAACTCCTAATAACTAGTCATGCATTGACAAGGTTAATTAAACCCTAATTGCAACTAGGTTTGAACAGCAATACCTATTTTAGTAGCACAGAAAAATCTGAGAAAAATACAGTAGCTTTCTATCATCGAATCTAACATGACACAAAATTTTTATTGCATTTAGATTAATAGAACTGCCTACACAAAAATAACAAGTTAGGGCCTAAAAATGAGCATAAAAATACTTTATACTATGAAAAGTATCAAACAACAGATTTAACATTTTTCCTCCATTCTACACAATAAATAATCACTATAGAAAATTATTACATGCATGTTTTATTCATATTTTTCTCTCTAGCAAAAATAACAATTATCAGCAATATTAAACACTTGTACTACACCTCAAGATTTTTCCACAGAACATGCATGGCATATATTTTTCCTAGAAAGTACATCACAAAAGAAAATTATAGCAAGTGGAACCATATTTTTCTGAACTTTCTATGATTTACTACAAATTTAACAAGAAAACAGCAGTTTTAGTGATTAAATAAAAACTCTACAGCAAAGTATTTAAATCTTGACATGCAATATTTTTCTCAAGTAGATCTGATGATAAGGAACCTAGAAAAATTTATTTGAACAGATTTGGAGCAAATTTGAGTAGTCAAACATTTTCCAAACCATTTCTATTTTCAAATAATAAAAGAAAAACGAAAACTCATTTTTCTTACTGCTAACGGGCCGGCCCAGCGAGATCAACCGGCCGGCTACGGCTTTTCGGCCCGTCCGCGCGCGGGAAGGCAGGCGCGCCGCCTGGCTTGGGCTGCGGCCCAAGGCCGCCTTGGCCTGCCGAACAGCGAGGGGGAAGAGCGGGCGTGTCCACGGCCGAGCATGCTGGCTCCCGGGAACGCGGCGGTGCGGTCACCGCCGACGGCCAGCGGCCGCTTCCGGTCGCGAGCAGACGAGGCGTGGAGAGCAAACGAACCGCGTGGTAAAGGCGAACACAATGGCGTGATGCAAGGGGAGAAAGGAGGAACGAGGGCGCCGATGGCGGAGCGCGAGCTCGGCGGCCCGGCTCGGTGGCGCGCGCGGGAAGACGCTCAATTGAGCCTTACCGTCGGCAAGCAAGGTGCACGGTGGCCCGTTCGAAGGGGATGAGGAGGTGGCGGAGCTCAAGGCAAGACGAATCGGAAAGAGACTCGTTCGTTGCGCGGGAACGGTGGCTCGGAGGTGGAAGATGCCGGCAATGGCGCGCGGCGGCGGAGCACTGGCTGTGCGAGGGAGAGAAAGAGTGCGCGGGCGAAGAAATGAGCAGCGAGCGGAGCAGATGAAGGTGGAGGTAGTGCGCGAGCGCGAAGGCCACTGCTGCCACGCGTGGGGCGTCGTCGGCATGCGGCCGCCACGCGGCGTGCGCGGTCTGCCGCGGTCGGTCGCGCTGGCGCGGCGAGCATGCGCGGGCGAGCGCGCGGGCGGAGGCAGACGCGGGCGCGGGCACGGAGCAGGCCGGGCTGGCTTCGGCGCGTGGGCCGGAAAGGAGGCGACGACCCGGTAAAGCTGAAAAATTAATTTTCTTTTCTAAATAAAATTCCAGATTTTATAATTTGATTCAAATTCAAATTTTGAAGATGAAAAAGACATTTTCACAAATTGCCCCCAAAACAAAAGTTGTTCAAAATTTTATTCTCTACAACTTTCATTTAGGGCACCTTTCAAAATTCTAAATAGATTTTGAATTGATGATTTAAAGTCAAATTTTTAATTGAAAACTCAATTTTGTGAAATATTTTTAGAAGCAAGATTTGAGAAGATTTTGAATACAAAACTTGCTCCAAAAATCATGTTAATTATTTCTAAATTATTTAAAGTTATAGCTCCACAAATTTTTACCACTTTTACCTAGGATTTTTACTAATTCAGAGCTCAAACATGTTTATCACAGTTTAAATAAATTCCAACTTAATTTGCATGCGATGATGAACATTTATGAAATGCAAATGCTCATGATTTAGGATGTGAATGCATGCTTAACACACAGAGGTGTTACAGCCTTCCCCCCTTATAAGAATCTCGTCCCGAGATTTTGGGTTACGAACCATTTGTTATAAAAATCCTCATAAGCTTTTTGTAGATATTCACCCATTTTCCAAGTTGCATCTCCTTCATCATGATGGCTTCACTGTATCTTATATGTTTTCACCACACTGTTCCGAGTAACTCTTTCTTTAGAGTCCAACACTCGAACCGGTTGCTCACGATATACCAAATCTGACTTGAGCTTTATGCCTCGAGGTTCAATTCTTTCCTCTAGAACACGCAAACACTTCTTAAGATGCGATACATAAAAAACTAGGAATATAGCACCCATTATCTCAGGTAACTCTAACTTATAAGCGACTAGACCTTTTCTTTCCAAGATCTCATATGGTCTCACAAATCTGACTGCAAGCTTTCTGCGTACTCCAAACCGTTTCTTCTTCATTGGCGTGACTTTCAGATAAACATAGTCACCAACCTCGAACACAAGCGGTCTCCTTCTTCGATCTGCATAGCTTTTCTAACGTGATTGAGCGGCTTTCATATTTTGCTGAATGATATGAACTTTCTTCTCAGCTTCTTCTACGAAGTCAATACCGTAGTATCTTCTTTCTCCTGGCTCAATCCAGTTAAGTGGTGTTCTACACTTTCTGCCATACAAAGCTTTGAATGGTGCCATCTTGATACTTTCTTGATAACTATTATTGTAAGCGAACTCTGCTAAAGGTAGCTATGACTCCCATGAATCTCTAGAAGATAACACACAGCCTCTCAACATATCTTCCAGAACAGCATTAACTCTTTTGGTCTGACCATCTATTTGCGGATGATAAGCAGTACTACGAATTAAACTGGTCCCCAAACCTTTATGCAAGTGCTCCCAAAAGTGAGCAGTGAACTGTGACCCTCTGACAGACACGATATTCTTTGGTATGCCATGCAATCTTACAATCTCAGCAATATACTTCTCAGCATATTGAGGTGGTCTATAATCTGTCTTGACAAGTAAAAAGTGAGTTGTCTTTGTAAGACGATCCATAATTACCCAAATCGAATCATGTCCTTTCTGAGTAGTGGGCAAACCTATGATGAAATCCATACTTATATCATCCCACTTCCAACTAGGTACAGACAAAGGTTGCAACAATCCGATAGGTCTCATATGAATAGCCTTTACCCTGCAACATGTGTCACATCTGGCTACATATGCTGCAATCTCTTTCTTCATCTTGGTCCACCAAAAATGAGATCTTAGTTCTTGGTACATTTTGCTACTTCTGGGGTGGATAGATAACTTTGAAAGGTGAGCCTCATCCATAAGTTTATTCTTAAGCTCTCCATCTTTGGGAACAACAAGACGGTCGTCAAACCATAACACGTCATGTTCATCCAATCTAAAGTGCTTGGATGGTTCTTCTTTAATCTTTTATTTGATATGGAATATTCCCTTGTCGGTTTTCTGGCCTTCTATTATTTTACTTTCTAGAGAACAACTAATCTGAATACTGTGTAATATGGCAGGATGCATTAGATCAAAACCATCTTCGAGCAAAGGTTGCGCATTCAGGCAATATGGCTTTCTACTCAAAGCATCTGCCACTACATTGGCCTTTCCAGGATGATATTGCACATTCAAGTTGTAATCTTTGATCAATTCTAACCATCTTCGCTGCCTCATGTTCAATTCAGGTTGGGTGAAGATGGACTTGAGACTCTTGTGATCGGTGAAAATATTGCACACATTACCAAGTAAGTAATGTCTCCAAATCTTTAAGGCATGCACTACGGCAGCAAGTTCAAGATCCTGCGTTGGATAGTTGATCTCATGCTTTCTCAACTGACGGGAGGCATAAGCAATGACTCTTCCTTCTTGTATAAGAACACAGCCTAATCCTGTTTTTGATGCGTCGCAAAACACATCAAAAGGTTTCTCAATGTCCGGTTGCGCTAGAACTGGAGCAGTGGTCAACAGTTTCCGCAAGAGGTGGAAAGCTGTCTCACACTCCTCTGTCCACACAAACTTATGATCTTTCTGTAGCAGACTTGTCATTGGTTTGGCAATCTTCGAGAAATCTGGGATAAAACGACGATAGTAACCAGCTAAACCCAAGAAACTTCTGACTTCTGAAACTATGATTGGTGTCTTCCAATCCATAACCTCTTGCACTTTACTCGGATCTACAGATACTCCATTCTCTAACAGAATGTGACCAAGGAAAGGAACTTTCTTCAACCAAAATTCACACTTGCTAAACTTAGCATACAACTTATGATCTCTCAGTCTGGTTAAGACAATTCTCAGATGCTCTTCATGATCTTTCTCATTTTCAGAGTATACGAGAATATCATCAATGAACACAACCACAAACTTGTCCAACTCTGGCATGAAGACTATATTCATCATATACATAAAGTATGCAGGAGCATTTGTTAAGCCAAAGGACATAACAAGATACTCGTACAACCCGTATCTGGTAGAGAAAGCGGTTTTTGGTATATCTTATGGTCTAATCTTTATCTGATGATAACCTGATCTTAAATCTATTTTGGAGAACACTCTGGCTTTGGCTAACTGGTCGAACAAAACATCAATATGAGGTAAGGGATACTTATTCTTGATAGTTACAACATTAAGAGGCCTATAATCCACACACATTCTCAAAGTACCCTCTTTATTTTTCTTCACAAACAAGGCAGGACATCCCCATTCAGACTTACTTGGCCGGATAAACCCCTTGTTCAACAACTCCTCTAGTTGCTTCTTCAACTCAGCTAACTCATCCGGAGGCATCCTATAAGGTATCCTTGAAATTGGAGCTGTCCCGGGGATCAACTCAATTCCAAACTCAACATCTCTATCCGGCGGAAGACCAGGTAACTCATCTGGAAACACATCCAGAAACTCACACACGATCGGAACCTGATGAATCGGAATGACTTCCATAGCACATGTCACACTCATAAGGTCTGTTCTTTTGGGCAATGGTACCTGAAAAGTACCCTCTCCCTGGGGATCCTTCAGGGTAAGTACCCGACTTCCTGTATCTATAACTGCTCCCCATTCTTTCATCCAATTCATCCCTATGATGACATCTAGAACTAGTCCAGGCATAACTATCAGGTTTACTCGAAACTTTCGACTACCTAACTCAAGGGTTGGCCCTCTAACCATCTGATTGGTTAAAACATCAGCCCCTGCTGAACTTATACGGTAACCATAACTTAAGTCTGTGCATAGTTGTTTATGTTTCCGTGCAAATGCTTGACTCATGAAAGAATGCGATGATCCAGAATCAAATAGAACAACTGCAGGGTTTTGGTTAATAGGAAACTTACCAGCAGTTACGGGCTCTCCTTCAGGAATCTCTTCCATAGTGGTGTGGTGCACTCGAGCAATATAAGTCTGTTGCTTCTTTCCAGGCGGATAAGGATAGAACTTGGAAAAGTGGCCTCGCTGATCATAATTATAGCAAGGTCCCTTTACTGTACCAGCAGATCTGATAGCTCTCTTCGAGTTACCTTGTCCCGCGGTTGCGGTTATCCTTGCTGGCGGCACGGCCATCTTGTACGACTTCTGTGGTCCCTTGTAGTTCTGGGTCTTATGCTGCGGTGGCCTAAACCTTGCACCAGGTGCAGACGGACAATAGATCGAATGATTAGCAGTGATAACTCTTGACTGTGACGGTCCTGACTCAAAGGCTCTCTTGCGAGTCTTGGATGTTGTGTATGCGTTGTTGTTCTTCTCTTGTTTCAGACAATCACTGGTGAAGTCATTGAATCTGGCGCGGGTATTGGTACCCACATGCTTCATCATCTTTGGACCTAACCCTCTCTTGAAGCTAGCAATTTTCTTAGCATCTATGTCAACCATGTCAGGAGCATAACGACACAAGTTATTGAAGGCATGCAAATACTGTGTTACGATTTTGGTGCCCTGATTTAAAGCCAAGAACTCTCCCAATTTCATCTCAACTAGCCCTGATGGAATATAAACTCCACGGAAGGCTTCGGTGAACTCTCTCCACGAGATCTGAGCATTTGGAGGGAAGGTGGTGCGGTGATGCTTCCACCACATCCCTGCTGGTCCTTGTAACTGATGTGCAGCATACTCTGTCTTCAGTACTTCTGTCAGCCTTAACACACAGAACTTATCTTCCATAGTGTTAATCCATTCTTTAGCGTCAAGTGGCTCGGTTGCTTCCTTGAAAATTGGCGGCCTAGTGTCCATGAAATCCTTGAAGTTGCTGTACTGATTCACTCCATTGCCACCACCTTGATTGTTACCACGTTGCACGTTGTTGGCAATGGTACGTAGAAAATCTTCCATATTCTTCTGTGACTGCTCGGCATTACGCTGACTTCCCAGAAACTGTGCAAAGAACACCTCTGCAGTGAGCGGTGGAGGAGGCGGCAAATTCAGCTCTGAGTGTGGCTCATCATGGTTGGCATTGTTAGCACCACTCCCACCTGCCCTGGCACCATTTCCACCAGTTTCAGCAGCCTCATACGTGGCGCGTCGAGTGTTTGCCATCTGCATATTTCAGCAACAAGTAATGATTAAGCGAAGTTGTAGTAATTGTGAGTGAATGAAAAATTATGTCGTTCTGAATTCATTGGAGAGAACAAAGTCATACAATAAAACAGAGGCATAATAATCGCATTCCAATTAAAACAACACCACTTAATTAAATTACTTCAAATGCAAACATCGCGTCCAATACAACCACGTTGCTAGCATACACACACTGGACTTTATGCGTTCAGGTATCGCATGAACAACCAAGATCCAACATTCCACCAAATCTCAAGGTGCAAACGAGATACATCAAGATACATAGAACCAAAAGAAGGTCATCGCGACAGGGCCTATTAGCTAACGCAAAGCAACTAGCCTACTCCTCGGGGCCATCGTCGGGGTCGAAGACGTCACCATCGCTACCATCAGTAGCAACGTCGTCGTCACCGTCAGCAGGTGCGGCTGCGGGCTCGTCCTTGTCATCGTCGATGTCCATACCGGCGGCTTCTGGAGGAGCATACGGGCCAATCCCGTTGTAGAGCGCATGAAACTCCTCATGCAAGTTGACATTGTACTCCTCTAGCTCCTCGACCCTCTGCCTCAGGAGGTTCCTCTCGTTCCAGGCTTCGTTCCTCTCCTGAACCAACTGTCCAATCATACGGTCTGCATTATTGTTTGCTTGAGTCAACGTATGCACCCGCTGTAGAGAACTATCACCTCTCTCTAGAGCGTGGTCTCGCTGCAAGCTCATATCAGCCAATTGCTCCTGCAAACTAGCGATAGCACGTTCCTGCTTCTTCTTTTGTTTTCTTGCTTTGAGCCGATCATCACCACGCAAACCAGTCAAAGTCCAATAGGTACACTCTAGACTCTGGTATGCTCTGATAGCTACATACATCGCACTCATAGCGTGGTTGTCGCTAGCCTGTCCTTCGCTTGGGCCTCTGACTAAAGCACTTCCTTGCGGCTGCACCCAAATAGCATCGCGAGGATCATCTCTCGGAAAAGTGCCAGCCAAGGCTGCTGCCAGCTCGTTGGGAAATCTGCTCATTATGTCCCGGATGACACGGAAAGTTGCGCCCTCTGCACCCTCAACCGGAGTGCGTCCCTCAAACTCTAAGTGCCAACCATCCCATTCTAGAGCATCACCAAGAGTAGGGACAGTGATCTCCACTACTGCCAGTCCATCCTCTGCCAACTGGCTCTCACTCCAAGAGTACACCGGCTCCTGGCCTCTGGGTACCCCACATCATAGAGCACTCTCCAAAGCAAAGTTGGCATGCCAAACTCGCTCAGAAAGGTGTCTGTGCTACGGCGCTCCCGCGGGGCCAACTGGCGTCGAGGTGCTCTTCCACCTGTGGACTTACGGGCAGTCTACTTCGTGCGGGCCATCTGTACCAAAAGTTTCAATTACCCGGTGAGAACATATTTTAAGTTGGTATATTTTTTATCGAAAGGGGATAATCAATTTATAAGGGGAGGAATGCATGGCATGAATGAAATGCACAAGCAACATGATGCATGCACGTTTCTTACGTTCTCACAAACTTAAGAAATAAATGATATCTAGCGATGAATTCGGTGGCATACAGGCAATCTCTCATATACGTAACTACTACGTTCTACACGAGAAACGCTGTTATGTACCTGCAGAAAATTCATTTCAGCCCAAAACCTATGCATGCATGAAAGCAGTAAATCTATCTACACGCTCTACATGAATCCCCAGATACGCGTACAACGGTAGTAACCACCCAAAACATCGTCCTATTGACGACATCGCCTCAACGGACGGAACAACCACACATACGACACTTTTGTAAAAATATGCGTAAAACATGTAAGTACTCCAGTATCATACAAGCACTCTCCCTAGATCGGTGGTGTATCTGATCATGCTCTCACATCTCACACTTACCGAGACATAGAGGCAACTGATCCATACATTACCACTCAATTAAGTGGCACTCATACAATAGCACGCCATATGAGCAACAAAATAGAAATATGGTGCACGAACCCCCAAGTCAGTACTTAATTAAGCCACCTAGAGTCCTTACTAGGCATAAATGATATGACCACTGACACACTCTTAGTTTGTAAATCATGTTTTTCAAATATATTTTTGTTTTAAATACACTTGTGAACAGTAAACATGCTAAACCATGCTCCGATGCCAGCTGTAACAGAACCGACCAATTATACGAGATTAAGTAAGAAAATCATCCACCGAGCAGACGATTTAGCAAACTTAATCCCGTATAACCCGGTAGTCCGTGAAATCACGACGGATTTCAAACCAACTTACATACCAGCCAAGATCGTAATAAGTTCAGCGGTCACCATCACAAGTTACATAAAAGTTCGCGTCACAAATACATCGGAGTTTAAACATAGTTATTACAAACCAGTTTCGAATGAAAGTAGTGGAAGCATTTAGTTCAAATCACACACGCACACAGAGTTCAAAATACAGTGTCAGTTCAGGATCATCTTCCAACAAAAGCATCAGACGAGACGTAGCGAATGACCATTGCCCATGGTCCTAAGCTTCTCCCATTGCAGGATAAAGGTAGTTGATATAGTAGTCGTAATACATCTGCCCATCTGCAACAAGTGGGAACAAAGCCCTAAGTACGAGAAAGTACTCAGCTAGACTTACCCAACAGGACCAAAATAAAAGACACCAAGGAATCATGACAGGCTTTCTGGTGGGGTAGCTGACTCATTTGCAAAAAGGCATTTTTATCATTTGAAGAATCTTTCCAAGGCTTTGCATCAAGTTTAATCTTTATTAACCTGCCAACTATATTTGCACCTGTACTAGAGTAACATGTAATTAAACCGGTAATGATAACCAACGATCATTAACAACTTCCATTATGTCATATTTCATATAACTGTCCAAGTGTTCCATCAATATTACTACGATGAAGTAGCTCAAGTCAAGTGCTCACTGTCCAGTGAACGATGGCGATTCGAATCGATTATTAACCAGCTAGTAATTTATTCCTCACACAAACCTCACTCACCCGCTAAAGTGAGGTGTTGGTCACTGAGTCAACCATTCAGGTAAAGTCGCGAGCGTGCCAGGAACCACATGTACCCGAGGGCCACCCGACTGCTCTTTGGCCTTATCATCGCGCCCCCGTGTCCTGCCACTACTGCTCCGGTACAGTGTGTTGCGGGCAATCCACTCGGCCCGAATAATCTCCCAACTTCGCGGTCGAAAGGTAAATTATTCGGCCAGCTAAATGTAAGGCATGCGTTCAACATGACTCGAGGCCCAACAACGGTCGGTCCTTAATCGACACAGACAGAAAACACTACAGTCTGAAACCCTGCAAGTTTTCGTCCGGTCTCAACTTCACATTAACACTTAGTTATTTCAGGATGACATACTTTCTCAACCAGATCCAGGTAACCACCTATAGCTCGCAGGTGACAGGAAATCACCCGACTTCTACTGGTCTAAGCAAGCTAAGCAATTACTTGACTGCGAATGACAAGGTGACAAGGATAGGGTAGAACAGAGTAAACAAGGTATAATGCAGCAATGGTTGCAAACAACTCCTAAACATAATGCAGCAATTAAAATAAAGCATTAATAAAATATTTGCAAACCAGGGGAGAAAATGCTCCGGGGCTTGCCTCTCTCAAAAGTGCACGGACGGTGATCTGGGCACTCTGGAAGATCCTCACCGACCTCCTCGTCGGCTTCGGGCACTTCCTGCTCCTCGGGCTGCCCTTCCGGCTCTTCGGGAACTGCTACCGGCGTTACTTCCTGCGATCCTGTATGGTGCAATCGTATAAGTGTTTATTCCTAGGTGCATTGCGGAAATGACATGTAATGGTCATGATGAATGAAATGTAGATAAATAGGTTCACTTTATTTCATAAAGTGGGAATACATTTCTTCTACAAGGTAGTCAACATCATCCGAGAATACAGACTACAAGCACATGTCATCTACTGCATTCTCTTCTACTACTACTATGCTAAGTCAACACATAAATCTAAGATGCTTCAAAGATACACCAAAACAACTCCTAGTAACTAGTCATGCATTGACAAGGTTAATTAAATCCTAATTGCAACTAGGTTTGAACAGCAACACATATTTTAGTAGCATAGAAAAATCTGAGAAAAATACAGTAGCTTTCTATCATCTAATCTAACATGCCACAAAATTTTTCTTGCATTTGGATTACTAGAACTGCTTACACAAAAATAACAAGCTAGGGCCTAAAAATGAGCATAAAAATACTTTATACTATGAAAAGTATCAAACAACAGATTTAACATTTTTCCTCCATTCTACACAATAAATAATCACTATAGAAAAATTATTACATACATGTTTTATTCATATTTTTCTCTCTAGCAAAAATAACAATTATCAGCAATATTAAACACTTGTACTACACCTCAAGATTTTTCCACAGAACATGCATGGCATATATTTTGCCTAGAAAGTACATCACAAAATAAAATTATAGCAAGTGGAACCATATTTTTCTGAACTTTCTATGATTTACTACAAATTTAACAAGAAAACAGCAGTTTTAGTGATTAAATAAAAACTCTACAGCAAAGTATTTAAATCTTCACATGCAATATTTTTCTCAAGTAGATCTGATGATAAGGAACCTAGAAAAATTTATTTGAACAGATTTGGAGCAAATTTGAGTAGTCAAACATTTTCCAAACCATTTCCATTTTCAAATAATAAAAGAAAAATGAAAACTCATTTTTCTTATTGCTAACGGGCCGGCCCAGCGAGATCAACCGGCCGGCTACGGCTTTTCGTCCCGTGCGCGCGCGCGGGAAGGCAGGCGCGCCGCCCGGCTTGGGCTGTGGCCCAAGGCCGCCTTGCCCTGGCGAACAGCGAGGGGGGGAAGAGCGGGCGTGTCCACGGCCGGGCATGTCGGCTCCCGGGAACGCGGCGGTGCGGTCGCCGCTGACGGCCAGCGGCCACTTCCGGTCATGAGCAGGCGAGGCGTGGAGAGCAAACAAACCACGTGGGAAAGGTAAACACAACTGCGTGATGCAAGGGGAGAAAGGGGGAACGAGGGCGCCGATGGCGGAGCGCGAGCTCGGCGGCCCGGCTCGGTGGCGCGCGCGGGAAGACGCTCAATTGAGCCTTACCGTCGGCGAGCAAGGTGCACGGTGGCCCGTTCGGAGGGGAGGAGGAGGTGGCAGAGCTCGTGCCAAGGCGAATCGGAAAGAGACTCGTTCGTTGCGTGGGAACGGTGGCTCGGAGGTGGAAGATGCCGGCAATGGCGCGTGGCGGCGGAGCACTGGCTGTGCGAGGGAGAGAAAGAGCGCGCGAGCGAAGAAATGAGCAGCGAGCGGAGCAGATGAAGGCGGAGGTAGTGCGCGAGCGCGAAGGCCACTGCTACCACGCGCGGGGCGTCGCCGGCATGCGGCCGCCACGCGGCGTGCGCGGGCGAGCGCGCGGGCGGAGGTAGACGCGGGCGCGGGCGCGGAGCAGGCCGGGCCGGCTTTGGCGCTTGGGCCGGAAAGGTGGCGACGGCCCGGTAGAGCTGAAAAATTGATTTTCTTTTCTAAATAAAATTCCAGATTTTATAATTTGATTCAAATTCAAATTTTGAAGATGAAAAAGACATTTTCACAAATTGCCCCCAAAACAAAAGTTGTTCAAAATTTTATTCTCTACAACTTTCATTTAGGGCACCTTTTAAAATTCTAAATAGATTTTGAATTGATGATTTAAAGTCAAATTTGTAAATGAAAACTCAATTTTCTAAAATATTTTTAGAAGCAAGATTTAGGAAGATTTTGAATACAAAACTTGCTCCAAAAATCATGTTAATTATTTCTAAATTATTTAAAGTTATAGCTCCACAAATTTTTACCACTTTTACCTAGGATTTTTACTAATTCAGAGCTCAAACATGTTTATCACAGTTTAAATAAATTCCAACTTAATTTGCATGCGATGATGAACATGTATGAAATGCAAATGCTCATGATTTAGGATGTGAATGCATGCTTAACACACAGAGGTGTTACATGTAGCAAGTGTGCATCCATCTTCTCATTAGGCTTGTTGTGGTCAAGTGAGAGTTCTAGCTTATTACTCTTGTTGATCGCCATCACCTAGACGGTTTGGTGGTGATTGGGAGTTCGGTGATCATCCGACGAGCTTGTGGGTGACCCAACTCATGTTGTGAGCGGTTTTGGGTGATTCGCCACGACGGAGTGTCGAAGAATCAACTCGTAGAGAGCACTTAATCCTTGCGCGGATCAAGGGGGAGCTACACCCTTGCGCGGGTGCTCCAACGAGGACTAGTGGGGAGTAGCGACTCTCCGATACCTCAGGAAAATATCGCCGTGTTCCTAACCCTTACTTTTAAGCATTTACTTTCTTGCATTACTTTCATTGCTTGTTTACTTTCCTAGAATTGCCTTGCTAGACTAGGATTGGAACTTAGGGTGCAAAACTTTTTTCGGTAGAATCATAAGGAACACTAGTAGGCACTAGGGGTGAAGTTTGGCTTATAGGATTTAATTCTTGCAATTAATTTTTAGAAAAGTCCAATACCCCTCTCTTGGGCATCTTGATCCTTTCACTACTGCCCAATGAAAGGAGTCCACAACAGTTTCATACCAAATTCGGTTGCTAGCCTATGCACAAAACTCATAAAACTAATAATGGGTGGAAACTATCTACCAGGAATAGTCGTCCCCCAGGCATTGGAAATCTTAGTAGATTAGCCGAACCCACACTTGATGCTAACAATCTTACTGGTACAACTGAAGAATGGATAGGAAAGCTGACAAAAGTATAAAGTTCATACCTCTAGGGGAACAACTTCACAATCTTATGCAATTGACAATTTTGTCTTTTGCAGAAAATGAATTCATCGGTCTTATACCACCTAGCTTGGGAAAACCCAAACCAATATTGATATTGAATCTAAGATATAACAATTTCCAAGGGATCATACCTGTTGAGTTTGGTAACTTAAGACAACTTACCAAACTTGATCTTTCATGGAACAAATTCAGTGGAGAAATTCCAGAAATGGATCAATTTCAACAAATAGATACAACTCGAATGGACCAAAACGTTCTTACAGAAATATTCCGATAGCCTTCAGCAATCTAAAGAGCTTGAGCATGCTCAATCTTTCCCATAACAATGTCAGCCCCAATCCAGCTTGTCTAAAAGATCTAGTGTCTCTCACTAAACTAGATCTATCTTTCAGTGATTTCCAAGGTGAAATACCAAGAAATGGTGTGTTCAATAATGCGACAATTGTTTCACTCAATGGTAACCCAGGGCTGTGTAGAGGAGCCATGGATTTGCATGAGCCTTCATGCCATGTTGTTTATAGAAGAAAAGTAGGAATCATAAACTACATAGTCAAAATGTTGTTTATAGAAGAAAAGTAGGATTCAATTTTTCATATAGAACGGCGGGTTCTTGCGTTGCTTGTGCCACATTCAACAGCAGCATTGTGTGGAGAGATAGAGTGAAAAACTGAAAATACCGTACCACTCAAAGCAAGGTAGAGTTTTTTCCCAGCGAACTGCTGAGTTGATAACTTTTTAATGGTGGAACATGTCCTTTAATATTGTCTTTCACTCATAATGAGGTATGTTGATGATTTAGATGCAGATTATAGGGTTACTTTGCATTATCTTTTATAATAATAAGGATAGATGATTTATATATAAATTTATGATTTATTTTAAATTATCTTCAATAATGACTAAGGTGGGTAACTTAGATTCAAATTTGAAGGGATTATTTAAATTATCTTTCGTAATGGTAGGGATGAGTAATTTAGATAAAAAATTTAGGGGATTACTACATGTATTTTTATTTTCTATAATTGGATTGATAGGCACTGTTTTTTTTAAAAAACACACAATAGATACGATCGCTGTTATTAGTGATATCGACTAGAATCTACAAAATCAAAGTGTAGAAGTTTATGACTACGATTGTGGATATTTTAAGAATTTGTATTTTCTTTTCTGCCGTGTTTCGTGAAGTTAACGTGGACAATCTTTTGGACCCTCTAATTACTGCATACTAAGATACAAATAACAAATTGACTTGTCCCACTACCATGTCGAATATAAGCTATGAAAAAATCACGCCCACACGATTCATTCTCGAAGGCATGACGAGCCAAAATCGGACCTGGAAACGAAAATCCAGCACTGATAGACCATTCCACGCGCTAAGTTTTGTTTTGTCAGCACCACATACTCCTGGTCCTGGTCCTGGGTCGCACATCATCGCAAAATATCTTTGTCCGGTTATACTGCTGAAAGGTATGGGGTTCGACTATTCGAGGCTGCACATAACCCAACAAGGCCACAAGCAACAATCGTGTCTAGCTCACACAACGACAGCGGCGCTGAGGAATGGGATGGAAGCGGAAAAGTGGCGGTTACGGACGAGTTTGACGGACTTGTTGGGTCTTCGCTGAAACGGTGGTCAAGCTAAGCTAGGAAAGTAGGAAGGCGTCAGCGTCACAATGCGTGGGTGCAGTGGTGCCGTAAAACTGTTTTTAAACCCCCGGGACCTCAGCCAGCTGAGCATCCAGCTCAAACTTCACAGATCAAACATCGGTTCCAGGCAAGAACAAAGCAGAACAAGAAGAGAACCAGCTGGTGCTTGGTTAGTCAGCTGAGCGTGCGCTCAGGCTGCCCACCCGGGTTCGAGTGCTGATACTCGCTCGGGTGCCTCACTTAGGGGATTTATTCCCCATTAATTTCAGTTGGCTCGCACGGATGAGCCACCACTGTCATATCTCTCAGCCGTGTACTCTTAGTCTTAGATATAGGTTGTAGGTCTAGTTTACGCACTAGTGGTGTGAGTGTGTTAGGGTGTGTGTCTGTGATGTGAGTTGGTGCATGTGTTCAGATACTACAATTTATACTCGAAGGTTGAGGCAATAAAAAAAAAGCAGAACAACAAGGCTGCTCTGTTGTGTCCAACGATAGACAACAATGGGAATGATTTTAAAGCTCTAATTTATGTGTTCATGCAGAATGGGAATCTTGACACATGGTTGCATCACAAACCTTCAAGTGTAGCCTTGAAACGTTTGGGCATGATAGAAAGAATCAACATAGCCGTCAGCATAGCTGATGCCTTGGCATATTTACACCACGACTGTGAGGCCTATTGTCCATTGTGATCTGAAACCAACTAATATCCTTCTTGATGATGATATGAATGCCCATTTGGGAGACTTTGGCATCGCAAGTTTAGTTCTTTATTCTAGGTCAACAGAAGGTGGACATTCTGGGCTTAATAGTTCAGTTATTGTGATGGGAACTATAGGATATATTGCTCCAGGTGTGTATATATTATATTCATTGCCACGTCAAACCTTTGCATAAGGCAATCTTTTACTCGTTTCTTAAAAGGTTAAGGAACTAATCAGAGGATTTTATATACTTTATTTTTCAGAGTATGGTCAAAGTGTTCATGCATCAACATGTGGGGATGTCTACAGTTTTGGTATAGTACTTCTGGAGATGGTAATAGGCAAACGACCAACTGACCCGATGTTTGGGAATGAACTCAACATTGTTAGCTTTGTGGAGAGTAACTGAAGGACCGAAAATGGCGACCATGGGGGTGAATGGGAGCCAAAAATTTCTTTCGAAAATAATCGGCTACTGTCCCAAAATCACCACCACAAGCGCGAACAAAACACCATGATGTCCTCGATCCAACTAGTGGGTGGATGTTCCCTAGGAACACAGCGGGACACCACAAATGAGCACAGAACAAGAACTAAACCGAGGGACGAAAAAGAGATACTCAACTTCTATAGAGAGGAAGCGAGTTCTCGACCCAAAGTACCCATGCCAACTGGTGACAAGAGTACTTAGAAAAAGATCCTTGAGCTGCTAGAAAGACAAAGCAAAAGACGGATATCAAAACGAGCACTCAGAGAGCCCAAACACAAATTTTCAGCAGCAGGTGCGGAGGCTCCGCGGTCTGGAGATTCCCGGAGGTTCCGCGTTTTTCCCCGGAGACTCCGCGTCCCGGAGGTTCCGTGTTTTTTTCCAGAGGCTCCGCGCTGTTCAGAAATAGCAACACGAACCGAGGAAGAACGGGTCAAAACTTGACCAAAACAACTCGGATTGACTTGAAACACCCAATTTCAAGCCTATCATGAGAAATCGAAGAAGGGCAGAAAAACACTAGTTCTTGAGACCTAGACCAAGAAATCGCCTGATCTGCCAGCTCGTAAGGAATTGGTTGATTTCCTTCGGTGGAAAGGCTCAACTCACGTCATAGCTCAAATCAAGGCAACAAGAACGAACCAAAATGGTCTAGAAACGAAGAATCGGCTCAAGAACGAGAGGGGAAAGAAGAAGAACGCGAAGAACACATCACAAATCACAAGAACAAATTTCTTCCAAATCCCAGAGGACACAAGGAGGATTCGGGACCTCCTTTCCCACTTGAATTCTTGGTTCTTACACTAAACACATGGATTAGTGGACCTCTCTCTCACAAGCACCTAAGGGGAGGGGAAACCCTAACAAGGATGAAGGAAAATGCAAATGGAGGAGGTGAGGGAGATGGGGCTCCCTCATCCTATTTAACAGGGCTATTACACAATCTCAGTTTTGCCCTTAGATACAATTGAGTCAAACCACTTAGCCCAAGGGTGTTATGGTCCAACTCGATGTCATCTTCATCCGACGGCCACCGCGCCTCCTCATCAGTAGCTTCGCCTCGACGCGAACTTCCTGATGCCGCCACGTGCCGTCCATTCCTCCTCGGAACCTCCGTCCGGGTTTTGAGGCCCAAACCCGTAAACCCGCCACCGATGGTTTTGAGGCCCAAACCACCAAACCCGCTCATGAGTAGTGTACTCCATATGCATCCCCCACCTCGACGCATGTCACCGCCATCCTCGACCGGCCGGCCGCCAAGTCCTCTAAGCCCCGCTCGACTTGCACGTCTTCCGTCTTAACTCAGTCAACAGGGTCACTCTCATGTACACTTGCGCTTGTCGATGTCCCAGGTGTCAGCCACTACGGCTAGTCACCCGGCCTCCTGGTCCCTCGGTCCAAGCCTCATGTCCGCCCTTCACCGCTCCCGGTCCATCGGCACGACACGTCTCTACTTGACCTTCACCTCGCTGTCGACCACCGCCTCCAAGCTCCACACCTGCACAACACAAGCCAAGAGACTTGTCGCACACATAGCTTTCGCCATGGTAGGGTTAGTCACCACTCAACGCAACGGCTCAACGCAACCAAGTAAAACAAAGCTAGCCCTCAAGGCAACGGGCTCGACACCATTAGCAAAACTCAAAAAGCCAAAAAACTGCTAGACCCTCTAGAAGAGGCAAAGGCTCAACACATCTAGCAAAAGCAACTCAAGTGCAACTCCCCCTGAACAAATGCAATCTCACTCAAATGAATGCATATCTCTCAACTTTGGGTGGAATTGGAAACTTCTCCCCCTTGGAGTGTGATCTCTCTCTCGAAGTCATGTGTGTTATCTCTCCCCCTTGTTGACACATGCACTTATCAAACTAAAACCAAAGACTGCAACTCCCCCTCAAAATATGCTATGAATGCAGAAATGCACAAATGCAGAAGCTTCAAAATTATAGCAAGTAGATTAAAAAGATGCTCTAGCTGATATTGTCATGTATACATATCAACAAATACAAGTGCTAGCAAATGCTCAAAGTGATCAAATGAGATGAAATATGGCATTGTAGCAAGTTTGATCAAGTTTGAGCAATTTAAAAAAGGGGTTCACCACCAAAGGAGCACATAGCAAAGATAGACAAGAGATCAACCTTGTGCTACACATGTATGCAAAGTGAACTACCCCAAACAAAGTTCACACATCATGTCATGAGACAAACTTGTGGTTTGATCAAATTTTAGATACCAATTGAAATTCATCGGAGTTATGCAGCTTATCACCAGAGTTTGTCAGACAAGTGTGTGGAGGTTATCTATGCCATCAAAACCTGACTTAGCGACCATGTCAAGCCTATGCCAAAGGCAATCAGAAGCTGACAATGATCTCGGTATCCATTATAGAGCTCAAGTTCACCAATAAGTGCAATTTGGAGCTGTCTCGATACTCTGACATAGGATAACACAGACCCATCCCGATCTTTTCAAATCACTTAGCTTTTTTTTTCAAATTTTAGCATAAAATCAAGTTTCTCAAGCAAGTGTGTAACTCAAAGTATGAGTCATAGCAAGTAAGCATATATATGAAGCAAAAAAGATCTCGACACATTCTACACATGCTAGTTGCCACAAGTAGTGGTGAACACATTTCATGTTTCAACAAGTCTTAAACAAGTTCACATTTTGGAAAAACAAGCTTAGCTCATAACATGCATCAATTGATCAAAAGGAGCCTAAGTCAAAAGCACATCATGTATATCCATAACATCCCCAACAAGAGCATAGTGTCAATCTAGCTACTATAAGGATGAAGCTCAAGATACAATATAATACATGATGATATGATATGATATGCAAGTATGATATAAAAGCAAAAACAAAAGCTAAACTACAAAGAAAAGCAAAACTAGAATACAACAACCAAAATTTTCCTCCTCTAAAAAGGGAAACAAACTCCAAGCTCCCCTCGCAAGTGAGCAAACTGGGCTTGGTCAAGTGGTTTGGTGAAGATATCTGTGAGCTGGTTGTGGGTGTCAACATGAATAAGGTCAATGTCCCCTTTCTCATAGTAGTCTCGCAAGAAGTGAAAATGGACCTCTATGTGCTTGGTTTTGGAGTGGAGAACGAGATTTTTGGCTACACATATGGCATTGGTGCTATCACAGAATAAAGGCACTCGCCTAAACTCTAAGCCATAGTCACGCAAGGTAGCAACCATCCAAAGCAACTAGGAACAACAACATACTCAGCTTCTGTGGTGGATTGGGCTACAGTGGACTACTTGCGAGAAGACCAAGACATAAGTGAAGACCCAAGAAACTAACAAGTCCTAGAAGTGGACTTCCTCTCAACACGACAACCAGCATAATCTGCATCGGAATACCCACAAAGAGAAAGAGAGGAGGAAGCCGAAAACCAAAGACCAAATTTGGGTGTGAAACGAAGGTACCTCATGATCCGCTTGATGGCTTGACGATGCGAAGTGCGCGGTAAAGACTGAAAGCGCGCACAGAGATAGACTGTGAACTAGATGTCTAGTCTCATCGTCGTCAAGTACAGCAACGACCCAATCATGCTTCGGTACTCCTTTTGGTCCATAGCTTCTCCTTCCTTGTCCTCGTCCAGAGCCATCATGGTTGACATGGGCGTCGAAAGAGGCTTGGCCTTGCCCATATCAAACTTCCTCAGGAGATCCTTGGTGTACTTCCCTTGGTGCATAAATGTTCCTTCTCGAGTTTGCTTGATTTGTAGCCCAAGGAAGAAAGTCAATTCACCCATCATGCTCATCTCGAATTTCCTGCTCATAGTCTCAGAAAACTTTGCAACAAGAGCATGAGAGGAGCCACCGAAAATGATATCATCCACGTAAATCCAAACCAACAGAGTGTCAGTGCCTTGCTTGAGGAGAAACAAAGTTTTATCTATGGAACCCATATGAAAGCCCTTAGCAAGCAAAAAGGTTTTCAAACGCTCATACCAAGCTCTCGGGGCTTGTTTCAACCCATACAAGGCTTTGTAGAGTTTGTAAACATGGTTGGATACTTGGGATTTTCAAAGCCAGGGGGTTGCCTCACATATACCTCTTCCTCTATGTACCCGTTTAAGAAGGCACTCTTCACATCCATTTGATACAGCTTAAACTCTTTCGAAGCTGCATAAGTCAAGAGCATCCATATAGCCTTGATACGGGCCTGTTGACACCTCTAATGCCACCTAAGCTAGGTTGTCATCCCCAGCATGACACCAAAGTTGCTAGTACTAAAATATGCAAATGCTCCTCTGAAATAAATATGAAATTCGCAAGCACACAGATAATACCGATGTAGCATTTTAACCGGGAGTAATCCAGGTATCGTTATTTATATTTTTACCACTAGGAAAGGATGCTAAGGATAATGAGCAATGAGCATCACTGCATATGCTAATGGAGAGTATAACCATGTCTTTATCTATCTTCTCATACAGGGTAAGTGTCACAAGATAAATAATATATGAATAATAATAAAGGATAACTGGTAAGCACATAGCCACATATAATGATAAACATCTCAATAGATTACTCTAGATATATAGCACTAGCATGGATTAGGATGAACTATAAGGATAAATCCTAAGTTATTCTAACTATAAAGTCAAAGCATACGATGACTGGTGCAATTACACTTGGCAATCATGGCAAGAAAAGGTTATATCTATGCATAGTGATATTACTAAGGAAGATATAGAACATAGCCATCACTTCCCTATAATAGTTGTGCTCTGCCTGCCCTATAATCGGGAGGTGGACTACAAAGGACTCAATAGGACTATCACTCCCGCGATCTACCACACGATCCAAAATATAGGGTGCAATCGCAGGTAAATACGGTATAGGCACCACACCTACACAATGTTTATCACTCACCCATGATATCAATGAGCAAGCGCTATATGATCCTACACTTGAATATAATTCTTATCGAACTATGCCAAGCATATAATCAAAGTAGACTAAGAACAATATAATTAACAATATAATCAAATAGAGCAAAGTCATATCCAGTATGATAGAATAGACTAAAGTCATATTCATACAAATGATGAACTAGATGAATAATATAAGAACAAATACAAAAGTAGGAGAGAATTACCAAGTATTCTCTTGACAGATCCAGAAATCAAGCAATGCTTGGCTCCTTCTAGTTCTAATCCTATGTAGCTATGCTAAACTAGAGATCTAATTGAGATGGTGGCTCTAGGGCTTCTCTGAATGGAATGAGATGAATGAATTGAATGAATTAGTGTTTCTCCTGGGGCCAGGGGCCTTGCTTATATAGCCCTTTAGGAAGCACCACAGCCCTTGGATCAAACCGACCTTGATGAACGATTATTATCAATCCTCAAAGGCGATAGAGGCATGATCCACGAGGTTGGCCCTGATTGGCCACCTTGGTGGGGCGGGCGCCTAGGCCCAGGGGCGGCCGCCCATGTCATCTGGCCTGTGGGCCCTCCTCTCCAGGGAAAGATCTTCTTCTCGAGTCTTCTAGAGTCTTCTTTTTCATAGTATGGTCGGTTTCTCTCTATATAAATCTGACATGTGGACCTCCTTTGGTTCTTTCCTGATAACCCCCTACAGAAATAGATATTCACCAAAACTAGTGGAATTCTGTCAGTGTAACCCCTATATCTAGATAGTATTTGTATTTAGATCATTTCTCATGCTATATTGACGGTTAAAAATAATACTTATCTACTATCAACAAACTCCCCCAAGCTTACCTTTTGCTCGTCCCTGAGCAAAGATAGGCTCAGTGATGGATCAGAAGTTGCTACAATACTTTCACGCCTTACAGGTACACATGCGTTCAAATAAGAACTCTCCTCCGGATTAGAATGAACTATTCTGATGAAAAACTTACTCATATTATCTTCCACCGTGGGGCTTGTAGCCGTCACTTGGGTCTTGAGCTGTTAAAAGACAGAACGGTCAAGTCAAGCGCCATGTTTCAAGCTCTTTGATCAACTATTATTTTCGGAGTTTTGCAAGATTTTCAAAATAAAACTCAGAGATTCCTATGTATGACCCTTCCAAGTCTCTCCTTTGTGGTATTTCTAGATCCTCTCCAAGGCATTTATGGTGTATGCCTTTTCTCTCCTCTCAAAATATGTGGTATTTTTGGTAGCATACTAACATTTTGCCTTGTCTCTCACCCTACTTCTAAAAGGCTTATGTGGAGCTCATAGGTGGGGAGACAGCGAAACATATATTGTATAATCAAAACTATGGATCCAAAGGAACGAGTCATAAAGTCAAATCAAGATATGCATGTGTCTTGGGCTATATGGTAGATGGTGGTAAATGGTAAATGGTAGATGGAGTAGAAGTGGTTATAAGGGGTAAAGGGATGATGATGGTGAATACTTAGCTCATTCGGGAAATTTTCCCATATACCTGTCTTAGAAAACTTGAAGAATTTGAGGAAAACTTGGGCTTGCTAAATCTCTTATTTTTTATTTCTGAGTGGGACATTTGTTCTCTTTTTTTCTTTTTTTTCTTTTTTTATGATAGAATACCCAAGCTTCTTTTGGAACACAATAACAAGAGGTAGCATAACTAGATATTTGGAGCTTTATTGGCTAGCAAGGAATAAAATGGATAATAGGAATATTTTTGCAGTTCACTCCCAATGTAAGAGTAGAACCATTTTCTAGGTGGATCTGAATGAGATATATGTGGATTCGTACTTCCAGGGTAGAAGCAGAATATATGGGTAGTATATGGATGGATATGGATGCGTACTTCTAGGGTAGAAGCAGCATGTATAGGTAGAGTGTATAGGTGGATCTCGATTTGAACCGCATGACCAGTTCCTAAGGATCAACACAGCCTGACCATACTCAATGCTTACAAATAGTAAATATGAATGTAAAGCTTCCTAATCTACAAGCATGTATATGGCTGTGGTAGGAATTTAAACTCTCGTCATACAGGAACTCATCATATAGCAAGGTAATTTTCAAAAGATAAATTCTCCAGAACTCTAGTATCTCTAGGAACATGATAGACAGTAGTTCAAAACCTTCCCATATCATATCTGTCTACCTAGACTTAGATCAAGCATTTGCTACCCACAAGTTCAGGTTTAGAGCAAATCTTAAATCAAAACCATTGTATCCAAAACTTGGGAGAGTTCAAGGCTGAAAACTAGGCACTTGAAAGGAATTACGGTAGAGCAACTATTCATCATTTCCATATAAGAGTTTATTCTAGGGGTTCACTTAGCAAGATGAAACTTAGCATACTCTCCTATATTTATTTATCAAACTTAAAGATTATATAGAAAACATATATATGTATAAGTAAACATTTATTAGGTTATGCATCTTTTTATTTTATTTCATATATCAAAGAAAAAATAAATAGGTAGATAAGAAAATACTTAGCTTGATACATGGGAGATGCTCTCCCCCAAGCTGAATGTTGATATAGTCTTGCTTGATGAAACTGGCAGATAGTGAAGGTGTACTTCCCCTCATCGGAGTGCTTATGATGATGATTGTTAAGACAACGCTTCGACAGGGAATAGATTGTCCTTTTTGTCTGTTTGCTTTCCTTGATCCTTTAAATTCTATGAAGCTCAAATAGACAACAAAGCTTGTGGAACTTGTTTAAGTGTTAGTGATAAACCTCTAAGCCTTGAGCATCTAGAACCTCTTAACAGATGTATCTTTCTAGCAGGATCTCTTGTACCATATTTTTATGTTTTTACATTTTATACAATGCAAGGAATAAAATGATGAATGCTTATTTATTTTATTTTTATGCCACCACAGTAAGTAGACTTATGGGTTTTATGCCACAGATTTATTTGCATGGGGCTTAGCAATTTTATAATGCAATGCGAGACATATTTATTTTCTTTTCTATGCAGAAGTAAAGTGTAACTAAACATGTAATGAAGGAAAGTAAATATGATGTGGAAAATTAAATGCAGAACTAAAGAGAAAAATATTGATAACTACCAAGTTACCTCTTGGCGCGTTGTTCGGTGATTTGGGTCCTCCGAACAGAACCTCTTATTCGCTCTAATCATTCTGGGGTACCTCGGATGGATCGAGTGGTGCTTCTGATTGTGCTGAGTCTGACATTGAATTAACCTTTACTTTCCATACATGTTTTGTTGGTGAGGTTGACTTTGAGGAAGAAGTTGGTTGCACTATCTTCTCTTCTTTATTCTCCACAGTGATTGGTTCACTTTCTGTTGGGGGTACAACTTCTCTCTCATGAGATGTATTGTCTTGAGGAAAGCGATCTTCATATCTTGATACTTCTTGATAGTCAGCCCATCCATCCTTGGGGATCTGATTCTTCTAGGTGCGATTGTGATGCCTTCTTCTGGTTCTGTTTTTCTTGGGTTCTTCATCAACTATATAATTATTATTGAAATAACAGCATACCTTCTCCGAGGGAAATTGGAAATGTACTTCTCCTGTTGCAAGGTAGATGATGGCCTTGGTGGTGCTTAGCAATGGTCTCCCTAGGATGATCGGTGGATCATACTCATCTTCTCCCATGTCGATGACTAAAAAGTCAGTCGGGATGAAGTGGTCATCAATTTGCACAGGGACGTTCTTCGCTATTCCGTCCACGAAGCGAAATGATTGGTCCACCATCTGCAGCTGCGCATAGGTTGGGTCTAAAGGCATAGTACCATATAGATATTCATAAGTTATCTTGGCCATTATGTTGACGCCCGATCTAGTGTCACAGACAGCTTTCTGAAAGGAGCTTCTGTTGATTGTGCATTCAATGGTTGGGACACCTGGGTCGTCTCTCTTGAGCAGATATGGGGACTTGAGCTGATGATCATGCTCTCTATGGACTGCAGTGATCACTCTCACTGACTCCATCTGTTGTGGCTTCCTATTCTTGTTCTTGTTCCTCCGATTGTTCTTCTTCTTTGGCTCATAGAAATATTGAGGGTGTGCAGAGAACTGCAACACTTTGTCCTTGAAGAAGAAGGCCTCTCTCTTGCCTTTGATGTTGAAGCAGATCTTGGCAGTGTTGGCGTACATGATAGCTCCAGCGGTGTTCAAGAACGGTCGTCCCAATATGATGGGCGACTTCTCATCACCACCTGTCTCTATTACCACAAAGTCTGCAGAAACATACAGGCTGTCTACTCGTACACATATGTCTTCTAGAACTCCCTTGGTGTAGCAAAGTGACTGGTCTGCAAGCTGTAAACATATGGTTGTGTATAATAAAGGATAATTAAACATTTTGCCATAGATTACCTTAGGCATGATGTTGACGCTTGCACCGAAGTCATAGATAGCTTCGTTAAAGTTCACGCTTCCAATGGAGATTAGGATGACAGGTCTTTCTAGATCACCTTTCTTAGTCGGTAGAGTCTCGTCGTTCCATCCTTTGGAGATAGGGTCACTCCAATAACTTCCTGCATTAAATATGTCTACAAGATTTGCAGTTTCTAGATCTTCCGGTTGTCCCGGAATTTTACCTTGGTTAGCAGGAACAATATTGGCAAGCTGTTGCAACTGAGACTCTAGCATCTTATTGAAACTGAGCTGATTCTTAATGGCAGTGGAAAAATTATCCATTCTATTATTAATTGTTTCTAGCGTTTTATAATTGGATGCTAATTTCTTAGACATGTTATCCATTAACTTTCCTTGATTAAGCACTAACTATCTCAGAGGTGGTTGATTGAAAGAATTATTACCTTGATAATTACCTGAGTACTTACCTGAGTAGTTAGGCCTCTCCTGCTGATTCCAACCTTGATTTTGTGGAGGACGGTAGTAGTTGCTATTGTTGTTGAGATAGTTCACATCCTCTTATAGCTCTGGGCAATTGCTTCCTGAATGCCCAGTGTCTCCACACTCTTCACAAGTCATGCGGGAATCATGAATGTGCATGACTTCCTTCTTCTCTCCGGCTCTCTTATCGAGCCTCTTCATAAGCAGGTCCATCTTGGCAGACAACATATCTACCTCCTTCAGCTGGTGCATACCTCCACCTCTCTTGTGGGTTTGAGTTCTTTTTTCGTTCTAACCTTGGTTGGATGCCATCTTCTCCACAAGAGTTGTGGCTTGATTGATTGTAAGTGATAAGAATGCTCCTCCAGCGGCAGCATCCATAGTCTCACGGGTGCTATTAGTGAGCCCGTGATAGAAGGTCTGCATAAGTAGCAAATTCTTCATTCCATGATGAGGATATTCTAGGATGTAATCTTGAAAGCGCTCCCATGCTTCTGGGACTGACTCATCATGTTGCTACTGAAAACTTGATATCTTCCCACGAAGAGCATTTGTCTTGCCCATGAAAAAGAACTTTGCCAGAAAATTGGTGGAACAGAGTGCCCACATAGTATTCTTTTCCTTATTCGCATAGAACCACTGCTTCGCTCTCCCTAAGAGTGAGAATGGAAAGAGGCAAAGTAGTATGGCATCTCTGGGGACATCCTTGATGGTGAAAGTGCTGCATATCTCCAGGAAGTGTTGGAGATGAGCACTAGCATCTTCATGTGCCTTCCCACAAAACTGGCTAGCTTGCACCATATTGATCAACGCCGACTTTAGCTCAAAGTTCTACTCAATCTCCGCTGCAGGTCCAGTCCGAATGTTAGCTGTAGTTGGAGCTAAGAACTCGCGGAGTGACTTGTTTGCCATAGCGTCGAACTCTACTGTTAAGTTCCGAACTATACTTGGTTTGCCTTCCGAATCAGAGAGTGGAGCTTCAAGCTGAGATGATAATGTTTCTGCTTGAACTCTCTTTAGCTTGGCTCTTGCTCTTCTGAATATCAATTCTAGATTATCGATTAAGTTATCTGGACGGCCAAACCTGCTCATACATTACCCTGTATATAATATATAAAATAGACAAAAGACAAGGGTAAGGCTGTATGAGTAGAGAAGGATGATGGTTTCTTGATCGCATTAGTGGATGCAAGTGATGGCTCATTATCCTTTGGATAACAATTCAACCTTCCCCGACGACGGCGCCAAAAATGCTTGTTGACACCTCTAATGCCACCTAAGCTAGGTTGTCATCCCCAGCATGACACCAAAGGTGCTGGTACTAAAATATGCAAATGCTCCTCTGAAATAAATATGAAATCCGTAAGCGCACAGATAATACCGATGTAGCATTTTAACCGGGAGTAATCCAGGTATTGTTATTTATATTTTTACCACTGGGAAGGGATGCTAAGGATAATGAGCAATGAGCATCACTGCATATGCTAATGGAGAGTATAACCATGTCTTTATCTATCTTCTCATACAGGGTAAGTGTCACAAGATAAATAATATATGAATAATAATAAAGGATAACTGGTAAGCATATAACCACATATAATGATAAACATCTCAATAGATTACTCTAGATATATAGCACTAGCACGAATTAGGATGAACTATAAGGATAAATCCTAAGTTATTCTAACTATAAAGTCAAAGCATACGATGATTAGTGCAATTACACTTGGCAATCATGTCAAGAAAAGGTTATATCTACGCATAGTGATATTACTAAGGAAGATATAGAACATAGCCATCACTTCCCTATAATAGTTGTGCTCTGCAAGCCCTATAATCGGGAGGTGGACTACAAAGGACTCAACAGGATTGTCACTCCCGCGATCTACCACACGATCCGGAATATAGGGTGCAATCACAGGTAAATACGGTATAGGCACCACGCCTACACAATGTTTACCACTCACCCATGATATCAATGAGCAAGCGCTATATGATCCTATACTTGAATATAATTCTGATCGAACTATGCCAAGCATATAATCAAAGTAGACTAAGAACAATATAATTGAGAATATAATCAAATAGAGCAAAGTCATATCCAGTATGATAGAATAGACTAAAGTCATATTCATACAAATGATGAACTAGATGAATAATATAAGAACAAATACAAAAGTAGGAGAGAATTATCAAGTATTCTCTTGACAGATCCGGAAATCAAGCAATGCTTGGCTCCTTCTAGTTCTAATCTTATGTAGCTATGCTAAACTAGAGATCTAATTGAGATGGTGGCTCTAGGGCTTCTCTGAATGAAATGAGATGAATGAATTGAATGAATTAGCGTTTCTCCTAGGCCAGGGGCCTTGCTTATATAGCCCTTTAGGAAGCACCACAACCCTTTGATCAAACCGACCTTGATGAACGATTATTATTAATCCTCAAAGGCGGTGGAGGCATGATCTACGAGGTTGGCCTAGATTGGCCACCTGGGTGGGGCGGGCGCCCAGGTCATCTAGCCTGTGGGCCCTCCCCTCTGGGGGAAGATCTTCTCGAGTCTTCTAGAGTCTTCTTTTTCATAGTATGGTCGGTTTCTCTCTGTATAAATCTGACATGTGGACCTCCTTTGGTTCTTTCCTGATAACCCCCCTGCAGAAATAGATATTCACCAAAACTAATGGAATTCTGTTAGTGTAACCCCTATATCTAGATAGTATTTGTATTTAGATCATTTCTCATGCTATATTGACGGTTAAAAATGATACTTATCTACAGTCAATAGGGTCACAGGAACAAAGGTTTCTTCAAAGTCTACTCCCTCTTTCTGACAAAACCCCTGAGCTACTAGCCTAGCTTTGTTCCTCACCACCACTCCATCCTCACTTTGCTTGTTCTTGAAAACCCATTTTTTACCTATGGGGTGACACTCAGGTGGAGGTGGAACTAAGACCCAGATTTCGTTTCACTCAAAGTTCTGTAACTCCTCGTACATAGCATTGACTCAGTCGAAATCAGAAAGTGTGTGTCTAACATTTTGTGGCTTGAAATTAGCGACAAAAGCAGAGTGAGCGAAATATGAGATTTCATATGACCTTGAGCGTGTAACACGTTGACTGATGTCGCCGATCATGGTTTGAGGCGGGTGGCGACGCTGGATGTGCCGAGGTGCTTCTCTCGAAGATGTCGTCTCCCCCTCAACAGCAGCTGGGGCCTCCTCAGGTGCAGTCGGCGCAAGCTGAGGAGGCAGCTCACATGGACCCCAAGTAGTGGAAGAAGATGGGTCAGGTCCGTGAGCCGAAGTAGTCGTCGCAGACTCGACTGGAGTAGCCGAAGAGATCAGCTCGATATCTCCCCAATCAGTATCTTCCTCATTCTCCTCAATAAAGATGTTCTCACCAATGTCCTTATAACCTGCACTTTCAAAGACAGGAGCAGAACAAGGCATGGTCTCGTCGAAAGTGACTTCACAAGTCTCTACGACTCAGTTAGTTTTAAGATTAAGTACTCGATATGCATGAGAATGTGAAGCATAACCAAGAAAGACACCATCCGAGGATTGAGACTCAAATTTATCTAAATTACCTTGTTTCAGGATGAAACACCTGCATCCAAACACTCGAAAGTGGCTTACCTTGGGTAGTCGACCGAATGGCAGCTCATAAGAAGTTTTCTTCATGAAGGCTCGAAGAAAGATGCGATTAAAAACATGACATGCGATGTTGATCGCTTCGGCCCAATATCTCTTAGGAGTCCTATGCTCATCGAGCATCGTCCTGGCCATCTCAACAAGGGTCCAATTCTTGCGCTCAACAACACCGTTCTGCTGAGGGACATAAGGAGGGGAAAACTGGTGCTCGAGGCCCAAAGAAGCACAAAAGGTTTCAAAATGAGTATTCTTGAATTCTATGCCATTGTCACTGTGAATCGCTCTCAAGACATTCTTAGGGAACTCATTTTGCAACCGAAGAATCAAATCCCGAGCATGTGAAAAAGCCTCATCCTTACTCTGCATGAAAAACACCCAAGAGTAGCAAGAAAAATCGTCCACGATCACTAGAACGCAGAAAACGACCTACTGAAACAGAGTCTAGACACTACTGAAACATTTCACGGAAGCTACTGAAACATGAATTGCTTTCTGACAGAACCAACAGCTATTGCACAATTTCAGTCTAAGAAAAATAATAATGATCATGTGAAATAGATATCAAGCTCATTAGACAAAAGCATGCAGGAGCTATTAATAAAACAAGACAACAAGTGCAACTCCTTTGCAACTACTAGGATACAAGCTGTACTCACGATCAGCAAGAAAAATTTCATTAAAGCTTAAATCATCATTGGCTAAAGATTGTATGAAAGGTTATTCACTATTGCATTACTGTAGCTTGACAATGACATGCATATTCATGATGATCAAAAACCTGCTGTGCTGCTACTTACCTGCATGAGCTCGTGAACACCTTTTGCAACGCAAAAACAAAGTTGATATTTGTCGCTGATCACCAACAGCAGCACGGTGAGCATCTACTGCACATTTGCTTCTACTACCCAGAACAAATCGTTGCTCGCTGCCAAAGGGCTGGTCTGATGCACATGAACAAATTCAGAGCAAAGACCACACACGCACTAAAGGAGAGACTGCCGAGCTGCAGAAAGAAAATCAAGAACCAAAAGCTACTGCTCTTTGCTTCTGGACAGAAGCTGTCTACTAGAGCTCGCGCTAGCAGAGCCTGTGCCCGCCGGTGTCAGGACCGGTGGCTTCAATGGAAGCCTGATGCTCCACAATCAGCAAGCGACGGTGAACTGAATCCAAGAAACCGAGCAGCCCTGGCCTCACGGAATAGCACCTGGTGCTGAGAGAGCGAGAGGTCTAGCCAGCTCAGTGCTGGGCGGCGCTGCTGGCGTCCTCGCTGAGCGCTCGACCAATCAGCAGGAGGGAAAGCCACGGGCGGCAGGGCTGCTTGCCGTCGAACTGAAGGTGCTCGGCCAGGTGCTGCGCTAGCTGAGGCAAGGATCGAGAGAGTCCGACTCCTTCAACTGACACCGCGACGAACAGCTACTAACAGAGGGAGAGCGGACGCACAAGAGCGAAGGCCACGGGCGGCAGGGCTGCTTACCGCCGATGAACAACGAACTCGAATTCAGCTCCTGACAAACGCGGCTGCAGATGGATACGAGCAGGGGCTGCACTGGCCCATTCACACCGCATCGGAGGGCGAACGGTCGTAGGACCGACTCACGAACAGAGCGCTAGGAGAACTCGAGCAGAAAAACAGCAGGTCACAAAAATCGATGGGAACCGATCCAAAACTCGACGATTCACTCCTAAATTTTACACAGACCATCACAAGGAAGTCAGTGAGCATACTCTAAGAAATCATCGCCCAATTTCTACCCAAACTCCGGGAAAACAGATCAAGGCCAAGAACACGAATAAAATCCCACGAAACGAAAGTCGTCGATTTCTCAGTGCTCGTGTGGAATTAATCCAAATCACTTGGTGAGGCTGTTCACATATGTCCTAGCACCAAAAGCCCTCGAGAAATTTGCCCCAAAACGCTGTCAAATCCGACGAACAAAATATCCCAAAAAATAGCTCCGAAAATCACAGAAAAGGAAAAAACTCAGATTAGGAGAGGGGAACGAGTGAAGCACGAAATTGATCCTTACATTACTTTGAGAGGTCCGGTTACAAGCCACTCCTAGCAAATCAAATCTACAGATGGAAAAAAGCTCAAGAACAAGAGCCACACCTCTCACTAACCCTAGCCTCCTCTCAACACCACATAAATGAGAGTGACTCTCCAAGTATGGCTGCCTAACCAGCCTCTTCACATATATATATAGGCGTCTGTTAAAATACAAAAATGCCCTCACATGAAGTACTCATCCCAAATACCCACTAGAGGTAAATCCGTCCAAGTTTTTCTTCAGCTCAAAAATCAACTCGCCATGAGCACAAAGACGAGTGAACAAGCCAATTATACCTTGGGCGAGTCTACCTCGACTCATCTTGTGAAGCTTGTGTAGAAGATCTTCTTGATTCACCCCATCCATCAAGAGGTGCATCAATGCCATCGCTTCATCATCCTTGTCAAGCTCCGCACACATCTTCCTCCACTTGTGGTCATCCTCGTCTAAAACCGCGTCACTCAAATCTGAAGACAAAGACACACAAGAAGAGGAGCTTGGTGCCATTTCTCAAAGCACGGTTAGTGTTAGCAAAAGAAAGCTCAAAACTCGACAAACAAAGTCAGAGACAAATTTTGCCCTCAAACAAGTCACCTTCGTGGATCACAGACCGATTAAGGTGGAATGATCCTTAACCGGCTCTGATACCAATTGAAGGACCGAAAACGGCGACCAGATGGGGGGTGAATGGGAGCCAAAAAATTCTTTCGAAAATAATTGGCTACTGTCCCAAAATCACCACCAAAAGCGTGAACAAAACACCATGATGTCCTCGACCCAACTAGTGGGTGGATATTCCCTAGGAACACAGCGGGACACCACAAACGAGCACGTAACCAGAACTAAATCGAGGGACGAAAAAGAGATACTTAACTTCTATAGAGAGGAAGAGAGTTCTCGACCCAAAGTACTCATGCCAACTGGTGACAAGAATACTTAGAAAAAGATCCTTGAGCTGCTAGAAAAACAAAGCAAAAGACGGATCTCAAAACGAGCACTCGGAGAGCCCAAACACAAATTTTCAGCAGCAGGTGCGGAGGCTCCGCGTTTTCCCCCGGAGGCTCCACGGTCTGGAGATTCCCGGAGGTTCCGCGATTTTTTCCGGAGGCTCCGCGTTCCGGAGGTTCCACGTTTTTTCCCGGAGGCTCTGCGCTGTCCAGAAATAGTAGCACGAATCGAGGAAGAACGGGTCAAAACTTGATCAAAACAACTCGGATTGACTTGAAACTTTGTAGGTAGGTTCTTAGGAGTGTTGAGAACATATCTTTAATACATCAACACCCAATTTCAAGACTATCATGAGAAATCGAAGAAGAACGAAAAAACACCGGTTCTTGAGACCTAGACTAAGAAATTGCCCGATCTGCGAGCTTGTGAGGAATTGGTTGATTTCCTTCGGTGAAAAAGCTCAACTCACGTCATAGCTCAAATTAAGGCAACAAGAACGAACCAAAATGGTCTTGAAACGAAGAATCGGCTCAAGAACGAGAGGGGGAAGAAGAAGAACGTGAAGTACACATCACAAATCATAAGAACAAATTTTTACCAAATCCCAGAGGACACAAGGAGGATTCGGGACCTCCTTTCCCACTTGAATTCTTGGTTCTTACACTAAACATATGGATTAGTGGACCTCTCTCTCACAAGCACCTAAGGGGAAAGGAAACCCTAACAAGGATGAAGGAAAAATGCAAATGGAGGTGGTGAGGGAGATGGGGGCTCCCTCATCCTATTTAACAGGGCTATTACACAATCTCAGTTTTGCCCCTAGATACAATTGAGTCAAACCACTTAGCCCAAGGGCGTTATGGTCCAACCCGGTGTCATCTTCATCCGACGGCCACCGCGCCTCCTCATCAGTAGCTTCGTCTCGACGCGAACTCCCCGATGCCGCCACGTGTCGTCCGTTCCTCCTCGGAACCTCCGCCTGGGTTTTGAGGCCCAAACCCGTAAACCCGCCACCGATGGTTTTGAGGCCCAAACCACCAAATCCGCTCACGAGTAGCGTACTCCATACGCGTCCCCCGCCTCGACGTGTGTCACCGCCATCCTCGACCGGCCGGCCACCAAGTCCTCTGAGCCCCGCTCGACTTGCACGTCCTCCATCTTGACTCGGTCAACACGGTCATTCTCATGTACACTTGCGCTTGTCGATGTCCCAGGTGTCAGCCACTATGGCTAGTCACCCAGCCTCCTGGTCCCTCGGTCCAAGCCTCATGTCCGCCCTTCACCGCTCCCGGTCCGTCGGCACGGCACGTCTCTACTTGACCTTCACCTCGCCGTCGACCACCGCCTTCAAGCTCCACACCTGCACAACACAAGGCAAGAGACATGTCGTACACATAGCTTTCGCCATGGTAGGGTTAGTCACCACTCAACTTTCTTCGTAGATCACGTTGACAATCACTCATCACAAAACAAAACACAATGGCACATTTAAACCTTGGGTTCGCAGTAACTTTCCAGATAAAGTATTAGGCGTAATTGATGCTCATCTCCAGGATGAATGCAAGTGCTTTATACAAACAGTGCCAGAAGCAGAAGAGGAGATATATCGATGCTTGCTATCAGTGGTGCAAGTTGCTCTTTCTTGCACGCGTCTATCGCCAAGAGAACGAATGAACATGAGAGAAGTAACCATTAACTTGCATGCAATCAGGAGGTCATACATTGCAGCGATCAAGCGACAGTAAGTCATGTTTCGCTGGAGTGGCACCCAACATGCCAATGCCATGGCCCATGGAACTTGGATAGATAGATAGTTTAGTGTGGCTTTGGTGACAGCAGGCCTGATGATAAATTAGCCATGAGTGGCCTGCTGAAATTGATAAAAAAAAACTGCTAGCAATAGCAAGATGTTTGTGTCAGAGGTGAGTTTTGTACAATAGCTGAAACTAAGATTTAGTTTGTGAACATTATTAGTGAAATGCAATGCAATTGGGAAAGAATTGACGAGTATATTCGACAGAGCATTGAGGATTTGGCGAAATGTCTGTCTCTCAGATCGCTTGGATTGGTAGCTCGTCACTGTAATCCTAGGCGATTCTTTTCAGACAGCTAATCGTCATGGAGATCAACGAATACGGAGTAAGAATACCAGATTACAGGCGGCATTGCTAATCCATGTATCCAACTGCATGCATTGCAATCTAGTACTAGTAGATCTAAATCATCTCGGACCTCTATCCCGATCCAAACCCAAACTGCAACTACCACGAAGGCACGAACCAATCACTTGAACAGGCAACGACTAATAATGAGATAGATCCCCTCACATACCCGTCGATGCAGCCGCCAGTCGGCCCGTCGCTGGTCCGCGCGCCGAGACGCTTCGCCCTCAGAAGCTCGGACGACTCGCCTCCGCCCTGGCTGATTTTACTCCTGTACTGCACGACTGCACAGAAGCCGGAACCCGTAAGCCACGCCGTGCCGTTAATTTGTCTGTGATCCAGACTTTGCTGCTCCTTGGTTGATGTGATTAGTTAGATGGGCCGTTAGTCCATTGTTTTGGGCTATACCGCCCTAATCGAAATCATGGATTGTATATTTGCTGGCTGACTGGATGCTGCAGTTGCACACAGTACAAAATCGAACAGATTTAGCAGATGCCAAATTTGGTTGGTTTGTCCTTTTTAGAGCAAGTTTGGCGAAGGCAATCACATAGTCGAAATTATTCAAAACCAAATAAATTGAACCGATTTAACAATGTCAACCGAATGCATATGGGCCTGATGGAAAACAAAATTGGTGAGGCGATCATGATGCAACCATAGGCACCTGCTCAACCTTAGGCACCTGCTGCGGATCTATGATACATGGTCATGCACAAGCATCTAACATATGAGAATGTTGTATAAATTCATGAGTATTAGGGGAAAAAATAGCTCTCATGGGTTTGGTGCATGTGCATGGAGGCTACGCAACTGGGACTATCCCACTGATTGCGTTTTTAACTCATGTCTCCGTTTCAATAATTTTTTAGCCCATATAAACAATTAGTATGCATTTGGTTTGGAGGATGGAGTGGGATGGGATGGGTTGATCCTATTTTCGAGTATTTTTCGGGACTCTTGGGGGCAGGATCACCATAATCTGGGAATATTCCATGAAAACAAGGTTGTCCCATCCCTCTTAATCAAGGGGACCGGTGAGTCCCCCCTTCTTGTCCGTGTGTGATAGCTGAGCGTGAGTGAGACAGCAGAGTGGTGCACGGAAGGTGAGCTAGCAGCGGTGCGTGCGTAGCGAGCTAGGATGGCAACGTTGGCGGGTCCATCTATGAAGAGCAAGAGTTGGTGGCTACATGGCGCACACAGGGCTAGCTGCAACGGCGTGCGCTTCCAGTAGGGGGGCTAAAAAATAAAGATTTAGGACTAGAGCTAAAGATTAATGGTGATTTGAGGCTAAGTAACAGTGATTTAAGGCAGAAAATCATGCTCACAAGGGGTTCTACTATGGAGGGGCAAGCGTGGCGGGTGGGCTAACGACGGAGCAACACGTGTGGGGGTGAGCTGCGGGTGCTGGCGAGCTTGGCCATGGAGGGGATAGCCGGCAACGGAGCGGCACTCACAGTGGTGAGCTACGGTTACGGGGAAGAATGGAAAAGAGGATGATGAACGGATCCCACTATCAAATGACTCGTACCATATTTGGATGTTCTCAAATCAAACACAGAATAAGGATGGTCCTAACCTTTAAAACCAAACACAACAGGAATGGTTCCATCCCAAAAGGCACCATATGTTAAGCTACGTTATTGAAAGCGCTGACTATTATTTAATAATTCCCAAAGCCAACCACCTCAATGATAGTGATTGTGCTAGTTTGAACTTGAAATTTCAAATTTGGGGAAAAACTAACCCTGAAGATTATATATTTATCTCCTTGCAAGAATATCTCGTATTTATCTCTTGTGCTCAAATTAGTATTGTTTTTATTCTTTTAATAAATGTATAGTTGAAACTATTTTACCCTTCATAAATAAATCTAATTGTTTGACTAGATATTTTTTCCAATTCCAACGGTACTCACAGTTTGCAAGAATCGTGCCAAGCATGGCAGTGTGAAGATGACTTGTAAGTTGACTTGACCCGCTACCTTGTCAGCTATCAAAATAACCTATGGATGAATCATGTCCACACGAGATATTCTGGAAGCACGACCATCACAAAAAAAAAATCGACACGAAAATCGCCCGGGACCGTAGACCATTCCACGAGCTAATTTTTGTCAGCAGCGAAACCGCACCAGACAGGTCGCACACATCAGCCTGAAATATCTCTGTCCGTTTCCTGCTGAAAAGTACTCTGGGATTCGAGACTGGACACGCCGCAACAAATCATGTCCATCTCAAACAACGACGGCGCAGCTGATCGCAGGATGGAAGCTGGAAAGTGGCGGTAACTGGAGAGTTTGATAGACTCAGGGTCCTCGTTGTGATGGCGGTCAAGCTAAGCTAACCTAAGGTAGCGTTTGATTACGAGTCAAAAGGTGGGGTGGGAATAGAATGACTCTAATTTTTGTTTGGTCTAAGAGGTAACACATTTTCTGTTTGGTCTGAAGACATTAAAGGTGGGATCACCCAATAATAGGTGGGGTCCATTTATCTTTTTTTTTTCTTTTTTCTTCCTCCCCTGTCACAATTTTTGGTCAGAATTTTTGGCCCCGCGCAGGAGGCCTCTGCGCCCACACGTTTGTCGAAGGCCCTTGCGCTCGCCCAAGCCTCCACTGCCATGCGTCCTGTGCCTCCCCTTCTCTCCCCTCATCTTCGTTGCAACGCGAAGAAGTCGCTGCTTGCATCGGTGTGCAGTAGGGCGGAGGTCACCGTGGCTCATCCACTCGGGGACGTGGCCGAAGCTTGCCCGAGCTCTGCCTTAGTGCACTACTACAGAATGATTATTGGAGGCGGATGTTTTTGGTTCTGGAGGCGGGCATTGCAACTGTCTCCATTCAAAGGTCACGGTTAATCCATGACTTACGAAGGCGGTTGCATTGCCCGCCTCCGTAAATCAAACACGAAAAACAAAAAAAAACCCGTGGACAGGCCCGCCGAGCTCATCACGGGCCCATCGAGCCCATCCACGGGCCGTTGTCACTACTAGCTGCATCTACGCACCGTTGCCGTTGTCGTCGCTGATCTGGTCGCGCCGCCTCTGGATCCACTGTCGGGGGACGCCACGGCCCTGGATCCGCCGCTAGGGACCGCACCGCCGCTGCCGAGCCCGCTCCTCGCCTGATCCGCATGCGCGCCACCGGATCCGCACACCCCGCCCTTGGATCAGCCACGCCTCGCCTCGTCTCCTCGCCGGACTACGCGCCGCCGCCGGGAGGGGCCCCGCCATCGTCGTCGCTAATCTGGTCACGCTGCCTCTAGATCCACCGTCGGGGGATGCCACGACCCTGGATCCACCGCTAGGGACTGCACCGCCGCTACCAACCTCGCGCCGCCACCGGATCCGCACGCCCCTCCCCTTGATCCGCTGGGAGGGGGCCCTCGGGAGAGTGCCGCTAGAGAGGAAGAAGGGGGAGCCGCCGGTGAGAGGGAGGAGAGGGAGCCGCTGGTGGCGGAGGGGGCCAAGGAGCTCTATGGCTAGGTACAAAGGGGTGGAGGGCGCCATGGCCAGGAGCAAAGAGGCAGAGGGCCAAGAGCGGAGAGAGCAGAGGAGTGCTATGGATGGTGGCATAAAAGCGCCGTGGCTAGAGGCATGCGCGACAATACGAGATCGAGGCTTGGTGTGGCGAGGATGGGGAAGAAGACACCCTGACACCAGTGGCAGATTCAGGATAGAAATTCACCTATGGTGATACAATTTTTTGCTATAATTTATGTAATAGCGATCTAGGAAGGAAGTAATCGAATCGAAGTGTTGTTAAACGTCAGTTAACAGCGTAACCCATGGTTGTTAATAGCTATTCATTATAGTATAATGACACACCTTCCACTAACCTAACCTCTTTGTTCTTTTATTCCCCATCTGGACATCAGACTCGCAGTCGCCATGTTGGCCATCGAAATGTCCTGGTGGCCGGAGCGCTGCTGCTTGCCCATCGCGGTCGATCGTCGCCTGGTCAAGTTGCGGATCAGTTCGATGCCCAAGGAAACGAATTGCCAAGAGCCCGAGATGTTAAAAAGCAAATACGGCTGGGTCAGTCTCAGTGGTTTCAAAAGAGTTTCATTCTCATTTAATACAGCGTCACATCAACGAATTTGCTGACTTGGTAGCTTATTTATGAAGAGAGAGACAAAGAGTTTTATAGAGTTTCATCTGGATGAAACCCACTGGCACAGTTACCGACACAAAAGCTGATATGACAGTCTTGGTAACTGTGTAATAAAATTCTCTATTGAGACTAGCCTTAGGCCAGTCTTAACGGTGTGTTTCATGTCCTAGTTTTCGAGACTCAACGTGTTGGAAACAATGTAGATGAGTTTTCAAGACATTTAATTCTAAGACTCATAGATAGTTGGTAATCGTGCTAAAAGAGTTTTATCTCCACAAAACTCACTTGTTCTCTCTTCATTAAAACACTGTCATGTCACCAAAAATGTATATGTGGCAGACTATTAAATGTAAATGAAACTATCATAAAACTCTCACTGAGACTAGCCTCTCTTCTTATTTATTCAATAACATGTTAGCTTATTTAATGCTACGAAACTCTTATTAAACTCCCATTGAGACTAGTCTTAGACTTCCACACTATAGCTGGGATGACTAATTACGAAATCCATTACGCCTAGCTGCCTACGTCCAACCCATCGTATAGTCGGCTTTGAGGACTTTTTACTTTACTGTGCGTTTGGTTGCATGGATATCCATGGATGGGGATTGGACCATCCATGAATATGCAGCATTTGGTTGGGTTGATCATGGGATAGGGAATATACTCCTAGATGCTGGATTTCCTGGGCCAAAAAAATATAGCAAAGTAGCTTATCCATGTCTTCTGATCTTTGTCATTAGTAAATAAATTAAGGATAGTTAGTACGTTATATTATTACTTAATAGTTACGATGGATTGATGGTAGGATTAGTTTTGATAAGTGCTAATACATTGATTAATGCATGTTTCGTTTGCTAATTAGGATATTAATGGTGTTAATTAACATATTTTATTTTAATTAATAATTATCATGACAAAATTAGTATTAGTGTCTAATTAGTTGTTATTATTTTTAAATAATAAATATAATTAGTCAACTATTCTCATCCCATTCACTTTCATCCATCCAAACAAACAGAAAACGTCTCATCCATCCAACCAAACATACATCACGGATATCCTTATCCCAATATGGATCGTCATATCCCATCCAACTTCGTTCTCGAATCAAATGCACCGTGCGTTGCACTGGACAATGATTAAGATCTTTACATACAATCTTTATTTTTTCCTCATTCTAAGCAAACTTTCTGCAAATGCAAATAATCTTTTCGTAAATTGAAACAACCTTTTCTTAGGCGTTCTTCAATAGGTCAGGGGGATGGAATTGATTATAGAAACACAGTCACATCTTTGCTACTTTGAGGGTCTCCATCTCTTATTCTCTTCATCCTAAATTATAAGTTATTTCTAACTTTTCTGAGAGTCAAAGCATTTTAAAGTTGACCAAACTTTATATAATAAAATAATAATATTTATGATATAAATTAATTATATTTTTATAGTATAGCTATTTGATATCATGAATCTTTATAATTTTGATCAAACTTAAAATGCTTTGACTTTCTAAAAAAAGTTAGAATGACTTATAACTTGGAATGGAGGGAGTAAAAAATAGTGCTAAAAATTATTAGAAGAAAAAACCACACACACTCCAAGGATTCCTAAGACTACTGTAAAAAAATAATTAAATTTTGAGACTCCCATTCACCCTGCTCTAGTCACTTGTTCGATTATTCATTATGTAGTGAATCGGTTCATAGCAAACCAGCAATAATGTGCTGATGACTAAAGGCCCCTTTTCTAGTTTTGTTCGACAAAAATACAAAATTCAAATATATGACCCTTTTTTAGTTTATCTTGCGTCTATCTCTGCTCAAACGAACTTTTTTTTACATAAAAAAGGAAGTGCACATATTTCCACCCTTCATAAAACTCAATTGTTTTACTAGATATATTTCTCCAATTCAAATGACGATATTCGTCACTTGCGAAAATCCTGCAGAGCACGGCACTGTACAGCATATATACGTGTCCATATCAACAAGTTGACTTGACCTGCAACCCTGTCGTCAAAGATAAGCTATGAATAAATCATGTCCACAAAGTAAATTCTGGAAGGCCGATCATCACAACTAACCAACATTGGTTTTGGAAACGAACACACAGCACTGGTGACCATTCGACGAACTGAATTTCATCATGGAAACCCGGAGGAGACAGGTCGCGCATTAGCCCGGAATATCTCTTTCTGGTTCTGAAAATTATTCATGTCCATCTCAAACAGCGACGGCGACGCTGAGAGACGGGATGGAAGCTGAAAAGTAGAGGTAGCTGACGAGTTTGACGGACTCCGGGTCTTCGCTGCAACGGCGGTCAAGCTAAGCCGAGATGAGGCGTGATGATGACGGAAGTGTGTGGATGTATGCGGCTGTAAAACTGTTTTTAAACCCCTGGGCAGGCAGCTGAGCATCTAAACCAAAGCTCACAGCTCATACGTTACACCACCCGGCAAAGCCACGCAAGAAAAGACGCCTTGGTGGACGCTTCGGCCTTCGGCCAAGCAGAGGTTCGTTGTTCTATTTCCTCCTGGCGCTCAGTTCTAGGCTTCTAGTACTACTTCAGCAATTATTTTATCTTTGTTTGGGCTCATTTTCTTCCTTTCTTTTTTCGTTTCTTAATTTTACTAGTACTCTGTAACTTGTTCCTTCTTGCTTTAAATAAAATCCTGTAGGGGCTCAAACCCCTTCAGTTTCATCAAAACAAAAACAAAAAAAAAAACAAAGTTAAACCTTGTGCTTATTTGGATTGCTAGCATTATATACTTTACTGGTCGAGTGCAGTTCCTTACTTCCATTTCCATAATATTGTACATGCATGGCAAGAGGGCAGAGCAGCATGTGCTGGCATAAAGTAGCTAGCTTCGCCGGTACGCCACAATATTTATACCACGTATTTTGCAGGTAACGAGGCCACTAATGGCCGAGGACCGGCAGGTGAAAGTGAAACTCACCATGCTGATGCTACTGCTAGCATTGTTTCTGCTGTCTCATGGTGTAGGGAATGTCTGTTGCTCCACTGTCCCTGAGAACAGCACGGACATGCTCGCCTTGATTGATTTCAAGGCAGTCACCACAGATCCTTTAGGATCCTTGAGCTCGTGGAACACTAGCATCCACTACTGCAACTGGAGTGGTGTCACATGTAACAAGAAGAACCACGGGCGAGTAACGGCACTCAGACTTTACAACCAAGGCCTGTCAGGCCCGATTTCCCCATCTGTTGGAAACCTAACATTCCTTGATACACTAGACCTGTCTACCAATCAGTTCTCTGGCCAAATACCACATCTCAACAATCTCCAGAAGATGCACATCCTTAATCTGAGCTACAATTCACTGGATGGGGTTATTCCAGACACGCTCACAAATTGTTCCAACCTCAAGGAGTTGCATCTCTACCATAACTTACTCAATGGTGCAATTCCTCGGGAAATAGGTCTCCTTAAGAATCTAGTCATTTTTGCCCTTAATAACAATAATCTCACCGGGACCATCCCACCAACCCTTGGTAACATCACCCATATAGAACAGTTTTTTCTTCAAGAAAATCAACTTGAAGGAATAATTCCAGATGAACTTGGCCAATTTTCAAATATTTCGATTCTGGGCCTTGGGACAAATAGGCTATCAGGTAATATCCCTGTTAGCCTATTTAATTTGTCCTTGCTTCAAGGACTAGATTTGGCTACAAATCAGCTAAGCGGGAGTCTACCAAGCAATATGGGTGATCGCCTCTCTAATCTAACAATACTATACTTGGGCCAGAATTGGCTGGAAGGTCGCATACCAGATTCCTTAGGTAATGCTTCAATGCTACAAGAAGTAGTTCTACAGTCTAACAACTTCACTGGACAAATCCCTCGTTCCTTTGGGAAGCTTTCAAGTTTATCTAAACTGGACCTTGGCCTGAACATGCTCGAGGCAAAAGATAGTGAAAGCTGGGAATTCTTGCATGAGCTAGAAAACTGCAATGCACTACGAGTGCTAGCAGTATCAAACAATCAGCTGCAGGGGGTCATACCAAATTCAGTCGGTAACTTATCGTCTACTCTTCAGTACTTAATTTTAGGTGGAAACAAGCTGTCAGGTACAATCCCACAAAATATAGGAAAACTTTCTGGGTTGGTTCAATTATCACTAGATGAAAGCAGTCTCACTGGTAGCATTGATGGATGGCTTGGAGACCTAAAAAACCTGCAGTATTTGAGTCTTAGAAAAAACAACTTAAGCGGACCCATTCCACCCGTCATTGGCAATCTTAAAGGTTTGCTGGAGCTTTCTTTGAACAATAACAAGTTTGACGGCCCCATACCTCAGAACTTAGGAAATCTTCAAGGACTTCAAAAGTTAGACTTAAGTTACAATAATCTTCAAGGCAACATTCCTCCAGAGGTTGGTAACCTTAAGCAACTCTTCATCATACGTCTCTCATCAAATATGCTTAGTGGAGAAATTCCTGATAGCTTCGGCCAATGTCTAGCCTTAGCTGACATCCAGATGGACCAAAACATGCTGACAGGGAGCATTCCAGCATATTTTGGTAACTTCAGCAGTTTGAGCGTGCTGAATCTTTCACATAACAGTTTATCAGGCACCATCCCTACAAATCTAGGTGATTTATCAGTGCTTAACGAACTGGATCTTTCGTACAATCACCTCCATGGGCCAATACCAACAAATGGGGTTTTCAAAAATGCCAAGGCCATTTCACTTGAAGAAAATCAGGGCCTGTGTGGTGGAGTAGGCGATCTTCGTCTGCCCCCCTGCCCAACTGGTTCTCAGAAAAACAGCAGCAAATATTACTTGGTTAAAATATTGATCCCGGTGTTTGGCTTCATGTCGCTGTTAGTGTTGATATGCTTTTTACTCCTTGAAAAGAAGTCGCCAAGAAGAAAAAATTTAGAATCGACCTCTTTAGGTGGTTACGATTTCCTCAAAGTTTCTTACAATGATCTGGCACAAGCGACGAATAGTTTTTCAGAATCCAACCTTGTTGGGAAAGGAAGCTATGGTTCAGTGTATAGAGGGACCATAAAGGAATCAAAATTCCAAGTGGCAGTGAAGGTTTTCAACCTCGAGATGCGAGGTGCGGAGAGAAGCTTCATGGTAGAATGTGAAGCATTGAGAAGCATTCAACATCGAAATCTTCTTCCCATCATAACTGCATGCTCGACAGTGGATAATATAGGCAATGTTTTTAAAGCTTTAGTTTACGAATTCATGCCTAACGGCAACCTAGACTCGTGGATACACCAGAAAGGGGATGGAAAAGCTGCAAAGCGTCTAGGCCTAACTCAAACAATAAGCATAGCTGCTAACATTTCTGATGCCCTGGACTATTTACACCACGACTGCGGAAGGCCCACTGTTCATTGCGATTTGAAGCCCAGCAACGTTCTTTTGGATGAAGACATGAATGCGCTTTTGGGAGACTTTGGCATCGCAAGGTTTTATGCTGATTCTCGCTTGGCACCACCAGGTTCAATTAGTTCCATCGGTGTGAAGGGGACCATAGGCTACATTGCTCCAGGTATTCCTCTGTTAGTTAATTATTATAAGTTTGCCCTTATCTAACATACCCATTTTATTGTCACCACGACTAAACTCTGCGCACGTACTTGACTCTCTTCAGAGTATGCTCTAGGTGGTCATCCATCAATTTCCGGAGATTCTTACAGTTTCGGGATAGTACTTCTAGAGATGATGACAGGCAAAAGGCCAACAGATCCTATGTTCATGGACGGACTCACCCTTGTCAACTTTGTGGAGCGCAATTTTCCACATCAAATCTATCACGTCATTGATCCTCAGCTCCAAGAAGAGTGCAAGGACCTAGCACAGAATAAGATGGTACCAGAAAATGTAGTACACCAATGCTTGGCGTCATTGCTGCAAGTTGCACTTTGCTGTGCACATCCATTACCAGGTGAACGAGCGAATATGAAAGAAACAGCCAGCAACATTCACGAAATCAAGACGTCACATCTTGGATGGAAATTGAAGAAATAATGTCACTTATTACCAGAAAGTGTTTCCTGACAGCAATAAAGATAAGCACACTTTCTTGCTTCGTATAAAGATACCCCTTGAATTAGCTTGAGTTGTATTTGTAAGGACTAGTATAATGGCTGTGCTAACGCCACGGCTTCATTTCTATAAAAACGATGATATTTCTTTCGATAGTTCAACACTATTGTATATCATCATGTGTATAATCCGGGAAACACTTATACATAAGGAATAATAAAGTTATGTCTAGCGTGAACCTTCTAATTACAATCTGCTTAAGACCTTAAGTATGTCTTGGAGTTCTCCATGGATATTGTCTCCACATTCATTTTCATGGCTCTTCAAGATGTCCACCAAGAATTCCGTCCTCAATGAAGTTAGCTGTTCATGACAGATAATAAATTAACTTATTAATTTGCTATGTAGTCTACAAAATATATACAATGAAAATATGAGCCATTACTGTTTCGAAATCTTCGTATGAGATTACTTGGGCCACATGGTGAGATAGAGTAGTCCAATATTTTGTATGTACAGGCATTAAAAGAGGAAACTCTGCAGTGAAGGCATATACAAAAACTCATTATGAAGGAAGGAAGGAAGGGCTCAATGGTTAATGGTGGTGTACAATGTCAAATGGTGGTAAACATGGGAAAGAAATCCAAAGCACAACAAGGACAATGCGCAACTATGATCACTTATTCATTTACCTACTTGTTTGAAACGTTTGTAGGGCTGCAAGAAAATTGGGAAGTGGAAAAGATGCACACACCAATCATCTATGTGACAAAACAGCGGTCTTTGCCTAAACAAAGAAAAGAAAGAAAAAAAGATGGAAGGATAAACTCTTTACATTTGTAGACCTACCCCAGAGTTTTAGACTTGTTTCTGTGTGTCATGAGATGATTCCCTGAAACATGTATGTAAAAGAAACCCAAGAAGCACGAGTACAATGCTAATCCTTGTTTTCAAAACAGAAATGCAGTTTTAGCACTTCCAAAATAAAAGGAATCAAAAGGGTAAGTAGATGGCAGCTGGACCTTTAACTACCTTATCAGTTTCAGGAAAAAAACCCCGGGTGTCAACGATCTTGGTTATCGCCAGGAAGAAGCTCTGTGACAGGATCCATGCACGACCGATTAGCATATTTCACAAAAATTTATAGCAACACATGATGCAATATATATACTAAAATAAAATAATTTAGAAGGATACTAACACATCATGCAGACTTGAGATTTTTGAATAGTCAAGATAAGGCAATGATGGACCTTCATTCCCTGCTGCTATTTTGTTAACGCATGCAATAGGGGCAATAGTTGTCACCAATATGCTAAAATTACTAAATAGTAAAACTGCTAATATACCTGCAAGCATACTTAGATAGGGAGGATGCCGCAGCACACTTTTAGAAGGCACCAGGTCCTGTCACTTGGTGAGGCAATGAATGTTCATCCACAGCAATGGTAGACGATAAGTCAGATATACCTGCCTATTTCATCTCTATGTAATAAGCCTTATCCTAGTGTAGAAAAAGCATTGGTGTGCCAACCATAGAGAACATGTGAATCACAAGCTATACCTGTACATAAGAAGTTCACCGTGGAAGAAGGCACTCTGAGTTGTGCTGGAGGCACTTGAATGTACAATAGGTGGTCGAATGTACAATAGGTGGTCGAAGCAGGCAGCTGTAAAGCCACTGAATGTTGCTAGTTTTGTTATGGGAACAGGAAAAATACAGAAACAATAAAATGGAATTGCACCCAAAAATAAATAAAAACAGACCATGAATCAATTGAACTTTCTAAGATGCGTCCAAGGAACCTATACACAACTAATTGAGACATTCAGGTTCGATCTCAAAGCCGAGCACTGTCAGACAATTCACATTTCATTGAAATTCTCATCATCACAAGCAATGAACATCAGCAGCTTGCAGGTTGATGAATGCTGTTGCTTCAAATAAATTAATTAAATCTTCCCCGGCCGCCCATCTTTAGACCAACAACTATATGAGTGCCAATATTTTTAATGAACCTGAAAAGTAAAGCAATTATACTTTAAGCCCTATAGTGATGACATTTTAACTCAGAGAATGATTCGGTGGAAATGGTAAGCTGATAGTTTAATTAATAAGGATAGAAAATGGCATGACAGGGGTGTGGCACCCATATTTGCCAGGTGACCAATGATAAAGTCGCAGGTTAAAAAACTGAAGGTAAACTAATATCAAGTGAAGGAGGAACACAGTTTTATCGTACGTTCAATCGCCTATTTGTTTAAGTAATGAGTGTAAAAACTGTAGATTCAGATATGAATCTAACCTAGCCAAGATAAAGATAGTATTGAAGAAGCCTGATGGAATTTCCAAGACAAAGATAGCTCCTGGTTGAATGCACATCGAGGTCACAATTCACTGATGGGCCTGTAGCATCCTCCAGCACAAACCCCTGCAAGGGCCACAAGAAACATAAGTTAACTGGACAAGTCGACCAAGCACCGTGAAGCTCAAGTATCCTGAACCACTAAATATCTGAACTAACTGCAATACATAGTGCGGCGCAATTGACAAGCTTTCCCCAACATTTCTTACCGCGTGGAGAAACAAATGCACTTACAGTGCAGTAAGGAAACGAAGTGACATGTCGCCCATCAATGCTCACATGGTAACCCTCAAATCCAGCACTGAGAGTAAGAACAAACAGCCGGCCCTCCATTGATGTTGTCTTCCATTCCTCCAACTGGTCATCATCATCTGTAATCCACTTCTCGCACTTCACCAACCCATCCACTGCACATCAACCAAGACATTCATTCAGCATGTTTGGACAACAGAATCCACCTGACGTCAAACAATTAAAACCAGTCTCCTCATCCGGGCGTGACCTCCATCCATCGCAGCGCTGCGCGGCGCCCCAGTACATCATATTTCAATATTCAATATATTAATACATTATAGCCCAAAAGAAACCATTTCAACCATAGAGTACAGAGTTTCATTAAAACCAAGCAGACAAATATAATCATGTGAAAAATAATTCGAACTCTGCTATCACTAAATTTTGTCGAACTGCTCATTTTTTATTTTCAGGAATAAGTGCAGTGGTTAAATTGACCATTCTTGCACGTCCTCGAAAACTATGATCCACATACTAAAGGAAGACAAAATGAGATTTACATCACCAAATCGTTGCCCATATTCATCCTTATCTGACATATCACTGGATAAATACCACCATACCAGACCAGTTAATGCCTTCCTCCCTGGATCTGGTGGAGCCTTGTTTCCCCCTGTCGTCCCTTGAACAGATAATGCCTTCCTCCCTCGATGTCTATATTCCCATCTCAGATTGTTTTCTTTTGATCCTCTCACTTCAAAAGCAAGGCAACATCCATAAAATTTTGAGTAATTGACCAAAACAGCACGCCTATTTCTGGATCCAAAATAAAATAAAATCAACAAGAAGAGAGAAAGAACATACCAATATGGATGTATGGATTGGAGGCAGCCAGAGAAATTGGATGATTTGGTCTAGGGTTTCAAGGTGCTGGACTGCTAGGAGGCGCTGGGATGGAGGAGGGCACGGGCTTCCTTCAACAACGACCCATATCCTTCTGGTGGCCACGTTTACAGGACATGGCAGTGATGAATCCATCTCTCCGCGCGGCCGCCATGGCCATGCACAGACTCCGCTCGTGGCCAGCCCGGCCTCTCCTCGTTGTCAGCCGTGCCAGCGGTCCTGAGCGCACGGCCGGCGACGACCTCTGCCCGCGGCCGGCCTGCTTCCCGGCTGCTGCCTGGGGAAGAAGCAGGAGCGGCCCTTCGTGCCGGCTGCTCCAGCGAATAATAGACGGGAAAAAGAAAACGACCTTAGCGATCGAACCGTGGCTGCGGGGGCACAAGCACGGGCGTTCGGCGAAGCAGGTGTTATGCTCGATCACCGGCCGGCCGCTCCAGTCCCCACGGAGGCGCGAGTTGGAGTGGAGCACGTGGGGCGGGTCCTCGCCGTCGACAGCCTTGAGCCCCTCAGGACTGCAGGTCCACCATGAACTGAGACACCATGGCTGGCCGCTCCCCATCCCTGAGCACCGCGGCGGGGTTGAGGCCCTCGAGGTCGGAGAACGCACGGGCGGCCGCCGCGACGGTGGCCGGTGGCCGCTATGGACCGGCGGAGCGCGCCGTAGCGGGCGAAGTCGAGGAGGCGGAAGTCGAGGCCGGTGGCGAAGCGGGAGATCCTGTTCGTGCGCCGACGCGCCGGGGACGGATGGCGCCGCGTGCTTGCCCGAGCCGAAGGAGAGGACGCCCGCCTCCTCGAGATTGCGGTGAAGTAGGCTGACGCGCACCGCCGGACATCGAAGCGCGATGGTAGGGCGGCCGACTGACGAACACCGGCGTCCTGGCCCAATGTTCCACACGTGACGTGACGGGGATGGAGGTGCGTGTTCGTGTGGTGGCGGGGCCTGGAGACTGCGAGCGCGAGGGATCGCGTCGGGGCCTGGCTAGTAGGGATCTGGGGAGTTGAGGGTTCCGCCTTACGGGTGTTTTTCGAGAGACAGAGAAAGTCAGGATTTTTTCCGGAGAAAAAACGCTGGGACGTGGGATTCGATCCCTGGCTGCCAATGGTGTGCGGCGGGCGGAGGGTGTGCGAAAGGGCGCGGGGTGAGGGGGTGAGAATCCTCGCATTGAACTTCGTCTCTCGGTCGTTGGATTTGACGTAGTTCTTTCGTTAGTTCTTGATTTTAATAAAGGTAAATTATTGTGTGTAATTTACTAGGTACATAATAGTTAGATACTCAGCGGGGATGTTTTTGTTGGTTGATCTAAAATAATTCGAAGTGGTCAATTATAGTAGAGAAGATGACAGGGAGAGCTTTGGTGACTGCTGAGATGCCACAATCAATTCTTCATGGCACGTTTGTTTGCACGGGAGATCATGGGTTAGTGGGGTAGCATGCGAACAGGTAGAGGGTGATTGCGCCAAGCCGCCAATGACCGCGTGAATCAGAACAGGCAGATTTGCGAATAAAAAAAAGAACAGGCAGATTTGCGTTTGCGGGTGTCTGGCGCAAGAGAGAAGTGGGGTCTGTGGGCCATAGAGGTGACGTGGCTCACTGAGATTTCAGAGAATTCTTGTAGTGGGTTCCTCCTTTCTAGGTACAACAGATTTGGTTTGTTATAAAAAAAGTAAATCTTACCAAGCCAGCTTGTAGAGGATAGCCTAGATACAGAGACCGGGTAACTGCAGACATACTGCAAAGGGGGATAATTATTTTTTGGAAAAAGTCTACTTAACCCCCTGAACTATCCACCAGTGTCTAACCTACACTCCAACTATAAAACCGTCTGTTTTACACCATGAACTTTTTAAAACCGTTCAAATTACACCCTGGAGCGGGTTTGGACGGCGGTTTTGCTACAGTAATGACAGTTTTGACTTTTTCTTTTCTATTTATTTTCGCCGAATCTTTGAAAAATCATAGTAAATCACAGAAAAATCATAAAATAGAAAATCTAATTTTGTTGGACTCCACATGAGTAGATCTACACAATGAATATATAATATAGTATGCTTTAGTACAATTTTTCTGTAGCTTTAAATTAGTTAGAAAATCAAATTTTATCTGTAATTAATTGGAATAATTCATAGCTACAGCTTTTATGGTCCAATTGTGTTCAAATTTTTATAGTGAACTAATTATTGTATGCTTGAACTGTAGTAAAAATTTCATACTGATTGGATCATGTATAATTTAGTTATAGATTTATTTATATTTAACAAGCATAAACCTAAACATAAACTAAATAAATCTATAACTAAGTTATATATGATCCAATGAGTATAAAATTTTTACTATAATTCAAGCATATAATAATAACCCTATCATAAAAATTTTACCACAGTTGGACCATAGAAGCTGTAGCTATGAATTATTCCAATTAATTACAGACAAAATTTGATTTTCTAACTAATTTAAAGCTACAAAAAAAAAATTTGTACTAAAACATACTATATTATATGTTCATTGTGTAGATCTACTCATGTGGAGTCCAACAAATTAGATTTTCTATTTTATGATTTTTCTGTGATTTACTATGATTTTTCAAAGATTTAGCGGAAATAAATAGAAAAAGAAAAGTCAAAACCAACGTTATTGTAGCAAAACCATGGTTACTGTAGCAAAACCGCCGTCCAAAACCGCTCCAGGGTGTAATTTGAACGGTTTTAAAAAGTTCAGGGTGTAAAACAGATGGTTTTATAGTTGGGGTGTAGGTTAGACACTAGCTGATAGTTCAGGGGGTTAAGTAGACTTTTTCCATTATTTTTTTCTTTCGACACGATCTTATCATTAGCAATGTTGGTGATTAACTAGAGATACAATTAACAGAAAAATTCAGCATAAATTGATAACAATGTATGACAAAAAATAAGCATACAATTAACTACAATGTACTCTATTTAAATTTACAAATACTAGTCCATCAACACGTGCTCTCGCACATGTTAAAATTTCAAGAGATATACTTTTTAATACATCTGATTAAATAAATAATTGTTTGTATTAAATTTTATATTCTTCTCTTTGTTTATTTTCTGCAAAATAGATAGTTCATAGTCTACGGTCTGTTCGCTTGAGATTATCAGCGAGATCAGTTAGCCATTCAGCAGTGTTTTTCTCTCACAAAAAACCAGCCAGATCAGCCAGATTTCAGCCCAAGTGAACATGCTATATATCTGTAAAAATACTTAAAATCTTGATCATGAGCATCATCAAGCATAATCACCAAGTCTCATGGCATACATGCATTATATGTTTCAAATATAGCATCCATATGTTTCATATGTTGCTTATAATATGTTTCACATGTTGCATGAAATAATGTCAATGTTAATTATTAAGGTTCTTTGTGAATTTATAAAGTAATAATAAACAATTAAAATTTTGTTAATATAAACTTTGTTGCTCGAGGTAAGCTCTATAATGTAAAATAAAAAAGGGATGATGTTTCCAAGCCAAATATGATGAAATTGGACTCCAAAGATCTAATTTAGTGTTGACTTTCCCTCACTTAGCATTTTTGGCTAAGTCTTGGAAAACAGCTACTAAGTTCTACTTTTGGAGAATTTTCAGATGAATTTTCATAAATAAAAATTGTCCAAATTTTACACCATTGATTGGTACAATGTTTGAGTTATGATAATGTGTAATTAGTTGTGTTGATTGATCAGTATTTAGCATCTAATTAATTGCTCAAAGTTGCTAACCAAAACTGTATTCCAAACCCTGATTGAAAATTCAGTTTCTGCAGTTTCAAAGTATCCCTCTTCCCAAATCGAAAACTTCAAAATCCTTGATCTTTTTGGGGGTGGTGTTTTAATCAAAGTGGGAGATCTCCTGTTTATGAACAGGTTCTGTTAAAGGAGCTGATCGAGCTGCTTCATGAAATCGAGAGAAAGAGCGAGCTGAAGTCGTGCTGTCAGTGCTACAGTGTCGCCAGGGGAAGCAGCTGCCACCGAGCTGCTTGCCGCCGTTGGCCGCCCGCTCCTTCGCGCCGTTTCTCGACCGTGGCACGCAGCTGCTTGCGTGGAGGTGGTCAAGCAGCTGCTGTCGACTCTCCTGCCTCGCCTTCGCCTTCATAACACAAAGCCGCCGGCGTTCCTCCTCTTCCTTCTCTTTTCCGCCGCCGCCGGCAGGGCCCCGCTCGATGGAAAAATTTGCCGCCGTCGATGCACCTCCATCCAATAGCTCACACACCCAGCTTCGCCTGCTCCTTGCGCATCTCGTTGACCCGCTCGCGCCGCCTCTCCTCGCCGGAATCGGCCACGGGCCAAATTCCCGCCGCGGCAGTTCGCCATGGCCGCCAAGGCCACCTCGCTGTGGCCAGGCTCCCCTGGAGCATCTCCCGCTCCCCTTCTTCTTGTTTTGGCCTTCTTATGATGCCGTGAAGCTCATCGACGACTCCTTTTAATCTCTACCGTACAGGGCGCGTTGGAACGCCGACCTTGCCCGCCGGTCTGTGCCCCCGTGCTCGCTCTCACCGTCGACAGCACGCCCCGCGCCGCCTCCGCTCCAACCACCGGGCCGATCAAGTCATGGTGAGCTTTCTGGTCATGCCCGACGCCCCCATTTAATTTCTAACGCACCGTAGAGGCCGGAGCAACGCCGCGCCGACGAGCTCTGCCCCGCTGTGCTGCCATGGCCGTGGCCGAGCTCGGTAAACCGGTCAACCAGCACCGTGAACGTGTTCGCGAGGTCACGTAGAGTCTGAAGGTGGTCTCGCTGTCACCGGAGGTTCTGCCGGCGGTCGTCTCCGCCACGCCAGAGCACCGCCGGGCCGCCAGGGTCGCCGTCGTGCGTGTTGTGGTGTGTTAGAGGTTCCACCAGCACCTCCAGGGGACGTGCAAGGAAGAGGGGAGTCAGCCGGGGTAAGCCCCGCCGCCGGAGACCTCGCCGGCGGTGAGAACCCGCCGGTCAGCACGAGCGGCTCGCCGGAGTTGACCAGGACCCGCGTGTCAGCGGCTGTGGGTAAGGGGAGGCTGAGTGAAAAATGATTTTCACCGGTTTTATCTTTTTCAGAAAATGCTAAATATGCTGATTCTTGTTTAATTCATAACTAAATAATAATTATGATAAAAATGTGAATCTTTTTGTGTAGCCCTGTATTGATGTGCTCTACATAGGAAAAATAAAATTTAGCCATAATTTGTAGTTTGCTATGCTTTAAAATTACCTCTTTTAATTATAAAATGGGCCTTGCATGATTTTTATAGGCTAAAATAATTATGCTTTAATCATGAAACTTTTTGTGTATGCTTTACAAGCTAATACCTGTCTTAAAAAAAGTTTGGTACTGTTTTGATAAATGTAACTTGATTAATTAATTTAAGTATGTTTAAATGCCTTTTATGGATTAATAAAAATAACAAATGATTTCTATAAATCCCTAAATGACTTTGGTGTATTTTATACCTTGATTGTGGACCTTGGAACACAAAACCCCCCTGCTGTTCCTTGGCAACCCCTTTACTTCTTTGTTGTGCTCATAATTCACTTGTTGGTTGATAATTAAAATGATTTACCAACTTGTTTAATCAGTAGATGCATGTATATGCTTTATATGATTGTCCTTTGTATGCAATGACCTGAGGTTATGGCTGAGGTATAGTAATGCTAGTGTAATCTTTTGAATAACATGTATACATGATCCCTTATTAATATGATAATTAGCAGAAGTGTGGTTTATGCAAGTTTCCATCCTTTGTTTAGTTTTACTTAAGATGTGTTTATGGTGTCTCATGTTAGCGTTGACTATGATAGTAGCTATGTTAAATAGTGGTTAATGATCTCTGTAATTAAGTTACTCATGCATAGTCTTGATAATAGATTAGTTAAGCACTAGTTGCACATGTTTGCTGAAATGGCTGCATGAGCAGTTCTTGTGTCGTGGCTGTTTACACCATGTTAATCATGTTCCCTGTGAATGTGTTAAATACAAAAGTTGTAGTTAACTTCCATATCTTGCTTGTCCTAGAATTTCATGATTTTAGGCTTGCTAGTTTAGGAGTTATAGTTTTTGCAAGTTCCATATCAGTTTCTGTTTGCTTTCTAAATTGATCTGATAGATGATGCCTTATGACTTAGTTAAGCTTTGAATGTTCTGTTGGCAACAACTCAAAAGTTGTAGTGTTTTTCATAAGCTTTCCAACATGTTAAGGATCACTATTTTTGGTGATCTAGAACTCTAATTATAGCTGTTTAAAGTTTGATGCCAGATTCTGTCCAAATCTGGACAGAATTGTTTCTTTATGTTGTTTGACCTTGTTAAGTGTTGAATCACCTTTTGATGATAATAAGGAAGTTATAGGCAAGTTCTTAAGTTTCCTATAAAGTCTAAGATCACCTTTGTTGGGTGTCTATATCTTCAGTTATGGTTGAAAGAAGTGGCTTCTATGCTGCTGTCCTAGGTATGTGTGTGTTGGTATTTATTAACGCAAATAGAATATGAAGGATTCTGCAAGCGCATAGAATATAATTGTAGCATTTTACTGGGAGTATTCCAGGTATCGTTATTTATATTTTACCATAGAAAAATAATGGAGTAAAGATTTATTGGGTAACAAAGGAAAGAACCCAATACAATGAAATTCCACTAGTATACAAAAAGAGAAATAGATACAAATACAAGGTCTCAAACCTTGTTATAGAATTTCTGCTTTAAAGAAAAGAAATATCATATGTATTTAGCAAATGAAATAGAGTCGGTGAATGAAGCGGATTCATTAACAACTCAATTTATAGATCAAAAATGAAAAAAAGCATTGCCTTCTTTCTTATGTATCTATTAACATACCAACATAGCTAGAGCAGGGGATAAATGTAATGATAAGAGTTAAGCATAATGACACTCAGGGGATAGATCACTAAAATAGTGTAAACTAGTTAACTCGTGAGAACAACAGGTGAGGTAGATTCCTGAGACATTCTTATTACATGGTCAAAGTATATATACATCCAACTATAGCTAAGACTAACTCTACTCTTGTGCACTTTGGGACGCTGTTTAGATGGTAGAGCACCCACAATAGATAACTCTACTGATGCGACTATGGTCTTACAATTTAAGAACCTGCTCAATTCGGAGTGGACTACAAAATATAGATGGGGCTGTCACCTCCCGCTGCTACCACCCAACCAGGGAACAGGGTGTACTCACAGGCAAAGCATCGTATAAGCACCATGTTTACACGAGACTCAGCTACTTAGCCTAACCGATAAACTAGAAAGCTAAGCGCTCTATGAATCCGCACACATAAGTAATGATCACCTTAACTAAGCAAGATATATACTCAAAGTAAGCATAGCCATGTAGATAAGAATATGATAAATTGATAATAAGTCTTACAATATGTAGAAGTGAAGATACAAGGCTTTGTCGAGCCTCCAAGACTAGATCCAGAACTTGAGCATGAGACCAACTCGACCCTCACTCTCGAGCTACTAATCTACTACATTGGAGAGCTTTAGACCTAATCCTCCTGGTGTGTGTTGATTTGAATGAGGGATGTGAATTAGGGTTTCAGGGATGCTTCCAAGGAGGGGTTAGGGGCTGCTATATATAGGCCGAGGTGGAGTAGAGGGCAAGGAATCGAGGTGGAGTAGGGGATAAGGAATCGCTACATCATCGATCTGTGTCAACTCCCTCGATCACCATTGGATAAACCGACCTATAACCACTTTAAAATCAACGGTGTAGATCTTGAAAATGCATATGAGGCGGTGGAGGGTGAGTGGGCTCCGGAGTAGGCCAGCCACCCTAGGGCTTGGGCCGGCCGACCCACTTTTGTGGCCGTTTGGCCCAAGCTTCGGTGGTGCGTCTTCTAGTGTCTTTTAGAATCTGCTTGAGTTGTTTACGTCACGGATAAATGTGATTAAATATGACGATTGGGTCCACCTTGCTCATTTTCTAGATAAATCCTCCTGCAAACATAGATTCACAAAAACTCGTGGAATTTATTAGTTTAAATCCCTATACCTATGTTTGGTGATGGAATTAGGTGTATATGTAGGATATATTAACGATTTATGATTGACATTAATAACCGTCAACAAGTTCCCCCACACTTATCCTTTGCTAGTCCCTGAGCAAAGCTAAACTCAGGAATGGATTAGGAATGGCTACAATATTTTTACTCCTCAAAAGTTCACATGCGTTCAAACAAGAATTCTCCTCCGGATTAGAATAAACTGATCTGACTTTCAAACTTACCCATATTACCTTAAACCATGGGGCTTCTTAGCCTTCACTTGGGTCTTGAGTAATTAAAAGACAGAACGATCAAGTCAAGCACCATGTCTTAAGTTCTTTGTTCCACCATTGTACCGAACTTTTTATAAGTTTTCAAAATAAAACTCAGAGATTCCATTGTATGACACTCTCAAGTCTCTCAATATATGTGGTATTTGTGGATCCTCACCAAAGGCAGTAATGATGTTATGCCCTTTTTCTCTTCCTACAACTAAGGCTTATGTGGAGTTCATAGGTAGGGAGAAAGCTAGAGCATACTTGCAATGCATATATTGTAAAGTCAAACAACAGATCCAAAGAGAGTTGAGTCATACAATCAAATCAAGATGTACATGTGTGTGGATATATGGTGGCTAACCTAATTTTACTGTGCTTCTTGAAAACATATCTCTCTTTTGAAACTTAGAAACATTTGCTAGAGAACAGGGGCTATCTTATTCATCTCTTTTTTAGGCGGGCATTTGAGTACCTATTGTTTTAAATATCTCAGACACTTGCCCATTTTTTCAACTCTTTTTTTCTTTCTCTTTTTTATATGAATAACTTTTGCATAGCCCATGCCTCTTTTCTGCAACAAAACGTTGAGAGAGATATCAACAAGAACTTTGAAGCATTTATTTGGTGGATGGAAAACCTAACCGACATGTTTTTATGTTCACTCCCAGTGTAGGAGTAAAACATTTTTGGGTGGATCTAGATGAAAGACATGTTTTTGTACCTACCCCCAGTGTAGGAGTAGTGCATATGTGGGTGGAGTATACGTGATCTTGGTTTTAAGAGCATGCCAAACCTCTCATAAGGGTCAACTCAATGCAAAATAAGCAACATATATGTGGAAGTTTTCCTAGCCTAAATAACATCTATGGCTCTAGCAGGAATTCAAGCTTTGTCATATAGGAACTTATCATGTAGCATTTTTATGTTTTTCAAAAGATAAACATCCAGAATTTTAGTGTCACTTGGAACAAGATAAATAGCAGGTCAGACCTTCTCATATCATATCCGTCAATTACCTAGACTTAGATCAAGCACATGCTACCCACAAGTTTCAAGTTCAGAGTAAATCCTTATATCAAAACAATCTTATCCAAAACTCGAGAGAAGTCAAGGCTGAAAACTAGGTACTTGAAAGGAATTACAACAGAGCAAATATTCATTATTTCCATTTTAAGAGATTATCCTAGAGTCTTTATTATTTATTTAGCTCTTAAAAGAAATTAAAGCAAACTATACATACTCTTTTTATTTTGTTTTTATTTTTTAGATCACACATTATTATTATAACTATGTATACTTATTATAAGGATAACTATTTATTTTGTTTTTAGTTATTCATCTTTTTTATAAAGGAAACCTAAAAATAATAAAATAAAAAGGGAAAGAAATACTTTGCTCGATACAATGGGGTGCCTCTCCTCAAAGCTAGTTGTTGTCATGGTTCTCAATGCGATGGCCAGATGTGGAGATGCTGGAACAAAGCTTCTCAGTTTTGGTTTTGCTATTGCTGTTGTTGCTAGAGGCTGACCACCTCGTGTCCCATAGTAGCCTGCCATTAACATATCTTGGATGGCAGCTGTCCTCTCATCAATGGTTGTGAGCCTATTGTCGAATTCAGAACTTCCACTTATAGAATTTGGGGGATCGACTCCCCCACACTTTACTCGAAGTGTGTTATGCTCATAAAGACAAGGTAGAGATCAAGTGCATAGACTCTGTTGGTGGAAAAACACCAACAGAACTAAAACTTTATTTACTCTTCTCTAGCCTTAGGCACATTGAATCATGATAGAGTTAATGTTATGTGCATTATTTATTCTTATAACATGGGTGATAAGATTAGAAGGATGACAAAAAGAGTAGAAGTTACTTAACCTATGGAAGGATTGTCCATCTTTATAATGTATCAAACTTTACATGATTATGGCTATCATCTTCCAAGGGTAAGATATACAACATTTTAGCTCATTTGGTTAAGACTATGAGATCAAGAAAATGGTGCTATGAACAACTTAAGGAACAAGACATGTTGAGTTAATCAGGTTGGATCAAGCAAAGTTGTAACTCAAACATGTTTGTTTCTTCATTTATGTGCATACCAAGATCAAGAGGAAAATGATGACCACTTACCTTAAGATGTTACCTTCATTATTGGAGCGTGATGACACCATGTGATGAAGGGTAGATGACTTGTGGTGGTCTTCTCTTCCTACTTGAAGCTTTCCTTGCTTGAGCTGTTCATGAGCATCTTGTCTCCTATGTCGCACTCCTTTCTCATTCTTTTGTCATGCCATCTTTTTGTTCTTTCTTTTGTGGATCTTGTCATTCTGTTTGGACCTTCTGCTCTACTCATTGTTTCTTCTCTGTAAAGTATCAGTGGACAACACATACCCGAAGGAGTATACAAATAATTCAAAACAAGGATAGTGTTGTTATAGAGCTAAAGGTCATATGTATCCCATGTTTTAAATAATGTGCCTTTATTATTCACCACTACTTCAAATTTTCAACAAGGTTAAGGAAAAAATGTGTAAAATCATTTTGAAGAATACCTCAAACCTTGATCTATTTCTACGATTGATCTCCTAACATTCCCAACAAATTTTGAATATTTTCCTGCAAGGGTTAGTCCATATATATAACCAAATTCTATACAAGTATGTTGTGATTCAATAATCATGTCTGAATAATATTTCAAAGCATACTTACAATAGAATAAGGAAGTTTGAAAGACTAAAGAGATTCATTCGAGTAGAAATAAGAATATGTATGGTGAACCAAAGGAGCATGATTTTTTTGAATTAGCAAACTGAGCATGGCATAAATGTAGAGATAACCAATACAAATTAGCAACATGTTATGAGATATTTTAAAGAAGTCCATTCCCCACTCTTGATTTTTTAAGCAAGGTGCAAAATCAAGTTTGGATGATAGAACTCTCATCTAAATGTGATTCTATGTTGCATAATGCTTGATTGAATATACCTTATGTTTTCCTTCTTTTGTTGAAATGATTAGTGATAAACATACCTGAAGGAAACTTGTTCGATGTACCTATCAGTGAGGGCTTCATGGCTTTAGGTCCATTGAGCAGGATCTCTTCTTGCCTTTAGCTTTTCTTTGCACCATCCAATCCTGGAGATGAGGATATGGACAATTGGATGCTCTTCTTCCATCAATCTTTCTTGATTTTTGTTAATCCTTGGTTGACGAGTTGGGGTTCATTAGAGATGCAAACTCAAGTTCCTCCTTGATTGTCTTTATCTTCTAGCGGCCTGGCGGAGAGTTGTTCTTCTTTGTTTGTTAGCGATACACCAGCCGTCTTAATGGTCAAGGAAGGACTTCTTTGGAATTTGCATGAAAGCTTCATCTCCAATGACTTAAGGGGTGTCATGTGTGACCTTGGCTGTTTTCGGTCCTTATGAGACACCGTCAGTAGTCCACCATCTGTTGATGATGTTGGTTGATACGATGATGCATGTCATGACATCTCATTGTCTTGATCCTTGCTGCCGACTTGCAAGTCGGTGTCTTCAAAGATGATGAAAGTAGGCATCAGTTTGGCTAATATGAGGTGAGTTGCACCCTGCTTCTCATTAGAACCCTAGCTTGAGTCTTGGGAAGGCTCAATGCTAGGTTGTCTTTGATGTTGGCTCATAGCCTAACAATTTGTTTGTCCACTTCTTCTGAGTGAGTGCTTTTTATGGCACTCATCTCTTTTTTTTTCTTTGTTCCATAGCTGAAGTGGTGGTTTGGTTTGGGTTTGCATGTTCTTACCAAACCATGGACATGCACAACTTATATTCATTCTTTCCTGCAAAATGTTAATGGACACATACCCGAGGGAATACAAGTTTGAAATACGGGTTGTTATCCATAATCTGTATGATTTTCATCTATGCTAATGAAAGGATGGTTTTTAGAATTACCTTAGCATAGATCATGTTCTATAGCAAGTTTTATGTGTTTTCTGTATTCTAGCATGGTTCAAGGCAAAGATAACTTGCAATAAGAGATAAGTGGATAAACCTTGATACTCACAGTTCTTCCTTCCATGAAGAATGAACTGGGCTTTCTTTTGCGCAAAGTTGTTGGAGTTCATCACATGCCTTGATTTATCTCTGATGTGAATTCATTTCTTGACTTACCCAGATTAGATTTGAGAGTTTTCCTGCAGGGGTTAGTCCAACAAAATATCCAGTGTCTACATAAGCAATTTTTAGTTCAATAACCAAACTAGACTCCATGTCTAATTTGATTAAGGGAGGCTATTTAATCTAATCACCACACTTAATTTAAACTCCTATGGAAGTATGTGCAGTACTTCCAAACCAAAACTTATTATGGCAGGCAAAGGTAGTATGAAAGCACTATAGAGATTTATTCAATTTAGAGATGAAAGAGCATGGTCATGGTGAGAGATTTTTTTACTAAGCATGAGCCTTCATGTGCTCACATTTTTCTTTTTAAATACAAACGATATGGATATATGTAAGTAACCCAAATATGATGTGAATTGACATAGGAAAATTCAAACTAAATGGAGTGGATGCATGGATTATTCAAAGTAAACATGCAATGGAATGCAATAAGTTATAGGATAACTACTCAGCAAATTTAAAGTCCATGAGCAATACTATCTCACCTTTCTTGATCAAACTCACCATGGCTCACAAGATGGAATTTGTGAGTAGTGCAACATTTGTTTCCGTCACTTGAGATGTGATTTGAATTCTTGTGATGTTGACCTTCTTCTCCAATCTACACAAGGTTAGAGAATATATATATGTCTATACAAACCTGTGAGATTGCAGGTTCTAGTGTTGATGGATCTTGAATGTTCAGGCACCCTAGGGTTCTTCAATGTTTCTTCTTTTCTGGTAGAAGCTTGTCGAAAGGTCAAAATGGCGTCTGTTGTCCTGTCTTATTCCACAATTCAATAGAACAGGGGTAATCCTACTAAAGCTAGTGGTATGTTAATGATCTAAATCCTTACGCCAATTGTTTCCCTGGCAACGACACCAAAAATGCTTATTGGTATTTATTAACGCAAATAGAATATGAAGGATTCCGCAAGTGCACAGAATACCATTGTAGAATTTTACCAGGAGTATTTTAGGTATCGTTATTTATATTTTACCACAGGGAAACAATGGAGTAAAGATTTATTAGGTAACAAAGGAGTATCTATTAACATACCAACATAGCTAGAGCAGGGGATAAATATAATGACAAGAGTTAAGCATAATGACACTCAAGGGACAGATCACTAAGATAGTGTAAACTAGTTAACTCGGGAGAACAACGGGTGAGGTAGATTCATGAGATATTCTTATTACATGGTCAAAGTATATATACATCCAACTATAGCTAAGACTAACTCTACTCTTGTGCACTTCGGGGTGCCGATTATACGGTAGAGCACCCACAATAGATAACTCTACTAACACGACTATGGTCCTACAATTTAAGAACCTGCTCAATTCGGAGTGGACTACAAAGGATAGATGGGGCTGTCACCTCCCATTGCTACCACCCAACCAGGTAACAAGGTGTACTCACTGGTAGAGCATCGTATAAGCACCATGCTTACACGAGACTCGGCTACTTAGCCTAACCGGTAAACTAGCAAGCTAAGCGCTCTATGAACCTATAGTAATGATCACCTTAACTAAGCAAGATATATACTCAAAGTAAGCATAGCCATGTAGATAAGAATATGATAAATTGATAATAAGTCTTACAAGATGTAGAAGTTAAGATACAAGGCTTTGCCGAGCCTCCAAGACTAGATCCGGAACTTGAGCATGAGCCCAACTTGACCCTCACTCCTGAGCTACTAATCTACTACATTGGAGAGCTCTAGACCTAATCCTCCTGGTGTGTGTTGATCTGAATGAGAGATATAAATTAGGGTTTCAGGGATGCCTCCAGGGAGGGGGTAGGGGCTACTATATATAGGCCGAGGTGGAGTAGGGGGCAAGGAATTGAGGTGGAGTAGGGGCAAGAAATCAAGGTGGAGTAGGGGACTAGGAATCACCACATCATCGATCCGCGTTAACTCCCTCGATCACCGTTGGATAAACAAACCTATAACCGCCTTAAAATCAACGGTGTAGATCTTGGAAACGCATACGAGGTGGCTGAGGGTGAGTGGGCTCTAGTGTAGGTCAGCCAGCCTAGGGCTTGGGCCAGCTAGCCCACTTTTGTGGTCGTTTGGCCCAAGCTTCGGTGGTGCGTCTTCTGGTGTCTTCTAGAATCTTCTTGAGTTATTTACGTCGTGGATAAACATGATTAAATATGACGATTGGGTCCACCTTGCTTGTTTTCTAGATAAATCCTCCTGCAAACACAGTTTCACCAAAACTCATAGAATTTATTAGTTTAAACCCCTATACCTATGTTTGGTGATGGAATTAGGTGTATATGTAGGATATATTAACGGTTTCTGATTGACATTAACAACCGTTAACAGTGTGTAACTAGAGTTGATTGTTTTAGTTAGCTTTTACTTAAGTGATGATAGCATGCCTTATGTGCTTAAGGCTTCTTTGATGTTAATCTTGTCCACCTGAACTCTCATATGATCCTGTTGTTAATGTTATGTGAGTCATTAACTAATGATGGTTTATGTTTGCATAAAGTGTTTGTTTTTCTAAGTTTGATGTGCCCTGCTATCCTAGTGTTGACGGTAGTTATCTACCATATGTGCCCTGCTCCAACTCGTACGAGGCCCGCTCGACGGGGCGCCTCGACCGCGCCCCGGCTCCGACTCGTACGAGGCCCGCTCGACGGGGCGCCTCGACCGCGCCCTGGCTCCGACTCGTACGAGGCCCGCTCGACGGGGCGCCTCGACCGTGCCCCGGCTCCGACTCGTACGAGGCCCGCTCGGCGGGGCGCCTCGACCGCGCCCCGGCTCCGACTCGTACGAGGCCCGCTCGACGGGGTGCCTCGACCGTGCCCCGGCTCCGACTCGTACGAGGCCCGCTCGACGGGACGCCTCGATCGCGCCCCAGCTCTGACTCGTACGAGGCCCGCTCGACGGGGCGCCTCGACCGCGCCCCATCCCGTGCCGCAAGGTATCTCGACAGCGCTTTGACCCGCGCGAGACTCGACCGCCCGCCGGGGAGAACTCCAACTCGCGTGAGCCCAGACCGAGAACCTCGACGCCTTTTCTTTACCTACCCCAGGACAAAAGCCATAGCATTTAATGCGGTTACCTACTACCACCCACCGGCATGGCTGTGGCCTGAATCAATGTGGGAACAATACCCGTGTCGGATCTCACTGTTTTACCGCCCATCCCGTGATGGGAGGTGAAAGCCGTCACTATACCCACCTTACCACACAATGTTCACCATCAATCACCCTCGAGAGAGAACAAGACAAGGCCCGTTCCCCGCGATATCGGGGATTTGGCCTTATCCATCCGGCCTCGACCCGGCCTCGACCCAACCTCGACGCTTGACTTAGTTCAAAGGACGGTATGGCATGGCGCTCTGGGTCATTTCGCCATCTCGTCTCACACAACGTCAGGGTACCCAGGGATGGCCGGCCATTCCTGAGGTACGTCGCTACAGTCAACTCAACCGCGGAATCGACAAAGCATCACCTCAAGGCTCCCCCTCGACTTGGCCTCTTCTCGCCCTATAAAAGGGCAGGCCAGGGTTCGACAGGAGGGGGAAAAAAGGGAGAAAAAGGGGAACGAAAAAACCAACCATCCGACCAGACAACAACAGACAGCGAAAAGCAAGAGATCAACATCTCAAGCAACCATCTTTTTCTTCTTTTCTCTTTGAGACCTAGGCTCGACGCCCTCTCTCACATGCTTGTAACCCCTACACGAGCACCTCGGTGCAAGGAAATACAAACTTCTCCCCCCCGCTGGACGTAGGGCCTTCTTTTGCCCGAACCAGGATAAACCCCCGTGTGTTCTCCTTGCATCACCATCCAGGAAAGAGACACGCAGCATTTACTAGTTGGTTTAGGGCCCCCCGGGTCCGAACACCGACAGTTGGCGCGCTAGGTAGGGGATCGTTGCGTGCAAACGTCGCTTTCTCGCCGTTCTACCTAGATGGCTAACCCCGAACGCTCGATCCCGTTGGCCACAGTGATCTGGTTTGGAAGTTTGGAGTTCATGTCGCTCGGCTCTGGCTACGACATGATCCTACTTCCACCCAGGCACCCAACCGACGAGGATTACGAGCTCTCCCAGCCCGGGGGAGTAGTCCACCGGCACCGTCTCTCCAGGCGGGCGCGGGTTGCCCGACGACGACGAGCCCGGTACAACCACCGTCCCCACCTGGCGGAGGGCGATGGGGTCCCCCGGTCCGGCACCCCCAGCCAGGCGCCAGCCTAGATCTCCTTTTAGAAGATTTGGGAAGGACGAGCCTGGCTGAGGGTGGCGTGCCGACGGGGAATCCCGCCGCTCCCCCGTCCGGTGAGACACCACCGTCCGTAGCATCCGTTTCGCCACGGGCAGTGACATCGCCATCACCATTTCCATTTGGGCTAGACTCGGTTGCCCGGGTGTATGCATCCTCTGTGAGCACTCGCATGAGTGCTTATGAGGAACTCCCCGGGCACCATCTACGCTCCACTCTGGACCTCGTAGCATCCACACCGGCTTCTGATTATCGGGACTCTACGGAGACACTGGAAACAGAGCCTCGTGTGACTGCTTCTCCACGTCGCCACTTCGGTGACGATTGGCAACGACCACATATTCCCCCGTCATATTATTACTTTGGCGCTCCTGACTTCGACTCGGCTGACGGCACATATGATCCGACTCGCGAGTGCTTCAACATCGACGTTGAAAGCACTTCAGAATCAGAGGACGAAGAGCCAGTCGAAGGAAGGCACACGCCACCTCACGTCGAGCTTCCTGCCGAGCGAGACGAGCCTCAGTTCCTTGCGGATCAAGGAGCGCAGCTCGAATAGATTCGCGAGTTGCAGGACTAGCTTGACGAGGAACAGGAAAACCTGGATCTTCTCCAACGAACTCTCGAGCGTGAGCGTGCGGAACACGCATTTGGCAGGAGAGCTCGCGAGAGAGCTCGCGACGTCAACCATCGCATCGACGAGGACCAGGCGGTCGACCCCCCGATTTTCGCTCGAGCCAGCCAGAACGTCGTCGCCACCGCCATGCTCCTCCGCAACATGCCCGAGCCGTCAAACCTCGACGCCCATCGGGCTCGAGATGAGATCCGAGAACTCCTCGAGACCGCCGCCATGCAGCAGGCCGAGAGCTCTGCCTCGAGGCGACGCGAAGCTGCCTCGGAGCGGACCCTCGAGCCTTCCCGACAGGAGAAAGAAGCCTCGGTTCATCCCGAGCCTGCCCGACAAGACCGGGTAGCACCGGCCCCTGAGCCCATCGCCAACGACCGCGAGCCTTGAGACACCCGTGGCAACATCGTCGACCGCCGCATGCACAAGCACGGTGACGGTGTGGCTCGAGGCTACCACGTCCACATGGGCGAACGCTACGACAGCTTGGAAGATCGTAGCCCTTCACTCGAGCCCTCGGGTCCTCGGGTCTTCAGTAAGGCTATCCGTGAGACGGTGCCCCCAGCTCGGTTCTGCCCCCTCACGACTCTCACCAAGTATAACGGCGAAACCAAACCCGAACTTTGGCTCGCCGATTTCCGCTTGGCATGTCAGTTGGGCGGGGCCACCGACCACCGGGTCATCATTCGGCAACTCCCCCTGTTCCTCTCTGACACCGCCCGAGCCTGGCTCGAGGATCTCTCGCCTCGGCAGATCCACGACTGGGACGATCTCATGAGGGTGTTCGAGGGAAATTTCAAGAGGACCTACATGCGCCCCGGCAACTCGTGGGACCTCCAGAGCTGCAAGCAGAAACTAGATGAGTCCCTCTGAGACTACATCCGACACTTCTCCCGGCAGCGTACCGAGCTCCCCAACATCACCGACTCCGACGTGATTACGGCCTTCCTCTCCGGCACCACCTGTAAGGAGTTGGTCCGAGAGTTGGGCCGTAACACCCCGCTCACTGCCAACGGATTGATGGACATCGTCACCAACTTCGCCACCGGCGAGGAGGCGGTTGGTGCAATCTTTGGCGGTGAGCTGGCAAGGGGGGAGCAGAAGGTCGATGACCCCGCGAGTTCCACCCGGGGCCCCAAGAGAAACAACCACAAGAAGAAGAAAGGCCAGCAGGGCAAACTCGAGGCCCCGGCCGATGAGCTCGTCGCTGCTACCGAGCACAAGAAACCTCGAGGCCCCCCCGGCGGGGGTGTCTTCGACAAAATGCTCAAAGAGCCGTGTCCCTACCACAAGGGACTCACTAACCATAACCTCGAGGATTGTCACATGCTGCGCAGGTACTTCGGGGGTGCCGGCGCCAAGAAGGACGATAAGGAGGAGGACCCTAAGGGTGACGACAAGGACGGGGAATTTCCCGAGATCCATGACTGCTTCATGATCTACGGAGGGCCCTCGACCCACCTCTCTGCGCGCCAGCGCAAACGAGAACGACGCGAGGTTTTCTCCGTACAATCGGCAGTACCCTGCTTCCTTGATTGGTCTGCGGTGGCCATCACTTTTGACCGTGATGACCACCTAGACTATGTCCCCAACCCGGGGGTCTATCCACTCATTGTTGATCCCGTCATCGCCAACACACGCCTAACCAAGGTGCTCATGGATGGCGGAAGCAGTCTCAACATCATCTACTCCCAGACCCTCGACCTCCTGGGGGTCGACAGAGCGCGCCTCCAGCCTAGCATCGGGGGCTTCCACGGAGTCATGCCAGGGAAACGGGCAGAACCCCTCGGGCGGGTCGATCTGTCTGTTTGCTTTGGCACACCGGCCAACTTTCAAAAGGAAACACTCACTTTCGAAGTGGTCGGATTCCGTGGAACGTACCACGCTATCCTGGGACGCCCATGCTACGTCAGGTTCATGGCGATCCCAAACTACACCTACCTCAAGCTCAAAATGCCTGGCCCAAACGGTGTCATCACTGTAGGGCCCTCGTATGAACATGCCTACGAGTGCGACGTCGAGTGCGTCGAGCACGGCGAGGCTATTTTTGAGTCGGAAATCTTGGCTGTAGACCTCGATGGTCTCGCCAATACGATTCCCGACCCGAAACGCCATGCCAGCAGCTTCGAGCCCGCCGAAGACGTCAAACTCGTACCCCTCGACCCCGCTGATCCCAAGGGAAGGGCGCTGAGCGTCAGCGCCACCCTTGATCCTAAATAGGAAGCAGTGCTCATCGACTTTCTCCGCACGAACGTCGACATCTTTGCGTGGAGTCCCTCGGATATGCTGGGCATACCCAGGGAAGTCACCGAGCATGCCTTGGAGATCCGGGCTGGATCCAAACCGGTGAAGCAACGCCTGCGCCGCTTCGATGAGGAGAAGCGCAGGTCATCGGCGAGGAAATACACAAAATGTTGGAGGCCGGGTTCATCAAGGAGGTTCATCATCCCGAGTGGCTAGCTAATCCTGTATTAGTTAGGAAAAAGAGTGGGAAATGGAGGATGTGCGTAGACTATACCGGTTTAAATAAAGCATGTCCGAAAGTTCCCTTTCCTTTGCCACGCATTGACCAAATCTTTGATTCCACCGCGGGATGTGAAACTCTCTCATTCTTAGATGCATACTCCGGCTACCACCAAATCAAAATGAAGGAGTCCGACCAGCTCGCGACTTCATTCATCACCCCTTTCAGCATGTATTGCTACGTTACGATGCCCTTCGGTCTCCGGAACGCGGGGGCAACGTACCAGCGATGCATGCAACACGTTTTCGAAAAGCACATTGGGTCGACCATTGAAGCTTACGTCGACGACATCGTGGTCAAAACCCAACAAGCCGACGATCTGGTCAGCGACCTCGACGTTGCATTCAAGTGCCTCAGGGCAAAAAACATCAGACTCAATCCAGAGAAATGTGTCTTTGGCGTCCCACGAGGTATGCTTTTAGGGTTCATCGTATCTAAACGTGGCATCGAGGCCAACCCTGAAAAAATCTCTGCAATCACCAAAATGGGCCCCATCCGAGATCTAAAGGGCGTGCAGAGGGTCACAGGTTACTTGGCGGCACTCAGCCGTTTCATTTCGCGCCTCGGCGAAAAAGCACTCCCTCTGTACCGTCTCTTAAAGAAGTCAGACCATTTTTCCTAGAACCTTGAGGCTGAGGAGGCTCTCACAAATCACAAAGCCACCCACTCTAACTCACCGATCCTCGTCCCTCCAACCCCGGGGGAACCACTCCTACTCTATGTCGCCGCGACATCACAAGTAGTCAGTGCTGCCCTGGTTGTCGAACGGGCCGAGGAAGCACACACCTTGCTTGTCCAGAGGCCGGTCTATTTCGTTAGCGAAGTGCTCTCAGAAACAAAGTGTTGATACCCACAGATCTAAAAACTGCTATACGCTGTCATCTTGACACGGCGCAAGCTTTGACACTACTTCGAGGGTCACCCGGTTACTGTGGTTTATTCTTTCCCCTTGGGAGAGATAGCCCAGAACCAGGAAGCCTCGGGTAGGGTTGCCAAATGGGCGGTCGAGCTCATGGGCGAGGCATTGTCCTATGCGCCGTGAAAAGCCATCAAGTCACAAGTGTTAGCAGATTTTCTGGCCGAGTGGACTGACACGCAACTCCCCCCTGCACAGCTCCAAGCAGAGCTGTGGACCATGTACTTCGATGGGTCATTGATGAAAATGGGAGCAGGCGTGGGCTTGCTCTTCGTCTCACCCCTTGGGATTCACATGAGCTACGTCGTCCAGCTTCATTTCCCTGCGTCTAACAATGTCGCCGAGTACGAGACACTCGTCACGGGGTTGAGAATCGCCATCGAGCTTAGGGTCCGACGCCTCGACGTCCGAGGCGACTCCCAACTCGTGATCGATCAGGTCATGAAGAGCTCGAGCTGCCGTGACCCCAAGATGGAAGCCTACTACCGAGAAGTACGGCGCCTCGAGGACAAGTTTCATGGCCTCGAGCTCAACCACATCGCACGCAGGTATAATGAGGCCGCCGATGAGCTGGCAAAAATCGCGTCCATTCGAGCCACGGTCCCACCGGACATCTTCACGAAAGACCTTCAGCAGCCATCCGTCGACCTCAGGCCAGACGGGGAAGTCGATGGGGCGTCGATTGACCTTCCACCTGAGGCAGAAGCCCCCTCGACCGGGGTTGAAGCCATGCAGGTGGAAGACTTGGCGCCACCGTCTGACCTCGAGCCTGATTGGCGCGTCCCGTACCTCGACTACCTCATCCAAGGGGACCTCCCCTCGGACAAGACTGAGGCTCGACGGATCGCACGCCGGGCCAAGACTTTTGTGATCATGGGCGACAGCAGGGAGCTCTACCGTCGTAGCCCTACCGGTATCCTCCAACGTTGCATCACAAAAGAGCAAGGCAAGAATCTGCTCGGCGATCTTCACTCGGGGGCTTGCGGTCACCACGCTGCACCTCGAACCCTCGTCAGAAACGCCTTTCGACAAGGATTCTATTGGCCGACCGCGGTCTCCAATGTTGTCAAGCCCCAGCTCTACCGTCGTAGCCCTACCGGTATCCTCCAACGTTGCATCACAAAAGAGCAAGGCAGGAATCTGCTCGGCGATCTTCACTCAGGGGCTTGCGGTCACCACGCTGCACCTCGAACCCTCGTCGGAAACGCCTTTCGACAAGGATTCTGTTGGCCGACCGCGGTCTTCGATGTTGTCAAGCTAGTACGCTCCTGCGAGGGTTGTCAGTACTATGCGAGACAGACTCATCTTCCGGCACATGCCCTGCAAACTATCCCCATCACATGGCCGTTCGCCGTGTGGGGGCTTGACCTTGTCAGACCACTGAAAAGGACAACTGGCGGCTTCACCCAATTGCTCGTCGCAACCACTCCTACTCTATGTCGCCGCGACATCACAAGTAGTCAGTGCTGCCCTGGTTGTCGAATGGGCCGAGGAAGCACACACCTTGCTTGTCCAGAGGCCGGTCTATTTCGTTAGCGAAGTGTTCTCAGAAACAAAGTGTCGATACCCACAGATCCAGAAACTGCTATACGCTGTCATCTTGACACAGCGCAAGCTTCGACACTACTTCGAGGGTCACCCGGTTACTGTGGTTTATTCTTTCCCCTTGGGAGAGATAGCCCAGAACCAGGAAGCCTCGGGTAGGGTTGCCAAATGGGCGGTCGAGCTCATGGGCGAGGCATTGTCCTATGCGCCATGAAAAGCCATCAAGTCACAAGTGTTAGCAGATTTTCTGGCCGAGTGGACTGACACACAACTCCCCCCTGCACAGCTCCAAGCAGAGCTGTGGACCATGTACTTCGATGGGTCATTGATCAAAATGGGAGCAGGCGTGGGCTTGCTCTTCGTCTCACCCCTTGGGATTCACATGAGCTACGTCGTCCGGCTTCATTTCCCTGCGTCTAACAATGTCGCCGAGTACGAGACACTCGTCACGGGGTTGAGAATCGCCATCGAGCTCAGGGTCCGACGCCTCAACGTCCGAGGCGACTCCCAACTCGTGATCGATCAGGTCATGAAGAGCTCGAGCTGCCGTGACCCCAAGATGGAAGCCTACTACCGAGAAGTACGGCGCCTCGAGGACAAGTTTCATGGCCTCGAGCTCAACCACATCGCACGCAGGTATAATGAGGCCGCCGATGAGCTGGAAAAAATCGCGTCCATTCGAGCCATGGTCCCACCGGACATCTTCACGAAAGACCTTCAGCAGCCATCCATCGACCTCAGGCCAGACGGGGAAGTCGACGGGGCGTCGATTGACCTTCCACCTGAGGCAGAAGCCCCCTCGACCGGGGCTGAAGCCATGCAGGTGGAAGACTTGGCGCCACCGTCTGACCTCGAGCCTGATTGGCGCGTCCCGTACCTCGACTACCTCATCCAAGGGGACCTCCCCTCGGACAAGACTGAGGCTCGACGGATCGCACGCCGGGCCAAGACTTTTGTGATCATGGGCGACAGCAAGGAGCTCTACCGTCGTAGCCCTACCGGTATCCTCCAACGTTGCATCACAAAAGAGCAAGGCAGGAATCTGCTCGGCGATCTTCACTCGGGGGCTTGCGGTCACCACGCTGCACCTCGAACCCTCGTCGGAAACGCCTTTCGACAAGGATTCTGTTGGCCGACCGCGGTCTCTGATGTTGTCAAGCTAGTACGCTCCTGCGAGGGTTGTCAGTACTATGCGAGACAGACTCATCTTCCGGCACATGCCCTGCAAACTATCCCCATCACATGGCCGTTCGCCGTGTGGGGGCTTGACCTTGTCGGACCACTGAAAAGGACAACTAGCGGCTTCACCCTCTTGCTCGTCGCAATCGACAAATTCTCCAAGTGGATCGAGGCCCGCCCTATCACCAGCATCAGGTCCGAGCAAGCTGTACTCTTCTTGACTAACATTGTTCATCGCTTTGGGGTCCCCAACTGTATCATCATAGACAATGGCACCCAGTTCACTGGCAAAAAGTTTTTGGATTTCTGCGATAACCACCACATCCGGGTGCTCTGGTCAGCCGTGGCTCATCCAAAAACAAACGGTCAGGTGGAACGTACCAACGGCATGGTCCTACAAGGCCTGAAGCCTAGAATCTTTGACAAACTAAATAAACACGGCAAAAGATGGGCTGCCGAGCTACCCTCGGTCCTGTGGAGCCTAAGAACAACGCCGAGTCGAGCCACGGGGTTCACTCCGTTCTTCTTAGTCTATGGGTCTGAGGCTATGCTACCAACCAATATAGAATATGGATCCCCAAGGTTGAAGGCATACAACGAAAGACATAATGACGCCACAAGACAGGACGCCCTCGACTAGCTCGAGGAAGCCCAAGATGTGGCTCTGTTGCATTCTGCCAGGTACCAGCAGGGTCTCCGACGCTACCACGACAGACACGTCCGCAAGCGTGACCTCAACGTTGGCGACTTGGTGCTACGGCGGAATCAGAACACCAAGGGACGGCACAAGCTCTCACCACCATGGGAAGGGCCGTACATCATCGCAGAAGTACTAAAGCCGGGCACCTACAAGCTATCCAATGAGAAGGGCAAAATCCTCACCAACGCTTGGAACATTGAACAGCTACGTCGCTTCTTTCCTTAAAAAGCCTCGAGGCTCTGTATTTTCTTTTTTCGTCAATAAAGAATACAGCGATGTTCAAATTTTCGTTTCATAATGAGGAAGGATCGACTCTGCACTCCCAGAATCGACCCTCCCTCTGGGGCTGCAAGGGGGGAACCCCCGGTCCCTGAAAAAACTTATGCTCTTTTTTAAATTTAAGAACCGCTTCTTAGATCGGCTTCGCTGAAAGAGCACCCTAAGGTTCGAAAGGGCTCTCGAGTCTAGAGCATCACCTACGCCTCTGAGGCTATGGTACCTCCACTCACCCCTTATGCCTTTTAGAGGTACGCCTTCACGCTAGGAAGATCTAAACAACGGTTCCTAAAATTAAAAAAGAACATACCCCCTGTCGCTTAGATTAGGCTCTCACACGATTTACTAGGCCGCAACATCACCCTGAAGCTCGAGGGCAGTCGAGCCACGAGATCACTTACGCCTCCGAGGCTACGGTACCTCCACTCGCTCCCTTACGCCAAAGGTTGCAGCTATGTGCTAAGTAAATCACGCGAGAACACGATCCGAGCGATAAAGGGAAGAAAAGCTCGAGTAAAACTGAATCAACCACGAACCGGTTTATGTTTCGAGTCTTTAAGGCCTCCGCGGCCACCACGATCAGAGTTCAAAATGCTAACTTATTACATGGGCCTTCATGCCCAGATTTGGCTCACAGGCCCTCGTCGTCGGCAGACGAAACCACCTCGGCTTCAAAAAGCAAGGCCAGACGGCTTCCAGGCTCTTTGGCGGCTTCGATCAGCTCCACGCAAGCATCCTCGTTCTCCTCGTCTGTCCGATCTGGGTCTGTGATGAAGCCCTCGGCGATGAGCCTCATGTCAAACACAAACCCCGAATGGACGATAGCCAGCGCCCTCTTCACGCCATGATGGAGGCCGTCCCGTATCTTCTCCCGGGCAAGGCGGCCCAGCGCCACCATCCGGCGGACGAAGGAGTTCCCTGGAACATCCTCCCCGGTGCCGGCGTCGAGCTCGACCCCCAGGCCATCACACACGGTGGTGATCGCGCCCTGGAGAAGTTGGGTCCTCCGGACCTCGGCTTCGAGGAGGCTCTGGAAGGAGTTGGCAGATGATTGGGCCTCTCGGTTCTCTCTCTCTAGCTCTGAAACATGACAGACAGATTAGTACCCAATGCGGGGCCCTCAATGTCGTGACTATAACAATCACACTTACCCTCGATGTGGGTCTGCAGGCCCACGACCTCGTCGCGGAGCCCCCCGCACGTTCGCTCGAGCCCCAGGAAGGCGCTGTCCTTATCACGGATGGATGCCTTTAGCGCCTCGATCTCTCGCCGAGCAGACTCGAGAGCTGCGTCCTTCTCTTGGACGGCTCCCTTCAGCGTCGTGGTCTCAGCGTTGAGGGTGTCGCGCTGAAGGCTAACCTGGGAAACATCCTCCTCGAGCTCCTTCACCCGCGCAGACAGGGGCTTGAGATCCCTGTGGGCCTAGGCAGCCTCCTCCCGAGCCTTGTCCAGGCCAGTGCGCATCATGGCCTCGACCGCCCATGCCTGCGTCGCTTCTTCTTTCACCACCGCGTATGCGACGCGCAGCTCAGCCATCTCGGCGTTCCGATCGGATAGCCGTTTCTGGGCCTCCTCGACCAGGACCCGTTGCTGGGACAGCGCGCCCCACACGCCACTCTCGTCCCGGATGAAGAGCGACTTGCGGCGGGAGTACTCCTTCAGCTCCTGAACGCAATTCGAAAAGGTCACAAATCTGAGGAAAAAACACATCAAGAAAGCCGACGGGTCGGTCATACCTCGGTGGCATCCCCTATGCTCCGCACAGCACCGGACGCCACTCGAAGCAACCGGTCAAGGTGCCGGCGGACGCCCTCGAGGTATTCCCATCGGTGCACTTCATCTTTGTTGCTCAGGACAAAGATAGGCTTGGCGTCGGGGTTCGTAGCGTCCCTGAACTAAAGGGACGGCCCCCCACCTCGGCAGCTCCGTCTCGGCCCGTGCTATCGCCAGCACGGCGATGTCGGGCCACGACGATGACGACCCGGCCGGGGCGTCTCCCGGTCCCGCGGAAGGACCGGCCTCGCCCGCGGTATCCGCCTCTCCAACGGCCATCGAGACACCGGCCTGGTCCACGACCTCACCCCCCTCGACCCCCATCACTTGTTTCCCCTTGTCCAGGGGGATGTCATCGAGGGGAACGTAAGGGCGAGCACCCACGACCACCGGCGCCTCCGGAGCCGACGCCTCGACCGACGATGGCCCTGGTATCCGCGCCTCGACCGTCGGCACCTCCGGAGCCAATGCCTCTTCTTCCAATGCTCCGGTTAGGGGCTCGACCGCCCTGCCCTCCACCGTGCCCGCTGGCTCGGCCAACGGGTCTTGTTGCGGCCGTGACCCCCTCGCCAGGGCCGCTTCTTGCCCCGACGCCGATGCGACCTCCTCCATGGTTACGTCAGCACCCGCCCGCTTCGCGTCGTGGACGGGTGCCTCGCCTGTCGCGACCGCAACGGCAGCCTCGGCCGTCCCCGACGACCTGGGCCCCGCCTCGACCGCATCAAGCGTCGCCGCCTTTGCCGGTTCGGACCCCTCAGCGGCAGGCTCCGGGCCGGCTACCACCGCGGTGTCAGCTGACCCCTGCCGTTGTCGCAGGCGCCCCTTCACGGCCTCGACCTCCCGGACCCAGGCCGCATCCTGCTCCGCCGTCCAGTTGAGGGCAATGGCGCTGGCTCGCAGCGACTTCACAGGGGTAGGCCCCATCGGCTCCGCCTTCCGCTTCAGCCTGCGAAGTGAGAAGAAATGTCAGCCAACGGACTTAGAGAAAGGTAGGACAACCAAGCTGAGATACTTACCCGGAAATCGGCACCAAGTTCCTCGACCCTGCGCGACTCGAGCCTCCCGGGACGGCCGCTGGTGGCCTCGTGACCGCCTCACCAGCTGGCCGAGCGCTCCTGGGAGCCTCGGCCGACGCACCGCCCTGCGCCCTCTGTGCTTCCGAGGCCAGCTGGCCTCGGGTCCTCACGCCTACCGACGCCGTCGCCGATGACGACGCCGGTACCGCCGTCCCCGCCCCTGCCGGAGCTTGCGGGGCCCCGGCTGGTGCGGACGTCCTCGTCGACCCCTCTCGCTGGGTCTGGGGTAAAACGGCCCCTCCCATCGAGGGGCCCGCTTCCTTCTCCGCCTTCTTCCCCTCGAACTCCTCGACCACAACGACCGAGGAGGACGCCCCCCTGATGGGCTCCAGCAGGGAGCGAATGTCGGGAAGGTCGCCTAGCCCGGTCGCGATCTCATACCGCGACAGGGCATCATCGTCTCCGCCGCTGCTGCCGTCGTCCTCCCCTGAGACCGTCTCGGAAGGCGACAGCGACAGGGGGACTCCGTCGATGGTCTGCTGGCGTCGGCGCTTCTTCAACGCCTCCGCCTCTTTGGCCTTGCGGACCGCTCGCTTCTTGGCCGTCTCCTTGGTCTGCTTCTTCTGGGAAGCATGCAGGCGCCGGGCCTCCCGGGCGGGCCGGTCCTCCGGGACTGGCGGGCGCGTTTCCCACAGCGCTGACAAATCCTACACGCTGGCCTCGACCACATCAGTGAAATCCACAGATAAACGAAAATAGCAATACCTCAGCCCCGAGATACGTACCACGGATTCGCACCCTTCGGTAGGCCTCATGGGAACCCGGTTGGCCTCCTCCACCTTGAAGTTCCCGACCATCCGGCGCGCTCGCCGGAGGACCTCCTCAAGGGCGAGGGATTCGTGGGACATCCGGGTCCCCTCCAGATTCGCCTCCGGAGTCATCTGGTCCAGGCGAAGACGACGCCAGCACAGCGGCATCACTCTGCGGCGATGGAAGGCCGCGGCCACCGCCGCAGCCGTCAAGCCCCGAAGGCGAAGCTGCTGCAGCGCCGCCAGCAGCGGGTCCAAGTGCGTCTTCTCGGCCTCCGGCACTCCGTACGACCAACGCTCCTCTCGAGCAGTCAGCACGCGGCCGGTGTACCTCGGCAACTGATTTTCATCATTGCAGAGGTAGAACCAACCCTCGTGCCACCCACTGTTCGAGGAGATGAGGCGGGCCGGGATGTACAGATCCGCCCGACCCGACCTCACCTGTAGCACGCAGCTCCCCACTCGGGCCGTGCACAGGACGCCCTTCTCCCCCGCCTTCTTGGCGAAGAACTCGGCCTTGAAAAGGTGAAGCCACAGGTTCCACTGCGGCTCCACCCCGAGGTAGCCCTCGCAGACCGTCGCGAAGATGGCTGCCTGCGCGACAGCATTGGGGGAAAGATGATGAAGCCCAACCCGGTAGTGGTGGAGGAGCGCGCGCATGAAGACCGACGCCGGCACGCCGAAACCCCGCTCGTGGAAGCTGACGAAGCTCACCACGTACCCTTCAGGGGGCACCGGCTCCCGATGGGCAGGGGGCGGCGCCATCCACTCCGGCTGCGACAAGCTCGTCCTCGACCGCAGCAGCCCGTCCTCAACCAACTCCTCCAACCTCCTCTCCGTCACCGAGGAGGCGACCCAGTCGTCGACGGGAAGGATCTGGCTCTTTCCTACCATCGATGCCGTCGGAAGGGGATGGAAGGAAAGGATGCGGTGGCGGCGGCGATACGGGCGGAGAACGCGATATGGCAAGGGTTGTCATAAGGCAAAAGATTGCAGGAACGCAAGTGACCGATGGGGAACGTAGACCCCTAGGCCTTAACTTTATATGCCCAGACGGAAGCCCAACGGCCGCGCGAGAAGGTAGGAACAGTTTCCCGCATTAAATGCGCTCACCTAACCGTTTCCTTACATCTTGCAGGAACCGGGCACGTGACCGTCCCCCACGTCATAACCGTACGCCACTACCGCGCCGACCTCGCCTCCCCAAAAAATGCGCCCGGCTAACGGAATATCCCCAGGTATGTGGAAAATGGGCCCGAAGCCCGCAATAAGTCTCGCGGGAGCGAAAGCTGGCCCTCGAACGGGGTTCGACAGCTGCCCTCGAGCAACAGAGTTAGGGACAACCCAGGGTGCGCCCGTACATGGCCAAGGGCTTGAGCCACGCTCTCGAGGCACCCTAGGACGTATTCGAGGCTGAAGGAGAAGGTCGTCGTAGGAATCCCTCCAGGGGAGGCATCGAGCCCTCGAATCCTGTCGAAGGGAATCGAGATCCACACGACCACTTCTTGGCATTTTTTAGGGCGCCTCCGGGCCACTAGCCGACCCCTAACGAACGGGGCACGGGCTCTCACTCGAATTCTCCCGCTAGCAGCTCATCGGAGATCGTCGGAACTCAGGCCCAAACGAGGGTAGTACGACGTTCTCCACCCCTCCTTTTCTCGGAAAAGGAGCGTGAGGGTCACACAGCGAAAGACGGCCGGGACCCTGATCAACCTCGCGCGCGCGAGGCTCGGGGGCTTGACCGCAACAAATCGTTCCCCAATCAAACACGTACAAGACCTCGGAGGAGTCTCCATACTCCACCGAGGCCTCGGGGGCTACACCCAGCGGGTGCGCTCGCGCGCCCCCACCGGAAAAAATCACGACGCCATGACTCCAGTTCTGACCAACCTCTGGGAGAGTGATCACACACTCACCCAAAGGCTCGGGGGCTACTGTCGGTACCAACAGTACGGGGGTACCCACACCTATCGCCAAAAAACTAACGCGACCGAAACCGCAATATAAGATAGCCCGCCTCGGCTGCGTATCCATTCCGACTCGTACGAGGCCCGCTCGACGGGGCACCTCGACCGCGCCCTGGCTCCGACTCGTACGAGGCCCGCTCGGCGGGGCATCTCGACCGCGCCTCGGCTCTGACTCGTACGAGGCCCGCTCGACGGGGCGCCTCGACCGCGCCCCGGCTCCGACTCGTACGAGGCCCGCTCGACGGGGCGCCTCGACCGCGCCCTGGCTCCGACTCGTACGAGGCCCGCTCGACGGGGCGCCTCGACCGCGCCCCGGCTCCGACTCGTACGAGGCCCGCTCGATGGGGCGCCTCGACCGCGCCCCATCCCGTGCCGTAAGGTATCTCGACAGCGCTTCGACCCGCGCGAGACTTGACCGCCCACCGGGGAGAACTCTGACTCGCGTGAGCCCAGACCGAGAACCTCGATGCCTTTTCTTTACCTACCCCAGGACAAAAGCCATAGCATTTAATGCGGTTACCTACTACCACCCACCGGCATGGCTGCGGCCTGAATCAACGTGGGAACAATACCCGTGTCGGATCTCACTGTTTTACCGCCCATCCCGTGATGGGAGGTGAAAGCCATCACTATACCCACCTTACCGCACACTGTTCACCATCAATCACCCTCGAGGGAGAACAAGACAAGGCCCGTTCCCCGCGATATCGGGGATTCGACCTTATCCATCCGGCCTCGACCCAGCCTCGACCCAACCTCGACGCTTGACTTAGTTCAAAGGACGGTATGGCATGGCGCTCTGGGTCATTTCGCCATCTCGTCTCACACAACGTCAGGGTACCTAGGGATGGCCAACCATTCCTGAGGTACGTCGCTACAGTCAACTCAACCGCGGAATCGACAAAGCATCACCTCAAGGCTCCCCCTCGACTTGGCCTCTTCTCGCCCTATAAAAGGGCAGGCCAGGGTTCGACAGGAGGGGGAAAAAAGGGAGAAAAAGGGGAACGAAAAAACCAACCATCCGACCAGACAACAACAGACAGCGAAAAGCAAGAGATCAACATCTCAAGCAAACATCTTTTTCTTCTTTTCTCTTTGAGACCTGGGCTCGACGCCCTCTCTCACATGCTTGTAACCCCTACACGAGCACCTCGGTGCAACGAAATACAAACTTCTCCCCCCCGCTGGACGTAGGGCCTTCTTTTGCCCGAACCAGGATAAACCCCCGTGTGTTCTCCTTGCATCACCATCCAGGAAAGAGACACGCAGCATTTACTAGTTGGTTTAGGGCCCCCCGGGTCCGAACACCGACACATATTAAACCATCAACATAACATGAGAAAGGGTATATATGAGAGAACCAACAACGGTTTAGGGTGTAAACTGACAAATCCACAAGTTTTGGTGAATCTGTTATTTCTGTAGGGTATATCTAGAAAACCATCAAGGGGGACCTACATGTCAGAAGAAATAATGCAGTTCCGCCGTGAAACCAACGTGGGAAGGTTCTAGAGGACTATAGGAGGCTCTCCACCAAGGGGAGACCAGACATTTACACGGCCCCACATGCAGGCCACCCGGTGTTGGCGGTCTGTTTATCTGTTCTATCTTGCAACCACCCAAGTCTTGGAGAAGGCCAAAAATCTCCATAGGTAACAAGGTAATAACGGGTGAGCAACAAGCCAATTCATTCAAATTACGATAGAAAACTTTGTTATAAACCTGGCATATTTGAAATATAATTGGCATAGTAGCAACTCCTGATCAACAATCAATGTCTTAGCTTTTGCTCAAGGATGAGCAAAGGGTAAGCTTGGGGGAGTTTGTTGGTGGTCGTTATCGACAGATTTATACCACCAACATAAGCCCAAAAAGGAGGAAAATATACATCAATACACACATATACATATGCTTCTGACCTATTTCCACTTGTACTGGTAGAATTGATGTGAATGTAGAAACAGGCGCCGAAAACAAGTGAAACATAGAGAAAGAAGGCGCTTTCTGGAAAGCGTAAAGGGGACAAGAGGAGGAAGGAGCCCAACCAGAGCCAAACCTAGGCCAACCCACCTACCCACACTAATCCAGGCCCAAAGGAGAGGCGACAGCATGAAGTGGAGGCCGAGGAGGGCCACCCCAGGCCCACATGCGCCCTGGGTGCGGTCGTGCCCCCCTGGCACCCCTCAGGCCCGTCCTCCGCGTGCCGACAGTGATCAATGTGGAGGCTACCGATGCGGGGTGGATCTAGGGAATATTCCCCTAACCGACCAGGCCAAGCCCCTATATAAGAGAGGGGAGGGGTGCCTCACTCTACACACACCACAACTTGGGAGCACACCTCACTGCACTCTCTACCTCCACTCTTTAGCTTAGATTAGGAGTAGAAATAGTGGAGGAGCAAGGCTTGAGCCACCAAGGAAGGCTTGTCTCCTTGGAAGAAAGGATCTTGGGTATGAATAATGCTACTATGTTTTCTTCCAAGTTCAAGCTTTCATATCTTTTACATAGTTGTGCTATAGAACTAGAGTATAGTTTTCATGTTATAATCTTGACATATGAACTAGCATATAGTTTATGTGTGATGATCTTAACATGTTCATATGACATGATCTTAGCATATGAACTAGACTATAGTTTCTATGCTAGGGTTTCATCACATAAAACTTTATGCTTAAACATTCATACTATATGTCTGTTGGGGTTTATGTAACACCCCAGGTGTTAGGATTGCATTTTGGCACTTGCATTGCATGAGCCTAAGCGTCATTTGTTCATATATGAGCATGGAACATATGTGATGCACTAGTGAAACATATGGATCATACTAGTGCAACATGTGAAACATGTATATATGGAATGTGCTTGAAACATCTCCTTAAAACATATGCAACATACCTTGTTATTCTGTGTTTCGATGTTTGTATGTTTGGTGCTCATGCTTGGTAATGCAAGTAAGTGTTGATGTCACTTCTTTCATGTGTCTCACATCACTCTCTATCTATAGTGATCCTTGGAAAAGTTTCATGAAGTTTAGAATCAAAAAGTCACATGAAGTGATAAGTCATGTCCTTGTTTCAATGGCTTTACTAAGTGTTTGGATTACACCATTAAGTGAATGGAATTATAGATCATCAACCAAACCTTGCAACCTTGCCCAAGTGACTCTAGATGAACTCTATAACAAAAGTTATAAAAGGTTCATGTTGAGCAAATGTCAAGAAAATGCCTCGATTTGCCTAAAACCCTAGTTTAGGCTTTATCAAGTTGCTTCCTTGACCAAAGTGAAAGTTTGACTTCTGTACTAGTTATGAGGTTTGACCTTTAACAAAAGTTGTAGTTCATCTTGTGTAGAACAAACTTTGTTTAATGGTTAAGAGCTAGTTTGGCCTCTAACCTAGTCAAATAGAGCTCACAAGATTCAATGCAGTGCTGTCTTGGAGCCTAGGAATTTGGCTAAGTCCTAACTGAGGTTTTGCTTCGGGTACCCTAGTTTGGAGCTCTATATCTTCTTAACTAGGCTGAACCAGTTCAAGGTCCTTTAATAAAAGTTGTAGATTGAGTTGTGTATAACAAACTTTATTTTTGGAGCATACCCTAGTTCAGCTTGGAAATGAGTCTAACTAGAGCTCGAAGTTCAAATCTGTAGCTATTTTAGGCTTCAAAATAGCTCGAAGTTCAAATTTGCAGCTATTTCAGGCTTCAAAATAATTCTAAGTCTGGAAATCAACGTCATTAGGTTGGCAAGCCGTGTTCTCGAGTTTTCGTTACACAACTTGAGTTGATCCAAAAATAAGAGTTGAAGTTCATGCTTTAGAGAAGATCATAGAAGAAGTTGGACTCCGTTTGACTGAGTTTGGACTATGCAATTTGAAGTTAAACCGGACCTAGCTTAACCCGTAGTGACACGCTGACACTGCTACTTGGGACCTTAATTATGCACTAATCCAGAACCCTAATGACCATGCGTCCTTAACAAAAGTTGGAGAAGGATTAGAGAGCAACAACTTTGTTTCAAGGCCTATGATGAGATTCGGCTCATAGGCAGCCCAAAATCGCATCCCACCTTGGCCACACCGACACGTGCCACGTGCTCGTCAAATTGCCCCCAAGGATGCCGCACGTCCAATGCATGTTTGCCATGTGCGAACTCGTGCCCATCTCGCCTCCACGCGCCCTTGCGTCCTGCGGTTGAAGTGGAGAAGCGCCAGAGCATTCCCCACTCCTCCCTCACTCGCTCCCTTGCCTCTTCGTCGCTCTTGACTGAAGGAGTGCAGACGCACTCGCCATGGCCGGCCGAGGTCCATGGCCGCCACCGTTCTTCCACCTCCGAGCCATCTCACGCCTCGCCACATGCACCACCACCATCGCCACCACTCCGCAAGCATGGCACGCCGCTGCCCCATCTTCCCCTGTTGTCGGAGCAGCCCTTGCATGGAGCCATAACCGCGAGAAACAAGGGCACATGCGGGCAGCTCACCACGCGCAGCCTCAGGCCGTGCCGAGGCAACCTGCGGGTGCGGCCGTGCACCGCGGTCCTCCCTAGCCACTTCCTCGATGTCAGCAAGGCCTCCATCGGTCGAAAACAGCGAGTCTCCATGCACCCCCTCTGTAAATTGGGACCAGGGACTTTGTGCTAGAATTCAAGAAAGAACAGGGGCCTAAATGCATAGCCACTGACTCATATAAATAGTACCAAAAGGAACTATTTGTTATAGTTTTGCTGAAACTTTGAAAATGCATAATAAACCATAGTAAATTCATAAAATAGCAAATGAGGACTTTTTGGAATCCTTGTGAAATTTTCTATGCATTGGATCTATAATATGACATGTTTTAGTTTAAAGATTTTGCTGTAAAAATAGATTTATGCTACTAGGTTTTCAATGCTAGTTGTATTTGTCTTTTTCATAACTGCAGTTGTAGGGCTCCAAATGAAGTGAAATTTTTGTGAAATGCTACTCTTGTAATGTATGATGTATGGTAAAAATTTCAGGATTTTAGGCTTGATATATTTGGAGATATGAAAAATAACAAATGCCATATGCTGCTTTGCTTCTATTCTGGATAGTTCTGCATGTATGCATTGTTTGACTCAGTTAAGTTATGAATCATGCCTTTTTGATAATAAATGAGTTGTAGTACTTTTCATAAGCTTTTCAAAAAGCTAAAGAGCACAATTTTTGGTTAAGTATGTGTTTAGCTATAGTTGTTTAAAGTACTGTGGCAGTTTCTGCCCAAACCCAGACATGGTTGCTTTGTGTGCCATGTGTGACCTTGTTATAGCAAAGTTGTTCACAATTTGTTAAGATTTCCAAAAATTCCCGAACCATATTTATTGGACATGTGGAACTCAACTTATAGCTGTTTAAAGTAGCATATTAGTTTCTGTTTATGTTTTGGACAAAGATGTCTTCCTTGGTTTAATTGACCTTGCTAACTATGAAATCATCTTAAGATGATAATAAGAAAGTTGTAGGTAACTTTATAAGCTTTCCAAAAAGTTAAGAATCATGTTTTTTGGAGGTCTAGAACTCCAGTTATGCTTCTCTGAAGTTCCTATAAGTTTTCTGTCCTTAGTTGTGCCTCTGCTGTTTGGGCTGCATGTGCAGTTTTACTTGTGCAACTAGTTTCATGGTGTAAATGATGTTTATTGTGGTTTTGGTAAATACAAAAGTTGTTGATAATTATCTTATCCTGCTTGTGTTAAATTTTCATGATCCCAGGTCTGATAGTTTAGGAGTTGCATGCTTAATAAGTCTACTGTTAGATTTTGATTACATTCTGTGCAGACTTGAAAGATTGGCATGTTTGGTCATGCTAGCTTGGGAATCATGCTGAGAAGATTAAAGATGAAATGTAGATAATTTCATAAGCTTTCCAGAATATCTTGTTTCATATCATTTGGATTTATAAAACTCCAGATATGATTGATACTGTTTGCAAGTCTAGAAATTGGCATGTTCCAGCTATAGTTGTTGCTTCACCTTGACTTGCTTTGCGTGTTGCTAAGTGTGGTTCACATCCTTGGTAATTATGTTAAATACACCTGAGATCATGTGGAACTTGTGTGCCATGCTGAGTGTGCCCTCTTTGCTATCTTAGCATGTTGGTTTGTATGATGTTAATTAAGCAAAGTGTCTTTAGTATAACCTTGTACTTGCCTTGATTAGTGTGTGATGCATCATCTATTGCATTTCCATGTATTAACGCACTTGCATCTTGCATCTCAACTAGGTACGCTAGATGCACCACATGAAGGACATGATGTGGAGCTGAACCCAAAGATGGTGTTGGTGGATCCATTCCGAAGATGGAAGGCGCCTAGAGTGCATGCCTGAAGTGGAGATGTCACCAAGATGGTGGAATCTAACTGAACTTTCTTGTGTCGGATCCCAGGCAAGCCCCGGAGCATTATAAGCCTCCTAATTTTTGAAATGCAATTAAGTACTATGTTATATATATTGTTGCATTAAGTGGTAGGTGTTGGTTGAAAACACTTGTTGCATTGATATCCAATCCTTGTCCAGATATAATCACCATGAATCCTATATAGCTCAGGCCCTAGTAGATGCTTAGCCCTGCTTTAAGTGGTAGAAGTTAGGTGATTTCCTGTCACCTATGAGCTATAGGAATATACATGTGGCACGATTGGCTATATTTGCTATCGTGAAAAAGAACATGTCTTAATTTGAAATAAAGACTAGACGGAGGCTTGCCGGTTTGCAGTGACTCCGTCTGTGTCGATTAAGGACCGATTCATCGTATGTCCTCTTGTCATTTTGAACGCATGCCTTGTCATTTTGAACGCATGCCTCTCTCTTAGTTGGCTAGGTCTGGAGACTGACCACGAAGCCGAGTAGCTCACCTCAGGCTGGGAGTCGGTAAGTATAAAGTTCACCTCGGAAGGGAGCTGTAGGCGTGAGTCCAAGGGCAGGTGATTTAAAAGTTCTGATCATCCTGGCAGAAGGGTAATCCCTGAGAGTGCTGGCACTGACCGAACCCACGAAGTTGATTCCTGAGTTGTCCCAATGGTGACCTAATGCTCTCCGATGGGGGAAGTCATGGATGAGAGTTAGGAATACCCCCTCAGCTGAGTTGTAATTCGATTCGAGTCACCGTCTCTCACCGGTTAGTGAGAACTTGATAGAGCAGCGGCAACGTAGATCTCACTAAATAACTTGATGGTTCAGGAATGATGATGGCCTTATTATACCTGCTATGGTTAATATTGTTTGCTCCTAATAAAGTGATTGCTACAGTATAGGTGCTAATCTAGATGACAAGTTCATGATGATTAACTTGATGCTTAAGCATTAAATGATTACTTATTTGTACTAAGCTTTTATGCAAAATGTTGTCAAGCTAGCCCCACTTATATCAGCCTTGCATACTCCGTGGTGTCACTTTATTTCTGGTTTTTGATGGGTAAGTCTAGCTGAGTACATTCTCGTACTCAGGGTTTATTCCCACTTGTTGCAGGTTGTGATGTATCATGGCTACTACAAGAATTGGATGACTCCTGCCATAGTGGCGGAGTGTGATCATGGGCATGATCCTTCTGAGTTATCTTGTGTCTAATGCTTTTGTTGGAAGTTGACCTTGGTACTGTCATGTATTTTAAATCAGAGTAATGTTAGTTTCAAATTACTTTGCTTCCGCTACTTTTCAACTTAAGTTGTAATAACTATGTTGAACTTTGATGTATATTGAATTACTTGTGAAATGGATGTAGCATGTGGCTTGTTATGTTGAATCACTATGATCTTGGCTTGTATGTTGGTTGGTTTGAAATCCCTCGTGATTTCATTGGACTACCAGAGTTATATGGGCTCAAGTGTGAGAATTTGATCACTTTGGTGATTGTTTCTGTACTTGTGCTCTTATAATTCGGATGGTTCCATGACAGTTTAGGGCTAAGTATAGGTGGTAGTTCATCATGCCTTCGGGTAAGCCCAAGTTCTTTACCTGTCGATCCGTAGGGTCGAGGACCGCGGGGGACTTGGGTGGTCACTATATACACAGGCGAGGTGCCTGGGTATATAGGGGCGGGTGATTGCATTTCCCTTTCTACGATCGAGGGGTAGGTAGCAGGTGGTGACAGCCCTGTCCGTCCCTTGAACTCCCCCATTTTCATCTAGGGTATAGGAGTCTAAATTGTCACATGAGGTTGCTGGCAGACCAGTACTCGGTGGCCACCTGACCCATTCTCATGCATAGCTCTAACTCTTAACCATGTATATGTATGATCATCAACTGTTCTTTACACGACTATATTAGACATGCCTGCTCCACTTAGCAACATTCTTTTATTCTTTGTTTTCCCTTTTATCCTTGAGGTTAGCCCATGTGTGTGTGTCACACTATCTTATACTTATCATGACTTACCCCTGTACTGAGTACTTGTTTATTATGCAGTCATATTATCTTGTCCATGTCCCTACTGAAAACTTATACACCATGCCTTCCTTTGGGAAAAATATAAATAACGATACCCTAGATACTTCTGGGTGAAATGCTACAATGATAGATCTGTAAATGTTAAGACCTATCGGGCGTTTCCAACATTGTTATCATGGGTGGGTCTAAACCCCCATTATTGGTAATGACGCTAAGAAATGCCAACACTCGGTCTCTGGCAGTGGTCCCTTCTTGTCAGCTTCTGGAATGTTCCTCCACTGCCTCCCTATATAAGGAGACCCTAGCCTCCTCCTTGAGGCATAAGTCATTTAAGAAGATAGAAACCCTAATCATCCTTAGAGCTCCTCTAGTTTATAGGGCATAGCAAGTTAGGCTAGGTCTAGAGGGAGGCAAGTGTTGGTATTTCTTAATGAATGCAGAAGAATCCGCAAGCATATGGAATTACCATTGTAGCCTTTACCCGGAAGTATTCAGGGTATCGTATTTTCCATAGGAAACAGAGGTACTTTCTTCTAACTAGTTCATCCAAGGACAACACAAGGGTAGAGTTGGAAAGGGATGGAGACAAACTCCTATAGCCCTTAGGTCTTAAGGATAGCGATACTCTACTTCTACTTGCTTACTTCGGGCATTGGAGATCACCTATTCTGCCAAGCGATTCCATCCTATAGCTCTACGCCATACCCGAACATGGGGGAATGCAAAGGATGAATAGGGGCTATCACCACCTGCTGCCTACCCCTCAACCGTGGAGTACGAGGCAAACAAAGGTAGCCTCTAGTCCAGACACCACGTCTACGCTATCGACTACTACTCTAGCTTTTCGAGAGGGTTATCCATCTTTATCAGGGCCCTCAACTAGAGCATCTGCCACAAGGATGGATGACGAACCTGCAAACAAGTATAGGTAAAGCTCAACTAAGCAAAAGACATAAAAGGCTATAAGAACCATGAATACTTACTTAGCCAAGATCCCATTAAGGAGCCAAGCAGATACTCGTAGAGGTACAAGCTCAGGGAGACACCGACGACAAGCCTGGCACTTGCCCGCTCTCTTCCCTCACATCTCACTTTCACAACTCTAGCTAGCTAGTAGGGCATAGCCCTTTGGAATGTGGCTCAAGTGTAGAGTGTAGTAGCTCTTCTTCCCTTAGAATGCTCTTTGCTCCCTTGAGTGGTGTGTGAGTGAGAGGGGGGAGGCCCTCTATTTATAGGAGGAGGGTGGAGGATGTGCCATCGAATATTCCTCCTTTACTCCCTCCAAACCGACCTCATTCTAGCATCTAGGTTCATTGTCTTAGACAGCGCACCTCGCAACCGACCTGCACGTGTATTGATGGAACCGCCAGAGAAAAATGGGCCCATAGAGGAGCGGCCGCGCTTGGGCCTTAGCCATGCCGAAACCTGGCCCAAATGGCCCTATATTTGGTGAGCTTGTAGATATTTTCGTTAGCTTTCCGTGGATGGATGGATGGCCCAAAACGGAGTCCGGATGCATTTTGGGCGCCCATTTTACCCGGGCCTCCTCCTGTAGCCCGAGATGGATTTGTACTGGGTTTTGGGCCTCCACTTCATGGGTTCGTTGTTGGGCATTTTGATCTATGTTTGAGGCCCAGATTGTCTGGTAAGTGGGCCTCTTTCTCTTCCCATGGTTTTCTTATGTTTCCTGGCCCATTTATGTGTATTTTCATATATGCCCTCCTGTAAATGAGAAATCACCAAAACTTGTGGAATTGATTAGTTGTAAGCCCTAGTTCTAAGTTTTAGTGTTTGTTTTATGTAAATGTTGGTGGTTAAAAGTGTGAGTTAAGGACCACCAATAGCAAGCAGGCTTCGCTTGGATTCTTGACATTGTCAAGAGCTTAGTTTGGTATAATTCTTGTACCCCTCTTGCCTTTGTATCTCCATTATTTTTATTTGCTTTGGTACAATTGTATGACATTTATACTCATATTCATCTTATTCATGTTCTTGGTTGCAATGTTAATCTTCTACTTTGATTATATACTTAGTATAGTTAGTTTATCATTATGTTTATGCATAAGTTCATATAGCGTTCACCCTAATAAGGTACCATGGGTGGGTGGTAGAGATCATGTAAGCGTGGTGCTTATATGCTATTTACCTACGAATACACTCTATATTATGGGTCATGTGGTAGATCACGGATGTGACACTCCTGTTGAGTCCTTTATAGTCCACTCCCCGAATATAGGTCATAGAAGTAGGGCCCGGTTACAAAGGAAGGGAGAGGTTTCTATACTCAAACTTCCCTAAGTAATGCCCCTTATGTGTAGATATAATGATGATCTTAGCCATGATTACTAGGTGTAATTACACTAATCAATGTATGCTTTGACTTGTAGTTAAGGATGACTTAGGAATTATTCCTCTAATATTCTAACTTGACATGCTAATGTCATAGATTAGAGTGTTCTGAGTGATTTATCATTAATCAATACTTATCATACACATAACTTATCCTATAACTTACCCCTGTTGTGAGTAGGATCATGGTTATGGTTTGTTTCTCCATCAATACTATAAGTTATCAATATCTTTCTATGCCAGACCTTCCCTATGGTAAAAATATAAATAACGATACCTGGAATACTCCCGGGTGAAGTGCTGCAATGGTATATTATCTGTGCTCTTGTGGATTCTTTATTGTTTATATAATCTTTCCTCATTACAAGTGTCATGTGAATAAATACCAACAAGTATTTCTGGCGCCGTTGCCGGGGAAGGTAGCTAGCAGTCAAAAGGAATATTGATAAACTTGTACTTATTGATGTGATCGAGATAACCATTAACCTTGGCTCAAGCAGGATTACCCTTGTTTGTCTACTTTTATATCTTATATAGGGTAATGAATAACCAATTTTTTGACCTTCCGGCAAGCTTCCACAAGAAAAGGAGAAACAAATTGAAGAACCCAGGATTGGAGAAAGTGGTCGATGTCACAAGAATTCAAATCACATCTCAAGTGATGGAAACAACGTTGCATTACTCACAACTTCCATCATGTGAGTCATGGTAAGTATGATCAAGAAAAGGTGAGATAGTCTTGCTCATAGACTTTAAATTTGATGAGTAGTTATCCTTTTTAATTCTTGCATTCCACTGCATGTTTACTTTGAATAATTCATGCATCTACTCTATTTAGTTTATGTTCAAATCCACAACATGCTTAGTTTCATTCATATATCCATCCCACTTAGAAAAGAAAAAAATATATAAGTACATAAAGGCTCATGATTAGCTAAAAAAACTCTCACCATGATCACATTCTTTCATCTCTATTTGAATAAACCTCTATTGTGTTTTCATGCTACTTTTGTTTGTTATAGTATGCTTAGGTTTTGAAGTATCTTCATACACCTTTTAAATTAGGCATGGTGCTTAGTTTAAACTATTTTCCTGAATTAAATTAGACACGGTATCTAGTTTGATTTTTAAACCACAAGGTGTGTTGATCTTACTTCTAAAAGCTTTTAAATTAAGCATGGTGCTTAGGTTAAAATGCTTTTCTAAATCAAATTAGACATGGTGTCTAGGTTGTTTTTTGAGCTGATAGTATACTTTATTAGGTACTGGTTATTTTGTTGGACTAACCCTAGTAAGAAATTTTTAAATTTAATCTGGGTAAGTCAAGAGATGAATTCACATCGAGATGAATTAAGGCAAGTGATGAACTCCAATAACTTTGCACAAAGATGACTGTAACACCCGAAAAATTGCTTATTTGGAAATAGAGCTAAAATGATTTAATTGTGTATTTTTGTGCTCATGAAAACATAGGAAAATAAAAATTTTCGTTAAATTAAAATTCATCTTAGGATGTAGCAACATTGTTGTGCATACATGCTAATGCATTGTGTTTTTGTATTGTTTGGTTTTGACCAAGGTACAAAAATCAATTCAAACTATTTTTATTAAAATGCGTTTAGTAGGTAATTATCCTTCTCTGCTATACCTTTATCCTTTTTCTGCAATCAAATTTCTTGTCTCTCAGCTCAAGTTTCATTGAGAGCTTCCCAAAATATTTTCTTTGTAACCCAAATCACTCCTTTCAGTTTCTCGTCCATCAATCAATCTCTACAAACTTCTCGGGAATTTTTCTGACTTTTTCTGTAGCTTATTTTCACTTGTCTGTGAGCATAATCTAATTTTTAGATGCTCCAAAATTACCTTTTAGTGAGCTCCAAATACTTTATTTGGGTTCCTCATGTTCCATAATGTCTCTGGAAAATTTCTCTGAATTTTCAGAGCTTTCGGAGTATTTTTCGCGGCTTAAATAATAATTCTGGACTTTTCTAGAATTATTTTATCCATGAAAATAATTAATTCCGAAAATAATAAATCTCTCATTTGTTTTCCAACTCTCAAAGCCCATGTGCAATAATCCTAATAAATCTCAAAGGCCCATACATTTATTTACTAATGGGCTTAAATGATTACTTAGGCCTATTAGCGGAGGTGGATGGTGCAACGTTAATTAGCACCATATCGCTAGTTGACATGGAGGTGGAGAGTTTTCCTCCCTATATATACGTACCTACCCCATGGGCAAAGCACACCAAAACTACCGTAGAGGAGCCCTTAGTTTGAGAAATCTCTCGTGTAGTAAATTATATTTTCTCCTCCTTCTCTTGCCGCCGTCCGACGGAAGCCATGTTCAGGAGCCGTCGCTTTCTACTCTGACATGCTCATCATCTTCTTGAGATCAGCCGGTAAGATCCATCGTCGTTGTCTGAATAGTCCAGCGTTTTCCGTGGCACTCTCCATATTTATCTCTCATCTACCCGGTTGCTTCTTCTCCTTGTTTCTATCTCAGCAGGCCAACAAATTGAACTGCATCCTGTCCGTGATCTGAGCAGCGATGTATGCCGTCTGCATGCAACCTTCATCCTCCAGCGACCAAGCAAAGGCCTAGGCCATCCGTGCATGCCTACGTACGTGAGCTGCATGTCCACCTGGTACATCTTTGTGTATATCAAGCTCTTGTAGACTTGCAGTCATCTATCTTGTATTCTCTATATATTATCTACTCTAGCAATCATAAAGTAGCACTGCGAGATTCGTCTTGCCCCGGCTCGATCGAGTGCATGTATCAAGCAAGCTGCTCATCACGTTGCACTGCAAAGCACACCTGCATGCACCTAACTCAATCGTCGTCTGCATCCTTACAATCTATTCCTAGAACAGATCGTGATCATATTATTTGTTGAATCAATTTTTAGTCTGCCTATTCCAGCTCCATACAAGTTTAATATTTTTTTTTGCCATATTTATCCAAGTGCTAGACGTACTTTTTCTACTCACGAGCACTGATCTTAGTTGTACGTGGCCTCATGTCAGTCTATTCAAATTACGTTAGATTTTTGTTGGCTTAATCTACGTACTAGTACCCACGTATTCGTGTGCTATACTTATGAATTTTATAATTTAAAATATTAAATTGATTAATGTTTATGCAAACACGTTTTTAATAAAAGCAAAATAGGATAATATCGATCCTTTGTAAATAACTGTTAACTTGATTAATGTCAGATTAAATATGTTTTGTTTAGGCTAAACATGGTCATATAAAACTCATTTAGATGCTCTCATATGTTTCTTTTCTTTTGCAAAGATAAAGTTTAACAAGTTTAACAAATTATGTGATAATATTTATAAGATAAAATATGGTTAACGTCAACTCGGTTTTTATATTAAAATATAATTTGTCTAATCTGAATTAATGTCATAAATATGGTTTTTCTTAATTAAAATAAATCAAGCTCGTAGTTGTTTCCTTTATAATATAAAAACTCTCGATAGTACTATTGTTTAGCATGTTTTAATTTATGCGTTCAAATAAAATATTAATCTATATGCAATTAGTTTTCCAATTAAGAGTAACATAGTTTTCCATCTCAATCCTTTATAAATATAATCAGTTTATCTTGGTTTTCTAATTCAAAATACAAATTGACTTAATATGATATTTCTTTAGAATATTCTATACATACTTTATATAATTAAAATAAATGAACCATATTGTTTTTTTTTCTCGTATAAAGTGAATCCTACGATAGACGTTTCTTGCTCACCGTAGCTCCGATTAGAGTGCTTTTCGCGCCTGTGTGTTCATAGCAATGCGTAGAACCTCTTTAAAATCTTTTCATATATTGTTTCATATGTTTGGTGTACTGTTCTAATTATTATTCATTGTTTGCTTCGTGTATGATTGCTCGATGTGTGTGTGGTGATTTATTGATCAAGTCCAGTCGGTGAGATATACGTGGTTATCAAGAAGAAGAAGAAGAACGTTGAAGATTAAAGCTTACCGAAGGATCGGTGTTTAAGGCAAGTATAGCATGGGATTATCCTTGTTTCCTATTTACCTTTAATATACTTAATTCATGTGCATGTGTCTACCTTGTTACCATTAAGGATATCCTAGTTTTTTTGTATTTTGTACCTTGACACCCATGGGACATTGCATTGGGTAGTATTTATGCTAGTGCTCAAGATAAATAATCATGATCTGTAACTTGACTAATGGTATATGCAATAAACGTTTAAAAGATGCTTTATAGCAACATGGCTCAAGAGGGCTAGAGCATGGGGTATTTTTGGTGCTCTAGTTTCTCTCCTTAAGGACTTATCTGTAAGAGAACATCCGGGACTTACAGTACAACTGTGAGGGCTATATGGCTCTGGCTTTAGCTCAGTATGAGGACCTTTTCTAGCTTGTTAGAGGTTACCCTTGTGGCGCAAATGGGGTAAAGCAGACTGTGGATCCCTGCGTGGTGTATCACACGGACTGACTTCTGAAACCTAGCGGCCCTAACTTGTTAGACGAACCTTTGAAAGGCTTCATAGTGATTCCTTGCCTGCTCACCTTGAAAGTGTTTTGGGAGTCGCAATCCCGGGCATATGGGTAATCATGACTCACAGTGAAAGTGTACAACCTCTGCAGAGTGTAAAACTGTTATAACAGCCGTGCTCACGGTCACGAGTGGCCTTGGACCCTTACAGAATAAATAATGAACACTGATGATAATGATAACACTGATGATATTGATGTTCACTAAAGATTATTGTTTCTTGCTATACATTATTCTCGTATATATGATCATGAGGTTATTTGGGATTATGTTAAACTTGTTGCTACTCAATTGCTAAAAGATGACTCATTAAAAGCTATTGCAGTAAACCCGTGTCAAACCTTTTGAGCCTCATGAACCCCATGTTATATTTGTTGAGTTCGACATGGACTCACTCTTGCTATTTCCCACATCTCAGGAAGGGTACCAGACTGTTAGATTCTGGAATTGTTAGGCTTGTGATCAACCAGTTAGTTTGATCTTGGAGTGAAGGTTGCACCCGGTGTTCGGAGTTGTCTTTCCGCTGTGTTGCTCTTTAAGGTATATTTTATACTATTGTATTATGTATATTAAGCATTTGTCTCTTGATATTATACTTATCTGTGGCTATATGTGAGATTTGTCTTCTTTATTTCACATATGGTGTATGTCTGGTTTTGTCCTTAAAACCGGGTGTGACAGAGTGGTATCAGAGCAATGCTGACTGTAGGACGCAAGCCTAATTAGAAATTGGTCGTCTTAAGGTTTTAAAATTGCTATAACTTCCTTGGTCTATAAACCTGGATATTTCTTCTCCATTATATCCCCACCCTTGATATTCATCTTCTCCATGATGCTTGTTTTAAGCCTTTGATCTCATCTACACTCCTTGATTTGATATGCTTTTTAGAACCATTCCTCACCCCCTTCTTGCGAAATTGAAAGAGGAGCTTTAGGATCTTTACCCTTGGTATGAAGAGAACGATAGTATCGCAAATTGAGTCAATGATTGTTTTGTGCACCTTTATTGCTTGTTGAATTATAATTATGCTTTTGCTTGATTTGGAGCTTTGTAATGATTGCAATGAATTTGTGGATCCCACAATTTCATTTAGTTTATAGGCCTAAGGTATAAGGATTAATGAAATAAATAGTCGGGTTGGTTTTGTTGTTTCTGCCTTATCCTGTCTTTTCGGAGCAGTCTGTCTTCTTCAGCTTATGCCACTGTTCTTGGATGACCACAAATCATGGAAATTTTCTGGACAATAGTATACTTCAACATGTTTTCTCTGACCATAAGAATCACCCTCATAGCTATTTTGGATTGGGAGATACAAAAATCACAAGACGATGCAACTGTGCTGTCTAAAACCTGGAACAGAATCTGTTATGTGTTGTTTTCGGTCAAGTTAGCTGCAGAATCTGGAAGTGTGTTCTATAAGTAAGTTGCAGAGAATTTTATAAGTTTTCCATCGGTATAAACTACAGCTTCATTGGATTAACAGAATGAGAGTTACAGCTGTTTTACTGCACTGCTGATTTTCTGCTCGTGAGAAATTTCAGATTTCTGGTTCTTACCCATACACAAGAGTATTATTGGGATGTCAGAACACTTTATGCTAAGTAGCTCATCTAGAAGAAGGGTTCAAGCTACCCTATTTTGTGTCCCTTATTTTAAGGGGGGTAGCCAATGTAAAGAAGGATTATTAAGATTGAACTCTTTAGTTGGAAGTATTGGTTAGTCTCCATGATTGAGTTGCCACTCTTGAGCAAAAATGTTCTGTGAACAAGGTTAATAATTTTGGATCCATGGAGACGAGAGTTGTCTCTTTGGATAGTTCATGATTATGATCATCTATACTTGCTCGTGTTGCTGATGTTGGTCACTTGATGACAGGAAGTGTAGTGTCTCATGACTCAGGAGCCCTATATGATGTCTTGCACTAATATGTGGAAAAAGCTTGATGTTTCTGCCATTGAAGGATGTTATGGGTATGATGAAGCCGAGCACTATCAAAATAACAATGTTGAAGAGCAAGTTGGGAGTGAACTAAGTCAGAATCCACAACAACGAAAGCGAAAAAGGAAAGCCCATAAGAAGCCTGCTCAAGGAAGCAAAGCGCAGCAAAACTATGTCAATGGAAGACTGAGCAATGTGGATATGGATAAAATTCATGGAGTTACCAAAGTAGTGGGAGGTTATATTCAAGTAAGCTCAGTACAAGTTTTTGCTTTATTTGACCCTAGTGCTTCGCATTCTTTCATTTCCGCCGACATGGTAGAGACGTGCAAGATGGTGAAGTGTCCAATGAGGAGGCCTTTGCTAGTTCAAACCCCAGTAGGAGAAATACAGACAGATCAGATATGCCCGAATGTCAGTCTTGTCATAAACAAGGAAAACTTCACCGCGACACTCATTGTGTTGGAATCACTTAAAATTCGCGTGGTTCTTGGTAATGGATGGCTCTGTGCACACAAAGGAGTGATTCATGGTACTCGGTGCACCATGCTCTTAACAACACCGTCAGGGAAAAGAATTGAGTATCAAGGTGGTCGACTTTTACCTGAGGGAGACGAGAATGATCAATTAGAAGATAGGTACACCAAGGGTAGCAAAGTGGACCATGAGTTTACAGAAGTCATATCAGAGGAACAAATAACTTTGGAGGAGCTCAATAGGAGAGATGATCATGCTTAGGCAGATTAGTTAGTCAGTATATAAGAAACTGTCTCATGACTCTGAGCAAAAAGAGTAATTTGGAAAATGAGGATCAAATAAAGACAAAGTGTCACTATCTCTTTGATCACCATCTTCCGAATCTCGAGGACGAGATTCATCTTAAGGGGGATAGAATTGTAACACCCGAAAAATTGCTTATTTGGAAATAGAGCTAAAATGATTTAATTGTGTATTTTTGTGCTCATGAAAACATAGGAAAATAAAAATTTTCGTTAAATTAAAATTCATCTTAGGATGTAGCAACATTGTTGTGCATACATGCTAATGCATTGTGTTTTTGTATTGTTTGGTTTTGACCAAGGTACAAAAATCAATTCAAACTGTTTTTATTAAAATGCGTTTAGTAGGTAATTATCCTTCTCTACTATACCTTTATCCTTTTTCTGCAATCAAATTTCTTGTCTCTCAGCTCAAGTTTCATTGAGAGCTTCCCAAAATATTTTCTTTGTAACCCAAATCACTCCTTTCAGTTTCTCGTCCATCAATCAATCTCTACAAACTTCTCGGGAATTTTTCTGACTTTTTCTGTAGCTTATTTTCACTTGTCTGTGAGCATAATCTAATTTTTAGATGCTCCAAAATTACCTTTTAGTGAGCTCCAAATACTTTATTTGGGTTCCTCATGTTCCATAATGTCTCTGGAAAATTTCCCTGAATTTTCAGAGCTTTCGGAGTATTTTTCGCGGCTTAAATAATAATTCTGGACTTTTCTAGAATTATTTTATCCATGAAAATAATTAATTCCGAAAATAATAAATCTCTCATTTGTTTTCCAACTCTCAAAGCCCATGTGCAATAATCCTAATAAATCTCAAAGGCCCATACATTTATTTACTAATGGGCTTAAATGATTACTTAGGCCTATTAGCGGAGGTGGATGGTGCAACGTTAATTAGCACCATATCGCTAGTTGACATGGAGGTGGAGAGTTTTCCTCCCTATATATACGTACCTACCCCATGGGCAAAGCACACCAAAACTACCGTAGAGGAGCCCTTAGTTTGAGAAATCTCTCGTGTAGTAAATTATATTTTCTCCTCCTTCTCTTGCCGCCGTCCGACGGAAGCCATGTTCAGGAGCCGTCGCTTTCTACTCTGACATGCTCATCATCTTCTTGAGATCAGCCGGTAAGATCCATCGTCGTTGTCTGAATAGTCCAGCGTTTTCCGTGGCACTCTCCATATTTATCTCTCATCTACCCAGTTGCTTCTTCTCCTTGTTTCTATCTCAGCAGGCCAACAAATTAAACTGCATCCTGTCCGTGATCTGAGCAGCGATGTATGCCGTCTGCATGCAACCTTCATCCTCCAGCGACCAAGCAAAGGCCTAGGCCATCCGTGCATGCCTACGTACGTGAGCTGCATGTCCACCTGGTACATCTTTGTGTATATCTAGCTCTTGTAGACTTGCAGTCATCTATCTTGTATTCTCTATATATTATCTACTCTAGCAATCATAAAGTAGCACTGCGAGATTCGTCTTGCCCCGGCTCGATCGAGTGCATGTATCAAGCAAGCTGCTCATCACGTTGCACTGCAAAGCACACCTGCATGCACCTAACTCAATCGTCGTCTGCATCCTTACAATCTATTCCTAGAACAGATCGTGATCATATTATTTGTTGAATCAATTTTTAGTCTGCCTATTCCAGCTCCATACAAGTTCAATATTTTTTTTTGCCATATTTATCCAAGTGCTAGACGTACTTTTTCTACTCACGAGCACTGATCTTAGTTGTACGTGGCCTCATGTCAGTCTATTCAAATTACGTTAGATTTTTGTTGGCTTAATCTACGTACTAGTACCCACGTATTCGTGTGCTATACTTATGAATTTTATAATTTAAAATATTAAATTGATTAATGTTTATGCAAACACGTTTTTAATAAAAGCAAAATAGGATAATATCGATCCTTTGTAAATAACTGTTAACTTGATTAATGTCAGATTAAATATGTTTTGTTTAGGCTAAACATGGTCATATAAAACTCATTTAGATGCTCTCATATGTTTCTTTTCTTTTGCAAAGATAAAGTTTAACAAGTTTAACAAATTATGTGATAATATTTATAAGATAAAATATGGTTAACGTCAACTCGGTTTTTATATTAAAATATAATTTGTCTAATCTGAATTAATGTCATAAATATGGTTTTTCTTAATTAAAATAAATCAAGCTCGTAGTTGTTTCCTTTATAATATAAAAACTCTCGATAGTACTATTGTTTAGCATGTTTTAATTTATGCGTTCAAATAAAATATTAATCTATATGCAATTAGTTTTCCAATTAAGAGTAACATAGTTTTCCATCTCAATCCTTTATAAATATAATTAGTTTATCTTGGTTTTTTAATTCAAAATACAAATTGACTTAATATGATATTTCTTTAGAATATTCTATACATACTTTATATAATTAAAATAAATGAACCATATTGTTTTTTTTTCTTGTATAAAGTGAATCCTACGATAGACGTTTCTTGCTCACCGTAGCTCCGATTAGAGTGCTTTTCGCGCCTGTGTGTTCATAGCAATGCGTAGAACCTCTTTAAAATCTTTTCATATATTGTTTCATATGTTTGGTGTACTGTTCTAATTATTATTCATTGTTTGCTTCGTGTATGATTGCTCGATGTGTGTGTGGTGATTTATTGATCAAGTCCAGTCGGTGAGATATACGTGGTTATCAAGAAGAAGAAGAAGAACGTTGAAGATTAAAGCTTACTGAAGGATCGGTGTTTAAGGCAAGTATAGCATGGGATTATCCTTGTTTCCTATTTACCTTTAATATACTTAATTCATGTGCATGTGTCTACCTTGTTACCATTAAGGATATCCTAGTTTTTTGTATTTTGTACCTTGACACCCATGGGACATTGCATTGGGTAGTATTTATGCTAGTGCTCAAGATAAATAATCATGATCTGTAACTTGACTAATGGTATATGCAATAAACGTTTAAAAGATGCTTTATAGCAACATGGCTCAAGAGGGCTAGAGCATGGGGTATTTTTGGTGCTCTAGTTTCTCTCCTTAAGGACTTATCTGTAAGAGAACATCCGGGACTTACAGTACAACTGTGAGGGCTATATGGCTCTGGCTTTAGCTCAGTATGAGGACCTTTTCTAGCTTGTTAGAGGTTACCCTTGTGGCGCAAATGGGGTAAAGCAGACTGTGGATCCCTGCGTGGTGTATCACACGGACTGACTTCTGAAACCTAGCGGCCCTAACTTGTTAGACGAACCTTTGAAAGGCTTCATAGTGATTCCTTGCCTGCTCACCTTGAAAGTGTTTTGGGAGTCGCGATCCCGGGCATATGGGTAATCATGACTCACAGTGAAAGTGTACAACCTCTGCAGAGTGTAAAACTGTTATAACAGCCGTGCTCACGGTCACGAGTGGCCTTGGACCCTTACAGAATAAATGATGAACACTGATGATAATGATAACACTGATGATATTGATGTTCACTAAAGATTATTGTTTCTTGCTATACATTATTCTCGTATATATGATCATGAGGTTATTTGGGATTATGTTAAACTTGTTGCTACTCAATTGCTAAAAGATGACTCACTAAAAGCTATTGCAGTAAACCCGTGTCAAACCTTTTGAGCCTCATGAACCCCATGTTATATTTGTTGAGTTCGACATGGACTCACTCTTGCTATTTCCCACATCTCAGGAAGGGTACCAGACTGTTAGATTCTGGAATTGTTAGGCTTGTGATCAACCAGTTAGTTTGATCTTGGAGTGAAGGTTGCACCCGGTGTTCGGAGTTGTCTTTCCGCTGTGTTGCTCTTTAAGGTATATTTTATACTATTGTGTTATGTATATTAAGCATTTGTCTCTTGATATTATACTTATCTGTGGCTATATGTGAGATTTGTCTTCTTTATTTCACATATGGTGTATGTCTGGTTTTGTCCTTAAAACCGGGTGTGACAATGACCTAGCTCATTCTTCATGGAAGAAAGAACTGTGAGTATCAAGGTTTATTCACTTATCTTTTGTTGCAAGTTATCTTTGCCTTGAACCATGCTAGAATGCAGCAAACACATAAAACATGCTAGACAAAATCTATGCTAAACAATCCTAAAACCATGCATCCTCCCATTAGCATAGAGGAAAATCACAAAAAGTATGGACAACAAAACCCGTGTTTGAAATTTGTTATATTCTCTCGGGTGTGTGTCCATTAACATTTTATAGGATGAATGAATATAAGTTGTGCCTGTCCATGGTTTGGTATGAACCTGTGAAAAGCCAAACCACCACTTCAGCAATGGAATGAAGAGGAAGTGAGACAAGTGCCATAAAAAGGATCTACAATAGAAGCACTTACTCATAGGAAATGGACAGACGAATCAACTGGTCATAAGTAACGTTGAAGGCAACCTAGCATTGAACCTTTCTAGGACTCAAGCTAGGAGGTTGATGAGAAGCAAGGAGCAACTCACCTCATATCAGCCAATCAATGTCTATTTTCATCACCCTCAAAGACACCATCTCGCATATAGGCAACAAGGACCAAGATGATGGGATGCCAACACATCATGGCATACATTCTTGATCAATGGTCTACCTATGGTGTCTCATAAGGCTGTGAATGATCATGATCACACAAAAGAGACCCCTAAGCCATTGGAGATGAAGCTTCCATACAAATTCCAAAAAAGATCCTTCCTTGACCAGTAAGACGATTGGCGTGTCGTTAACAAACAAAGAAGAAAAACTCTCTGCCATGCCTCTAGAAGACAAAGACAATCAAGGAGGAACTTGAATTTGCATCTTCAATGGACCCCAACTCGTCAACTAAGAATCAATAAAAATCAAGAAAGGTTGACGAAAGAAGAGCATGCAATTGTCTATATTTCCATTGGATGGTGAAAAGGCAAAGCTTAATGTAAGGAAGGCCCTGCTCAACGTCTACGAGCTCTCACCAACAGGTAAATTGGATAAGCCTCCTCCTTCAGATATGTTTGTCACTACTCACTTCAAAAGAAGGAAGGATAAAGACATAAGGTACGTTCAACCAAGCACTATACAACATTAAACACAATCATGTGAGAGTTCTATCATCCAAACTTGAGTATGTTCTACAAAATTCAAGTGTAGGGGATGGAGTTCTTTAAAACATCTCATGCTATGTTGCTAATTTATCTTGGTCATCTCTACCTTAATGCTATGCTTGCTCAATTACTAACAAATAAAAATTTAAATAATCTTTCTCTTTTTGTTCACCATACATATTCTTGTTTCTACTTGAATGAATCTCTTTAGTCTTTTAAACTTACTTGTTCTATTATAAGTATGCATCAGAATATTATCTAAACGTAACTATCAAAACATACTTGTATAGAATTTGGTTGTATATATGGACTAATTCTTGCAGGAAAATATTAAAGTTTTATTAGAAATGTTAGGAGATCATTCGTAGAAATAAATCAAGGTTAGAGGTATTCTTCAAAACAATTTTATATATCTTTGCCTTAACCTTGTTGAAAATTTAAAGTAGTGGTGAATAATAAAGGCATATGATTTAAAACATGGGATACAGATTGACCTTTAACTCCTTGGCAACACTATCCTTACTTTGAATCATTTGTATACTCCTTAAGATATGTGTTGTCTACTAACCCCTTGCAGAGAAGAAATAATGAGAGGAGCAGAAGGTCTGAAGAGTGAGAAAGGAGTGCAACATATAAGATGCTCATGAACATCTCAAGATGCAAGGAAGGAAAGGGCCATTGAAAGTCATCTACCCTTCATCACATGGTGTCATCACCCTCCAGTGATGAATGTAACATCTTAAGGTAAGTGGTCATCGTTTTCCTCTTGATCTTGGTATGCACATAAATGAAGACACAAACATATTAGAGTTATAACTTTGATTTATTCAACCTGATTAACTCAACATAAATTGTTCTTTAAGTTTGTTCATAGCACCATTCTATTAATCTTGGTCTCAACCAAATGAGCTAAAATATTGTATATCCTATCTTTGGAAGATGATAGTCATAATCATGTAAACTTTGATACATTATATAAAGATGAACAATCCTTTCATAGGTTAAGCAACTCCTCTCTTTTGTCTAATATGCTCAAATGCCACATTTATACTTCTGATCTTCTCACCCTTGTTATAAATAAACAATGTACACAACATCAACCTTACCATGCCTAAGGTTAGAGAAGAGTAAATAAAATTTCTAGTTCTATTGGTGTTTTCCACCAAAAGAGCCCATGCACTTGATCTCTACCCTGTCTTTATGAGCAGAACACACTTCAAGCAAAGTGTGGGGAGAAGATGATCCCCCAAATCTATAAGTGGAAGTTCTGAACCAGAAACAATATTGATGCACACAAGATTGTCACCAATGATTGGCTTCAAAACGCTGAACAAGAAGGAAGGAAGAAAGTGGTACCACCATTGGAAGTGCCACTAACGGAGGCACCGCCCCAAGAATCTTCATCCTTAAGAGCGAACTGAGGTACTCGATCAGAGAACCTCTGCAAGGAGGAGTCCTGTCCGGAGGACTTAAAAATCCGAACCCTCACCGGGAGGTAAAATCAGTAGTTATCTATATTTATTTTTTTTCGCATTGCATGAATTATTTTCAGCATATTTAGTTTTCTGCATTAGCATTGCATTAGAAAAGAAAACAAAAATTTTATTATTGCATCATAAACCTTAAGCCCCATATGAATGATTTTCACGGTGTGTAAAAACCCGTAAGAATATTCATCATGGTGGCATAAAAATAAAAATACCATGCATACATTTATATATCATTTTCTGCATACAAATTTCCTTTTCTGCCTTAAAAAATAAGAAAATTAAAATATATATAAAAAAATACATCCTGTTAAAATTCTATCAAAAGAAAAACTTATCTAAACCCACAAGAACAAATCCTCGCATGGCTGACCGCTAACCCCTTATTATATTCTGAGCCTCGAGTTTTGGTATTCTTGTTGGAGTATTTTTGCAGGATGATACATATGATCAAGAGCAAGTTTACTCGGTTGACCTCATGTCACTCCACCAATGGATGAGATGGACATCTGCTGGCAAACATGCTCTGAGAAGGATCACTCAACTTCAACAACCGACCACGACAACATCCAGCTTGGGAGAGAAGCATCCCCCATGTATCTAGCTAAGTATTTATTTTCCTTTTTAGTTTTACTATTGAGTTTTCTTTCTATTAGCTAAAAGAAATAAAAAGATGAATAACTAAGACAACAAAATAAAAATTTATCTTAGCTAATTATATATATTAGTAAGGTGTGATCTTAAAACTTTGAAAACAAAATAAAGCGTGTGTTTAGTCTTCTATTTTTAAGAGCTAAATAAAATAATGGAGCCTAGGATAATCTCTTGCAACGGAAGTGATGAACAATTGCTCTGTCATAATTCCTTTCAAGTACCTAGTTTTTAGCCTTGAATTCTTCTGAGTTTTGAATACGACTGATCTGATATAAAGATTTACTCTGAACTTGAAACTCGTGGGTATGCTTGATCTAAGTCTAGGTAATTGATGGATATGACATGAGATGGTCTGAACTGCTGTTTATGTTGTTCCTAGTGAAACTAAAGTTTTAGAGATTTATCTTTTGAAAAAAACATAAAATCTTTCATGATGAGCTCCTATATGACAAAGCTTGAATTCCTACCAAAGCCATATATGATATTTAGACTAGGTAAACTTTCAATTTTATATGCTACTCGCTTTACATTGAGTTTGCTCAAGCCTTATTGATGCCTTATGAGAGGTTTGTCATGTCTTAAAATCAAGATCACGTACACACCAACCACATATGCACTACTCTTACACTGGGGGTAGGCGCAAAAACATGTCATTCCATCAAGATCCACCTAAAAATGTTTTACTCCTACACTGGGAGTAAACACTAAAAATATTCCCAATAGGATATCCTTCGAATAAATGCTCCAAGTTCTTGTTGCTATCTCTCAAAAGTTTGTTGTAGAAAAAAAGAGGCATGTGGCTATGCAAAAGTTATTCATAAAAAAGAGAAAAAAGAAACAAGTGTCCGAGATATTTAAAACAATGGGTAATCCGATGCTCACCTGAAAAGAAAAAAAGAGAGAGATAAATAAGATAGCCCATGTTTTCATGCAAAGTTGTTTCCAAGTTCCAAAAGAGAGATATGTTTTCAAGGAGCATAGTAGAATCAGGTTAGCCACCATATATATATATATATATATATATATATATATATATATATATATATATATATATATATATATATATATATATATATATATATATATATATATATATATATATATATATATATATACCCCATATTCCATACACATGCACATCTTGATTTGATTGTATGACTTAACTCTTTTTGGACCCGAGGTTTGACTTTACAATATATGTATTGCAAGTATGCTCTTTCATGTTTTCTCTATTCCTATGAGCTCCACATAAGCCTTAGTTGTAGGAAGAGAAAGGCATAACATCACTATTGCCTTAGTAAGGATCCACAAATACTATATATATTGAGAGACTTGAGAGTGTCATACAATAGAAGCTTTGATTTTTATTTTCAAAACTTGCAAAAAAAACTCTAGAATAATGGATGAGCAAATAACTTGAGACATAGTGCTTGACTTGATTGTTCTATCTTTCAATTGCTCAAGACCTAAGTGAAGGCTAAGAAGCACCATGGTTGAAGGGTAAAATGGGTAAGTTTGAAAGTCAAATCAGTTTTATTTTAATCCTACGGAGAATTTTTGCTTGAATGCATGTGTACTTTTGAGGCGTGAAAGCATTGAAGCAACTCCTGATCCAAGTTTGGCGAGTTTTGCTTCGCTAAGGGACTAGCAAAGGTTAAGCTTGGGGGAGCTTGTTGATGGTAGTTATCTACCATATTAAACTGTCAACATAACATGAGAAAGGGTATATATGAGAGAACCAACAAAGGTTTAGAGTGTAAATTGACAAATTCCACAAGTTTTGGTGAATCTATGATTTCTGCAGGGTATATCCAGAAAACTATCAAGGGGGACCTACATGTCAGAAGAAATAATATAGTTCCGCCATGAAACGAATGTGGGAAGGTTCTAGAGGACTCTAGGAGGCTCTCCACCGAGGAGGAGACCAGACACTCCCCACATGTAGGCCGCCCGGTCTCTAGCAGTAGCCCCCGCCTGTCAGCTTCTGGAATATTCCTCCACTGCCTCCCTAGATTGCATCTACACCATTCCTTAAGTCGGTTTGATCCAAGGGCTCACGTTGGACCCTCTAGGTTATATAAGGAGACCCGAGCCCCCCTCCCTGAGGCATAAGTCATTTGAGAAGATAGAAACTCTAATCATCCTCAGAGCTCCTCTAGTTTATAGGGCATAGCTAGTTAGGCTAGGTCTAGAGGGAGGCAAGTAGGCTTCGCTTGGATTCCTGACATTGTCAAGAGCTTGGTTCGGTATAATTCTTGCACCCCTCTTGCCTTTGTATCTCTATTATTTTTATATGCTTTGGTACAATTGTATGACATTTATACTCATATTCATCTTATTCATGTTCTTGGTTGCAATGTTCATCTTTTACTTTGATTATATAATTAGTATAGTTAGTTTATCATTGTGTTTACGCATAAATTCGTATAGCATTCACCCTAATAAGGTACCATGGATGGGTGGTAGAGATCATGTAAGTGTGCTGCTTATATGCTATTTACCTATGAATACACTCTATATTCTGGGTCATGTGGTAGGTCGCGGATGTGACACTCTCGTTGAGTCCTTTGTAGTCCGCTCCCTGAATATAGGTCATAGAAGTAGGGCCCGGTTACGAAGGAAGGGAGGGGTTTCTATACTCAAACTTCCCTAAGTAATGCCCCTTATGTGTAGATATAATGATGATCTTAGCCATGATTACTAGGTGTAATTGCACTAATCAACGTATGCTTTGACTTGTAGTTAAGGATGACTTAGGAATTATTCCTCTAATATTCTAACTTGACATGCTAGTGCCATAGATTGGAGTGCTCTGAGTGATTTATCATTAATCAATACTTATCATACATATAACTTATCATATGACTTACCTCTGTTGTGAGTAGGATCGTGGTTATGGTTTGTTTCTCCATCGATACTATAAAGTTATCAGTATCTATCTATGCTAGACCTTCCCTATGGTAAAAATATAAATAACAATACCTGGAATACTCCCGGGTGAAGTGCTACAATGGTATATTATCTATGCGCTTTCGGATTCCTTATTGTTTATATAATCTTTCCTCATTACAAGTGTCATGTTAATAAATACCAACACCTAGCATGGTAGGTTTGTGTAATGCTTAGTTAAATGATTGTACTTTCTAGTGCTTAAGTATTTATGATGTGGTCTTGCCCTTATCTTGTTTGACTTTAGTAAAGTGATATGTGTTGCTTTCTTGATGAGCATAATTGACTTGTTAATCAAATAGTTAAAATGCTTTGTGGGACATAACCCTAGTTGTACCATGAAGGAAAGTTGTACTCAACTTTCTTAGGTTAGTTTACGTTCTGTTATGCACTTGTGTGTTTCGTCATGCATCATGTCATGCATTCCATCATATTAAGTAAGCATCATTTATTACGTGTAGTGTATGAGAGTGTGAAGACTCGTGTTGATCAAGTTTCGGAGAAGGTCTATCTGTTAGTGGTGTTGGTGCCAATTCTGACTTCTAGATCTTTCTGTGGAACTAACCTTCTCTGCAACGCAGGCAAGCCTCGGTGCATGTTGTTGACATTTCTTAGCATCGCTACCAGGTTTCATAATCCCTGGCAATGGCGCCAGCAATGCTTGTTGATATTTCTTATGCTCAAGTAGATAATTCTGCAAGCGCATAGAATATCATTGTAGCATTTCACCCGGGAGTATTCTAGGTATCGTTATTTGTATTTTACCACAAGGAAGAAAGGGTTAAAGATAGTGATAGTTAACCATCATGTATCTACTAACTAATATACTCACTAGACTAATGTGGGGGTAAGTGATATACACTAAAATGGGTGATACACATTGATCCAATCATGGAAAGGTAAATTGGAAACATAACTAAATAGCAGGACAATAATAATAAGAGAACACTAGAATCCTAAGTTACTTCTATTCAATCACTATTCTAGCTAGTGACTGTGACTATACAAATAAACTAAGATAATGCAATGTAGGATGCAATAGCACTTGAGGCGTACCTGCCCCAAACTCACCTAGAGGGTTGATTGGGCACAAAGCACCATGAGCCCTATGATTTAACAACTAGACCTATCGTGGGGGAATATATAGGATGGACAGGGCTGTCACCACCTGCCAACTACCCCAATCTATCCGGAGCCCTAGCCACATTGCAAGGTACCCCATAGTATAAGCACCACGCTTACACTATTTGATACTAACGTAGCCTCACGTTAAGACTAAAGCATCAACTAGTGACGAACAACCAATGCTACTGAGAGCCCACTTATCATTGGAATATAAGCATAACCAAAGCATAACTAGAGCACAAGACTAATACTTAAAGTAAAAGACTTGAAATAATACTTGTATAGAAAGTAACACACTAAAATAAATAAAGTACTTACAAGAGAAAGACAAAGCTATACCAGACTCCTAAAGACTACTCTAGAGCTCCCACCAAGACTAGCTACTACTAGAAGAGCTACATCTCTTCTATGTGTTTGTACCTAGCTAGGTGCAAGTTACAAGTGAGGGTGAGGGTCCTATTTATAGCCTAAGGTGGAGTAGGAGCTACTCCATCGCCACATCAGCGATCCGCGTGACATCCTCTCCTTGCCCTTGGATCAAACCGCCAATGAAACTGCCATAAATGGACGCACCATGTTGCTCCTAAGTGTGTTTCCTTGCATGTGTCCAAAGGAGAGGCGGTGGAGTGAAAGTGGGGGCATTGGGCGACGTAGGTAGGGCACCAGTCGGCCCTTGATTTCACCGCCTTTTGATCGTAGGGCCTTGGTTGGCTCCCAAAGGCGGTTGTGAAGGCAGCATGTGTGAAGATTTGGCCAGTAAAGCGGTTCCAAGGTCGGTTAGAGGGATCCAAGTCCATGACAATGGACCCATGGATCCAAGATCACTCCATCGTGACCATTGATGCAAACCGACTTAAATCAACGCATGGGAGAGCTTGTGGAGTAGCTCCCGCGGATCAGTGATGTGGACAGTGCCAAGGTGGCAAATGGGGGGCCGGGTGGCACCCTAGTGGGGCCGGTCGGTGGGCCCAAGTGGCCCCAAGGCTTCTTGCCATGTCCACTTGTCTCCATGTGTCCATATTTATCACCTTTTTGCTTATTTTTACTCAAATTTCCTGCATACAAATAAACCTCCATGTACAAGTGGAAATAGGTGAATTATAAACATAAATCACTACCTATGTTGTTATTTTCTCCCATTTTTGGTGCAATGTTGATGGTCAAAATAGGCATTTAGTGACTATCAACACATGCCACCCTTCTCTAGTTTTTACAAAACTTTACTACACTTTAAGTCTTGTGAAATGTGTATTAAGTAATTAGGAGTTGGCCAAATACCGTTGCTACATGATTACCTTGATTATCAGGTATCCTTAGTTATACCCTGCTAGTATGAATAGGTCGATACCTCTATGCTTAGTAATCCTTAGACTTCGGTAGAAGTCAAATGATGGATTCATCGTTCACAAGAAATAGGTTTACCTGGTTCTTCTTGGCTCTATTTTTGGGTCATGTGAGTACCATAAAATGTTAATGTTAAACTAAGACCGGGCGGGACTCGATGTTATGGTAAAGGTTCTTGGGTAGACAGGCTCGCCTGGTCGTGCTCATCCCGCCTGTGTCAATTAAGGACTGATCGTTGTGGGGCCGCTTGTGATCGTGACTTGTAGTACTGGCCACATACTCTAGTAAACCTAATACCTCGACTATTCCATTATGTGAAAGGCCAACCACGCACTTAGAGTGGAGAGATGGTGAGAGTTGTGTGTACCCATCCTATGAATCCACTAGGAGTGGCGCAGGGAGGTGGAGTACTATGCTCTCGGGTAGCGCAGGACCCATTCATGTTTTGGAGGATCCGAGTGAGGGTTGATATATGTAGGTTCGGGTCTGGGTATAGACCTACATATGTCGTGTGGTAAGGAAATCCCAACTGGGCCAAATTGATATGAATCGCCATTTGCTCCATGGTAATAGGAGACACGATCAACTGAACTGCATCATAGTTAATCAATAGAACATGGTTACTTGTAGAAATGAGATGAGAAAAGATGTGATGTTTAATGAAGTTCTTGAGCTAGAACATGTGCTAATTGGATACTGTTGGTATAAATTAAATGCACACAAGTTATAAGATATCCGCAAGCGCACAGATAAATCTATCCCGTTGTAGCACTTCACCAAGATAATCCCAGTTTTAATATCGAACCCAAAGGAACAGTATGTGGGTGTGTTCTAACTAGCTGGTCTATAAACTTAACCTGAATTCACAATCAATATCAGACAATAAAAGGGGAATAAAGAAGACTACTAAGGAATGTCTAGTTCTAATCTCGATAAACTTTGTCAACTAAAGCTCAATTCGTGGGCGATGTATCCCAAGGAATAAAATCAGAGTTCTTTCCCTACGAGCATCAATTGGCCTACCAAATCCTATCGATGGGAGATGGACTGTAAAGGACTCAACGCAGCTGTCACCTACATGATCTACCACCTTCCGATCAATTAGGAGATATTCACAAGTAACCCTGGTCTAAGCATCACGCTTACACTACGAATACTACTTCAATCAAGGAGCTACCAAGATCAAAGCACTCAAAAGAGAGTTGCAAACTTGAAGAACAATAGAGACAAATTGCTTACTTGAATCAAAAGTTGATTACCAAAGAATCCCAGAAGCAAGCTCTAGAAGAACTTGATCCCATAGAATACAGCAGAAGAGAGCATCGACAAGCCAGCAGAATACAGCAAAAGAGAGCACCGACAAGCCAAAACTTCTTTAGAAGATCTACTCTTGCACTCTATCTCTCTCTATCTCTAACTAAGACTAAATCCTATGGAGGACTAATCTTCTCTTGATTGCTGGTCTAGATCCTGATGGAATAGGAATTAGGGTTTTTGGCTCTGGATCTGACTTGACTTTAGGGGGGTTATGCCCTTTATTTATAGCCTAGGAGGTTGAATACGACCCCTTGGATCAAACCGACTTCACGTATGGCTGAGATGCATCCTTGGAGGCGGTGAAAGAATATGTAACACCCCAGGTGTTGATCACCAATTAAGTAGTGAGTTTAAGCTCAAACATGATAAATTAGTTGAGATGACGATGCCAAAGTCAAACCTATGGAAATAAACCCTAATCTAAATTTGGATGCTGCACCCTTCTTTGCATATAGGCTATTTTTAAGATATATGTTTGGGTGGTGTTATGGCAATATCTTCATGTGTCTCACATCACATTCTATCTATATTGATCCCTGGAAAAGTTTCATGAAGTTTGGAATCAAAAAGTCACATGAAATGATAAGTTCCATTCCTATTGGAATTTGCCCCATTAAGTTAATGGGACTATAGAACATCAACCAAACCTTACAACTTTACCCAAATGACTCTAGATAAACTCTACAACAAAAGTCATGAAGGGTTCATGTTGAGCAAATGTCGAGAAATTGCCCCGATTGGCCTAAAAACCTAGTTTCGGCTTTACCGGGTTGATACTTTGACCAAAGTGGAAGTCTGACTTATGTACCAGTTATGAGGTTTGACCTTAAACAAAAGTTATAGTTCATCTTGTGTAGAACAAACTTTATTTAATGGTCAAGAGCTAGTTTGGCCTCTAACCTAGTCAATTAGAGATCACAATGTGGAATAAGCTGCTGTTTTGTTTGAAGCTAGAAAATATTCTAAGTCCTAGAATGGGCAGCAATGAGTTGACTTGTTTGGTGATCTTTATCTCCCTAACCATGCTGAACCAGTCCATGGCCCTTTAATAAAAGTTTTTGTTTAGTTTGTATGCTACAAACTTTATTAAAGGACCCAAGCCTGATTTCATCCCTAAGATTGTCAAACAGAGGCTTGAAGTTTGAATATTCTACAGTTTTCAGACTTGAAAACATTCTAAGTCTGGAATCCATAGTCATCGATGTTGGCATCCCGTGTTCTCCAAATTTTGCTAAGCAACTTGAGTTAGTCCAAAAATAAAAGTTCAAGATTATGTTATGGAGAAGAGAATGCAAAAAGTTGCACTAAGTTTGATCGAGTTTCGACCTCCGAAAGCGAGTTTCCGTGATCGCTGTTAACATATTGACACTATCATCTTGGAGCTTAATTATCCGCTGTTACAAAGCTCAAATGGCCGGGCACCCTGAATAAGAAATGTAGAGCATTATGCGGGCTGCAACTTTGCTTTTGGACCCAAAGTCTAATTCAGACCCGAGCTAGCCCAAAACGGCGTTCGACTTTGCCCACGTCACTGCCCGCCACGTGCTCGTTGATTTGTCTCCGTGTCAGCCATGCAGCAGCGCGCGCGCCCCATTGCCGCCGCGCGTCCGACCTCCGCGCCACGCGCCGCCCCGCTCCCTGCGCCTCCAAATGCGAACGCCCGAGCGTCACCACGCATCCCGCACTCGCTCTCGCCCTTCCTGGAGCTCTCCCTCTGCGCACGCACGCCAGAACAGAGCAGCCATGGCCGCGTCCGCCATGGCCGAGCTCGCCGCCGCCGCATCCTCGCCGCTCCAAGCCCCCACGGTCGCAGCCACGTGCACCACCGCCTTCGCCTCGTCGTGCTGCACCTCGCGCGCACGCTCGCCAAGCCATCGGCCACTGGAGCACTGCCGCCGGTAAGCTGCCGCCTCCCGCCATCGTCCAGGCCGCCGGCGTGCGTGGCCAGGCCGCGTCGAGCCACCACGGTGCGAGCCAAGGCCACCGGCGAGTGCGCGAGGGCCTCCCGGTGCTCCGCCGCCGCTCCACCATCGTCGAAGAGCCCCCTACGACCGTCACCGACGAGCCACAGTGCCTCCTCTGCTTCCTAATCCCGTCAGGGACCTCCTACAAAAATTCAACAAAAGTCAGGGTTCTAACTGCGAAGTCAGTGACTCAGATGAATAGTGCCATAAGTACTGATTTGTGATAGTTTTTGCTGATTTTTGAAAATGCCTAGTAAATCACAGAAAATTCGTAAAATAGCAAATAAGGACTTTTTGGAATCCTTGTGAATTTATCTATGCAGTAGATTTATAAAATGTCATGTTTTAGTTTAAAATTTTAGCTGTAAAAATAGATCTATGCTTCTAGGTTTTCAATACTAGTTGTATTTGTCATTTTCATAACTACAGTTGTAGGGCTCCAAATGAAGTGAAATTTTTGTGGCATGCTACTCCTGTGATATTTGTTGTGTGGTAAAAATTTCATGAATTTTAGTTGTAGTATGAGTGAGTTATTGGTTTATCTTGCTCTCACATGAATTCTTGCTTTAGCAACTTGTCTTTTTCATAGAGGTTGCTATACATATCCAAATGGAGTGAAATTTGTATAGTAGACTATTGAGAGGATATGTGAGCCTCTGTAATTTTGGTAGAATTTATTATGCACTTTTGATATGTGTTCATAATTCCACCAAATTATCTAAATAAATTAAGAAAATGCATTAAAAGAAATTATTTAGGAATAGACACTATGTTTTCTGGTGTTCATTAGTCATGTGTGACATGTTGATAAAGTTGGTTTGGTCTAATTATATGTTTGCAACATAAGTTAATAATTATTTCTTGCAAATGAAGTTTCTGGACAGATCTGGAAACTTGACAAAGTTCTTTATGATAATGTGCTTTGTTATGAAACTTGTTTATACAAAAGTTGTAGATAATTTATATATCTAGCTGCTGTTAAAATTTGGTGGCATTTGGCCATGTGGTTTAGGAGTTATAGTTGTTTAAAGTTGGGTTACAGAATTGCTTGCTCTCTGTCTTGTTAGACCAGTTGCTGTGTTTATGTAAATTCGACATGTTAAACTTTGGAATCATGCTATGATAATTATAAATGAAATGTAGAGAATTTCATAAGCTTTCCATAATGTCTTCTTTCAAGTCATTTCGATTTATAAAACTCCAGATATGATTGAATTATGAAGCTATTGTTGCTTGTCCAGAAAAGGGATAAATTCCAATTATAGTTGTTTGCTTGTATATTATTAAGTGTGACTTATGCCTTTGAGGGTAGTTAAGTTCTTACACTTGAGATCTTGTGAAACCTTGGGTGCCATGCCTAATATGCTTGTCATCTTTTATATTAGGTTGGGTGATGTTTATTTAAGCAACATGAAGTGTCTATGCATGTGGAGTGTAATTTGGTATTTGTCTTGTTTACTGAATGTGATGCATTGTCCATTATACTTCCATGTATTCATGCACTTGCATCTTGCATCTCATATAGGTACGCTAGCAGAAACGTGTGAAGTAAATGCCGTTGGAGCCAAACCCGAAGACAGTGTTTGGTGGATCCATCCCGAAGGTAGAAGGACCGGACGAGTGCTAGATTGGAGGATTGCTCGCCAAGTGAATTCATCTGATATACTCTAACTTGAGTCGGATCCCAGGCAAGCCCCGGAGCATTATAAGCCTCCTATCTTTAAAGCAATTAATTCTATATATGTTATAAGTATTGTTGCATTAAGTGATAGGAGTTGGTTGGAAACCCTTGCTGCATTATATCATTCCTTGTCCAGATATATGAATCCCTGAATCCTACATAGACTAGGATCCAGTAGATGCTTAGCCCTGCTTTAAGCGGTAGAAGTCAGGTGATTTCCTGTCACCTGCGAGATATAGGGATATTCATATATGGCACGGTTGGCTATATTTGCTATCGTGGAATGGAACCATGTGTTAATAAAATGAAATAAGACCGGGCGGGATGACGATAGTGAAGCAACAAGGCATGGAGGTCTTGGGTGTAGATCTATCCCCGTCTGAGTCGTTTAAGGACCGATTCGCTGTACGTCCTTGAGTCATGTTGAACGCAGTCTAACACTTAGTTGGCCGGATAAGTCGTTCCGACCGCGAAGCCGAGTAATGTGATTCAGGCCGGGAATCGAATGGTAGGTTGCTTCTTGGAGGAGAGAAAGGATGTGCTTGGGGACATTGGCGTGAGACCAAGGGGGGGTTAGAGTCCCTATCACCTGGCAGAGTGTCGCCCTTGGGGTCGCGACATTATTCGGACCCGCGATTCCTGAATCATATGAAAAGGTGGCTTGTGCGACCCTGGCAGGGGTCTGCGCGGTGAGTGTTAGAAATACCCCTCCAGCTGGATAGGAATTCGATTCGAATCGCCGTCGCTCCCGGTTAGTGAGCACTTGACTTGAGCAGCGGCAACGTAGATTCCATTAAATTGAACGGATGGTTAATTGGATAACGATGGAAAGTTTGCCTCAATTTATACCTGCTATGGTTAATATTGTTTGCTCCTAATAAAGTGAGTGCTCTAGTACAGGTGCTAATATAGATGACAGGTTAATGATAATTTACTTGATGCTTAAGCATTAATGATTGATCATCGATATTAAGCTTTTATGCAAAATGTTGTCAAGCTAGCCCACTTCATATCAGCCTTGCATGATCCTTGGTGTCACTTTATTTCTGGTTTCTGACGGGTAAGTCTAGCTGAGTACTTTGTCGTACTCAGGGTTTTATCCCCACTTGTTGCAGGTTATGATGTATCATGGCGACTGCAAGAGTTGGTTGGCTCCTGCCGTAGAGGCGGAGTGTGATCACGGGCATGATCCTTCTTATTTACCTTATCTCTAATGCTTTTGTTGGAAGTCGACCTTCGTACTGGCATGTATTTGAAATAAGAATAATGTTAGTTTCAAATTACTTTGCTTCCGCTACTTTTGAACTTAAGTTGTAATAACTTTGTTGAACTCCGATGTATATTGAATTACTTGTGAAATGATTGTAACATGTGACTTGTTATGTTGAATCACTACGATCTTGGCTTGTATGTTGGTTGATTTGAAATCCCTCGCGATTTCATTGGACTACCGGAGTTATATGGGCTCAAGTGCGAGAATTTGATCATTTCGGTGATTGTTTTTGTACTTGTGCTCTTATAATTTGGACGGTTCTGTTACAGCTGGTATCAGAGCAAGATTCAACATTAAACTTGTCATATGTGTATTTAAAACAATGGTTTTGTTTTATAAAATCAGTTTTATCAACTTATAGTTATATATAGGTTTGTCAAATCTAAATTTTTAAACCTAAGTATGCCAGTGGTCAATTTCCTTATGCCCATATAAGGATTATTAGGTGGCTTATATAAGTACTAACTTGGGAGTTTTTCATTTATGCATCTACGCCCAGGCCAAGGTATGTATGTGTGATAACTCTCCCACATTATGCTACCCAGTGTGTCAGATTAGAGGTAGCCTTCATATATGAAATAGCCATATATGTTGTTAGTTTACTTTTATGCAACGTCGCACCTACGCTCAGGTAAGTGTGAGTTGTGAGAGCAAGACCGTACAAACTGCGGTCTAGGGGAGAGGTAGTTTTGGTTACTGGATTATGTACATGTTATACACATGTATATATGAAGGTACTTAATTGTGGGTGATCGAATGATTCGGGTAGTTTTGATGCTACATGTACGTATACAGGGGTATATGTATATGGGAGTGCTTAGAATTTTATCTTCCTATTTCATTGTGTGCTATATTGGGAAATGTTGGGCTGTAATGAAGCTTTTCTGCAGGTACACTAACCATGAATGCGTAAGTCGAATGTAGCTGACGACTAGCTATATATCGAGAGAGTGCGTGTTATGCCACCGACATAGAACGTGATCGCCACCTTAGATTGGCAATCTTGTGAGGACGAATAGGACGAAGCATGCATCTTCATGTTGTTGCTTAATACATGACTATACTCCTCTCACCCTTATTCTATAGCAAGTGACATGTGATTGATGTGACACTATCTTCTGTGTGTGGAGTCAAACAAGAATGCCTTGTTCTATGTTGCTTGAGAAAAATGTGTGCTTAGCCTTGCTAAAAATAGTTATGGTTACCTGCTTGACCCTATAAATGCCCTCTAGTTTAGTCAAGGGGTGAATTTGTTGTCATACGAGTGTTTGCAGATGCTTTAGACCTCACCTAAGTAATTGTGATTCTTATTAATGAATTAAATTAGTTGGTCTAAGGTAATAATAATTAGAGCTACTAGAATAACATGTTTGTGTGTTCTCTTGTTAAGTAGAACAAAGGCAAGTTTAGTTTTGCTTGTCGAATGTTGGATGCTAGAACGTTTTCTGTTGTAGTGATGCTTTTATGATCATAATGGTGTTTTCTGTAATTATAGAGAATACCAAAGTTGTAGTTAACTTACTTATCTAGCTTGTCCTAAAATTTTGTGACCCTAGGTCTTATGTTTTGGTAGTTATAAATTTTAGAAGTTTGTTATCAGAATCTGCTCATGTTCAGAACAGATCTGAATGTTTGGTTTGTTTGACCTATGTGCATAAGGAATCATGCATTGGAGATAATAGAAGAAGTGTAGTACTTTTTCTAAGCTTTCCAAAGTGTCCTATATCACAAAAATTGGAGTGGTCTAAATCTCTACTTATGAGCTTGTAAAGTGGAATGACAGAATCTGTCCAAATCTGGGCAGAGATGTCTTCTTTGTCTTGTTTGACCATGTTAATCTATGAATTAGCTATTGGTTTGAATAACTAAAGTGTAGTCATCTTCCTAAACTTTCTATAAAGTCTAGGATCATCTTTGTGGGATGTCTACAACCTCAGTTATAGTTGAAACAAGTAACCACTGTGCTGCTGTCCAGATTCTGGGCACATGCTAAGTTGGCTTCCTTAGCTAGCGTTTGTTTTGAGCTAAACTTGTAGTTAGTTCGTGCTTGAGATGAATGCTTATATTAGGTGAGCCTTGTGCTTTGAATTGTTTGCTTAAGCCCATTGTTTGAATTTTCTTAAATGATTGCTTGATTGTGATGTTGTATGTATGCTTGTTATCTTGGTAGTGCCCTAGTTGTCACCTCGTTTGTCCACGGTAAGCATGCGAGTGTCGAATAGCTTTATCTTAGGGCAACACTCGTGTTACGTGAAACAATCTCTTGGCTATCATCTCCAATTAGGTTCTTTCCCTTATGAACCTAAGCATGTAGCCGTGGTTGCTTGCCTTGAGTGCTTGTATCCATGCCTTTGCTTGACCGAGAGCCTAAAGTTTAGTTCTCCTATATGTTTATAAGCCGTGGATGTTTTGCAAACCTTTTTGTGAAGACCCTTATCGACTGACCAACCAAATTAACTCTCATCAATGTTAGCCTTTGACCATGGTTCGTACGTTGCCAGTTGTGGAGACCGCACCCAAATTTATGTTGGACCTCCCGGTTGCCTCTCCCAAAGGTTAGCTAATGCGATGAAACGTCTTTTTGTTGTGACCTCTAAATCGTGTGCTCACAAATTCGTACATCTACCTTATCAACTCAATCTTCGAGTGGTACCTCAATTTTGTCCATGAAGTTTGCTTAAGCCATCCTCAACCTTCCCAAGTCTCGGGATGTTTTATCAATCTTGATCTCATGTTGTTGCTCAACATGATCGAATCTCTATTATTTAATTATCTGGTAGTTTTCTTAGTCGACGCAAGGTGTGTTTGGAGTTAAGCAAAAATATCATGCTTAATCGCCATCGGCAATTGAGCTATGTCTCTTGTGCTATGTTTTGATCTTTGAATCACCTCCTGGTTAATTCCAAACCTTGTGACTACCTTTTCTTGCTATCCTCCCTTGTATAATGCTTGTTTTTACCACCCAATTTGTGTCACTTGAAATTTCACCTTGGTGGTGTGATCGGTAATGGTGTTATGAGTAGCAACTAACGGTGCCGCAACGAAACCGAGAGCCTCCTGTGGGCGGCCGACACAAGGTTGTGCTGCTTGGCACGCGCTGGTATCATGGTTTCTAATCGTAATCCATTGCAGAACAACACTGATGTGATGTTTACGTGACCTTCTTCCTTGATTATTTTCTCATATCGTATTGAAAGACCCTTATATTGAACCAAAAGTAGTCAAACTTCCTTCTGAAGTTGCTAATAGGATAACCTTTGAAGAACCAGCCACCGACATAAACATTAACATACTACAAGAGGTGGTAGACAAGTGACTCTACTTAGTTGTCAGCCTATTGACGAACGTCATCTAGTGAGCAACGTATCTCATTTCTGTTGGATAAGAATCGATTGTCACATTACGCAAGTCTTAACCTTTGTATGCATAATGACCATACCATTGAGATCAACCATCTCTGGTGAGACTCCGTATCTGCTGACTTCAATGACAACCATCTGTTCTGCATCAACCATAGTATTGTGATCAAGAATGAAGAATTGGAACTTTTTAGTGTTGAGAGACAACTAATTAATTACCAATAGGAAGGTTAATCTCTAGCTAGGTAACGACTCTTTGGTAGCTATGAAGGCTATGTCTTACAGAGCAATAACCAACAAGAAGTTAATTAACTAGTCAACAACTTGCATGGTATTCTATCTTCTAGAGCCATTGTGATCAAGTCAATTCCATCTTGGACAATCACACAGATAGTGCAAGGTGTTCTATCAGCTAAAGCGAAGAATTAGAAAAAAAAAACATGACCTAGTTCCGATCTGTATCCTTGTGCCCATAGGTACCACCAACGGTTTGTTCATAACTTTATTGGACAAAGTGTTGAGGAATATTCAAAAGCAATTTGAAAAGTGTCAAACAACATATTTTCCATCTTAGAGCTGCTGTTTGATCCTAAAAAGGAAGCCTCAAGGTGAAAGGTTGGCCTGACAAAGTTGCTACACTGCAAGTCAACTCAACTTATAGTGCAACTAAGTCACAAAGGAAAATTTTACTCAACCGCTTGGTGGTAGACTACTTTCCGCGGTTTAGTAAATATTACAACTTTTGTTGTCCTTAAGGCCTCGTTACATCTTTCTTTGGGAATTATTTTCCAATGATGACATACTTTGGTACCTTATAAATGTTTTTACCCAAGAGGTTGCATCTGATTCAACTCAGATAACTGTTGTCTTTGGATAAAAGAATCTTTTAGATAGCTGTTGGCAGAAATAGAAAGCCAACAGAGTCAGCTATCACATTCACTAACCTCTCGATAGACTTAGATAATACAGTGTTGTCATCAGAGAAAGAGAACTGCACACATGGAACCTTAAGTAGTTTTCGATTAGTTGGTGCCTAAATAAATGAACATTTACGACCAACATAGACCTTGTCTATTGGTTAGTCAGTATCCTAAAGTCTCAGAGTATATTTGCCGTCTATGGTCTCACACTTTTGGAAGGTTGTGCTCAAGCCATTTTGGTAGAGGACTGCTTTTCAAACTTCGTGAACATAGAGTCTTTTTGATGAGTATACTTCTGACGATTTTGGTCTAATGTAAAGTTCATATGGACTATGTTGTGTTCACTACACAGTCAGATACTTGTGAGTGGTTCACTCATGGACCAAATGATCTCCGTACACTGAGAATGTAGTACGTGCTATCTTGGATTCCTCCCAAAGTAACAATGCTTCATGGAAGTCAATGAAGGAAATTCTTCAGACAAATTTTACCATGAAGAGTACGTATCAGAAAGTGCCTTTGATCGAACTGTTCACCGATGTTGGAGCTTTATAGCTGAATGCTATAGCAGATGTTGGGAACTAGATAACGTGTCTCTCTTCCTTAAAAGATCTTCCATTCCGAATCTCGGGACGCGATTCTTTTAAGGGGGGAGGGCTGTAACACCCCAGGTGTTGATCACCAATTAAGTAGTGAGTTTAAGCTCAAACATGATAAATTAGTTGAGATGACGATGCCAAAGTCAAACCTATGGAAATAAACCCTAATCTAAATTTGGATGCTGCACCCTTCTTTGCATATAGGCTATTTTTAAGATATATGTTTGGGTGGTGTTATGGCAATATCTTCATGTGTCTCACATCACATTCTATCTATATTGATCCCTGGAAAAGTTTCATGAAGTTTGGAATCAAAAAGTCACATGAAATGATAAGTTCCATTCCTATTGGAATTTGCCCCATTAAGTTAATGGGACTATAGAACATCAACCAAACCTTGCAACTTTACCCAAATGACTCTAGATGAACTCTACAACAAAAGTCATGAAGGGTTCATGTTGAGCAAATGTCGAGAAATTGCCCCGATTGGCCTAAAACCTAGTTTCGGCTTTACCGGGTTGATACTTTGACCAAAGTGGAAGTCTGACTTCTGTACCAGTTATGAGGTTTGACCTTAAACAAAAGTTATAGTTCATCTTGTGTAGAACAAACTTTATTTAATGGTCAAGAGCTAGTTTGGCCTCTAACCTAGTCAATTAGAGATCACAATGTGGAATAAGCTGCTGTTTTGTTTGAAGCTAGAAAATATTCTAAGTCCTAGAATGGGCAGCAATGAGTTGACTTGTTTGGTGATCTTTATCTCCCTAACCATGCTGAACCAGTCCATGGCCCTTTAATAAAAGTTGTTGTTTAGTTTGTATGCTACAAACTTTATTAAAGGACCCAAGCCTGATTTCATCCCTAAGATTGTCAAACAGAGGCTTGAAGTTTGAATATTCTACAGTTTTCAGACTTGAAAACATTCTAAGTCTGGAATCCATAGTCATCGATGTTGGCATCCCACGTTCTCCAAATTTTGCTAAGCAACTTGAGTTAGTCCAAAAATAAAAGTTCAAGATTATGTTATGGAGAAGAGAATGCAAAAAGTTGCACTAAGTTTGATCGAGTTTCGACCTCCGAAAGCGAGTTTCCGTGATCGCTGTTAACATATTGACACTATCATCTTGGAGCTTAATTATCCGCTGTTACAAAGCTCAAATGGCCGGGCACCCTGAATAAGAAATGTAGAGCATTATGCGGGCTGCAACTTTGCTTTTGGACCCAAAGTCTAATTCGGACCCGAGCTAGCCCAAAACGGCGTTCGACTTTGCCCACGTCACTGCCCGCCACGTGCTCGTTGATTTGTCTCCGTGTCAGCCATGCAGCAGCGCGCGCGCCCCATTGCCGCCGCGCGTCCGACCTCCGCGCCACGCGCCGCCCCGCTCCCTGCGCCTCCAAATGCGAACGCCCGAGCGTCACCACGCATCCCGCACTCGCTCTCGCCCTTCCTGGAGCTCTCCCTCTGCGCACGCACGCCAGAACAGAGCAGCCATGGCCACGTCCACCATGGCCGAGCTCGCCGCCGCCGCATCCTCGCCGCTCCAAGCCCCCACGGTCGCAGCCACGTGCACCACCGCCTTCGCCTCGTCGTGCTGCACCTCGCGCGCACGCTCGCCAAGCCATCGGCCACTGGAGCACCGCCGCTGGTAAGCTGCCGCCTCCCGCCATCATCCAGGCCACCGGCGTGCGTGGCCAGGCCGCGTCGAGCCACCACGGTGCGAGCCGAGGCCACCGGCGAGTGCGCGAGGGCCTCCCGGTGCTCCGCCGCCGCTCCACCATCGTCGAAGAGCCCCCTACGACCGTCACCGACGAGCCACAGTGCCTCCTCTGCTTCCTAATCCCGTCAGGGACCTCCTACAAAAATTCAACAAAAGTCAGGGTTCTAACTGCGAAGTCAGTGACTCAGATGAATAGTGCCATAAGTACTGATTTGTGATAGTTTTTGCTGATTTTTGAAAATGCCTAGTAAATCACAGAAAATTCGTAAAATAGCAAATAAGGACTTTTTGGAATCCTTGTGAATTTATCTATGCAGTAGATTTATAAAATGTCATGTTTTAGTTTAAAATTTTAGCTGTAAAAATAGATCTATGCTTCTAGGTTTTCAATACTAGTTGTATTTGTCATTTTCATAACTACAGTTGTAGGGCTCCAAATGAAGTGAAATTTTTGTGGCATGCTACTCCTGTGATATTTGTTGTGTGGTAAAAATTTCATGAATTTTAGTTGTAGTATGAGTGAGTTATTGGTTTATCTTGCTCTCACATGAATTCTTGCTTTAGCAACTTGTCTTTTTCATAGAGGTTGCTATACATATCCAAATGGAGTGAAATTTGTATAGTAGACTATTGAGAGGATATGTGAGCCTCTGTAATTTTGGTAGAATTTATTATGCACTTTTGATATGTGTTCATAATTCCACCAAATTATCTAAATAAATTAAGAAAATGCATTAAAAGAAATTATTTAGGAATAGACACTATGTTTTCTGGTGTTCATTAGTCATGTGTGACATGTTGATAAAGTTGGTTTGGTCTAATTATATGTTTGCAACATAAGTTAATAATTATTTCTTGCAAATGAAGTTTCTGGACAGATCTGGAAACTTGACAAAGTTCTTTATGATAATGTGCTTTGTTATGAAACTTGTTTATACAAAAGTTGTAGATAATTTATATATCTAGCTGCTGTTAAAATTTGGTGGCATTTGGCCATGTGGTTTAGGAGTTATAGTTGTTTAAAGTTGGGTTACAGAATTGCTTGCTCTCTGTCTTGTTAGACCAGTTGCTGTGTTTATGTAAATTCGACATGTTAAACTTTGGAATCATGCTATGATAATTATAAATGAAATGTAGAGAATTTCATAAGCTTTCCATAATGTCTTCTTTCAAGTCATTTCGATTTATAAAACTCCAGATATGATTGAATTATGAAGCTATTGTTGCTTGTCCAGAAAAGGGATAAATTCCAATTATAGTTGTTTGCTTGTATATTATTAAGTGTGACTTATGCCTTTGAGGGTAGTTAAGTTCTTACACTTGAGATCTTGTGAAACCTTGGGTGCCATGCCTAATATGCTTGTCATCTTTTATATTAGGTTGGGTGATGTTTATTTAAGCAACATGAAGTGTCTATGCATGTGGAGTGTAATTTGGTATTTGTCTTGTTTACTGAATGTGATGCATTGTCCATTATACTTCCATGTATTCATGCACTTGCATCTTGCATCTCATATAGGTACGCTAGCAGAAACGTGTGAAGTAAATGCCGTTGGAGCCAAACCCGAAGACAGTGTTTGGTGGATCCATCCCGAAGGTAGAAGGACCGGACGAGTGCTAGATTGGAGGATTGCTCGCCAAGTGAATTCATCTGATATACTCTAACTTGAGTCGGATCCCAGGCAAGCCCCGGAGCATTATAAGCCTCCTATCTTTAAAGCAATTAATTCTATATATGTTATAAGTATTGTTGCATTAAGTGATAGGAGTTGGTTGGAAACCCTTGCTGCATTATATCATTCCTTGTCCAGATATATGAATCCCTGAATCCTACATAGACTAGGATCCAGTAGATGCTTAGCCCTGCTTTAAGCGGTAGAAGTCAGGTGATTTCCTGTCACCTGCGAGATATAGGGATATTCATATATGGCACGGTTGGCTATATTTGCTATCGTGGAATGGAACCATGTGTTAATAAAATGAAATAAGACCGGGCGGGATGACGATAGTGAAGCAACAAGGCATGGAGGTCTTGGGTGTAGATCTATCCCCGTCTGAGTCGTTTAAGGACCGATTCGCTGTACGTCCTTGAGTCATGTTGAACGCAGTCTAACACTTAGTTGGCCGGATAAGTCGTTCCGACCGCGAAGCCGAGTAATGTGATTCAGGCCGGGAATCGAATGGTAGGTTGCTTCTTGGAGGAGAGAAAGGATGTGCTTGGGGACATTGGCGTGAGACCAAGGGGGGGTTAGAGTCCCTATCACCTGGCAGAGTGTCGCCCTTGGGGTCGCGACATTATTCGGACCCGCGATTCCTGAATCATATGAAAAGGTGGCTTGTGCGACCCTGGCAGGGGTCTGCGCGGTGAGTGTTAGAAATACCCCTCCAGCTGGATAGGAATTCGATTCGAATCGCCGTCGCTCCCGGTTAGTGAGCACTTGACTTGAGCAGCGGCAACGTAGATTCCATTAAATTGAACGGATGGTTAATTGGATAACGATGGAAAGTTTGCCTCAATTTATACCTGCTATGGTTAATATTGTTTGCTCCTAATAAAGTGAGTGCTCTAGTACAGGTGCTAATATAGATGACAGGTTAATGATAATTTACTTGATGCTTAAGCATTAATGATTGATCATCGATATTAAGCTTTTATGCAAAATGTTGTCAAGCTAGCCCACTTCATATCAGCCTTGCATGATCCTTGGTGTCACTTTATTTCTGGTTTCTGACGGGTAAGTCTAGCTGAGTACTTTGTCGTACTCAGGGTTTTATCCCCACTTGTTGCAGGTTATGATGTATCATGGCGACTGCAAGAGTTGGTTGGCTCCTGCCGTAGAGGCGGAGTGTGATCACGGGCATGATCCTTCTTGTTTACCTTATCTCTAATGCTTTTGTTGGAAGTCGACCTTCGTACTGGCATGTATTTGAAATAAGAATAATGTTAGTTTCAAATTACTTTGCTTCCGCTACTTTTGAACTTAAGTTGTAATAACTTTGTTGAACTCCGATGTATATTGAATTACTTGTGAAATGATTGTAACATGTGACTTGTTATGTTGAATCACTACGATCTTGGCTTGTATGTTGGTTGATTTGAAATCCCTCGCGATTTCATTGGACTACCGGAGTTATATGGGCTCAAGTGCGAGAATTTGATCATTTCGGTGATTGTTTTTGTACTTGTGCTCTTATAATTTGGACGGTTCTGTTACAGAATACTCTAGAAGCTCATGGTGGCTTCCCATCACAGGGGGTCGAGCAGCACAGGGGTGGGGCTGATTGGCCCCACCTAGTAATCTCTCGAGCCTTGCCTCAGTGTGGAGTCTTCTGGTGTCCTCTAGAACCTTCCCGTGTATATGCCATAAAATTATCCCGTGATATCTTTTGATATTTAGGTCCTCTTTGGCTGTTTTTTTGTGTAAATCCTGCAGAAAATATAAATTCACCAAAACTCATGGAAACTGTCAGTAATAACCTCCTACTCTATAGTATTTATCTATTTTGATCATTTATGAAAGAAAGGTTGACGGTTCATGGTATACTTTAACTACCGTCAACAAGCTCCCCCACACTTAGGCTTTTACTCATCCTCGAGAAAAGGATGGATTACTTAAGACATAACTTCAAAACAAAACATCAACATAAGACTATTCCTAGTCATGCATGTACTGCAGGATTCAAAGTGTCTACTATGAAACTTTAGGTGGTTAGAACAGCGTGAAACAGATCACCTTTATTCTTTCAGTTGAGTTAATCGGAGAAACAGTTGAGATTTTGAAAAAACAAAAACATAGCTTACCTTCTCCTTTTGTAGTACTCTCAAATCACTGATATATCTGGTATTTTTGGATCCTTACCAAGGCATAAATGACATTGCCTTCTTTCTTCCTACGTCTAAAAGCTTATGTGGATCTCAAGTAGGTACAAAAATGTGAAAGCATATTTGTATTGCATATATTGTAAAGTCAAAACAAGAATCCAAAGAGAAAAGTGTCATACTCTTAGATCAAGATGTGCTTGTGTGTGGAATATATAGTGGCTAATCCTAATTCTATTATGCTCCTTGAAACATGTCTCTCTTATTCAACACTTGAAAACTTTTACTAGAGAGTATGGGCTATCTCTTTTCTTTTTTTAGCGGGCATCTAAGTACCAATTGTTTTAGATACTTGGACACTTGTCCATTTTTCCTATACTTTTCTTTTTGCATAGCCACATATCTCTTTCTACAACTGAAAAATTTCAAGATAGACATTTACAAGAACTTGGAGCATTTATTCCTAACAAATATTTTTGTGTCTTCTCCCAGTGTAGGAGTAAAACATTTTTGGTGGATGGAAAACATGTGATTGCATACTCCTAGTGTAGGAGTAGCAGAAAATATGTGGAGTGTACATGATCTTGATCTTGAAAGTATGATAAATTTCTCAACAAGGGTCACAAGGTTTGACCAAACTCAATACAAACACAAGTTGTATATGTAGAAGGTTTATCTATCATATATATGGCTCTAGTAGGATATTACTATTACTACAAAGGAGAGGTATAGCTATTCATTTTACTTTTGAAATAAAATTCTCCAATGACAAAACTTCAAGATTTAGGTTCTCATTATTCCACTATATCATATTCCTCAACAACTTAAGCAATCATGGGGTCCCTAAAATAAGTTTCCAACAGTAGCAAGACTTCTAGGAAAAGTGTTATGTGAGTTTATTCCTAAGTCATGACTGAAATAATCTTTCATGTCTCTTTTAAGATGTCTTAACATGTGATTTTTAATTTGGTTCAAAACAGAAGGCGAAACATGTGAAACCAGAGTGTATTGGGCTCAAACCTGACCTTGGACGAAACGCGATGCGAGGCGGTGAGGTGGTGGGCTGGCCGACCCAATAGGGTGGCCGGGTAGCACCCTTTGGTGTTCCCTTGGAGCCCACTTTGGCGTATGAGGTCCCTGATTAATTATCTTCCTAATTTCGTGATTTTCCCAATTAAATATTGTTCCGTGGTCGCGATGTGTCTCCCCCACACTTATTTTCATGTATAAACTTTTCTACACAACATGTGGAGACAAACACATATCCAAAAACAATAGAGAGATAGAGAACATGTAATCATATCAAAAGCTTTATTAAAAATGAATAAGGCACTTTATTATTCTGAACCAATCTTCTAAACAATTGAGCTAACAAACCAAACCTAATATTTAAAATGAACCTAACAATTCGAGGCGATAAACCTAACTCTTAACCTAACTGTGCCCTATCACTCAGATACATAATTTAATCCTTCTTGGCTAGCCTAGCCATCTCTCTAACAAGCATCACATTCTCTTTCTTGAGATTGCTAATTTCTAACATATTCATCTTAGTCTGCCTACTCATAGTACGAATGGTACTAGTAACAAGCGCAAGTGCTTGTTTGAGAGATTCGACCCTATCTTCGAGCATGGCTATGGTCGTTCTGGGGCGCTTGACTTCTCTTTCCAAGGAAGAAGGTGCAGATCTTTTGGGAGCTTCTCTTGGCGGAATGAATTTGACTTGACTTGGAGCAGCGCGAATTCCATCCAGAGAGACACGAGGAGTGGCATTAGTGTATTTCACACATGTTACCTCCCCCAACTTGTTGGTTTTCACACCCACAATCCTCTCATTGGGTCATGGAGGCAGCAGCTTGGTGTTCTTCGGCACAGCAACCATTGGTCCCTGTAACACCCTAGTGTTATGGTAACTAAAATAATTAGCCATGTCATTATATGCATTGCAAAGCATTTATGTTTAAGTCAACCTTGATGTGCATCAACTAAAACAAGTTTACATTTCTTAGGTTGATTGAGTTCTGGTGATGTTTGACTTGAATCCAAAACCCTAGTTTTGAATGTCATCTCAAATACTTGATTTATGCCCTATATACTTTGAGGTGTAAGCTGTGTTTACACTAGTATCAAGTATAGTGTATAAATTCAAGTACAACATTTAAAAATGAACTCTAAGTTTGAGGTTGACTTTGAGTTCCAAAACTTGATCTAAGTTTTCCAATTCAAATTTGAATTCAAATTAGGATGTTTATTAAAATGAATTTTTAATTCAAATTTGGTTCAAACAAATGTGGTATTGGGAAGGTCAAGTGTGATTTGACCCAATGGTACATTTGAATGATAGTTGTGATCACTAATTAATCATCAATTAATGTAGAAACAAAATCAAGTTTGAATTTGATTCAAAACCTCAATTTCTGGAAAACCCTGTTTTAGCCCCTTTTGTTTAATTTAAAATCTAAGCAAAATTTGAGGGTGAGCCGAAAAGAAAAATTGTAGATCTTGTCAAGTTGTACAATTTTGGTTTTTGGAGTTTTCAAAGTTTCAGTATAAAATTTGGAGTAATTTTGAAAAAATTCAAATCTCAAATGTGACCCCTTTTGTTGCCCCGATTTAAATTTCAAAATGGAAGCAGAATTTGAAAATGGTTTAAAAAGCAAAGTTGTAGGTCTTGTCAAGATTTACAACTTTGGTGTTTTGAGTTTTCAAAGTTTTAATGTAAAATTTAAAGTAATTTTGATTCTTCCAAAATCCCAAAATTGTCCTCTTTTGATTTCAAATTCAAATTTCAAGAACTATGCTGAATTTAAAAAAGGTCACAACATGAAAAGTGTAGAGCTTGAAAAATTGAACAACTTTTGTTTTTATATATTTTCAACTTCTATAGAAAATTTGAAAGTAATTTTGAATTCTAACGCAGTGGCAATTTCGTAATTATAACAAATTTCAAGTGAGAGCAGGGCGCCACCTCCTGCTTGCCGCCGATGGACGCCGGTGGTCTTCCAAGCGCGCCCGTCGCTGCCACCTCCTGCTTGCTGTAGCGGGGGAGTCCTGCGTGTCGCCTCACCGTCTCTTTGGCCGCAGTATAAAGCCAGAGGGGCCGGCCGTCGTACCTGGTTTCCCCTCCCCTATTTCACCGCCGCTGTCGTTCTCTCAGCCGCCGACGTGCACCACCGCCACCGCTCTACCTCCGTCCACTCCATCTCGCCCTTACGTTTGCAACGTCCTTGCGCACCGCTTGAGCCCGCTCGCGACTAGCCTCGCTGTCAGAGTCGTCCGCGCGCCACCGTCCTCTCCACGGCCGGCAACAGAGCTGCCACGGGTACCTCACCATGGCCAGCCACCTCCGCCACTCCTCCGCTTCAATAAATCATGTCGTCGTGATCTGGGTGAGCCACTGAAGCTTGTTGTGCTCTCAATTTCGCCTTTACCGACTTTGCTCGCCGGAGCGCCGTGCGCCAACGCCACCTTGCCCGCTTGGCCAGTGTGGACCTTGCCTCAGTGCACTAGACAGTCGTTTCATCACTTGGGTGGGTTCACGGGTTGGTGGTGGGCGCGGTGGTACCCTCGCCGCCGCTGGAACCTCGCTGGCGGCGAGCATGGTCGGCCGGCCACCGCGGCGCCATGGCCAGCAGGCCTGGCTGTCCTGCTCGGCTTGCTGGGCCAGCCTAGCTCGGGTTGGGCCAGTCGAGTAGGATGTGGGCTGGAGGAAAGAGAGGGAGGGTTGAGATGTTAAGAAAAATAAAATTTTCTTTTTCTGAAGAAAGTGAATAGTGCTGATTCTTTGAAAATTCATAGAAAAAAGATTAAAGCTCCACAAATTCGAAAATTTTTTGTGTAGCCTCTCTGTAATGTGTGCTACCTAGAAAAAATTTAAAACTTGAAATTTAAGTACTTTTTGTATGTTATTTAATTATGCCTTTTAATTAATAAATGCAAATTCTATGATTTTTATAGGCTAAGATAATGATCCAAAAATTGTGAAAATTGTTTTGCCACTTAGTATTGATGTAAGCAACTTAAGTAAAAATTTTGAGCCTAATTGAACAAAGTTGATTTTGTACCTAATTTCAGCTTAATTATTTAATTAATTATTCACTTAATTAATGTTTAATCGTTTAGGGTTTGTTTCACTTTATGATTGGATGTTGACCTTGGTCATTAACACATGATGATCCTTGGCATTTTACTTTATTGTTTGAGCTCCTGTTTAACATATAATTAGTAAACCTTAATGACATTTCATGTGAAATAAAACTTGTCGAAACCCTAGATATTAGTGTCAGTTGGTTTTGTTGGCTTGCAACTGTACCATGAAGGAAAGTTGTACTCAAGTTCTTAATCTTGTTATGCATCCATCAAGCATCATATTTCGTACTTCATCATGTTGAGCATACATTGTCATCTCATGTAGTCCCCGTGAACGAAGAAGTAAACGTTGTCGAACCAGTCCCCGAGGAAGAACAGTCACCAGTGGAGGTTGGGTTCGATATCTGTGGGACTGACCCTGAACCTGAGATCCCCGTCAACCAAGGCAAGCCCCAGATGCATTTAAACCCTACCTTAATTTTACAAAGCTTATATCACTTCTGCTTATAAAATGATTGCATTAGGTGAATAGGAGTTGAGTGATAACCTAATTGATGCATTATCAGCCTTGATTACTTAATATCATCCTTGATACCTGTTTTAATTTGAAAATGCTTAGTTATGCTTAATCATGCTTACTGAGATAGGCTTTCAAATGAAATGTTTTGAAATGGTTGAAGTTGGCATAACTTGTTGGATACAGAGACATGATAATGAATTGAGGCCGGACAGGTAACTTGCATTGGGAAAAAGTCTCAATGTTGTGTTTCTGCCTGTGTTGATTAAGGACCGTACCATTGATTGAATTATGTGCGTCAAGACTTTGCAACTGGCCACATGCTCCAGTAAGCCTAAGACCTCGGTAATTCTATCATGTGAACGGCTAACCGCGCACTGGGAGTGGAGAGATGGTGAGAGTAGTGTGTACCCTCATGGCCAAGTGCTAGATTGGAGGTATACTATACTCTCGGTTGGTGCTGGACCCAGTCACATTTTGGAGGATCTGGGTGAAGGTTGATATATGTAGGTTAGAGTCCTAGATATGTCGTGTGGTTAGGGATCCCCAACTGGGTATAGTCAATTCGAATCGTCGTTGCTCCTCAGATATGGAGACTCGATTCTCTGTTCATCATCATAGATAACAAGTGGAACTTTGGTCAAGGTTTAAGAAAGAAGTTGTATGAGTTACTTGATCTAGAATAGGATCACTAAGATTCTACTAATGATTAATGATGAGTTAAAACAATGATCTTAAGGACCCATTATTAGTAACTTTTATGCAAAAGAACTTTGATTCTTGCTAGAACCTCACCTTGATTCCCCTAAACATGTATTCCTGAGTCTTCTCCTCCCTTTTCATCGGTTAAGTCTTGTTGAGTACTTTTATACTCAGGGTTTGTTAAACCCTTGTTACAGGTGCGTCTCATGACCAGGTGTGTTTCAGACCCTGCTGCATGATAGTCTTTGCGATAAGCGACGACGAGTAGTGTGTTTGGCTCTAGGGTATGGCACTCCATTTTTGTGATCTGTAATAAAGTTACTAATGTTACTCCACTACTATGGTTGTAATAACTAAACTTAAGGTTTGTAAGGTTTGGAACAAATGGTTTGTAACTTATGATATGTAAGACCTCTGCACTTTTACTCTGATGTAATTTAATATATAAACTATTGTAATACTGCAATGCCTCTGGAATGTGATCCTTCTTGAAAGATCGTGGATGATTCAGGTTTCCCGAGGACATCCGACAGACTTCTTAAGTTATCTGGAACACATGCATAGCCGTCAGAGGTCTTTGGGACAATGAAGGTGCATGTGGGCCATATAATTTAGGAGGTTCTACCACACTTTGGTGCATCCTTCAGGAGTATACGCTCTTGTGGCGCCAGGAGCGTATGTTGACGAGCTTGGGCGTAGTAGGACTGCCCATAGGTCTTCTTGGGTGGCACGGGCACTACTTCCTTGGGATGAATGATAGCAAGAGGAAGAGCTTCTTCTATAGGAACGATGGCCAGTGTGTCTTCCTTTGAAGGATTCTTGTTGAAGTCAGCTCCGAAAACTACAATCTCTTTTCTGGCCATTGGATCTTAGAGAAGGAGAGAACTCTTGCTATGGAGAGAAGAGAAGGCTTGAATGGAATGAGTTTGGAAGTAGGCATTGGGTTGTTTATATAGGGGGGTTGACTTGTAGCAGAGGTCAAAATCTTCCCCTGGATAGCTCCGTACGAAAGAATATCCGAATGAATCGCAACTAGATGCCATTCTATCTTGGAAGGGTGTAGAAGGGTTATGAGAATTGACCGCGTGCAAGAGGTGGAGATGGGAGGTCGGGCAGCATAGAGGTGGGGCCAGGTGGCCCCACCTGTCATCCTCTCAGGGTCATCTTTGTCTCGTGTGTTCCTAAATCTATTTCCTTCCCAAAAAAAACATATATTTGCATTTTATTTCGCAACGAAGGATGGTAGTGGTGTAATTATCGTATAATAAAATCTATTTCATCAACTACATCAAGTGGTTTACCAGGTTCTAAAAAGATTTTTAGACAGTGGCCATTTACCTTGAATAACATACCTTCATTGTTTTGAAGAGTTACCGCTCCATGTGATGAAGTGCTTACCACCATAAATGTCCAAATAATCTAACCCTAGAATTAAAATGTAATACCTTATCTCCAGATGTAAATTCCTTCTTCTTGATTCTCTTGTCATGCCATATTTTAGTTCTCTCTTTATAGATTCTTGAATGTGATAAGCTTTCTCTTGCCATTCTTATAATTCAGAGAGTTGCATCTTCCTCTTTTCTCTTGTGGCTTCAAAGTCCATGTTCCATCGCTTGATAGCCCAATGAGCTTTGAATTCTAGCTCCACAGGTAGATGGCAAGTTTTTCCATATACCAACTAATATGGTGACATACCCAATGGTGTCTTGTGGGCTGTATGATAAGCCCAAATTGCATCGGGTAGTTTATCTTTCCATGCGGTTTCCATTTCATTGACCGTCTTCTGTAAAATATTCTTGATTTGCTTATTTGACGTCTCTGCCTCGCCACTTGTTTGAGGGTGATATGGAGTAGCAACATTGTGATGAGGGTGATATGGAGTAGCAACATTGTGATGAATCCCATGTTTTAATAAATAGTGATGGAAATTCCTGTCTGTAAAATGTGTTCCTCCATCACTTATACCATTCTTGGCACTCCAAATCTTGGGAATATTATTTCATAAAACATTTTCTTGGAGTGTTTAGCATCAGTAGCTCTGCATGGCATGGCTTCAACCCATTTGGAAACATAATCAACTGCCACTAAGATGTACTCACAGTTCTTTGACTTTGGGAATGGTCCCATATAGTCAATTCCCCAGACATCAAAGATCTCAATCTGGAGGTTGTTAGTGAGTGGCATGGCATCGCATGAATTTATATTTCTATGCTTCTAACATGCTCTATATCTCTGGATAAAATCTTTTGTGTCTTCATACATGGTTGGCCAATAGAATCCACTCTGCCAAATCTTTGCATGAGTGCGGAATGCCCCATAATGTCCTCCATATGGTGATGAGTGGCATCTTTCAATGATTCAAATGCCTTCCTCTGCCAGTACACATCTTCTGAGCAAGCCATCAGCATAGACTCTAAAGAGGTATGGTGGATCCCATATGTGGAGACGACTTTCATAAACGAGCTTCTTCTTATCCTCCCCTGGTGGTATATAACCTGCAACCATAAAATTGATAATATTCACGTACCAGGGGTCTGATCTGGAGACCTTGAAGAGCATGTCGTCCCTCATCAAATCATTGATTGGTATTTCCTGTGGATTCTCAAATTACATCTAGACAAGTGATCAGCAATAGAATTTTCTACTCCCTCTTTATCTTTTATTTCTAAATCAAATTCTTGGAGTAGCAAAATCCATCTTATCAATCGATGTTTAGCATCTTTCTTAGCGAGAAAATATTTTAAGGCAGTGTGATCAGTGTAAACAATTACTTTTGCTCCTACTAAGTAAGATCTAAACTTATCAATAGAAAAAACAACAGCTAGGAGTTCTTTTTTAGTTGTTGCATAATTAAGTTGAGCTCCTGTTAGAGTTTTGCTAGCATAAGCAATTGCATGATGCTTTCTATCTTTTGTTTGTCCCAAAACTGCCCCCACAACATAATCACTAGCATCACACATAATTTTAAAAGATAATGACCAATCAGGGGGTTAGATGATCAGTGTAGAGATGAGTGCTTCTTTAAGAATGTTAAAAGAATTCAAACATGCATCATCAAATTCAAAAGGAACATCCTTAGCTAACAGGTTTGTCAGTGGTCTAGCAATATATGAAAAATATTTTATGAATCGGCGATAAAAACCACAATGACCCAGAAAACTTAGGATTTCTTTTATATTCTTAGGTGGAGGTAGTCATTCTATTACTTCAATTTTAGCTTTATTTACCTTATTTCCTCTTTCAGACACTAGGTGTTCCAGCACTATTCTATAACACCCCAGGTGTTTGTCACTCAATAAGTAGTTTGTTTGAGCTCAAACATGACAGATTAAGTGGAGATGACAATGTCAAGGTCAACCTATGGAGATGAGCCTAACCTAAAGTTGAAGGTTGCACTATTGCTTTACATATAGGCCATTTTCAAGATATATGCTTGGATGGTGTTATGGCAATATCTTCATGTGTCTCACCTTAGTACCTATCTATATTGATCCCTGGAAAAGTTTCATGGAGTTTGGAATAAAAAAGTCACATGAAATGATAAGTTACATGCTTGTTTGGATTATAACTAAAACATACTTCTGAAACCAGGAAAACATGTGTTTACATTCCATGTGAACTAGTGTTTATGCAACATACAAATGCAACATGTGCAACACATCTAGGACACATGTGGAACAACCTAGTGAAACATGTGTAGCATGTACCTTGCAACAACACTATGAAACAAGTGAAATAGAGCTTTGAAACAAGCATTTCAAATGTAGTGATTCCTATGTTTCAATGCATGTGAGGCCTATATTCTTGTGCAACCTATGCATGGTGTGTATGTTTAGCCTCTACAATACCTTAACTATGCTTAGGACACTTAATGGAGCAATGTTCATGTTGACCACGTTGACTAATTAAGTCTCTAAGGGATAGTTGACATTGATTTGACCTTGTTTGACCTAGAGAGCACAGTTGCTTGGCTGTTTTAAAAGGGTAGCTAAAAGTGTTTTCCTGTAGCTGCACCCTTAAACAAAGTTGTGGCAAATTTGTTATGGAACAAAAGTTGTTTAATGACCATCTCATGAAAATAACCAGAACAATCTCAAAGGTGGCCCACAAGCTAGGAATAGGGGCTGATTGGCACTTGCAAAATTTGGCTAAGTCCCTAATGCGTTGAAACTGAATTTTCAGTTTCGAGGTACCCCACTTCGGGGATTTATATCTCGTGAACCATTTGAAAATTTACCATGAGCCTTTAAGAAATGTTGTTGTACTCCTGTAGCTCTACACTTTGCATTACTGGAGTTTTCGCTAACTCGAATCGTATTAGGAGATGGACAGGGATGAAAATGGAGTTTCAGTCAGCTTGGAACTGAGTTCAGTTTTCAAGTTTCATGTACCCCAATTTGGAGCCTCGTATCTCATGAACTAGGCCGAATTAGACTTTGAGACTTTAAGAAAAGTTGGAGACCTCGTGTAGCTCTACAACTTTTATTAGTGAAGTTTTTGCAAACACCAAGCGTATTAGGAGCTATGGAGGGGAGAAGATCGCTGTTCAGTCGTACATTTGAGGTAGAATTAGATTTTGAACTCTGAGAACGAGTCATGGCCAACCGGTCTCAGTAGTTGTGCGCCGCGTGGTGTGGCCGAGCACCACGTGGCCCTCCCATGGGCGTGCATGCTTGCCACCTTGCCTCTGTGCTCGACAAAAGGACGCCGAGCCCTCTCCCTCGATCTTCCTGCCTCGCTCCCTCGCCCTCGTCGTTCCTGTCCGCTCTCTGCCGCTCGCCATGGCAGAGGCGAGCTCGAGCTCACAAGCAGCGCCGCCGTCCAGCCCTCCACCCATCCAGCCACGCCCCTCGTAGCTTCACTCCGCACTCTAGCTGCCGCCGCTAGCTGGCCATCACAGCCGACCGGCTGAGCCAGCCTTGGCAGGCGCCACGCCATGGGCGCGCAAGCCGCAGGCCGTCGTGGCAAGGGCCGCCGCGGGTCGTTGCCGGCCAAACCAAGGCCAGGCGTAGCCCTAAGCTGCCTCGACGACCTTCTGGGCGACTCTCCCAAGCCGCCGGCGCCGCCCCACCTCACCGGAGCACCTCGCCGCCTGTGCCATGTCCGCCGCCGGCTCCTGTGCTCGTGGCCAGGAGACCACGGCTCGTCTCTCGGCCATCTGCGACCACCAGCAGGTGCGCGGAGACCCCCTGGTGCTCCCCCGCCCCTCAGCTACGGCCGACAAGTCTCCTACGGCCGGCTTTCGCGAGCTCCGGCGACCTCTCTGTTCTAAATTCGCGTCAAGGACTGCATACAAGAATTTGACTCAAGGCAGCGGCCTAACTGCAATGTCATAGACTCATATGAATAGTACCTAAAGGACCTAGTTGTGGTAGTTTTTGCTGATTTTTTGGAAATTCATAGTAAATCATAGGAAATTCGTAAAATAGCAAATGAGGACTTTTTGGAATCCTTGTGAAATTATCTATGCAGTAGATCTATAATATGACATGTTTTAGTTTAATGTTTTTGCTGTAAAAATAGATTTTTCAGATTAGGTTTTCAATGCTAGTCGCATTTGTCTTTTTCATAACTACAGTTGTGTGGCTCCAAATGAAGTGAAATTTTTGTGGCGTGCTACTCATGTCATATTTGATGTGTGGTAATAATTTCATGAATTGTAGTTGCTATATGAGTGAGTTATTAGTGTATCTTGCTCTCACATGATTTATTGCAATAGCCATTTGTCTTTTTCATAGAGGTTGATATAATTGTCCAAATGGCTTAAATTTTGTATGGTAGACCTTTGGGAGTATATTTAGGCCACTGTAATTTTGGTAGAATTTATTGTGCACTTTTGGTAGGTGTTCATAATTCCACCTAATTATCTAAATAAATTAAGAAAATGCATTAAAAGAATTTATATAGGAATGGACACTATGTTTTATGGTGTTCATTGGTCATGTGTGACATGTTGGTAAAGTTGGTTTTGTCCAATTATATGTTTGCAACATAAGTTAATAATTATTTCTTGCAAATGAGGTTTCTAGACAGATCTAGAAACTTAGCAAAGTTCTTCATGATAATGTGCTTTGTTGTAAAACTTGTTTATACAAAAGTTGTAGATAATTTATGTATCTAGCTGCTGTTAAAATTTGGTGGAATTTGTCCATGTGGTTTAGGAGTTATAGCTGTTGAAAGTTGGGTTATAGAATTGCTTGCTCTCTATCTTGTTAGACCAGTTTCTGTGTTTGTGTAAATTCGACATGTTAAACTTTGGAATCATGCTGTGATGATTATAAATTATATGTATATAATTTCATAAGCTTTCCATAATGTCTTCTTTCAAGTCATTTGGATGTATAAAACTCTAGATATGATTGAATTATGAAGCTACTGTTTGCTTGTCCAGAAATGGATAAATTCCAATTATAGTTGTTTGCTTGTATATTGTTAAGTGTGACTTATGCCTTGAGGGTAGTTAAGTTAATACACATGAGATCTTGTGAAACCTTGTGTGCCATGCCTAATATGCTTGTCATCTTTTATATTAGGTTGGGTGATGTTTATTTAAGCAACATGAAGTGTCTATGCATGTGGAGTGTAATATGGTGTTTGTCTTGTTTACTGTATGTGGTGCATTGTCCATTGCATTTCCATGTATTCATACACTTGCATCTTACATCTCATCTAGGTACGCTAGATGCACTACGTGGAGGACATGATGTGGAGCTGAACCCGAAGATGGTGTTGGTGGATCCACCCCGCAGATCGAAGGACCGGACAAGTGGTAGATTGGAGGATGCTCGCCAAGCGGGTTTCATCTGACATACTCTAACTTGAGTCGGATCCCAGGCAAGCCCCGGAGCATTACAAGCCTCCTACCTTCAAAGCAATTAATTCTATATATGTTATAAGTATTGTTGCATTAAGTGGTAGGAGTTGGTTAGAAACCCTTGCTGCATTATATCATTCCTTGTCCAGATATATGAATCCTTGAATCCTACATAGACTAGGATCAAGTAGATGCTTAGCCCTGCTTTAAGCGGTAGAAGTCAGGTGATTTCCTGTCACCTGCGAGATGTAGGAATATTCATATATGGCACGGTTGGCTATATTTGCTATCATGGAAAGAAACCATGTGTTAATAAAATGAAATGAGACCGGGCGGGATGATGATAGTGAAGCAACAAGACATAGAGGTCTTGGGTGTAGATCTATCCCCGTCTGAGTCGTTTAAGGACCGATTTGCTGTACGTCCTTGAGTCATGTTGAACGCAGTCTAACACTTAGTTGGCCGGATAAGCCGTTCCGACCGTGAATTCGAGTAATACAGTTCAGGCCAGGAATCGACTGGTAGGTCGCATCTTGGAGGAGAGAAATGTTGTGCTTGGGGACATTGGCGTGAGTCCAAGGGGGGGTTAGAGTCCCTAGCACCTGGCAGAGTGTCGCCCTTGGGGATGCGGCATCAGTCAGACCCGCGACTCCTGAACTGTACCAAAGGTGACCTGAGCAGCCCTCGCCAGGCATGACTCGGTGAGTGTTAGAAATACCTCTCCAGCTGGATAGGAATCCGATTCGAATCGCCGTCGCTCCCGGTTAGTGAGCACTTGACTTGAGCAGCGGCAATGTAGATTCCATTAAATTGAACGGATGGTTAATTGGATAATGATGGAAAGGTTGCCTCAATTTATACCTGCTTTGGTTAATATTGTTTGCACCTAATAAAGTGAGTGCTCTAGTACAGGTTCTAATATAGATGATAGGTTAATGATAATTAACTTGATGCTTAAGCATTAATGATTGATCATCTATATTAAGCTTTTTTGCAAAATGTTGTCAAGCTAGCCCCACTTCATATCAGCCTTGCATGATCCTTGGTGTCACCTTATTTCTGGTTTCTGACGGGTAAGTCTAGCTGAGTACCTTCTTGTACTTAGGGTTTTATCCCCACTTGTTGCAGGTTGTGATGTATCATGGCGACTGCAAGAGTTGGTTGGCTCCTGCCTTGTGGCAGAGTGTGATCATGGGCATGATCCTTCTTATTTACCTTATCTCTAATGCTTTTGTTGGAAGTCAACCATGGTACTGGCATGTATTTGAAATAAGAATAAATTACTTTGCTTCCACTACTTTTGAACTTAAGTTGTAATAACTATGTTGAACTCCGATGTATATTGAATTACTTGAGAAATGGATGTAACATGTGACTTGTTATGTTGAATCACTACGATCTTGGCTTGTATGTTGGTTGGTTTGAAATCCCTCGTGATTTCATTGGACTACCGGAGTTATATGGGCTCAAGTATGAGAATTTGATCACTTCGGTGATTGTTTTTATAATTGTGCTCTTATAATTTGGACGGTTCTGTTACATATTCCTTCTCTAACCATAAAATGATATTTTCCCAATTAAGGACTAAGTGCTTTTCTTCACATCTTTGCAAAACCTTGTCTAAATTTTTAAGACAATTATCAAAAGTTTTTCCATAAAAAGAAAAATCATCCATGAAAACTTTCATGATTTCTTCAATCATATCAAAAAATATAGACATCATGCATCTTTGAAAAGAAGCTGGGGCATTACATAATCCAAAAGACATTCTTCTATAAGCATAAGTTCCATATGGACATGTAAAAGTGGTTTTGCTTTGGTCATCTGGGTGGATTGGAATGTGGTGATATCTTGAATACCCATCAAGAAAACAAAAGAAAGAATGGTTCGCTAATCTCTCTAACATTTCATCAATGAAAGGTAGTGGAAAATGATCTTTCTTAGTTGCCTTGTTAAGTTTTCGGTAATCTATACACATACGCCATCCAGTGACAGTTCTTTGGGGGATTAATTCATTTTTCTCATTTTTAACAATAGTCATTCCCCTTTCTTAGGTACAACTTGAACCATATTTACCCACTCACTATGCGGCACTGGATAGATGATCCTGGCATGTAAAAGTTTCAAAACCTCTTTCTTCAGTACCTCCCTCATCGTGTTATTAAGCCTACGTTGGGGCTTCCTAGAAGGTGTACAATCTGGATCTATAGGGATGCGATGGGTGTAAAGAACATGACTAATCCCTTTAAGGTCTTGGAGTGAATAGCCAAAAGCACAACAATGCTTTTCTAAAATAGTCATTAAGCGCAAAGATTCTTCTTGAGAGAGTCTATTACTTATGATCATAGGAGAATCCTGATCATTATTGAGAAAAGCATATCTCAAACCAGAAGGCAGCGGTTTAAGTTCAATAGAGGGCTTAGGGGATTCTAGCAATTCATCGAGAGGATCAGGAATAGGATCATCCTCTTCCTCATCAATGAAGGGCTGAGCATCATCTTCTATGTTGGGTTCAATTGGGTCATCAAGAGATGCTACCTTAACCTCTTCTAGTAGGTCTGATTCAGAAAGTGGCTCTATCTTAGTATTAAGAGAATGAGTAATAGGCATAGAGAGCTCAAAGTTTTTCCCAAGTTTAATATTCAATTTCCCTGTTTGTCCTTCTTGAATAAGTCTTTCTATTGGTTGCCCTATTAACACATCGAATTATACCACATCGAAAATGTAGAAATTCAACAGGACTCGAGTACCATTAACAAAAATAGGAAGGACACATAGAATTCCCAAACTTGGGACAATGCATCCTGAAAGACTTTTTAGCAAATTGGTAGTAGGGTCTAATGGCATGTCCTTTAGAAAATCTTGAGCAAATAAAGCAGACATGACATTAACACCTACTATTGGATTATAAAAAGTATCAAAAGGAGCTTTGTCAAGTTGGCACCGAATAACGATAGAGGGTGAATCTAAACGAATTATCTCAGGTGAAAGCTTTGATTCTTCTAACCACTCATCACTCAACACAGACACAAGCTCTTTTGTTGTATTTTTAAAGAATTCTTTCTCAGAAGGGTCTATGAATGATGGATTTTTATACTCCTGAGGTTTCTTCATCATATGATATTTCGAGGTATTTCCATAATCATCAAAAAGTTCATCCTCGAATTCAAGCATAAAATCCAAAATTAGAGTTTCCTCCTCCTTTGGTGGTTCAGGATCTAGAATAGCTAAAGCTAGAGGTTGGGTGGTTCAGGCAAAATTTTAGGTTCAACTATTTTGGTTTCTTCCTCTAACAACTTCTCATTCTCCTCAGGAAGGTTATCTACGATTTTTCATAAGAATGTCTTTAGCGTGTTCAGTAGTGATATGCATGAACGAACCTCATACGGATGAATTAATATGTTTTATGGTTTTCTTATTAAGGCCCACAAAGAAGTGTTGGAGAAGAATGGGTTCAGCCAAAGCAAGATTGGGACCAGAATCTACAAGAGTGTTAAATCGTTCCTAGGTCTTACCCAAAGGTTTATTTTTCTATTGTTTAAAAGTTAAAAGTTCTACATGAAGTTTGATAACCTTATAAATGGGAAAGAATTGTAAACAAAAGCTAGAACTTAGGGCTTCCCAATTTCCTTTACTCCTCTTAATGTGACGTCTATTCCAGTGTTTAGCTTTTCTGATCAAAGAGAAATGAAAAAGCTTCCATCGTAAAGTTTCATAAGACATGCCCTCAATGTGAAGACATGCGCAAATCTGCTCAAACTCACGTAAATGGGAATAGGGGTTTTCGTTAACTTCACTAGAAAAAGATTGATCATTAACCATTGCAATTAACTCTGTACTAAGCTCATAACCAGATGATAGGATGGGTTTAGATGATTCGGCTGGCTTAAGGCTTAGGTCCATGGGTGCTTCGTATTGGTAAAGAAGGGTACGTACGGGCTCCATAATAAAAAGTAAATAAGAAACTAAAAAGATAAAAGATAAAAGTATAATACAAGATTAAACTAGAATTAAAGTTAACTCAGCAAACCGTTCCCCGATAATGGCGCCAGAAATGCTTGTTGGTATAAATTAAATGCACACAAGTTATAAGGTATCCGCAAGCGCACAAATAAATCTATAATATTGTAGCACTTCACCAAGATAATCCTGGTTTTAATATCGAACCCAAAGGTATGTGAGTGTGTTCTAACTAGCTGGTCTATAAACTTAACCTAAATTCACAATCAATGTCAAACAATAAAAGGGGAATAAAGAAGATTACTAAGGACTGTCTAGTTCCAATCTTGATAAACTTTGTCAACTAAACTCAATTCGTGGGTAATGTCTCCCAAGGAATAAAATCAGAGTTCCTTCCCTACGAGCACCAATTGGCCTACCAAATCCTATCGATGGGAGATGGACTGCAAAGGACTCAACGCAGCTGTCACCTACGAGATCTACCACCTTCCAGTCAATTAGGAGATATTTAGAAGTAACCCTAGTCTAAGCACCATGCTTACACTACGAATACTACTTCAATCAAGGAGCTACCAAGATCAAAGCACTCAAAAGAGAGTTACAAACTTGAAGAACAATAGAGACAAATTGCTTACTTGAATCAGAAGTTGATTACCAAAGAATCTCAGAAGCAAGCTCTAGAACAACTTGATCCCACAGAATACAGTAGAAGAGAGCACCGACAGGCCGAAACTCCTCCAGAACTCTACTCTTGTACTCTATCTCTCTCTATCTCTAACTAAGACTAAATCCTATGGAGGACTAATCTTCTCTTGATTGTTGGTCTAGATCCTGATGGAATAGGAATTAGGGTTTCTAGCTCTGGATCTGACTTGACTTTAGGGGGGTTCTACCCTTTATTTATAGCCCAGGAGGTTGAATATGAGCCCTTGGATCAAACCAACTTCACATATGGCTAAGATGCATCCTTGGAGGCGGTGGAAGAATACTCCAGAAGCTCGTGGTGGCTTCCCACCACAGGGGGCCGGGCGGCCCCACTTGGCAGGCTCTCGAGCCCTGCCTCGGTGTGGAGTCCTCTAGTGTCCTCTGGAGCCTTCCCGTGTATACGCCACAAAATTATCCCGCGATATCTTTTGATATTTAGGTTCTCTTTAGCGGTTTTCTATGTAAATCCTGCAGAAAATATAAATTCACCAAAACTCGTGGAAACTGTCAGTAATAACCTCCTACTCTATAGTATTTATCCATTTTGATCATTTATGAAAGAAAGGTTGACGGTTCATGGTATACTTTAACTACCGTCAACAGATACTGATAATGACTTAATACATGGCTAAAAGGTTGAAAGTAAGGATCCACTTGTAGTGAGCTTTTCTGCAAAAGTAATTCTTGCTTCAAACTTCCCTTTGATCCAGCATGCTTTTGGAGTCTTTTCTTTTAGTCAGGTCAGACTTGTTGAGTACCCTTAGGTACTTAGGGTTTGTTAACCCCTGTTGCAGGATCTGACTTGTGCTGCTAATCGGGGTCATGTAAGTGGGCTCAACATGATCCGGCTGCCTCTTCTACCTTAGATGCTTCACCTAAGTGGCTTCTGTAGCAATACTCACCTTTTGAAACTTAAGTTAAGTTTTTACACTAACATGTTTGTAATCTAATGTTAATAAGTCGTCCGCACTCTGATGTAAGTTATTTTTGTACCAACTGTTGTAATGTTGTGGTAACTCCATGTTGATCCTATATGAGTTGTAAAATGTAGATGATTTGGGGTTCCCCGATGACACCCGACAGACTACCAAAATTATCTAGCTCTCATGTGCAGCAGTCAGAGGTCTTAAGGATAATGACAGGGACATGTGGGCCATATAATTTGAGTGGTTCTACCACAATATCCAATTATCATAATCTCATTAATTCCTTTTTTGCAACTAACTGATTTATATGTTTTGCGTACATATTTATATTTATATTTTGTTTGTCACCTATCCATATTTTAAATATATAATTAGTTTGAAATTTTGCCATTAAGTATGGCGCGCCTCGCTGCATCACATATCTCATAAAGTCATGAATCTAAATTTTCTTTTTTCAAATTTTATTTTTATTGACTACTACATATTTTTTCCTCAAGTTGAAACTCATGTGTTTATTGTATCTTTTATTAACTCTCCTTTTTGCACCTTTTTTTAAAAATAAAGATTTTAGGTCATAGAGTACATTCTTAAATACTATACTAGCATAAGTAATCATTTAAAACTTGCACCATGTCATTTTAAGATAAGTGATGATAGAGCGATAAATTGAAACTCAGATTGCATCCTGGCACTGAACTTATTGCATTTGTTATATCATAGGATTATATGTGTAGTATTGTTTTATATATCATCGAGTGCTTAAAATTAAATTACCAATACTGATATATGTCGATACGGGACCCACAGGGTTCCTCTTTGGAATAATTACTGGCAGTGGGCCCTGGCCTGGCCCACCGCCAGACAGAAAAGGCATGATGATAGACGACGCTGATTTCGAGTAGAATTGGCCAAACTAGCCGGACTCCTAATAGAAAGTACCTTCTGTAACTAGATCAGGACACCTTCTTTGGATCCGACTAGGACTGTAACTACTCCATAGTCGTCTCTGCCTATATAAAGAGAGGCAATGAGCACCCCCCCTATAACAACGATCATAACAATCAATCCAACATAAAGGTTAACGCCGACTAGACGTAAAGGCTATTACTCGATCATGAGGGCCCGAACCAATATAAATTGACTATCTCTTGCGTTAATCGTCTAGTTCAGCATACACCGAAGCCCGAACAACTATCCTAGGTACCCCCATGGCAAGCTATCGGTGGTAAAACATCGATAGCTGGCATGCCAGGTAGGGGCTTTCGGTAGATTTGCATCCCAGAGCTCGACGGACCCCGACAACATGATCTTCTCGACGGGATCGACCTTCATCTTAGGGTCATAGATCTACGAGGCGAATGACGATGGCAAGCTCCAAGGCCTTCTCCTTGAAGATTCAGCTCACCATGAAGACCTTGCTATTTCGACGACTATGACAGATCAACTCACCGGAAGATTCGCGCGGCTCACGATGTTTGATCCAACTCAGATTTCACGGCCAACCGATTTTGATTCAAAATCAGGCTCTGCATCCGAGATGGAATCTTATCCAGGTTCTTTCTATATGTACCTTGTTCTTTCCTGCTAGGACTCCACAACATAGCCTCAACATATCAAGAATTCAACTTGGGATTCCTTCAGAGTCCCTTCAAGAAGTTGGATCCTTTCCCACTTGGACTCAACAACATGGCTACATCTTACCAAGCACTACTCCAAGGATCAACCAGTCTGATATGAAGGGTGCCACTGACAGGAGCTCAGGAAGGCCTCATATTGACAATAACATCTTAAGACTACATTGTCCACTGGCCAGGTTCTATTCCTGAGGATAACAGTACCTGGCTAGTTGGCACCACAATGGTTCTACCCTACCAAGAAGGAGATTCAATCTACGATGCTAAAGCCTCTACTGAAGTTCTCAATAACTCTGATAGTATGGAAACTGGCATCAACAACAGAACGCATCATACTCGAGAAGTATTCATGGTTCGTCATCCCTGATCACCGTTGGTCCCTCTAGAAGCACCCAACATTAGGTCATCAGATGAATCCAAATCTAATATATCACCCTTTGCTTAGGGGCATGATAGTGAAACCAAAAGTCAGAAACAAGCCAGAGAGAGGAGGAACAAGACGAAGCAGGGACGCTGACGCCGTGCCTGACGATGCAAGGAAGCCTAGGCTAGATATGAATCTGATATGGCCGAGTACAACAGAAGAAAATCAGAGCAAGAAGCTGAAGAAAGGCGCGCAATGGGAGAACACACAACTTTCCATACACCAAGATTCAAGAATTGGCTGAAGAACTCGAAGCTATCTCTCATCCCAATGAAGAATAAGGGTGCCTTAGAGAAATTCTCCGGTCGACGGCCGTACGGATACAAGGTGGAAAGGCTCATTCAAAACAACCCACTAGGACAAATTCATAGAGGTAGGATAACCAAAGTCAATAGAGATCTGCTTTCGATAGGCTAGGTCCAAATGGAAGCAACATCAAAGGGAGTAGGGAAGACCAGAACCAAAGTAATCGAGTTGAACGAACAAGGGATAATAGGAGCAGACCACCAATTCCTTTAGCTCCATGAAACTACTCGCACTGAATCAACAGCTGGCAAGAAGGTGGAGATGAGTCTGAATACAGGTGTAACAGAACCGACCAAATTATAAGAGCACAAGTACAAAAACAAGCGCCGAAATGCTCAAATTTTCGAACTTGAGCCCATATAATCCCGGTAGTCAATTGAAACCACGAAGGATTTCAAACCAACTCTTTTACAACCAAGATCGCATCATTCAACATACACATCACACGTTACATTTCACAAGTAGTTCAGAAGCTCGCTTACAACACACGGAGTTGCAAATTATTACAAACTGAGTTCATAAAGTAGCGGAAGCATAACACATGCATTTAGTTTAAATACTACTACCAGTCTTACAGGTCACCATCCCACAAAAGCATTAAGGAAAGTAACTAACAGACGATCACGCCCGAGTGATCTAGTCCTTGTCACCCACGGGGTGGAGGTAGGTCTTGCAGAAGCCCTGATAAAGCATGTCATCTGCAACAGGAGGGAATAAACCCTGAGTACGGGAATGTACTCAGCTAGACTTACCCATCAAAACAGAAAATAAGAGACACCAAGGATCATGCAAGGCTTTCATAAGTGGAGCTGGCTGACATCACATTTGCAGAAAAGCATAAGTAATTTAAACTCTTTTAACCTGTACTAGCAGTTATTTTTAACATCAACCTGTCATCTATCTTAGCACCTGTACTAAACATTCACTTGAGTATAATCAAACAACAGTATTATTATATCCATAGCAGGTATAAATTTGCGGCAACATTATATCATTTGCTTAACCATATGTTCAATTTAATGAGATCTACGTTACCGCTGCTCAAGTCAAATGCTCACTAACCGGGAGCGATGGCGATTCGAATCGAATTCCTATCCAGCTGGAGGGGTATTTCTAACACTCACCATGCAGGCCCCTGCTAGGGTCGCACAAGCCACCTTTCGTACGATTCAGGAGTCGTGGGTTCGAATGATGCCATATCCCCAAGGGAGACACTCTGCTAGGTGCTAGGGACTCTAACCCCCTTGGTCTCACGCCAATGTCCCCAAGCACAACGTTTCTCTCCTCCAAGATGCGACCTACCATTTGACTCCCACCCTGAACCGAATTACTCGGCTTCGTGGTCGAAACGACTTATCCGGCCAACTAAGTGTTAGACTGTGTTCAACATGACTCAAGGACGTACAGCGAATTGGTCCTTAAACGACTCAGACGGGCATAGCTCCGCACCCAAGACGTGAAGTGTCTTGCGGCTACACTATCGAACTCCCGCCCGGTCTCAAATTCATTGTTAGGCATGGTTCCATCCACGATAGCCAACATAGCCACTCATGATGCATTCCTACATCTCGCGGATGACCGGAAATCACCCGACTTCTACCGGACTAAGCAGGGCTAAGCATTAACACGTGCCTAAACCTAATTTAGGGTTTAAGTATGATATCTGGACAAGGACAGGTATAATGCAACAAGGGTTTTCATACAACTCCTACAACTTAATGCAGTAAACAAATAAAAGTACTCAAGATTGATATATAAAATAAATGGGTCAGCATGCACCGGGGCTTGCCTTTCAGAAAAGAGGACGGGCGGTGATCTGGGCACTCAGGCAGGTCGTTTACGGGCACTCCTTTGCCGACTGGATCCTCGGGCTCCCTTGGCTGCTCCTGGTCCTCCTCCGGAAGTGCTCCTTCGAACTCGAGGAGTGTCACCCCCTCTAGTACACCTATTGCATGAATACACAATAAATCTCATGGATGCATAATGAATGCAATATGCTCAGAATGGAATGCATTGCAGCAATTTAAGTACTCTATTCAAGTTACTTTAACATTACGTGCAAATCTCTTCTCCGGTGGAGAAGTACTTATCTAATCTACACAACCTAATGTATAAATGTTCCTCTTCAGTTAAGGCCCTAACACCTAAAAATCATAATAACAACATTACTTAGGCTACCAATAACAAATCATCAAATATCGTAACAACATATTCTGGACAGCAGCTACGTATTTCTATTACAACTGGAGATTCCCAAATCCTAAAGGCATGATACAAGACAATCTGGAAAGCTTATAAAATACTCTACAATTCATTTTCAGACCTCAACACTTAATTCCAAAGTTTACCTAGTCGAAATTCTAAAGTTCCAGAAATCTATCCTCTCCAAACAGAGAGCAGCCATTTCTGGATAGCCACTTTAAACAGCTATAACTCCTAGACTACTAGGCCAATTGCCATCAAATTTTGACACAAGCTAGTTTAACCAGTTTACTACCACTTTGGTATTCACAAGTTTCCCAGCAAACAATTTTATCAAAGTTAAAATCTAAAATTGCTACCAGCTGCCCAGAGAACCTAGAAATGTGAAAATTAAATATTTATCCATGTGTCAAACTTCCTCTATGACCAAACCAATGATACTACTAGTTCACTCATGTGATGAAAACACCAGAAAGTAAGGTGTGTCAACCCAGAACATTTATTTTAACCCTTTTCTTAATTTACTTAATTAATTAAGTGGGAAATTAAACCAATGATACTACTAGTTGACACATGACCCAAAACCACCAAAAAGTAGGGTGTGCCAACCCAAGACATTCATTTCAACCCCTTTCTTAATTTACTTAATTAATTAAGTGGGAAATTAAACTCATATGCAACTGATTATAAAAATTCTATAAAAATTACAGGAGGCTCTCTGGCCTACTAGGAGGCTACTGTAAAAAGTTGAACTAAAGTTATTCACAGAAACTCCCTACACAAAATTCACAAGCCAAAAAGGCTAATTTTTGTATAAATAGGAAAACCTATTGAACAGTGTCAAACAACATATTTCATATTTTTCCTAGTACCATTCTAACCTAAGAACAACACTCCCAAAATTTTACCTTTACTGGAACTATAGAAAAATTATGAAAATTCTTTCAAGTATCTCCTAACATAAACTGACAACATCATAACTAGCAAAATACTCAAGCAATAAGATCCAAATTTTTACCAGAGCTAGTATATATATGAAATAACATACTCACCAAATTTCATAATTTTTAGAACAAAGAAGCTCAAGATATGATTTAAACAAGTTTGCATGCTTTCAAAAACACATTTAAAGTTTCAATTTAATTCTTCCTAAAGCTCTACTACAAGTGCTCAGATTATATTTTTATTAAATACTACACTTCACTACGAGTCTAACAAAATTTGAATCACCATTTTTGGATCTATATTACATGAGATATAGAATTTACAATATAGCAAGAAAATTTATGAAATAATTTCCCAAAAACAAAAATAAAAAACCCTAATAGTCTATTGGGCCGGCCCGCCTACACGCGGCCCATGACTCGCGCAGCACGCCTGAGCGACGTGGCCCACAACCCGTGCGGCCCATGACGCCGGTCCCACCCGCGCACGCAGCTGCTGACAGGGCGGGTCCTCGGGTCAGAGAGACAGAGGTAGGGGGGAAACTCCGGTGAGCGGGTTCTCACCGCCGGTGGCCCCTCCGACGAAACCGAGCACACCACCGTGCTCACCACCCCAAACCGCACCTAGGTATGTCCTTTCCCCCAATGCTACTGCACCGGAGCGCACTTGCCGACGACGAAGGCGGACGACGATGTTCCGGTGATGGTGCGCCGACGACGGTGAGGTCACAATGCCTCATCTAAGCTCGGTACGAGCTTCACGAGGGAACCAGGGATCTAATGGAGGGAGAAAGGGAGGTTGGGGATGGTCCTAGCTACTCTGACCATGGCGGCCTCAACTCCGGCGAGGTCCCGCACATGGCCGCGGTGGCGAAATCGGCCAATGCGGCCTTACCTTCGCTCAAACGACCCACGGAAGGAGTGGAGAGGGTAGAGGAAGGCGCTGTGGTGCTGCTGCTGGACGGAATTGGGTCAAGGCGTGATGACGATGGTGCACGAGTGTGAGGAAGCCCGCGGCGGCAATGGCGCCTCGGTGCTCCGCTCTAGCTCGGAGAGGGCGAGAGAGAGGGCAGGGGCGCGAGTGAGGGTGAGTGCTGGCTCCGTGGCACCCTTGAAGACGTCGCGACCTGACGGGTGGGGCCACGGCCGGTGTATGGCCACCACGGCGCGCCCACGCAGCAGCACGGCCCTACAGCCAGTCGGCCACGATGTTTACTGAACGTTGCTCGTTTTGACTGAATCAGTGTCCATGGCTTAGACTGACAGCATGATTTCAACCGAGCAAATCTCCTAATCTAGCCCGAGTTAGCGATAGGTGTTAATAACAAAATTGTAGAGCTACATGAGTACTACAACTTTGTCAATTGGCTCAAGGACTGGTTCGACCTAGTTTGTGAGTTATAAGGTGGTGAAATGGGGTACATTGAAACTGAAATTTCACTTCTAGACTTAGAAAAATTTCTAAGTGTTGAGCACCCCTTAAGCTGACTTGTGGGCCATTTTTTAGCATGTTCTGGTCATTTTCATAAGATGGCCATATTAGAACTTTTGTTCCTTATGAAATTCTCTACAACTTTTCTTAAGGTTGCTTCTCCATGCAAGATTTCTAAGCTGGACTTTTTAATTGGTCAAACCAAATCACTCTAGGGGTCAAAACCTAGTCAACAACATTTGGAAGGGCAATTTGGTAATTTTGGTCAACATGAACATTGCTCCACTACTTACCCTAAATGTAATTAAGGTGTTATAAGATCTAATTAGCCACTCTACACATTGGTTACACAAAATTCCTAGTGCCACATACTTTGAAAGAAGCAAAGCAATATTCCACCCAAATGTTGCAAGATCATGTTGCACATGTTGCATGAGTGTGTTGCATAGCACTTGCTAATCATGTTACACTAAAGTGGTTGGCATGTCTAAAAAGGAAGTTGCACATGTGGCACTTGGGTGTTGCACTACTCACTTCATAATACACATGAAATATAAACACAGGTTGCAATGTTTCACATATTATAAGCTCATGCATGAATGGATGATGCTCAAGTTCATGAAATGCAATGCAATTAAGGAAGCCAAACACCTGAGGTGTTACAGCCCTCCCCCCTTATAAAAATCTCGTCCTGAGATTTGGAAAGCGTACCATTGTTGATAGAATTCCTTATAACTATCACGTAAATAGTCTTCTCGCTCCCACGTAGCATCACTCTCACTACCCTGATTACTCCACATTACTTTATACCACTTAACCACTCGACTTCTAGTTACCCATTCTTGAGTGTCAATCACACGGACTGACTTTTCTTCATAAGTTAAATCGGATTCTAGCCTAATATCTCCTAATGGAACTCTTTCTTCTGGAACTCGAAGACACTTCTTTAACTGGGATACATGGAAAACATTGAAAATAATGCTCATTTCCGGAGGTAACTGGATCTTATATGCGATAGCACCACTCTTTCCTATGATCTGGAAAGGACCCACGTATCTAGGTGCAAGCTTCTGCTTCACACCAAAGCGTTGTACACTCTTCATAGGGGAAACTTTCAGATATACGAAGTCTCCAACTTCAAACTCGATAGGTTTTCTACGGTGATCAGCGTAACGTTTCTGTCTAGCTTGAGCTGCAGCCATATGGATTTTGATGGTACGAACTTGTTTCTCAGCTTCCTCGACAAAATCAATAACATAATACCTTCTCTCGCCAGCTTCTATCCAATTTAGTGGGGTTCTACACTTACGACCGTACAATGCTTCGAATGGGGCCATCTTAATGCTCTCTTGATAACTATTATTATACAAAAACTCAGCTAAAGGCAACCATTTCTCCCATGAACCCTTGGATGAAATAACACAAGCCCATAACATATCCTCCAAGATCTAGTTAACTTGTTCAATCTAACCTGATGTCTGGGGGTGATAAGCAGAGCTTCTCACTAACTTGGTTCCCAGAAGATGATGCAAGTGTTCCAAAAAACGAGCAGTGAACTGTGGACCACGGTCAGAAACGATAGTACGAGGTATCCCATGGAGCCGGACTATCTGATTGAAGTACAACTCAGCATAGTCAGTAGGACAATAGTCTACTCGAACAGGAATGAAGTGAGCCGACTTGGTTAGGCGATCTACAATCACCTAGATAGAGTTATGATTCTTGACAGTAGGAGGAAGTCCAACAATGAAATCCATACTTATCTCCTCCCATTTCCAACCTGGGATAGAAAGTGGTTGAAGCAATCCAGCTTTCATGTGCACAGCCTTAACACTACAGCATGTATCACACCTAGCAACATATGCAGTTATCTCTTTCTGCATTTAGGTCCACCAATAGTATGGCTTCAAATCGTAATACATCTTATTGCTACCAGGATGGATGGACAACTTAGAGGAGTGTGCTTCAGACATGATCTGATTTCTAAGCTCTCGGTCCTTAGGCACAACTAACCTATCTTTGAACCACAGTACACCCTCTTCATCTACCATAAAATGTGTAGTTTCTTGCTCTTTCATCTTACGCTTGATGTAGAATATACCAGTGTCAGTCTTTTGAAGCTCAATAATTCTACTCTTGAGAGTGCAACTGACAGTGACGTTGTATAGGATTGCTAGGTGTAGAAGGCGAGACAGATGAAAATCACTTTCAACTAAGGAGTGACAATGAGACTTACAACTTAAAGCATCGGCAACCACATTTGCCTTGCCAGGATGATAGTGCACTTGGAGATTATAATCTTTAATCAACTCAAGCCATCTTCTTTGATGCATATTCAACTCGGGTTGGGTGAAGATATATTTGAGGCTTTTATGGTCAGTATAGATATTGCAAACATTGCCCAACAGATAGTGCCGCCAGGCTTTCAAAGCATGAACAACTACAGCGAGTTCTATGTCATGTGTTGGATAATTCACCTCATGTTTTCGAAGTTGTCGAGAGGTATATGCAATTACTCGGCCTTCCTGCATCAGAACACCTCCCAAACCTATGCCTGAGGCATCACAATACATATCAAATGGTTTCTCGATATCCAGTTACGCCAAAACCGGAGCCGAGGTTAGGAGAGTTCGCAGTTTGTGAAAAGTCGCATCACACTCAGGAGTCTAGACAAACCTGGTGTCTTTTTGCAGCAGCCGAGTCATTGGTTTGGCTATTTTTGAGAAATCTGGGATGAAGCGACGATAATAGCCAGCCAATCCAAGAAAACTCCGAACCTCGTGAACTGAGATAGGAGCCTTCCAGTTCAGTACTTCTTGTACCTTGGCAGGATCCACCATAATTCCTCCATCGGACAACACATGCCCAAGGAAAGGTACTTCTCGAAGCCAGAATTCGCACTTACTGAACTTTGCATATAGTTGATGTTCACGCAGTCTTGTGAGGACTATACGCAGATGTTCAGCATGGTCTTCCTCATTTTCAAAATATACCAGGATGTCATCAATAAATACCACCACAAACTTGTCCAATTCGGGCATAAACACCGAATTCATCAAGTACATGAAGTGTGTGGGGGCGTTGGTCAAGCCGAAGGACATAACAAGATACTCATAAAGACCGTATCTGGTAGAGAAGGCTGTTTTTGGAACATCTTCTGGATAGATTTTAATTTGATGGTAGCTAGATCTTAGATCGATCTTGGAAAAGACTTTAGCTTTAGATAACTGATCAAACAAGATATCGATGCATGGTAGAGGATACTTATTTTTGACAGTGACTACATTCAGAGGTCTATAATCTACGCACATCCACAACGACTAATCCTTCTTCTTTACAAAGATAGCAGGACATCCCCACAGAGACGAACTAGGATGAATTAGCCCCTTCTTCAAAAGTTCATTCAACTGCACCTTAAGTTCAGCTAATTCATTCGAAGGCATCCTATAGGGTCTCCTAGAGATAGGTGCTGTGCCAGGCAACAACTCGATTTTAAACTCCACATCCCGATCCAGAGGTAGTCCCGGCAAATCATCGGGAAAAACATCAGGAAACTCACTCACTAAGGGAATCTCAGTTAATACCTTCGCTTGCACCGCATGAACCTCACTAGAAAGGTCAAACTGCCTAGGAAGTTGCACTAGAAAACCTTTCTGATTAGTAGGATCTCTCAGCATAACTACCTGGGTGGATGTATCAGTGAGCACCCCATTCTGACTCATCCAATTCATGCCCAAAATAACATCAATACCTAATCCAGGTAAAACCACTAAGGTAAGCGAGTATTTTCGCCCTTCTATTTCAAACTCTAGCTCTCTTACTACTTGATTTGTGGAAATATTCCCACTTGCAGCTCTAATGCAATAACCCTCACCATCAATCGTATGTAATTTATGTGCAAACTTTGATGCAAACATAGGACTGATAAAGGAATGCGAAGCACCTGAATCAAATAGCACCACTGCAGAATATTGGTCAACTAGGAACTTACCAGCAGTGACTACCTCACCAGATGGAATTTCTTCAATACTATTATACTGAACATTCCCCTGACGACCACCTTGATTTGCATTCTTCTTAGGATATGGACAATTCCTAGACCAATGACCTGGTTTGTTGCAGTTCAAGCAAGGCATGTTGCTTGGAGGGACACTGGAGCTGCCTTGACCAGAACTACCCTTTGGCAGAGACACTATATATGCTTTGTGAAACCTAGTCTTAGCTAGCGCCTTCTTTTTTGGGGGATGGAACTTAGCACTTGTGGTAGGAGGGCGAGGAGGAGCCCACGGTGCAGCTGGAGCTCGGGACTGTGAAGCACCTGCCTCAAGTGTCCTCTTGCGGCTCTTAGAAGCAGCATAGATAGAGTTATTGTTTTCTTGAGTCAGAGCATCACTGATAAAATCATTGAAAGTAGCACATTTGCTAGTGCCCATGGTCTTCATCAGCTTTGGACCGAGGCCACGCTTGAAGCTAGCAATCTTCTTAGCATCAATATCCACAAACTCAATTGCATACCTTGCAAGATTGTTAAAGGCTTGCAGGTAGTCCGTCAAACTCTTATTGCCTTGGGTTAATCTCATGAACTCAGTGTGCATTATAGCCATCAAACCTGGAGGAATGTAATTCCCGCGGAAAGCCATTTTAAACTGGTCCCAAGCGATTGGGACATTAGGAGGCAATGTGGAGCGGTAGTGACTCCACCAAATACCAGCCGGGCCATGCAGTTGGTGAGAAGCATACTCAGTCTTCAGCTCCTCAGTCAGACGAAGCAGATGGAACTTCTGCTCAATGGTATTCAGCCACTCATTAGCCTGCAGAGGTTCCTCCGCCTCCTTAAAGAGCGGGGGCTTAGTATCAAGAAAATCCTTAAAGTCACTATGCTGATTTGGCGCCGGTCCCTGACGACCATGGCAAGCATCCCGGTCAACTAGCTGGCGCATAGCGTCTGCTAACAGGCGCTGACCCTCAACCACCATCTGCATTAGTTCTGCCGAGGTGGGTGGAGGAGGAGGGGTGGCTGTTCCTCATCCTCAACGCCATGACCACGACAGAGGTTGTACGCCATCTGCAAAATGCATAGCCAATGAACACTGACGCTGTGGGAAATTTGTAGATGAATTGTGTAAATATGCCAAACTAATTTCATTAGAAATGAATTCACAAACAATCGAGGCACAATATTTCATCACAACTACACAAACTCATCAAGTGCACCAATTGACACAATTATGCGAGGGACATAACAACAATGTATCTTCAGATGATAAGATGGAATTTATTAAAGACTCGCATGTAGGGAGCACAAACGTGAATGGACAGGTTACATTGATATCAACGAGATTTCAACCTTACGTAACGGGTGTCTGGATTCAAACTAAACTTCTAGCCAACTAGGAAGGCTAACCAAGAAATGACCATAAGGAGACATCACATGGGTAGGGTTTCATGGTGGATCATGACTAGCCACCTCGATACCAGCGCGTGCCAAGCAGCACAGCCTTATGTCGCGCGCCACAGGAGGCCCTCAGTTTCGTCGCGGCACCAAAGGGTGCTAATCGTGACACCATCACTGAACACAACACAATGAGACATCCATTTGTGACCAAAATTTAACACGTTCAACTAACATCCAGGATAACATAGGGTTCAATATTACATCCCAAAAGCTAAGTTATTACAAAGCCCCACTCCCACACATGGAGGGCACAAAAGATAACTCTAGCGTCATAGCTAGTCGATGACTACTCTAAGCATCATCCTCAGAGTCAGTGTCGAAGATCTCCCTGCCATCCTCATCACTAATAGGCTCTAACTCCTCATCTTCTTCTTCTTCTTCTTGTGGAACATCCTGTGGCCCAATGACCTCCACGTCGTCATCGTCTTCAGCCATGAAGACTCCAGAGCCCATCTCCTCATCCTCGTCATCGTTATGAGGAAGCAGAGGATTGAGCTGATTGTTTAGGCGATGCACTTCCTCATGAAGATTGTCATTGTATTCTTCTGTAGCTTCTATCTGTTGCTCAAGCTCCACCTAACGAGCTCTTAGTACGTTCTCTTCGTGCCAGGCTTCATCTCGCTGGTTCATCACGTGGACCAGCATGCGCTGACAGTTGCGATTTGCCACAGTCAACCTCTGGACCGCAAGTGTCTCCTGATCTCTGTCATGTATCACTTGCTCCAACTGTTGCTGGACCGCATTTCTAGCAGCAGTCACCTCAGCCAACTTGGCCCTCAACCTTTCCGCCTCGGTGGGCTCAGGGCGGGGCTTATGGGGAGCGACCTGGTGACGAGGTGCCCTGCCTCCAGTGGACTTGTGAGCGGTCCTCTTGGTGCGAGCCATCTGTAGCAACAAGATATTACTTACAGTGAGGATAATTTAGGGGATATGAAATTTAATTTAGTCGGGACCATCGAAATTTTTAAGGAGGGAGTAAAATGCAATGTATGACATGAATTAAACATGATGCATGCACGTTCCGTATGCCCTCTCACCCTAGTAGAACCATAAACTTCTAACGCTAGGCGGTGGCATACATACGTTCTCTCATATAGGTGAAACTATCGGTCTACTCGTTTGCGCTGTTAGTGTACCTACAGAAAATCTCATTTCAGCCCAACAATTCCCCAATATAAGCACACAAGTAAGCAGTAAGCTAAATACTTTTCATATATACATCCCCGATGTATATACTTTAGTATCACAACTACCCGATAGACATACCCCAAATTAAGTACTTTCATAATTACATGGTTTAAACATGTAAGTATGCAAGTAACCACAACTACTCTCCCCTAGACCGCCGGTTGGACGATTATGCTCTCACAGCTCACACTTACCAGAGCGTCGAGGTGTTTGATCCATACATTACCACCCAAGAGGATGGCATCCATACAATATCACGCCATATGGACAATGAAACAAAAACAAACAAGACCCCCAAGTTAGTCTTTTTAATAAGCCACCTAAGAGTCCTTATTTGGGCTAAGAGATGTGATCACTGGCATACTTATAGAAATAATTTTCAGATTTTTAACACTTTTCGCAAACAAACACTTTTGTTTTCAAATACTCGTATGATGTGTTTAATATTGAATTCTGCTCCGGTACCAGCTGTAACAGAACCGACCAAATTATAAGTGCACAAGTACAAAAACAAGCGCTGAAACGCTCAAATTTTCGAACTTGAGCCCATATAATCCCAGTAGTCAATCAAAACCACGAAGGATTTCAAACCAACTCTTTTACAACCAAGATCGCATCATTCAACATATACATCACATGTTACATTTCACAAGTAGTTTGAAAGCTCGCTTACAACACACGGAGTTGCAAATTATTACAAACTGAGTTCATAAAGTAGCAGAAGCATAACACACGCATTTAGTTCAAATATTGTAACAGAACCGACCAATTATACGAGATTAAGTAAGAAAATCATCCACCGAGCAGATGATTTAGCAAACTTAAGCCCGTATAACCCGGTAGTCCACCGAGCAGACGGATTTCGAACCAACTTACATGCCAGCCAAGATCGTAATAAGTTTAGCGGTCACCATCACAAGTTACATAAAAGTTCGCATAGCAAATACATCAGAGTTTAAACATAGTTATTACAAACCAGTTTCAAATGAAAGTAGCGGAAGCATTTAGTTCAAATCACACACTCACACATAGGTCAAAATACAGTGCCAGCTGAGGATCATCTTCCAACAAAAGCATCAGGTGAGATGTAGTGAATGACCATTGCCCATGGTCCTAAGCTTCTCCCATCGTAGGATAGAGGCAGTTGATACAGTAGCCATAATACATCTGCCTATCTGCAACAAGTGGGAACAAAGCCCTGAGTACGAGAAGGTACTCAGCTAGACTTACCCGATAGAACCAAAAATAAAAGACACCAAGGATCATGACAGGCTTTCTGGTGGGGTAGCTGACTCATTTGCAAAAAGGCATTTTTAGCATTTAAAGAATCTTTCTAAAAGCTTTGCATCAAGTTAAATCTTTATTAAACTATCAACTACATTTGCACTTGTAATAGAGTAACATGTAATTAAACAGGTAATGATAACCAATGATCATTAACAACTTCCATCATGTCATATTTCATATAACTGTCCAAGTGTTCCATCAATATTACTATGATGAAGTAACTCAAGTCAAGTGCTCACTATCCAGTGAACGATGGCAATTCAAATCGATTATTAACCAGCTGGTAATTTATTCCTCACACAAACCTCACTCACCCGCTAAAGTGAGGTGTTGGTCATCGAGTCAACCATTCAGGTAAAGTCGCGAGCTTGCCAGGAACCACATGTACCCGGGGGCCGCCCGACTGCTCTTTGGCCTTATCATCGCGCCCCCATATCCTGCCACTACTGCTCCGGTACAGTGCGTTGCGGGCAATCCACTCGGCCCGAATAATCTCCTAGCTTCGCGGTCGAAAGGTACATTATTCGGCCAGCTAAATGTAAGGCATGTGTTCAACATGACTCGAGGCCCAACAATGGTCGGTCCTTAATCGACATAGATGGAAAACACTACAGTCTAAAACCCTGCAAGTTTCCGTCCGGTCTCAACTTCACATTAACACTTAGTTATTCCACGATGACATACTTTCCAAGCAGATCCAGGTAACCACCTATAGCTCGTAGGTGACAGGAAATCACCCGACTTCTACCGGTCTAAGCAAGCTAAGCAATTACTTGACTGCGAATAACAAGGTGACAAGGATAGGGTAGAACAGAGTAAACAAGGTATAATGCAGCAACGGTTGCAAACAACTCCTAAACATAATGTAGCAGTTAAAGTAAATCATTAATAAAATATTTGTAAACCGGGGGAGAAAAATGCTCCGAGGCTTGCCTCTCTTGAAAGAGCTCGGACGGTGGTCTGGGCACTCTAGAAGATCCTCACCGACCTCCTCGTCGGCCTCGGGCACTTCCTGCTCCTCGGGCTGCTCTTCCGGCTCCTCGAGAACTGCTACCGGCGTTACTTCCTGTGATCCTGTATGATGCAATCGTATAAGTGCTTATGCCTAGGTGCATTGCAGAAATGACATGTAATGGTCATGTATAAGTGCTTATTTGGATTACTAGAACTGCCTACACAAAATAACAAGCTAGGGCCTAAAAATGAGCATAAAAATACTTTATACTATGAAATGTATCAAACAACAGATTTAACATTTTTCCTACATTCTACACAATAAACAATCACCATAGAAAAATTATCACATGCATGTTTTATTCATCTTTTTCTCTTTAGCAAAAATAACAATTATTAACAATATTAAACACTTGTACTACACATAAGAATTTTTATACAGAACATGCATGGAATATATTTTTCCTAGCAAGTACATCACAAAAGAAAATTATTGCAAGTGGAACCATATTTTTCTGAACTTTCTATGATTTATTTCATATTTAACAAGAAAACAGCAATTTTAGTGATTAAATAAAAACTCTACAAAAAAGTATTTCAAACTTGACATGCAATATTTTTCCCAAGTAGATCTGATGATAAGGAACCTAACAAAATTTATTTCAATAGATTTGGGGCAAATTTGAGTAGTCAAACATTTTCCAAACCATTTTCATTTCCAAATAATAAAAGAAAAACGAAAAACCATTTTTCTTATCGCTAACGGGCTGGCCCAGTGAAATCAACCGGCTGGCTACGGCTTTTGGCCCGTGCGCGCGCGCGGGAATACAGGCGCGCCGGGCTGGCTTGGGCTTCGGCCCAAGGTCGCCTTGGCCCAGTGAACAGAGAGGGGGAGCGGGGCGTGTCCACGACCGGGGCATCCCGGCGCCCGGGACCACGGCGGTGAGGTGGCCGCCAACGGCCAGCGGCCGCTTCCGGTCGCGAGTGGGCGAGGTACGGCGAGCAAAAGGACCGCGCAGAAAAGGCAAACACTATAGCGTGATGCAAGGGGAGAAAAAGAGAACGAGGGCGCCGGTGGCGGAGCGCGAGCTCGGCGGCCCGGCTCAGTGGCGCGCGTGGGAAGACGCTCAATTGAGCCTTACCGTCGACGAGCAAAGTGCACGGTGGCCCATTCGGAGGAGAGGAGGAGGTGGCGGAGCGGGTGGCAAGACGAATTGGAAGGAGAGGCGGTCGTTGAGCGGGAACAGCGGCTCGGAGGTGGGAGGTGCCGGTGATGGCGCGCGGTGGCGGAGCGATGGCTGTGCGAGGGAGAGAAGGAGCTCGCGGGCGAGGAAGTGAGCAGCGGGCAGAGGAGATGAAGGCAGAGCAGTGGGCGGCCAGGTGTGGGGTGAAGACCAGCTGAGGACGCCGCGCGGCGAGCTCGTCGGCGCATGGCCGTCACGCGGCGTGCGCGGTCTGCCGCGGTCGGTCGCGCTGGCGCGGCGAGCGCGTGCGTGCGAGCACGCGGGCGGAGGCAGACGCGGGCGCGGGCCGGCTTTGGCTGTTGGGCCGGAAGTGGGGCGGCGGCCCGTTAAGGTAAGAAATTCCTTTTTCTTTTCTAAATATAATCCCAGATTTGATAATTTGATTCAAATTCAAATTTTGAAGATGAAAAAGACATTTTCACAAATTGCCCCCAAAACAAAAGTTGTTCAAAATTTTATTCTCTACAACTTTCATTTAGGGCACTTTTCAAAATTCTAAATAGATTTTGAATTAGTGATTTAAAGTTAAATTTTTAAATGAAAACTCAATTTTTTGAAATATTTTTAGAAGCATGATTTGGGAAGATTTTGAATACAAAACTTGCTCCAAAAATCATGTTAATTATTTCTAAGCCATTTAGAGTTATAGCTCAACAAATTTTTACCACTCTTACCTAGGATTTTTACTAATTTAGAGTCCAAACATGTTTATCATTGTTTAAATAAATTCCAACTTAATTTGCATGTGATGATGAACATGTATGAAATGCAAATGCTCATGATTTAGGATGTGAATGCATGCTTAACACCCAGAGGTGTTACAACCCTCCCCCTTATAAGAATCTCGTCCCGAGATTTTGGGTTCAAACCATTTGTTATAAAAATCCTCATAAGCTTTTTGTAGATATTCACCCGTTTCCCAAGTTGCATCTCCTTCATCATAGTGACTCCACTGTATCTTATATGTTTTCACCACACTGTTTTGAGTAACTCTTTCTTTAGAGTCCAACACTCGAACCGGTTGCTCACGATATACCAAATCTGACTTGAGCTTTATGCCTCGAGGTTCAATTCTTTCCTCTGGAACATGCAAACACTTCTTGAGATGCGATACATGAAAAACTGGGAATGTAGCACCCATTGTCTCAGGTAACTCTAACTTATAAGCGACTGGACCTTTTCTTTCCAAGATCTTATATGGTCCCACAAATCTGGTTGCAAGCTTTCTACGTACTCCAAACCGTTTCTTCTTCATTGGCGTGACTTTCAGATAAACATAGTCACCAACTTCGAACGCAAGCGGTCTTCTTCTTCGATCTGCATAGCTTTTCTGACGGGATTGAGCGGCTTTCATATTTTGCTGAATGATGTGAACTTTCTTCTTGTCTTCTTCCACGAAGTCAATACCGTAGTATCTTCTTTCTCCTGGCTCGATCCAGTTAAGTGGTGTTCTGCACTTTCTGCCATACAAAACTTCGAATGGTGCTAACTTATACTTTCTTGATAACTATTATTGTAAGCGAACTCTGCTAATGGTAACCAAGACTCCCATGAACCTCTAGAAGATAACACACAGGCTCTCAACATATCCTCCAGAACAGCATTAACTCTTTTGGTCTGACCATCTGTTTGAGGATGATAGGCAGTGCTACGAATCAAACTAGTTCCCAAACCTTTATGCAAGTGCTCCCAAAAGTGAGCAGTGAATTGTGACCCTCTGTCAGACACTATTTTCTTAGGTATGCCATGCAATCTCACAATCTCAGCAATATACTTCTTGGCATATTGAGATGGTCTATAATCTGTCTTGACAGGTAAAAAGTGAGCTGTCTTTGTAAGACGATCTACAATTACCCAAATCGAATCATGCCCTTTTTGAGTAGTGGGCAAACCTATGATGAAATCCATACTTATATCATCCCACTTCCAACTAGGTACAGACAAAGGTTGCAACAATCTAGCAGGTCTCATATGAATAGCCTTTACCCTACAACATGTGTCACATCTGGCAACATATGCTGCAATCTCTTTCTTCATCTTGGTCCACCAAAAACGAGGTCTTAGTTCTTGGTACATTTTGCTACTTCCGGGATGGATAGATAACTTTGAAAGGTGAGCCTCATCCATAAGTTTATTCTTAAGCTCTCCATCCTTGGGAACAATAAGACGGTCATCAAACCATAACACGTCATGTTCATCCACTCTAAAGTGCTTGGATGGTTCTGCTTTAATCTATTCTTTGATATGGAATATCCCTTTATCTGTTCTCTGGCCTTCCATTATCTTACTCTCTAAAGAATAACTAATTTGGATACTGTGTAACATGGCAGGATGCATTAGATCAAAACCATCTTCGAGTAAAGGTTGCGCATTCAGGCACTATAACTTTCTACTCAAAGCATCTGCCACTATATTGGCCTTTCCAGGATGATATTGCACATTCAAATTGTAATCTTTGATCAATTCTAACCATCTTCGTTGTCTCATGTTCAATTCAGGTTGGGTGAAGATGTACTTAAGACTCTTGTGATCGGTGAAAATATTGCACACATTACCAAGTAAGTAATGTCTCCAAATTTTTAATGCATGCACTACGGCAGCAAGCTCAAGATCATGCGTCGGATAGTTGATCTTATGCTTTCTCAACTAACGGGAGGCATAAGCAATGACTCTTCCTTCTTGCATAAGAACACAACCTAATCCTATTTTTGATGCGTCGCAAAACACATCAAAAGGTTTCCCAATGTCAGGTTGCGCTAGAACTGGAGCAGTGGTCAATAGTTCCGCAAGGTGTGGAAAGCTGTCTCACACTCCTCTGTCCACACAAACTTATGATCTTTCTGTAGTAGACTTGTCATTGGCTTGGCAATCTTCAAAAAGTCTGGGATAAAACGACGATAGTAACCAGCTAAACCCAAGAAACTTCTAACTTCCGAAACTGTGATTGGTGTCTTCCAATCCATAACCTCTTGCACTTTACTCGGATCTACAGAAACTCCATTCTCTGACAGAATGTGACCAAGGAAAGGAACTTTCTTCAACCAAAATTCACACTTGCTAAACTTAGCATACAACTTATGATCTCTAAGTCTATTTAAGACAATTCTCAGATGCTCTTCATGATCTTTCTCATTCTCAGAGTATACTAGAATATCATAGGTTGACACAACCACAAACTTGTCTAACTCTGGTATGAAAATCGTATTCATCAGATACATAAAGTATGTAGGAGCATTTGTTAAGCCAAAGGACATAACAAGATACTCATACAACCCATATCTGGTAGAAAAGGCGGTTTTCGGTATATCTTGTGGTCTAATCTTTATCTGATGGTAACTTGATCTTAGATCTATCTTGGAGAACACTCTAGCTTTGCCTAACTGATCGAACAAAACATCAATATGAGGTAAGGGATACTTATTCTTGATAGTTACAACATTAAGAGGCCTATAATCCACACACATTCTCAAATTACCCTCTTTCTTTTTCTTCAAAAACAAGGCAGGACATCCCCATTCAGACTTACTGGGCCGGATAAACCCCTTGTTCAACAACTCCTCAAGTTGCTTCTTCAGTTTAGCTAACTCATCCGGAGGCATCCTATAAGGTCTCCTTGAAATTGGAGCTGTCCCGGGGATCAACTCAATTCCAAACTCAACATCTCTATATGGTGGAAGACCAGGTAACTCATCTGGAAACACATCCAGAAACTCACACACTACCGGAATCTGATGAATCAGAATGACTTCCATAGCACATGTCACACTCACAAGGTCTGTTCTTTTGGGCAATGGTACCTGAAAAGTACCCTCTCCCTAGGGATCCTTCAGGGTAAGTACCCGACTTCCTATATCTATAACTGCTCCCCATTCCTTTATCCAATTCATCCCTATGATGACATCCAGAACTAGTCTAGGCATAACTATCAAGTTTACTCGAAACTTTCAACTACCTAACTTAAGGGTTGCCCCTCTAACCATCTGATTGGTTAAAACATCAGCCCCTGCTGAACTTATACGGTAACCATAACTTAAGTCTGTGCATAGTTGTTCATGTTTCCGTGCAAATGCTTGACTCATGAAAGAATGCGATGATCTAGAATCAAATAGAACAACTGCAGGGTTTTGGTTAATAGGAAACTTACCAGCAGTTACGGGCTCTCCCTCAGGAATCTCATCCACAGTGGTGTGGTGTACTCGAGTATTATAGGTCTGTTGCTTCTTTCTGGGCGGATAAGGACAGAACTTGGAAAAGTGGCCTGGCTAATCATAATTGTAACAGGGTCCCTTCACTATACCAGCAGATCCAATAGCTCCCTTCGAGTTACCTTGTCCCGCAGTTGCGGCTATCCTTGCTGGCGGCACTGCCATCTTGTACGGCTTCTGCGGTCCCTTGTAATTCTAGGTCTTATGCTGCGGTGGCCTAAACCTTGCACCTGGTGCAGACGGATGATAGGTCGAACGATTAGTAGTGACAACTCTTGGCTGTGACGGTCCTGACTCAAAGGCTCTCTTGCGAGTCTTGGATGTTGTGTACACGTTGTTGTTCTTCTCTTGTTTCAGACAATCACTGATGAAGTCATTGAATCTGGCGTGGGTATTGGTACCCACATGCTTCATCATCTTTGAACCTAACCCTCTCTTTTAGCTAGCAATTCTCTTAGCATCTGTATCACCATGTCGGGAGCATAACGACACAAGTTATTGAAGGCATGCAAATATTGTGTTACGGTTTTGGTGCCCTGATTTAAAGCCAAGAACTCTCCCAACTTCATCTCAACTAGCCCTGATGGAATATAAACTCCAACTTAATTTGCATGTGATGATGAACATGTATGAAATGCAAATGCTCATGATTTAGGATGTGAATGCATGCTTAACACCCAGATGTGTTACAAATACTACTGCCAGTCTTACAGGTCACCATCCCACAAAAGCATTAAGGAAAGTAACTAACAGACGATCACGCCCGAGTGATCTAGTCCTCGTCACCCGCGGGGTGGAGGTAGGTCTTGCAGAAGCCCTGATAAAGCATGTCATCTGCAACAGGAGGGAATAAACCCTGAGTACGGGAATATACTCAGCTAGACTTACCCGTCGAAATAGAAAATAAGAGACACCAAGGATCATGCAAGGCTTTCATAAGTGGAGCTGGCTGACATCACCTTTGCGGAAAAGCATAAGTAATTTAAACTCTTTTAACCTATACTAGCAGTTATTTTTAACATCAACCTGTCATCTATCTTAGCACCTGTACTAAACATTCACTTGAGTATAATCAAACAACAGTATTATTATATCCATAGCAGGTATCAATTTGTGGCAACATTATATCATTTGCTTAACCATCTGTTCAATTTAATAAGATCTATGATGCCGCTGCTCAAGTCAAATGCTCACTAACCGGGAGCGACGGCGATTCGAATCGAATTCCTATCCAGCTGGAGGGGTATTTCTTACACTCACCGCGTAGGCCCTTGCCAGGGTCGCACAAGCCACCTTTCGTACGATTTAGGAGTCACGGGTTCGAATGATGCCGCATCCCCAAGGGCGATACTCTGCCAGGTGCTAGGGACTCTAACCCCCGCTTGGTCTCACGCCAATGTCCCCAAGCACAACGTTTCTCTCCTCCAAGATGCGACCTACCATTTGACTCCCGCCCTTAACCGAATTACTCAGCTTCGCGGTCGGAACGACTTATCTGGCCAACTAAGTGTTAGACTGCGTTCAACATAACTCAAGGACGTACAGCGAATCGGTCCTTAAACGACTCAGACGGGCATAGCTCCACACCCAAGATGTGAAGTGTCTTGCGGCTGCACTATCGAACTCCTGTCCGATCTCAAATTCATTTTTAGGCATGGTTCCATCCACGATAGCCAACATAGCCACTCGTGACCCATTCCTACATCTCGTGGATGACCGGAAATCACCCGACTTCTACCGGACTAAGCAGGGCTAAGCATTAATACGTGCCTAAACCTAAATTAGGGTTTAAGTATGATATCTGGACAAGGACAGGTATAATGCAACAAGGGTTTTCATACAACTCCTACAACTTAATGCATTAAACAAATAAAAGTACTCAAGATTGATATATAAAAACAAATGGGTCAGCATGCACCGAGGCTTGCCTTTCAGAAAAGAGGACGGGCGGTGATCTGGGCACTCAGGCAGGTCGTCTACGGGCACTCCTTCGCCGGCTAGATCCTCGGGCTCCCTCGGCTGCTCCTGGTCCTCCTCCAGAAGTGCTCCTTCGAACTCGAGGAGTGTCACCTCCTCTGGTACACCTATTGCATTAATACACAATAAATCTCATGGATGCATAATGAATGCAATATGCTCGGAATGGAATGCATTGCAGCAATTTAAGTACTCTATTCAAGTTACTTCAACATTACGTGCAAATCTCTTCTCCGGTGGAGAAGTACTTACCTAATCTACACAACCTAATATATAAATGTTCCTCTTCAGTTAAGGCCCTAACACCTAAAAATCATAAGAACAACATTACTTAGGTTACCAACAACAAATCATCAAATATCGTAACAACATATTCTGGACAGCAGCTACGTATTTCTATTACAACTGGAGATTCCCAAATCCTAAAGGCATGATACAAGATAATCTGGAAAGCTTATAAAATACTCTACAATTCATTTTCAGACCTCAACACTTAATTCCAAAGTTTACCTAGTCAAAATTCTAAAGTTCCAGAAATCTGTCCTCTCCAAACAGAGAGCAGCCATTTCTAGATAGCCACTTTAAACAGCTATAACTCCTAGACTATTAGGCCAATTGCCATCAAATTTTGACACAAGCAAGTTTAACCAGTTTACTACCACTTTGGTATTCACAAGTTTCCCAGCAAACAATTTTATCAAAGTTCAAATCCAAAATTGCTACCAGCTGCCCAGCGAACCTAGAAATGTGAAAATTAAATATTAATCCATGTGTCAAACTTCCTCTATGACCAAACCAATGATACTACTAGTTCACTCATGTCATGAAAACACCAGAAAGTAAGGTGTGTCAACCCAGAATATTTATTTTAACCCCTTTCTTAATTTACTTAATTAATTAAGTGGGAAATTAAACTTATATGCAAGCAGCTTAGAAAATTCTATAAATATTACAGGAGGCTCTCTGGCCTACTAGGAGGCTACTGTAAAAATTTGAACTAAAGTTATTTACAGAAACTCCCTACTCAAAATTCACAAGCCAAAAAGGCTGATTTTTGTATAAATAGGAAACCCTATTGAACAGTGTCAAACAACAGATTTCATATTTTTCCTAGTACCATTCTAACCTAAGAACAACACTCCCAAAATTTTACCTTTACTGGAACTATAGAAAAAATATGAAAATTCTTTCAAGTATCTCCTAACATAAAATGACAACATCATAACTGGCAAACTACTCAAGCAATAAGATCCACATTTTTACCAGAGCTCGTATATATATGAAATAACATACTCACCAAATTTTATAATTTTTGGAACAAAGAAGCTCAAGATATGATTTAAACAAGTTTGCATGCTTTCAAAAACACATTTAAAGTTTCAATTTAAGTCTTCCAAAAGCTCTACTACAAGTGCTCAAATTATATTTTTATTAAATACCACACTTCACTACGAGTCTAACAAAATTTGAATCACCATTTTTGGATCTATATTGCTTGAGATATAGAATTTACAATATAGCAAGAAAATCTATGAAATAATTTCCCAAAAACAAAAATCAAAAACCCTAATAGTCTATTGGGCCGGCCCGCCTACACGTGGCCCATGACTCGCGCAGCACGCCTGAGCGATGCAGCCCACAACCCGTGTGGCCCCTGACGCCGGTCCCGCCCGCGCACGCAGCTGCTGACAGGGCGGGTCCCCGGGTCAGAGAGACAGAGGCAGGGGGGAAACTCCGGTGAGCGGGTTCTCACCGCCGGTGGCCCCTCCGACGAAACCGAGCACACCGTCATGCTCACCACCCCAAACTGCACCTAGGCATGTCTTTTCCCCCAATGCTACCACACCGGAGCGCACTTGCCGATGACGAAGGCGGACGATGGTGTTCCGGTGATGGTGCGCCGGCAACGGTGAGGTCACAACGCCTCGTCTAAGCTCGGTACGAGCTTCATGAGGGAACTAGGGATCTAATGGAGGGAGAATGGGAGGCTGGGGAGGGTCCTAGCTACTTTGACCATGGCGGTCTCAACTCCAGCGAGGTCCTGCACATGGCCGCGGTGGCAAAATCGGCCAATGCGGCCTTACCTTCGCTCAAACGACCCACAGAAGGAGTGGAGAGGGTAGAGGAAGGCGCTGTGGTGCTGCTGCTGGACGGAATTCGGTCGAGGCGTGATGACGACGGTGCACGAGCACGAGGAAGCCCGCAGCGGCAATGGCACCTCGGTGCTCCGCTCTGGCTCGGAGAGGGTGAGAGAGAGAGCAGAGGCGCGAGTGAGGGTGAGTGCTGGCTCCGTGGCGCCCTTGAAGACGTCGCGACCTGACAGGTGGGGCCACGGCCGGTGTACGGCTGCCATGGCGTGCCCACGTGGTAGCACGGCCCTGCGGCCGGTCGGCCATGACGTTTACTGAACGTTGCTCGTTTTGACTGAATCGGTGTCCATGGCTTAGACTGACAACGCGATTTCAACCGAGCAAATCTCCTAATCTAGCCTGAGTTAGCGATAGGTGTTAACAACCAAATTGTAGAGCTACATGAGTACTACAACTTTGTCAATTGGCTCAAGGACTGGTTCGGCCTAGTTTGTGAGTTATAAGGTGGTGAAATGGGGTACATTGAAACTAAAATTTCACTTCTAGACTTAGAAAAATTTCTAAGTGTTGAGCACCCCTTAAGCTGACTTGTGGGCCATTTTTGAGCATGTTCTGGTCATTTTCATAAGATGGCCATATTAGAACTTTTGTTCCTTATGAAATTCTCTACAACTTTACTTAAGGTTGCTCCTCCATGCAAGATTTCTAAGCTGGACTTTTTAATTGGTCAAACCAAATCACTCTAGGGGTCAAAACCTAGTCAACAACATTTGGAAGGGCAATTTGGTAATTTTGGTCAACATGAACATTGCTCCACTACTTACCCTAAATGTAATTAAGGTGTTATAAGATCTAATTAGCCACTCTACACATTGGTTGCACAAAATTCCTAGTGCCACATACTTTGAAACAAGCAAAGCAATATTCCACCCAAATGTTGCAAGATCATGTTGCACATGTTGCATGAGTGTGTTGCATAGCACTTGCTAATCATGTTACACTAAAGTGGTTGGCATGTCTAAAAAGGAAGTTGCACATGTGGCACTTGGGTGTTGCACTACTCACTTCATAATACACATGAAATATAAACACAGGTTGCAATGTTTCACATATTATAAGCTCATGCATGAATGGATGATGCTCAAGTTCATGAAATGCAATGCAATTAAGGAAGCCAAACACCTAAGGTGTTATAGCCCTCCCCCCTTATGAAAATCTCGTCCCGAGATTTGGAAAGTGTACCATTGTTGATAGAATTCCTTATAACCATCACGTAAATAGTCTTCTCGCTCCCACGTAGCATCACTCTCACTACCCTGTTTACTCCACATTACTTTATACCACTTAACCACTCAACTTCTAGTTACCCATTCTTGAGTGTCAATCACACAGACTGGCTTTTCTTCGTAAGTTAAATCAGATTCTAGCCTAATATCTCCTAATGGAACTCTTTCTTCTGGAACTCGAAGACACTTCTTTAACTGGGATACATGGAAAACATTGAAAATGGCGCTCATTTCCGAAGGTAACTGGATCTTATATGTGATAGCACCACTCTTTCCTATGATCTGGAAAGGACCCACGTATCTAGGTGCAAGCTTTCGCTTCACACCAAAGCGTTGTACACTCGTCATAGGGGAAACTTTCAGATATACGAAGTCTCCAACTTCAAACTCGATAGGTTTTCTATGGCGGTCAGCGTAACTTTTCTATCTAGCTGAGCTGCAGCCATATGGATTTTGATGGTATGAACTTGTTTCTCAGCTTCCTCGACAAAATCAATACCATAATACCTTCTCTCGCCAGCTTCTATCCAATTTAGTGGGGTTCTACACTTACAACCGTACAATGCTTCGAATGGGGCCATCTTAATGCTCTCTTGATAACTATTATTATACGAAAACTCAGCTAAAGGCAACCATTTCTCCCATGAACCCTTGGATGAAATAACACAAGCCTATAACATATCCTCCAAGATTTGGTTAACACGTTCAGTCTGACCTGATGTCTGGGGGTGATAAGCAGAGCTTCTCACTAATTTGGTTCCTAGAAGATGATGCAAGTGTTCCCAAAAACGAGCAGTAAACTATGGACCACGGTCAGAAATGATAGTACGAGGTATCCCATGGAGCCAGACTATCTGATTGAAGTACAACTCAGCATAGTCAGTAGGACGATAGTCTACTCGAACAGAAATGAAGTGAGCCGACTTGGTTAGGTGATCTACAATCACCCAGATAGAGTTATGATTCTTGACAGTAGGAGGAAGTCCAACAATGAAATCCATACTTATCTCCTCCCATTTCCAACCTGGGATAGAAAGTGGTTGAAGCAATCCAGCTTTCATGTGCACAGCCTTAACCCTACAACATGTATCACACCTAGCAACATATACAGCTATCTCTTTTCGCATTTTGGTCCACCAATAGTATGGCTTCAAATCGTAATACATCTTATTGCTACCAGGATGGATGGACAACTTAGAGGAGTGTGCTTCAGACATGATCTAATTTCTAAGCTCTCGGTCCTTAGGCACAACTAACCTATCTTTGAACCACAGTACACCCTCTTCATCTACCCTAAAATGTGTAGTTTCTTGCTCTTTCATCTTACGCTTGATGTGGAATATACCAGTGTTAGTCTTTTGAAGCTCAATAATTCTACTCTTGAGAGTGCAACTGAAAGTGACGTTGTACAGAATTGCTGGGTGTAGAAGGCGAGACAGATGAAAATCACTTTCAACTAAGGAGTGATAATGAGACTTACGGCTTAAAGCATCGGCAACCACATTTGCCTTGCCAGGATGATAGTGCACTTGGAGATTATAATCTTTAATCAACTCAAGGCATCTTCTTTGACGCATATTCAACTCGGGTTGGGTGAAGATATATTTGAGGCTTTTATGGTCAGTATAGATATTGGAAACATTGCCCAACAGATAGTGCCGCCAGGCTTTCAAAGCATGAACAACTGCAGTGAGTTCTAAGTCATGCGTTGGATAATTCACCTCATGTTTCCGAAGTTGTCGAGAGGTATATGCAATTACTCGGCCTTCCTGCATCAGAACACCTCCCAAACCTATGCCTGAGGCATCACAATACACATCAAATGGTTTCTCGATATCCGGTTGCGCCAAAACTGGAGCCAAGGTAAGGAGAGTTCGTAGTTTGTGAAAAGTCGCATCACACTCAGGAGTCCAGACAAACCTAGTGTCTTTTTGCAGTAGCCGAGTCATTGGCTTGGCTATTTTTGAGAAATCCAGGATGAAGCGGCAATAATAGCCAGCCAATCCAAGAAAACTCTGAACCTCGTGAACCGAGATATGAGCCTTCTAGTTCAGTACTTCTTGTACCTTGGCGGGATCCACCGTAATTCCTCCATCGGACAACACATGCCCAAGGAAAGGTACTTCTCAAAGCCAGAATTCGCACTTACTGAACTTTGCATATAGTTGATGTTCACGCAGTCTTGTGAGGACTATACGCATATGTTCAGCGTGGTCTTCCTCATTTTCCAAATATACCAGGATGTCATCAATAAATACCACCACAAACTTGTCCAATTCGGGCATAAACACCGAATTCATCAAGTACATGAAGTGTGTGGGGGCGTTGGTCAAGCCAAAGGACATAACAAGATACTCATAAAGACCGTATCCAGTAGAGAAGGCTGTTTTTGGAACATCTTTCGGACGGATTTTAATTTGATGGTAGCCAGATCTTAGATCGATCTTGGAAAAGACTTTAGCTTTAGATAACTGATCAAACAAGATATCGATGTGTGGTAGAGGATACTTATTTTTGATAGTGACTGCATTCAGAGGTCTATAATCTACGCACATCCGCAATGACTGATCCTTCTTCTTTACAAAGATAGCAGGACATCCCCATGGAGACGAACTAGGACGAATCAGCCCCTTCTTCAAAAGTTCATTCAACTGCACCTTAAGTTCAGCTAGTTCATTCGGAGGCATCCTATAGGGTCTCCTAGAGATAGGTGTTGTGCCAGGCAACAACTCGATTTTAAACTCCACATCCCGATCTGGAGGTAATCCCGGAAAATCATCGAGAAAAACGTCAGGAAACTCACTCACTACGGGAATCTTAGTTAATACCTTCGCTTGCACCGCATGAACCTCACTAGAAAGGTCAAACTACCTAGGAAGTTGCACTAGAAAACCTTTCTGATCAGAAGGATCTCTCAGCATAACTACCCGGGTGGATGTATCAATGAGCACCACATTCTAACTCATCCAATTCATGCCCAAAATAACATCAATACCTAATCCAGGCAAAACCACAAAGGTAAGCGAGTATTTTTGCCCTTCTATTTTAAACTCTAGCTCTCTTACTACTTGATTTGTGGAAATATTCCCACTTGCAGCTCTAATGCAATAACCATCACCATCAATCGTATGTAATTTATGTGCAAACTTTGATGCAAACATAGGACTGATAAAGGAATGCGAAGCACCTGAATCAAATAGCACCACTGCAGAATATTGGTCAACTAGGAACTTACCAGCATTGACTACCTCACCAGATGGAATTTCTTCAATACTATTATAATGAACATTCCCCTGATGGCCACCTTGATTTGCATTCTTCTTAGGATATGGACAATTCCTAGACCAATAACCTAGTTTGTTGCAGTTCCAGCAAGGCATGTTGCTTGGAGGGACACTGGAGCTGCCTTGACCAGAACTACCCTTTGGCAGAGACACTGTATATGCTTTGTGAAACCCAGTCTTAGCTGGCGCCTTCTTTTGCGGGGGACGGAACTTAGCACTTGTGGTAGGAGGGCGAGGAGGAGCCCTCGGTGCAGCTGGAGCTCGGGACTGTGAAGCACCTGCCTCAAGTGCCCTCTTGCGGCTCTTAGAAGCAGCATAGTAGAGTTATTGTTTTCTTGAGTGAGAGCATCACTGATAAAATCATTGAAAGTAGCACATTTGCTAGTGCTCATGGTCTTCATCAGCTTTGGACCGAGGCCACGCTTGAAGCTAGCAATCTTCTAGCATCAGTATCCACAAACTCAGTTGCATATCTTGCAAGATTGTTAAAGGCTTGCAGGTAGTCTGTCAAACTCTTATGAACTCAGGAGGGTGTAGAGTAGTGCATACCTTGCAAGATTGTTAAAGATTTCGTAGAAGAATAGATAGAAATCTAACAACCAACACCAGAAATCATCCTTGACCACTGGAAGATGTACTTTGATGGCTCGCTAAAACTAGGCGGAGTGGGCACAGGTGTCCTTTTCATATCTCTAGATAGAAAACAACTCAAAATGTTCTTCAAATACTCTGGCAAGCCACAAACAATAAAGAAGAATACGAAACACTTATCCACGGACTCCGAGTAGCTATCTCTCTTGGAATAAAGCGACTACTCGTCTACGACGATTCAGCAGTAGTTGTCAACCAAGTCAACAAAGACTGGGACTGCATCAAAGACAACATGGATGCATACTATGCTGAAATATGCAAACTCGAAAAACATTTTCAAGGATTGGAAATCTTACATGTCTTGTGCAACTCAAACATTGCAGCAGACATCCTTGCCAAGCTCAGATCGGATAGGGTGAAGGTGCCACCTGGTGTGTTCGTAGAGGAGTTGTCAGCTCCCTCTATCAAACAACCCGATGAGATAACCCCTAAACTCCCAGCTCCTGGCACCCAAGTATTGGTAATCGCACCATCATGGACTCAGATCTTCATTGATTACATCAAAGAAAATAAACTACCAACAGATAAAGAGGAAGCCACCTGGATCATTTGAAGAAGCAAGAATTATGTCCTAGTGGGAGACAAACTCTATAGACGAGCCACATCATCAGGAGTACTACTCAAATGCATCACAACAGATAAAGGCAAGGAGATTCTAGAAGAAATCCACTCAAGATGTTATGGTAACCAGGCTGCCTCTAGAACTCTAGTAAGCAAAACTTTCTGTTCTGGGTTCTACTGGCTGACTGCATTAAAGGATGCAGAAGAACTCATTAGGAAGTGTAAAGGCTGCTAAATGTTTGTAAGACAGGCTCATGTCCCAGCACACAACCTTATATGCATCTCGCCTGCTTGGTTGTTCTCCTGCTAGGGGCTAGATCAGGTAGGGCCTCTCAAGAAAGCCAAGGGTGGTTTCAAGTATATTTTTATGGCCATTGACAAGTTCACCAAATGGATCGAGTATAAACCACTCGTCAAGTACAGCGCTACCAAGGTAGTCAAGTTCATCCAAGACATCATGCATCATTTCGGCATGCCTAACCGAATCATCACGGATTTGGGCTCTGTTGGTATTTCTTAATGAATGCAGAAGAATCCGCAAGTGTACAAAATTACCGTTGTAGCCTTCACCCAAAAGTATTCAGGGTATCGTATTTTCCATAGGGAATGAAGGTACTTTTTTCTAGCTAGTTCATCCAAGGACAACACAAGGGTAGAGTTAGAAAGGGGTAGAGACGGACTCCTATAGCTCTTAGGTCTTAAGGATAGCGATACTCTACTTCTACTTGCTTACTTCGGGCACTAGAGATCACCTGGTCTGCCAAACGATGCTAGCCTATAGCTCTATGCCATACCTGAATGTGGGGGAATGCAAAGGACGGATAGGGCTGTCACCACTTGCCGCCTACCCCTCAACCATGGAGTATGGCAAACAAAGGTAGCCTCTAGCCCAGACACCATGTCTACGCTATCGACTACTACTCTAGTTTTCTGAGAGGGTTATCCGTCTTTATCAGGGCCCTCAACTAGAGCATCCACCACAAGGACGGATGATGAACCTGCAAATAAGTATAGGTAAAGCTCAACTAAGCAAAAGACATAAAATGCTATAAGAACCATGAATACTTACTTAGCCAAGATCCCGTTAAGGAGCCAAGCAAATACTCGTGGAGGTACAAGCTCGGGGAGACATCGACAAGCCCGGTGCTTCCCCACTCTCTTCCCTCACATCTCACTTGAACAACTCTAGCTAGCTAGTAGGGCATAGCCCTTTGGAATGTGGATCAAGTGTAGAGTGTTGTAGCTCTTCTTCCCTTGGAATGCTGCTCTTTTCTCCCTTGAGTGGTGTGTGTGTGTGTGAGAGGGAGAGGCCATCTATTTATAGGAGGAAGGTGGATGATGTGCCAAGGAATATTCCTCCTTTACTTCCTCCAAACTGACCTTATTCTAGTGTCCAGGTTCATTGTCTTAGGAAGCACACCCCGCAACCGACCTGCACGTGTATTGATGGAACCGCCAGAGAAAAATAGGCCCGAAACGTGCTCATAGAGGAGCGGCCGCGCCTGGGCCTTGGCCGCGCCAAAACCTGGCCCAAATGGCCCCATATTTGGTGAACCTATAGATCTTTTCGTTAGCTTTCCATGAATGGGTGGATGGTCCAAAACGGAGTTCGGATGCATCCTGGGCGCCCATTTTACCTGGGCCTGCTCCTGCAGCCCGAGATGAATTTGGACTGGGTTTTGGGCCTCCACTTCGTGGGTTCATTATTGGGCGTTTTGATCTATGTTTGAGGCCCAGATTATCTGGTAAGTGGGCCTCTTTCTTTTCCCATGGTTTTCTTATATTTGTTGGCCCATTTGTGTGTATTTCCATATATGCCCTCCTGTCAATGAGAAATCACCAAAGCTTGTGGAATTGATTAGTTGTATGCCCTAGTTCTAAGTTTTAGTATTTGTTTTATGTAAATGTTGGCGGTTGAAAGTGTGAGTTATGGACCGCCAATAAGAACCCCCACACTTACTTCTTTGCTCGTCCTCGAGCAAAGCTTTAGAGATAAAAGCAATTATGAACATAACGTCCTAAGATATACAACTATACATGAAAGTTATTTCAACACATTCTTTACACAAGTGGGATTTGTGGTGTTGGCTAACATGTTTCTTTAGGTTGTTGAAAAGTGGAACAGTTCTTGAAACAAAGTTATCTTCCCAATTTCACATCTTAGCAACTTGGAGTTTTTTAAAAGTTTTCTAAAACAAAAGCATAGTTCACTTTATACTCCTCAAATGGCACTCTCAAATCACTCAATGGTGTATATCTCCTTACCAAGGCATAGCAAAGTTTTGCCTTCTTTTATTTTCTCCTACTTCTATAAAAGTTTATGTGGAGCTTTAGGTAGGGATAAACAAAGTAGCATACTTGCATTGCATATGTTGTAAAGTCAAATCGAGGATCCAAGGAGAGAAGTGCCATACTCTTAGATCAAGATATGCATGTGTGTGGAAAAAGGTAAACTAAAACTATAAGATGCACTAAAACTATACTCCTTTTGTATGAGTGATCTCTCTCTAGCTTTTTATTTTGAGACATGGCTATCATTCATTTTTATTATTTTCTTATATTTATGAGCCTTCATGTGCTCATCTCTTTTTTTTCAATACCTTGGGATATTCATGTGTCCCTATTTTTTTTCTTCTTGGACCTTCATTTGTCTAATTTTTTTATACTTTTGCATAGCCTATGTCTCCTAAATCATATATTGAGAGATCACTATCTTGTAAAACATGTAGTATTTTCCTAATAAACATTTTTTGTCTACTCCTAGTGTAGGAACAGAGTTTTGGTGGATGGAGGCATGTTTTTGCGTACTCCCAGTGTAGGAGCAGCAAGTGTATGTGGGTGTACATGATCTTGATCTTGGGAGCATGATAAATCTCTCAATAAGGGTAAACAAGACTTGACCAAACTCAATACAACAACAAGCATCATTTGTGGAAGGCTTGATACTTACAAGATGTTATTTTTGGCCTTGGTAGGAATTTGCTCACCAACTGAGGAGTATGTGATACTATGGTTTTATAACATTTTTATCAAAACAAATTCTCTAAGTGCTTTGAATTAAAATGGTAGGATTTCTAAGTTAGAACTATATCACACTTCACAACAACTTAGTCAACATGATTGTCCTATTAGAATATTTTCCCATAAGCGCAAATACATGTATGTGGAACAAAATTCATGCAAGCTTTCTATCTTAAGAATGTTATGATCATGCCACCTTTCAAAATTTTAAGTGAAGTGTGGTTCAAGATATGCATGGAGGCATAGCTGGTTCATTGAGTTTATTTTTTAATTATCAGCATTATGTTTGTTAAACTCAAGATTGTATGAAGATTGAGGTAGAGAGTTGCACAAACCACCGTTGAAGATGAAGGAGTTTATGGTAAATTAGAGATGGTTTGGCTAAACCAGTGGTTCAGCTGCTCCTTCTGAAGTCATCTATGTTGTCCTTCTGCAAATGGAGTTATTTGGTGTTGTGCAACGTGTTGGGGAGATCTCAAGTGTGTGATTGTTGTGCTTGAGAGATCTCCCCCACACTTATTCTTGTACCTACTTTTATTTAACAGAAAACAACAGAAAACAGACACGGGCCCTACCAGTTAATACACTGGGGAGCCTTTTATTATATTTATGATTATTTATTTTATTATTTTACTAGTGCTATTATCTAAAATATTATTATTATTATTATTATTATTATTATTATTATTATTATTATTATTATTATTATTATTATTATTATTATTATTATTATTATTATTATTATTATTATTATTATATTTTCTTTTATTATTGTTGTTATTATTATTATTTAGTTGTTCACTAGACTTTACATACTCAAACAAGGCTAACATAAAGTTTGCAAATTAATTCTAGCCGTGTCTTATCTCCAGCATGATTTACCTCCAAAATTTATGAAAGTAATACTCAATGTTCATTTAATCAAGATTAAACACCATGTCTAATTTTGCTTAAAGAAGGCTATTTTAACCTAAGCACCATGCTTAATTTAAAAAGCCTATGGATGCATCGTATATGTACTATATACGAATATACCCAAACCAGAGCTTACAACATAAACATGAATTTGTATGATTAAGATCGTGGAGACAAACATGAGTAATGGTGTTGGTGAACATTTATTTACCTTTGCATACCTGAGTTTACCTACCGCCAGCATATGTGGATGAAGATCTTTGAAGTTGCTGCAATGGTGGCATGGACTCCAACTCAGGCGAGTACCAGGGCTATGTCATACACACAGCTAGTGTGCATGGGCCGTGGGCCTTGGTAATAGCAAAGGTCCAGAAGAGGAGAGTCCTTATTTCTCTCTCTCTCTCTCTCTCTCTCTCTCTCTTTTTAGCAAGGCAAAGCTTGACATCATCTTTTATTTTTTTGGATGACCCTTGGTGTGTGTGGAACTCAGGATTCTCACCATCCTCCCCCACACTTAGACTTTTGTGTAAAAGTCAAGTGTGCTAGGTCAGGGTCTCCTTCTGAGTGTGTTCCACCACCCAAGAGCATCAAAGTTTGTAGTTGATGTAGCTCCCACATTCTCAAGCATCATATGACCTGTGCTCTTCTTGATCTCAACTTGTAATTGTTAGTGACAAGAATACTCGAAGGTGCATAATAACTTGACAACATGTCCTTGCTTTTATTAAAAAGAACTTTTTCATGATAATACGAGGTACCTCCTGGTAGTGCTTAAGTTACAGTCCTAAGCTTGACCATAGGAATTTCATCTTGCAGCTATCAATGGTGGTATAGTTCCTAGCTTTACCACCAAACATTTAGCATGAATGTTCAAGCTGCAAGGTTAGCGCCATCGTGCTACTACGAGATTTGCCATGCTTATGATAAACATAGGCGTCGACATCCATCCTCTTAAAAAGTTTTGAAATGAGAATTAGGAAGTGGTTGGGATCCTCATAGGGGCATGTGGTCAGAAGCAAAACAAACTCTAGAGACCCCAACAACGAGCATAAAACGCAAGAGGTCTTAAAAGAGAAATGATCATGCTCGTTAGCGAATTCTTGCTTGGTCTCCAGAGTTGTTGCTTCAGACATGTCCATGGCATGGAAGTTTTGTTTCTCAAGAAATATATCATATAGTACTGACCTTGATTCTCGGCCACCATCGAGAATAATGTTTGGATGGCCAGCGGGACATGGCTTTGGTTCGAGCGAGGGTGATGATGGATGTTCGGTTTCACTAAGAAGCCTAGGTGATGCGAATAGAGAAACAAACTTTGCCTCCTCGAATGGGTTATGGTTGGGAATACACTTTGCCATGGGACTTTCGGTACAAGGGATAGGAGTGGCAGAAGCAGTTGTTCCCAACTTTTCATCAACGTCCCTATGGGAAGTTTTTTCATGGACAAGATTTTCCAAAGGGTGGCCTATGAGAATATCAAACTGAAGGATGGCATAGATATGAAGATCTAGGAAAACCTTGATTTTGTCAATTGTGATTGTCACGGCCCTAACAATCCCACAACATGTAATAGAACCATCTAAATTATAAAAACGTAAGTAAAAAAACAATCACCGGAGTGATCAAATTCCTGTAATTATGCTTCCATCATCCTAGTAGTTCGTGAAATCATGAAAGATTTCAAACCAACCAACATACAAGCCAAGATCATACATAGTTTAGCAGCCACAGTCACATATTACATAAAGTTTGCAACATGGTCTAGATACATCAGAGTTTAAAACATAAAGTTATTACAATACCAAGTTTGAAATTCGATAGCGGAAGCAAGTAGTTTTAAAGCCACACTCACACACACGTAGGTCAATACAGTGCCAGATACTGATCAAGTCCACAAAAGCAAGTAGATGAGACATAAGGATCGACCATGTCCATGGTCCTAGTTGTCGCCCATAGCAGAGTAGAGACAGTTGATGCAATATCCATAGTACATCTGGCCATCTGCAATAATAATGGGAACAAAACCCTGAGTATGAGAAGGTACTCAGCTAGACTTACCCGCCTTAAACAAAAATAAAGTTGACACCAAGGAGTATGAAAGGCTTTCTGTGTGGACTAGCTGAACTCATTTGCGAAAAGCATAAGAACTATAGCTGAATCATTTTAAGTAGTGTAGTATCAAGTTAATAGTTATTAACCTATCAACTAGATTAGCACCTGTACTAGAGCAATCAATTGATTAAGGTAATTAATAGTAACCAGGTCATATTTTAGCATTTCCAACATCCTCATTATCACCACCAACCATGTGTTCCATAATCATTACTACATTGACGTAGCTCAAGTCAAGTGCTCACTGTCCAGGAGCGATGGCAATTCAAATTGATTACTAACCAGCTGGTGATTTATTCACCACACAAACCACGCTTTCCCCGTCAGGGTCGCTTAGATCACCAATGACACTATTCTGGTAAAGTCACGCGATAAAAGGGACCCCAACACCCAGGGGTCGTCTGACTACTAGGAATCAGGCCTTGCCTGCCCTTGGGCTAACTCTTCGCACCCTTGTCGTCCCCCATCTAGCTCCAATATGCGTGCCCATCAGGTCGATCCTGGCCTAAATAGTGCAACTAGCTTCGCGGTCGAAACGACTTATCCGGCCAACTAAATGTGAGGCATGCGTTCAACATGACAAGAGGGACGTGCAACGATCGGTCCTTACCCGACATAGACGGAAACTACAAGCACACAAGACCCATGTCTTGCTGCCCAACATTCCATCCGGTCTCCATTTATCCAGTAACACTTAGTCATTTCCATGATAGCATCCATAGCTAAAAGTGTAACGGAACCGCCCAAATTATAAGAACAAAAGTACAAAAACAATTGCCATAGAAATTAAATTCCCGTACTTAAGCTCATATAACTCCGGTAGTCCAATAAAATCATGAGGGATTTCAAACCAACCAACATACAAGCCAAAATCGTAGTGGTTCAACATAACAAGTCACATGTTACATCCATTTCACAAGTAATTCAACATAGATTGGAGTTCAATAGAGTTATTACAACTCAAGTTCAAAAGTAGCAGAAGCAAAGTAGTTTGAAACTAACATCCTATTATTTCAAGTACATGTCAGTACCAAGGTCAACCTCCAACAAAAGCATTAGAGACAAGATAACTCAGAAGGATCATGCCCATGATCACACTCCGCCACTACGGTAGGAGGCATTCAATTGTTGCAGTAGCCATGATACATCATAACCTGCAACAAGTAGGAATAAACCCTGAGTACGAGATTGTACTTAGCTAGACTTACCCATCAAAAACCAGAAATAACATGACACCAAGGAGTATGCAAAGCTTTCTTTTAGTGGGCTAGCTTGACTCATTTGCGAAAAGCATAAGTTATCATGAATAAACCATTTTAAGTACTTTTGCATCATCTTTGTTATAACCTATTAATCTAGGTAAGCACCTATGCTAAAGCAATCACTTGATTAACCATTAACATCAAAGTTACCATCTCAGGTTTAGCATTTCCAACATAATCCACATAATCATCCGTGTTCCATCATCATTACTACGATGTCGTAGCTCGAGTCAAGTGCTCACTATCCAGGAGCGATGGCGATTCGAATCGATTCCTAACCAGCTGGTGCTTTATTCCTCATACAAACCACACTCACTGATCAAGTGAGCTACAGGTCACCAATGACAATATTTCGGTAAATGTCGTGGGACAAACTGGAGCTACAATACCCAGGGACCGCCCGACTACCAGAAATCAGGCCTCGCCTGCCCTTGGGCTCACTCTTCACGCCCCTATCATACCCCCATCAACACCAATACGCGCACCTGTGTAGATCCCGGCCTAAATAGTGCCACTGCTTCACGATCGAAAGGTACTTTATTTGGTCAGCTAAATGTGAGGCATGCGTTCAACATGACAAGAGAGACGAGCAACAGTCGGTCCTTAACCGACACAGATGGAATCACTATAGTCCAAAACCCTATAAGACTCTGCCCGGTCTCTATTTATCCATCAACACTTGGTTATTTTCTATGATAACAATTATAGCCAACCATAACCAGGTATCCACCTATATCTCGCGGGTGACAGGAAATCACCCGACTTCTACCGGTCTAAGCATGGCTAAGCACTGAACCAAAAATAGGATTCCAGGCATATTTGTGGGACAAGGAAAATGTATATATGCAGCAAGTGTTTTCAATCAACTCCTATAACTTAATGCAACAATATATATATATAACATATATATACTCAATTACTTTTATAAAGTATGAGGCTTAGAATGCTCCGGGGCTTTGTAACACCCTAAAATTTACTTCTTTGGAAATAGAGCTAAAATGATTTAATTATGTATTTTTGTGCTCATGAAATAATAGGAAAATAAATTTTTTTGTCAAATTAAAATTCATCCTAGGATGTAGCAACATTGTTGTGCATACATGCTAATGCATTTGTGTTTTTGTATTATTTGGTTTTGACCAAGGTACAAAATCAATTCAAGTTGTTTTTAGTAAAATGCGTTTAGTAGGTCAATTTTCCTTCTCTGATGTACCTTTATCCTTTTTCTACAATCAAATTCCTTGTTTCTCAGCTCAAGTTTTCGTTTGGAGCCTCTCAAAATCTTTTCTTTGTAACCCGAATCGCTCCTTTCAGTTTCTCGTCCATCAATCAATCTCTACAAACTTCTCGAGAATTTTTTTGGCTTTTCCTGGAACTTGTTCTCACTTTTCTGTGAGCATAATCTAATTTTTAGATGCTCTAAATTATCTCATCATGAGCTCTAAATACTTTATTTGCGTCCCTCATATTCCATAGTGTCTCTGAGAATTTTTCTCGAATTTTTGGAGCTTTTAGAGTATTTTTCGTGGCTTAAATAATAATTCTGGACTTTTCGAGAATTATTTTATCTATGAAATTAATTAATTCCAAAAATAATAAATATCTCATTTTCCACCAAAGCCCGTGTGCAATAATCTTAAATGGCCATACATTTATTTACTAATGGGCTTTGATGATTAATTAGGCCCGTTAGTAGAGGTGGAGGGTGCAACATCAATTAGTACCGTATTGCTGGTTGACGTGGGGGTAGGAAGTTTTCCTCCCTATATATATATATATATATATATATACCAACCACATAGGCAAAGCACACCAAAACTACCGTAAGGAGAGCCCCTAGTTTGGAAAATCCCTCGTGTAGTAAATTATAGAATTTTATATGCTTTCCAACGGTATAAGCTACAAGTTCATTGATTTAACGGAACTCAAGTTATGGATGTTTCACTGCACTGCTATTTTTCTGTTCACGAGAAATTCCAGGATACTTGTTTCTATTTTATGCACATGAGTTCTCTGGGATATCAGAAGATCTTTATAATAGTCAACCTATCCAGAAGAAGATGGAAGTTACTTTGGTGTCCCCTAGTTTAATTCTTCTTAAGGGGGTAGCCAAAGTAAAGAAGGTTTTTGTATGTTCTAGTTCTTCACTTGGAAGTATCGGTTAATCATCACGACTGGTCTTCACTTTGAGCTAACATCAATTGAGAGTTCAATCTTCACCATACCCAAGACAAGTTGGCAAAGATGACATAGGAAGGAGATATTGGACATCTACAATTGATTCTACGGAGACTCAGGAAACCTCACTGTTACACCAAGCATGGCAAGTAAGCTTTGATTGAAGAAAGTTCTCTACTTGGATAGGTTATCTGTGAGGTGGAATTATGGAGAGCTCTAGAGAGTTACGAATGTGTTGAGTGGGAACACACCAAAGGATGTAAGTGAGATTCAAAATTTCATGGGAATGGTAGGATACTATGAAAGGTTCACTAGAGGCATTATAATCTTAGATATATGGGTGACATCTATGAGGATACAAAGTTGGTTCGAATGCTTGTGACATCATCATTGGATTTGTGGTAATCAAGGATGGTGACTTGGAAATGTGCTATCAACGGGAGAAGTATATGTCGTTGCCGATGCCCATAACAAACAAGAGTTGAGCTAATGAAGATTCAAATGACACCAAGTGTTTAAGGGTTTGAGCAACTTAACCTGAGTATAGTCACTAATGCTTGGGAGTTGATAGTAGAGTCTACTTTGGAATAAGAGTTTCACAAAGGCGCATTGGAATGGTATTAAGAAGGAGCTACTCAAGGAAGAGAAGAAGATTCAAAGACAGAGTATGCCTATCTCTTTGACCACTGTCTTCCGAATTTCGAGGACGAGATTCATCTTAAGAGGGTAGAATTGTAACACCCTAAAATTTGCTTATTTGGAAATAGAGCTAAAATAATTTAATTATGTATTTTTGTGCTCATGAAAACATAGGAAAATAAATTTTTTTGTTAAATTAAAATTCATCTTAGGATGTAGCAACATTGTTATGCATACATGCTAATGCATTTGTGTTTTTGTATTGTTTGGTTTTGACCAAGGTACAAAATCAATTCAAGTTGTTTTTAGTAAAATGCGTTTAGTAGATCAATTTTCCTTCTCTGATGTACCTTTATCCTTTTTCTACCATCAAATTCCTTGTTTCTCAGCTCAAGTTTTCGTTTGGAGCCTCTCAAAATCTTTTCTTTGTAACCCGAATCGCTCCTTTCAATTTCTCGTCTATCAAACAATCTCTACAAACTTCTCGAGAATTTTTCCGGCTTTTCCTGGAACTTGTTCTCACTTTTCTGTGAGCATAATCTAATTTTTAGATGCTCTAAATTATCTCATCATGAGCTCCAAATACTTTATTTGCATTCCTCATATTCCATAGTGTCTCTGAGAATTTTTCCTAAATTTTTGGAGCTTTTAGAGTATTTTTCGTGGCTTAAATAATAATTCTAGACTTTTCTAGAATTATTTTATCTATGAAATTAATTAATTCTGAAAATAATAAATATCTCATTTTCCACCTAAGCCCGTGTGCAATAATCTTAAATGGCCATATATTTATTTACTAATGGGCTTTGATGATTAGTTAGGCCCGTTAGTAGGGGTGGAGGGTGCAACATCAATTAGTACCGTATTGCTAGTTGACGTGGGGTAGGGAGTTTTCCTCCCTATATATATATATATATATATATATATATATATATATATATATATATATATACCAACCACATAGGCAAAGCACACTAAAACTACCGTAAGGAGAGCCCCTAGTTTGAAAAATCCCTCGTGTAGTAAATTATAGAATTTTCTCTCTTCTTCTTGCCTCGCACCAAGCTCACAGCGCCGCCCTCGTCTCGAGCCGCAAGAGCACCCGCAAACCCTAAGCGCAGCCGCCGCCTCGCCCGAACTTGCAGCGCAGCCACCAAGCTCGTGGAACCCTGACTGGCCGCTTCTGATTCGCTTCTACCCGTCGCTGCGGTGCCCTAGCTTTTCCCTAGCACTGTGTCGCTCTCTCGTTTTGGATATTGTCGGAGAGAAGCATGGTCCCCCGCCGTTTTGAATCAATCTGGTTGCCGTGATACGACGATTTGACTTCGAGTCCAAGGCAGAGTTGGATTGGCCGTGCTGTGTCGATCTATGGGCGCCGAGGCCGTGTTTAGTTCCCCAAATTGGGGAAGACCAAATTACTGTTAGGCACTGTAGCATTTTTGTTTTTATTTGGTAATAATTATCCAAACATTGATTAATTATGTTCAAAATGTTCATCTCGCAAAGTACAATAAAACTATGCAATTAGTTTTTAATTTCATCTACATTTAGTACTTCATACATGTGCCGGCATTTTGATGTGACGGGGAATCTTCTTTTTGTATAGTAAAATTTGGGGAAATATTTGGCATCTAAACAGGGCCCGAGTTCAAGTCGAAGTGGTGTCCGCCTTCAAAAGCTGCGACCGATCTGATGGGTGTTGCCGTGTGTGTGCTGTCCCAAGCGGAGGATTAATCAAGCTGCTGCTCCCGTGTGGAAATTTGCTCGCTGCCTTTCTGTTGTCGTGAGCCTGCTGCCGAGCTCTGCACCCAGGAAAGTCGCTGCCGCTCCATCAAGCCCGGTGCTGTCTCCGGTCCAAAACCGTTCGCGTACAGAGTCTCGGTGAGCTCGCCGTCGCTCTCCGGTGCTCTGCTCTCCTTTTGGTCAATCGGGGCCCTAGGTATTTTCTTGAGTTGCTCAGGTGAGGTGCACGCCACCATACCTGCGTGGCGTTACTGGCCGTGCACCGACCGTCCCTGTCCAATTCCTAGTTTTGATCTTCTAGCTTGATGACCTCATCATCGCGTCATACATGCATTATTGTCGTTTTCTTTCAGAAAAACAAATCTAGAAATACTATGAAAATACACATGTACACGTAACCATCCTGAGCCAACCGTGGCCCATGCAAGCTTTGCCCTGCTTTAATCCAACTGCTAGCTTGATGATGTCATATGAGGTCATGATGTGTTTTATGGCCGTTTTTCTTTAGCAAAACAAATCCCGAAATACAATAGAAATACACCACACATAATCAAGAGTCAATCTCCACCGGTTCCTTGTTTTGACTCCGGTTCAGTTCGTTCTTGCCGTGTTAATTTCATGTCGATACAATCCACATGCTAGTAGTCATATTTAATTTATATCATGACATGTGTCTATAATTAAAATGTTAATATTAACTTGGTTAATTTGCATGACACTAGTTTTATAATATAAAAGCAATAATGTATATTTATACTTTGGTGCTAAATACATAAATATTAATGTGATTAATTACTAACGAACATAAATGTATTTCTAAATTATAATTTGCTTATGTCATATATAATTTAGTTAAATGCTTTTACATGTTTATTATTTCTTTTGTAATAATAAAGTTTAACTTGATTAAATTATAGGGTATTGTTCATAAACTAAGCATGAGTAGTTTAAGCTAGCTTTTGAATTAAATTATGTTTCGAGTCTTAACAAATCTTTACATGTTTTTGCTCAATTAAAAGTATATATAGTCTTTTCTTTAATATAATAAAAAAAAGGTCTCAGTAGTTGTTTCCTTCGAATCGTAGCTCCGATTAGAGTGCTTTTCGTGTATGTGTGTTCGTAGCAATGTGTAGATTAGTTTTCAAACCTCTTTATTGTTTGGTGTATTGTTCTAATTTAGTTCTATTGTTTGCTTCATGTGTGATTGCATGGATGCTTGTGTGGTGCTTTATAATCCTGTTCAGTCGGTGAGATTTATGTGGTGATCAAGAAGCGGTTTTTTGGAGGTTACAAATCTACAGAAGAAGGATCTCAGTTTAAGGCAAATATAGCATGGGATCATCCTTGTTTCCTATTCACCTTTAATACACTTAATTCATGTGCATGTGTGTACCTTATTACCACTAAGGATATCCTAGCTTTTGTATCTTGTACCTTGACACCTATGAGACATTGCTTTGGGTAGTATTTATGCTAGTGCATATGATAAATAATCATGATCTGTAACCTAACTAATGGTATATGCAATAAACGTTTAAAAGATACTTTATAGCAACATGGCTCAAGAGGGCTAGAGCATATTGGGCTGTTTTTATGGTGATCTAGTTTCTCTCCATAAGGACTCATCTGTAAGCGAACATCCAGGACTTACAGTACAACTGTGAGGCCTATATGGCTCTGGCTTTAGTCATATAGAAGGACCTTTTCTAGCTTGTTAGTGGTAACCTTCATGGCGTAAGAATGGCTTGACGAATCAGGTATAGTGCGGCCTCTGTCCTTATGTGTATAGGTTGCGCGTCATTGTGCCATATGGAAGGGGAGCTCTACATCTGCTTGCCGAGTGAATCTAATGGCCCTAACTTGTTAGACGAACCTTTGAAAGACTTCATAGTGAACCCTGCCGACCTTCCTTGGAAGTGGGTCAAGAGATTAGCTACCTCAGGCGAAAGGGTAAATCATGAATCACAGTGAAAGTGTACAACCTCTGCAGAGTGTAAAACTGTTATAACAGTCGTGCTTACGGTCACGAGTGGCCTTGGACCCTTATAGAATAAGGGATAAACACTGATGATAATGTTAATACTGATGGTATTGAAGCTCACTAATTATTATTGTTTCTTGCTATACATTATTCTCGTTTACAAGATCATGAGGTTATTTGGGCTTATGGTAAACTTGTTGCTACTCAATTGCTAAAAGATGACTCACTAAAAGCTATTGCAGTAAACCCGTGTCAAACCTTTTGAGCCTCATGAACCCTGTGTTATATTTGCTGAGTATGACATGTGCTCACCCTTGCTATTTCCCCCACACCTTAGGATGAGTACCAGATTGCTAGAGTTTGGAGGAGTTAGGCTTGTGATCAACCAGTCAGTTGTCCCTGTGGAGTGGAGTCTTCAACCGAAGATCAGAATGTCTTTTCGTTGTCTACTAGCTAAGTTTGTATTCTCTATACTATTATGTTATGTAATTCATCATTTGTCTTTTGATATTACCCTTATTTGTAACCATATGTGTGATTTGACTTCCTAGGCTCACATATGGCGTGTATATGGTTTTGTCCTTAAAATCAGGTGCTACAGGCTTGCCTGGGATCGAACACTTAGGCTAGTGTTTGACAGATGACACTCGCTTGGCGAGCATCTCCCATCCCGGCACTTGCTTAGTCCTTCTATCTTCGGGATAGGTCCACCAAACACCGTCTTTGGGTTTGGCTCCAGCATCTCATCCTTCACGTGGTGCATCTAGCGTACCTAGATGAGATGCAAGATGCATGTGTATGAATATGATGAATGGTAACACAATATGCATCACATAAGTATTCAATGCAACACAAGATTATGCAAGACAAGCATAAGGTTACACTAAACACACTTAAGTACTTTGCGATGCTTAACTTAAACATCACACAAATTACCATGCTAAGCTAGCAAACATAAAAGGCATGGCACACAAGTTTTATAAGATCTCAGGTGCATTAACTTGACACCATCGAGGACATGAGCCACACTTAGCAACACACAAAGCAACAACAATTACTAGAATCAAAATTTGTCATTTTCAGGACTGCAAAAAGTAGCTCCTTGTTTAATTCATAACTAGAGTTCTACAGATCCAAATGACATGTAATAAGACATTATAGAAAGCTTATAAAATTATCTACAACTCATTTATTTACACCCAGAGCTGATTCTAAAGCTAACCAAGCCAAAACATAGAAAGAAGCAAGTCTGCACAAGAGATGGACAGAAAACTGATATGACCTTCAGAGATGCATAACTAGAGTTCTATTCATCCAATAAGGGTGCTTCTTAACTTTTTAGAAATATTATTAAGTTAGCTACAAATTTGTTATCATTATATAAAGGTGATTCCACAGATAAAAGGGCCAAACAACACCAAGAATGCATTTCTATCTAGATTTGGACAGAAACTGCCATCCCACTTGGAAAAGCTATAACTAGAGTTCTAGACCACCAAAAGTGGTGATCCAAGACAATTTATAAAGCTTATGAAAATTCCTTAAATTAATATATTATCACAAAAGCATGATTCCATATGTAAATAAGCCAACTAATGCAGTCATTCAGATCTGTCCAGAGGACAAGCAAAACCTGATAGCAGACTTGTAAAATCTAAAACTCAAAAAATATTGGGCCTAAAATCATGAAACTTTAACACAAGCTATATCACAAAGTCTCCTACAACTCTTGTATTCACCACGTTCACAGAAAATATTATTTTCATGCTTAATTTAACCATAGCTCATATTAAAGCATTTATTAAGCACTCAAGCAAGGTGAACCAAAACTAGACCATAATGCATCTAATGACCATGAAATTTTTACCACACATCAAACATCACATAAGTAGAATGCCACAAAAATTTCACTTCATTTGGAGTCCTAGATCTGCAGTTATGAAAAAGATAAAACAAAACCAGCCTTAAAACCTAACTTCATAGATCTATTTTTACAGAGAAAACTTTAAACTAAAACATACCATATTATAGATCTACTGCATAGAAAGGATTCTAAAAAGTCCACATTTGCTATTTTATGAATTCCCTATAATTTACTATGCATTTTCAAAGTTTTAGCAAAACTAAAAAAAATCAGTCCTTATTGGCACTATTCATCTGAGTCTAGGGCTTTGTAATTAGGCCCCTGACTTTTCTCAAATTTAACCCAAAGTCCCTATCGCGAATTTGGAGTAGGGGCCACGCGGGAGCTCGCCGGAGGAGGCACGTCGGCAGCGGGGAAGCACGGGGAAGCACCAGGGCGTGCTCGCGCACTCGTGGACGGCCTCAGCCCGCCTGGAGATGGCCCGTGGCGGCCTGGCCATGCACGCAGGCAGCATGCTATGGCGGTGGCCCTCTACAAGTGGCGCAGCGGCCCGGTGGTGACTCGGTGGTGCGTGCGGAGGGGCGAGCGGTGGCTTAGAGTAGCAAGAACGTGGTGACCACGGAGCTCCGTGGTGACATCCATGGCGGCCTGGCTTTGGCGCGCGTGTTCGCGTGTTGCAAGCGAGGCGAGGAGCGAGCGCGAGTGCGGGGAGGAGTAGAGAGCGTCTGAGCATCGACGTGGCTTTAGGCGAGGCACCCTCGATGCGTGGAGAGGAGGTCAACGCGCGGCGCTGTGCATGGTCACCACGAGGCATTCTCTCGAGCACGTGGTGGGCGCTAAGTCGAGCAAGGTGGGAAGCGATTTGGGCCATAACTGGGCCGATTTGGACTATGGGCTCAAAAGCAAAGTTGCAGCCCACGCGACACTCTATCATTTTCGTTAAGACCACTCTATCATTAGAGCTATGGATTAAGAGATAATTAGCTCCTAATTTAGCAATGTCAACCCATTAATGACCAATAAGGAAACTCAAATTTGATGATCGAAATGAAGCCAAACTCACGCCAAATTTCTCTGAGCTCTTCTCCATGGGCTCCTCTCCAACTCTTATTAAGATATCAAACCAAGTTTCTTAGGAAAAACATGAGAACACGACGTTCCAACCGTCTTGTCCTTGCCGGTCCAAGTCCATGAATATGACGAAACTAGCTGTTTTGGGAATTGATTTTGAAGGTCCAAACAAGCTCCAAATCTGGTGAGACTTCATTTCTTGTTTCGTTCACAAGGTGTATTCCAACTCATATTAAGGAATTCAATTAAGCTGTCATAAGAATTTGGAAGATAAAATGTCACAAACATAGCAACTCACAGTTGTCAATCAAGGACTTAGAATTATTTCTAGGGCTGAAAAACAGCAGCTGATTCAAACTTCAAGCCTCTGTTTGACCTATTTCCAAGCCGATTTGGCTCTTCTTCCAAAAACAAAGTTTCTTCTCCATAAGATGAACTACAACTCTTATGTAAGATCCAACATCAAAACTGGTATAAAACCTATAGTTATACTTTGATCAATGTAGCATCACGATAAAGCTGAAATTATCCTTTTTGATTCATTGGAGCATTTTCTGGGCATTTGCTCAATACGAACCTTTCACGACTTTTGTTGTAGAGTCCATCTAGAGTCTTTTGGGCAAGGTTGCAAGGTTTGGTTGATGACCTATATTTCCATTCACTTAATAGTGCAATTCAAGCACTTAGTAAAACCATTCCAACAAGGATATAGCTTATCATTTCATGTGACTTTTTGACTCCAAACTTCATGAAACTTTTCCAGTAAGCAATATAGATGGGTATTGATGCGAGAAACATGAAGATATTACAATAACACCACCCAAGCATATACCTTGAAAAGGGCATATATGTAAAGCAAGGGTGCAATATCCAAGTTTAGGTTGGGGCTCATTTCCATAGGTTTGACCTTGACATCTTCATCACCACTTAATCTGCCATGTTTGAGCTCAAACCCACTGCTTAACTGGTGGCAAACACCTGTGGTGTTACAAAAAGTATCGAGGTAACCACCTATAGTTGCCGGTGACAGGAAATCACCGACTTTTACCGGTCTAAGCAGGGCAAAGCATTTAACTTGGTCCTAGACCTAGTAGGGTAAAAAGGGTATATGTTGATATTTACTATAGCTATTACTAAACAAACAACACCAGTAAATGCATGGTAATGATTAACATATCTTTACCACACTAGTCACCTATCACATACCTACACTCCTAATCTTGAACTAAGTTGTCATCCCTAGTTTTATAGCTAGAAATGTATATTGGTACTATATAAAGGAATCTATCATTTTATGTGACTAGGCAGAAATAATAAGAATGAATATATGAATAAAACTAGTTCTGCAAGCGGACAGATAATTATACCATTGTAGCAATTTACCGAGACTATTACTAGGTTATCGATTTATATTTATACCACTGGGAAGGTCTAGCTAAATAGGAAATCTATAGTATTTATAAATTTCTATATATATATGATGAATGAGAGATAAAACCAATATCATACCCTCTACTCATAACAGGGATAAGTCCCATGATAAAGATATACTCCCTCCATTCCAAATTATAAGGCATTCCAAGAATCTTGGAGAGTCAAAGCATCTTAAGTTTGACCAACATTATAGAGAAAATTACAAAAATTTATAACATCAAATAGGTATACTATGAAAATATAATTAATGAATAATCTAATGATACTTAATTAGTGTCATAAATATTATTATCTTATCATATAAATTTGGTCAAACTTGAGATCTTTTGACTCTCCAAGATTCTTGGAATACCTTATAATTTGGGATGGAGGGTGTATATGATAAGTAATGATCAGTCATCATAATAATAAGATAATAGATTCACTCAGAGCACTCTAGCTACTACAATAACGTCGTAAGACCTGAATATTAGAGAGATAATTCCTAATTTAGTTCTTTAATCACAAGTCAATGAATATTCTAATTAGTGCAACTACATCTAACAATCATTGTTAACATTATTACTATGTCATTATCCACACATAAAGAGCATCAACTAGAGAGGCTTTGAATACGCAACCGTCACCTTCGACGCGACCGTGCTCTACATAACCTATGTGCAGGGGATGGACTACAGAGGATTCAACGAAGCTATAATAGTCACCTTCGCAATCTACCACACGTCCCGGAACATCAGGGAGCACTCGCAGATATGCAATATATCTAAGCACCACGCCTACATAATGCAAATCATCTATCCTAGGTACCTTAGGATAAATGCTATACGAGCATATGCATGAACTCAATAATAATAAAGTAACTATGCTAGACATATAATCAAAGTAAACAATGAACACTGCAATCAAGAACATAAACAAGATGAAGATTAATGTTGCCATAACACTGTAATAAACACACAATGATGAATAATACAATGAGAGATGAGAGAACAAGAATAGTACCAATCTCCATGCTCTTGACAACATCGGGAATCCAAGCTAGGTTGACTAACTTGACTCTCTCTAGATCTAGTCTAACTAGGCTATCACTATAAACTAGAGGAACTATGAGAAACTAGGGTTTCTGGCTCTGGATGGCTTGATCTCAAAATGACTTGATGTCTCCAGGGGGGGTCAGGCTCCGTATATATAGTCCGGTGGGATGCACGTGAACCCTTAGATCAAATCGACTTGACGTAGGGCTAAAATTGATCCTCAACGTCGGTGGCAAGGCTCGCAGAAGATGATAGGTGGGGCCCACAGCTAGGGGTCGGTCAGCCTGGGGGCCTGGTGCCACCTAGCCTCCTCCAGAAGCTTCTGGAGTCTGACTTTCGCCTACTGCCTTCTCATGTCTTCTAGAGTCTTCTAGCGTATCTTTCACGGTGGAATTCTGATAATCCGTTTGATAATCAGGTCCCTCTTGTTGGCTTTTCTAGAATAATCCTTGGAAAAATAATAATTCACCAAAACTCGTGGAATTTGTTAGATAAAACCCTAGACTTCTCTATTTCCATGTTTATTGATCATTTCTCATGTTTATTGTGCTATAAAATGTTGACGCTATCTACCATCAACAAGCTCCCTCAAGCTTACCCTTTGCTAGTCGCTTAGCAAAGCCTATTTAGCTAAACTTGGATCAAGAGTTGCTACAATTCTTTCACTTCTCAAAAGTACACATGCTTTCAAACAAAAAATCTCCTCCGAATTAGACAAAACTGCTCTAACTTTCAAACTCACCCATATTACATTTAACTATAGAGCTTTTCAACTTTCACTTGGGTCTTGAGCAATTGAAAGATAGAACAATCAAGTCAAGCACTATATCTCAAGCTCTTTGCTCAACTATTATTTTGGAGTTTTATAAGTTTTTAGAAATAAAACTCAGAGCTTTAATTGTATGACACTCTCAAATCTCTCAATATATGTGGTATTTGTGGATCCTCACCAAGGCAATAATGTTATGCCTTCTCTTCCTACAACTAAGGCTTATAGTGGAGCTCATAGGAGTGGCAATAACAAGGAAGAGCATACTTGCAGTTCATATATTGTAAAGTCAAACAATAGATCCAAAGAGAGTAAAGTCATACAATCAAATCAAGATGTGCATGTGTATGGAATATGGTGGATAGGTGTTTATATGGTGGCTAATCCTAATTCTACTTTTTCTCCTTGAAGAATATATCTCTCTTTTGGAACTTAAGGACTTCGCAAGAAAACATGGGCTATCTTTATTATTTTCTTTTCTTTTCTTCTTTTTTTCACTTGGACACTTGTCTATTTTTTCAATACTTTTTCTTTTGTATAGCCACATGAATCTTTTTGAATACAAAGTATTGGAGAAAATAACAATAAGATCTTTGGAGCATTTATTTTGGGGGCTGTCCTATAGGTTTATTTTTGGGTGTTCTCTCCCGGTGTAGGAGAAAAACATTTAAGGTGGATTTGGGTGGAAAATGAAAAACAGTTGTGACCACTCCCAGTGTAGGAATAATGCATATATGAAGGTAGAGTGTACGTGATCTTGATTTTAAAAGCATGACAAAACTCTCATAAGGTATACAACAAAGCTTGACTAAACTCAATGTAAAACAAGTAGCATAAATGAGCAAAGGTTTTTCTAATCTAGATGTATCATATTTGGCTTTGATGGGAATTTAAGCTTTGTCATACAAGAGCTCATCATGTAAGATTTCAAGTTTTCAAAAGATAAATCTCCAGAACTTAGTATCGCTAGGAACAAGATAAACAGTAGCTCAGACTCTCTCATATCATATCCCTCAATTACCTAGACTTAGCTCAAGCATATGCTACCCACAAGTTTTAGGTTCAGAGTGAATTCTTATATCAAAACAGTACTATCAAAAACTCGGGAGAATTCAAGGCTGAAAACTAGGTACTTGAAAGAAATTACGGCAGAACAACTATTCATCATCTCCAATGCAAAATTTTACTATTCATCATTTTATTTGACTCCTAACAAACTAGATAGAATTATAACAAAATTTTATTTGGTTTTCCATGATCACACCTTAATATAATAACTAGGACAAGAATCTTTTTTTGGTTTAGTGCTTATGCATCTTTTTATTTCTTTTTCACTAATAGACTCAAAAATAGTAAAGCTGTAAAAAGATAGGGATACTTAGCTAGATACATGGGGGATGCTCCTCCCCCAAGCTTGATGTTTGTTGTGGTTAATTGTTGAGTGATCTTTAAAGTAAGCTTCTCAGTAGCAGTCCGGGATGGCACCACTGAGCAGACTCACTTTTGGTCACAGTAATATCCTACAAAATTTAAACTCCAACAAGAACACCAAAAACTCGAGGCTTGGATTTTGACAAGGGGGTTAGCTATCACCCAAATGAGCAATTGATTATTCTTATGAGCTGATATAAATTTTCTATTAGGATGTCTCTTCAATTTCTTTTTTAAGAATTTCTGTTTTATAATGCAAGTAATTAAAGACAAATTATATTTTATTTTTTTATGCCACAACAGTAAATATTCCTACGGAGTTACCATAAGTTTACTTACATGGGGCTTAGTAATTTTATGATGCACTAATAAAAGCAATAATCATTTTTATTTTCTTTTCACTATGCAATAATGGCAAACTATAAAGTATATTTTATTATTTATTTTTTAATGCAGATGTATGTTAGGAGGATAAATATACTAACATAATGCTAAAAAGTAAATTTAGATAACTACCATTATTACCTTATGGTAAGGGTACGGAGTTTAAAGTCTTCCGGATAGGACTCGGTAGGAGTGAGTACTTACTTGTCAGGTGTATCATCTGATCCCGCTAGAGGTTTAGATGTCTGCTCCTTTTGTGTTGGTGATATAGTGTTCTTCTTCTCCTTCCATATCATCATGATCTGAGTCTTCGACTTGAGTAGTTCAGCTTCTTCTTTTGTAGGCAGTTCGATCTCATCGGCATCTTTGTCCCACTCGTTCGAGCGAGGTTCCTTGACTGTCTCTATTTCATTCTTCTCAACTTTGTCATCTTGGTCACCGTAGCGATCCTTGTATCTTGACACTTCTCCTGGGTAGTCGGCCCATCCAACCTTCAAAGGATGGTTTGCTTGACGGCGAGATCGACGCCTCCTTCTATCGTTGCATGGCTTCTTGGGCTGCTCATGATTAGGCCCATCCAACCTTCAAAGGATGGTTTGCTTGACGGCGAGATCGACGTCTCCTTCTATCGTTGCATGGCTTCTTGGGCTGCTCATGATTAGTATAACTATTAAAGTGATAGCGTACCTTTCTGTCTGGGAATTGAAAGTGGATTTGTCCAGATCTGATATAGATGATAGCATCAGTGGTGTTGAGGAACGGTCTTCCTAGTATGATGGTTGTATCTTCTTCCTCGTCTCCCATGTCGAGGACCATGAAGTCGGCGAGGACGAAGTGATCTTGGATTTTCACCATAACGTCTCTTGCTATGCCCTCTGGGAATCGAATCGACTGGTCCACCATCTGCAACTGCACATAGGTTGGGTACAACGGTTTGTTACTAAATAAATATTTATATGTTACCTTTGACATTATGTTGACACCCGATCCCATGTTGCAGAAGGTATTGTGGAAGATTTTCTGATTGATTGTGCATTCAATGGTAGGTACACCTGGATCATCCTTCTTCACTAGGAATGGTGGAGTGAGCAAGTGGTCGTATTCTGTTCTGATGGTGTTGATCATCTTGACAGTCTCTTTTGGAATCTTGCTGAGCTTGATCTTTCTCCAGTTTCTAAAATTCTTCTTCTTAGGCACTGGTGCTTGTAACATCCCGGCCTATGGCTTAACAGGATTAATAGGATACTCATATCAATAAGTTGCAACTTCTTTTCTAGAAGCCCATCTCCAAAAAAATTCTGAGGTTAAGCGTGCTTGGCCTAGAGCAATTTTAGGATGGGTGACTGATCGGAAAGTCCTTCCTAGGTGCGCACGAGTGAGGACAAAGTGCGCAGAAACGACTTATATGGGTCTGTGAGGGCAGTCTATGTCCTAGAAAATCTGCCAGATGTAAGCGGGCCTAGCCTCGTAGAGGCAGGACGTTACAGTGCTGCTAGCTTGTCAGGCATGAATGCTTTCTATGGTAGAGCAGGAGAGTGCAGGATGCGTTCTTTGAATGAAAACTTCTCTTTCTTATCTTTAATGGAAAAACAATCTTGGCATGCTCTGCATAGATGATGGCTTTGGCTGTGCATAGGAATGGCCGTCCCAAAATAATTGGTGCTCTTTGATCTCCTCCTGTATCCACGACTACGAAATCAACTAGAACATATGATTGTCCCACTCGAATGATTGCTTCTTTCAGGACTCCCTCAGGGTAGTAGATGGACTGATCTGCAAGCTGCAAATGCATATTTGTGTACAGCAAAGGATCTCCTAGAATCTTTTCATAAATTACCTTAGGCATGATGTTGACACTTGCGCCAAAGTCGTAGATAGCTTTTAGAAAGACATGGCATCCTATGGAGATAGGAATGATAGGTCTCCCTGGATCACCTTTCTTGTTGGGAAGTGAATAGTCAATCCACTTCACATCTACTAGCTGAGTGTAGTAGTTGGCTGCATTGTGAATATCGACAAGATTTATAGTTTCTAAATCTTCCGGCTGGCCCGAAATCTTACCTTTCTCTAGTGGAGGAACAACAGCTGCCAGCTGAGCTAATTGTGATTCTAGCATTTTATTAAAGCTATGCTGGTTCTTAATAGGAGAAACAAAGGTATCCATTCTAGTATTTATATTTTCTAGAGCTTTGTCATTAGAGGCTACCTTCTTACTCATTTGATCCAATAATCTAGACTGACCACCAACTAAATCTCTCAAGGGTGGCTGATTGTAATTATTGAAGTTATTACCTTGAAAGTTACCTTGGTAGTTTGGCCTTTATTGTTGCTAATTCCATCCTTAATTCTACCGATTCCATCCTTGATTTGGTTGAGGACGATAACTGTTGTTGTTGTTGATGTAGTTCACATCTTCTTGAATTGTCGGACAGTTGTTTCCTGAATGCCCAACGTCTCCGCATTCTTCACAAGTCATGCGAGAGTCATTGATGTGCATGACTTCCTTCTTCTTGATGTCTCGTTCTTCAAGCTTCTTCATTATTAGATCTAACTTTGCAAATATCATATCAGCTTCCTTGAGTCGATGCATGCCTCCTCCTCTTGTGAGGTTGAACACGTTCTTCATTCTAGCTCTAGTTTGAGGCCATCTTTTCAATGAGTGCTATAGCCTCGTCAAGTTTGAGTGACAGAAAAGCACCTCCGGCTGCAGCATCTACTGACTCATGGGTACTAGTGAGTAGCCCATGATAGAAGGTCTGCAAAAGTAACCACTTTTTCATTCCGTGATGAGGACACTCTGATATATAATCTTGAAAATGCTCCCATGCCTCGGGAATTGATTCATCATGGTGTTGTTGAAAGCTTGAAATCTTCCCACGCAGAGCATTGGCCTTGCCTATAGGAAAGAACTTGCCTAAGAAAGCAGTTGAACATCTATCCCATGTAGTATTCTTATTTTTGTTGGCATAGAACCACTGTTTTGCTTTCCCCAATAGTGAAAATGGGAAAAGGCGGAGTAGAGTAGCATCTCTAGATACTCCCCTGAGTGTGAAGGTGCTACAGATCTCCCAAAAGTGTTGTAAGTGTGCACTTGCATCTTCATGAGCCTTTCCATAGAATTGGCTAGCTTGCTCCATGGTAATGAGCGCAGGCTTGAGCTCGAATCCATTCTCTCCAATGTTGACCCCTGGTCCCGTACGAATGTTGGCAGTTGTTGGGGTAGAGAATTCACAGAGAGTCTTGTCGGCCATAGCTTCAAATTCTGATGCTAAGCTTCTCTTTGCTTGACTATCTCCCAAAGTTTCTACTACGGGAGTCTTCTTGAGTCTTGCTCTAGTCTTTCTTAGGATTGCTTCAGGATTGCTCGTGTCATCTTTCGGAAGGTCAAAGCCCATACATTACCCTGCATAAGATACACAAGTAGATAAAACAAGGGTAAGCTTGTTTGAGTTAGAGGTCAATTGGCCAACCAATCTTATTCATTACATATATATAAGTTATCAATACTTCCTAAGTTTAAATACCTTCTCTGGCAACGACGCCAAAAATGTTTGTTGACATTTACTACTGCTATTACTAAACTAGCAACACCAGTAAATGCATGGTAATAATTAACATGTCTTTAGCACACTAGTCACCTATCACATACCTACACTCCTAAGCTTGAACTAAGTTGTCATCCCCAGTTTTATAGCTAGAAATGTATATTGGTACTATATAAAGAAATATATCATTTTATGTGACTAGGCAGAAATAATAAGAATGAATATATGAATAAAACTGGCAAGCGGACAGATAATTATACCATTGTAGCATTTTACCTAGAGTATTACCAGGTTGTCGATTTATATTTATACCACTGGGAAGGTCTAGCTAAACAGGAAATCTATAGTATTGATAACTTTCTATATATATATATGATGAATGAGAGATAAAACCAATATCATACACTCTACTCATAACAGGGATAAGTCACATGATAAAGATATATATGATAAGTAATGATCAGTCATCATAATAATAAGATAATAGATTCACTTAGAGCATTCTAGCTACTATAATAACGTCGTAAGACCCGAATATTAGAGAGATAATTCCTAATGTAGTTCTTTAATCACAAGTCAATGAATATTCTAATTAGTGCAACTACATCTAACAATCATTGTTAACATTACTACTATATCATTATCCACACATAAAGTGCATCAACTAGAAAGGCTTTTAAGACGCAATCGTCACCTCTGACGTGACTGCTCTCTACATAACCTATGCGCAGGGGATGGACTATAGAGGACTCAATGAAGCTATAATAGTCACCTTCGTGGTCTACCACACATCCCGAAACATTAGGGAGCACTCGCAAGTATGCAATATATCTAAGCACCTCGTCTACATAATGCAAATCATCTACCCTAGGTACCTTAGGATAAATGCTATACGAGCATAAGCATGAACTCAATAATAATAAAGTAACTATGCTAGACATATAATCAAAGTAAACAATGAACATTGCAATCAAGAACATAAACAAGATGAAGATTAATACTGCCATAACACTGTAATAAACACACAATGATGAATAATACAATGAGAGAGGAGAGCACAAGAATAGTACCAATCTCCACGCTCTTGACAATGTCGGGAATCCAAGCTAGGTTGAGCAACTTGACTCCCTCTAGATCTAGTCTAACTAGGCTATCGCTATAAACTAGAGGAACTATGAGGAACTAGGGTTTCTGGCTCTGGATGGCTTGATCTCAAAATGACTTGATGGCTCCACGGGGGGTCAGGCTCCGTATATATAGTCCGGTGGGATGCATGTGAACCCTTGGATCAAACCGACTTGATGTAGGGCTAAGATTGATCCTCAAGGTCGGTGGAGGAGGCTCGCAGAAGATGACAGGTGGGGCCCATAGCCAGGGGCCGGTCGGCCTGGGGGCCTGGTGCTGCCCGTCCTCCTCCAGAAGCTTCTAGAGTCCCACTTTCGCCTACTGCCTTCTCATGTCTTTTAGAGTCTTCTAGCATATCTTTCATGGTGGAATTCCGATAATCCATTTGATAATTAGGTCCCTCTTGTCGGCTTTTCTGGAATAATTTCTGAGAAAATAACCATTCACCAAAACTCATAGAATTTGTTAGATAAAACCCTAGACTTCTCTATTTCCATGTTTATTGATCATTTCTCATGTTTATTACGCTATAAAATGTTATATATATATATATATACACGTAGGAACAGTTTCACGCAACTCCTATCACTTAATGCATCAAACATAACAGACGCAATTTAAAATAATTTGCAAACTGTAGGGAGAAATGCTCAGTGGCTTGCCTCGCTCAAAGGAACTCGGCTGGTGATCAACGCCCTCAGGAAGCTCCTCGCCTTGATCCTCGGCCTCTTGCACCTCCTGTGCTGGAACCTCCTGCTGATCGACCCCGGCCTACTCCTCGGGAACTGCTACTGGTAGCTCCTCCTGCGATCATGTATGATGCATATGCATATGTAACTATAAGAAATGTGCATAGGATGAAAATGATGTATGATGAGCATGAGTGCTTGCATGTAGATGAACATTTTCATTTCTATTTTACCGAGTAGGTGCAAATCTCCTCTCCGGTAAAATAAAGCATAAAACAAACAAGACATACATCCATATTCACATAAACAAGTTCAAACTGAACCAAACTAAACATACTAGCAGGTTACACATACATTAAAAGCATAGAAAAGCATTTTGCATGTGCAATATAAAATCATTTAAACCTTATTTATCACTTAATAAATAAAGGGCATAACAGGGTTAATACCTTTTAAGTCTCAGAAAATTCTGAGAAAATTACAGTGGCTTACTCATGATGACTGGAGCCTACCATAAAAATTTCAAGTCAATTTGATAAGTATATCATACTATACCAAAAAGGAAAAAAGCATGGTAATCATGCACATGAACATACTTTGTACTATGAAAAGTATTAAACAATAGATTTCATATTTTTCCCACAATCTACACATCACATAATCACTGTAGGAAAAGTTTCACATGCACATGTTATTCATATTTTTGGCCCTACAAATTTTACAAGAAAACAACATTAATTCCACTTAAATCACTTAGCTATTTTCTCTCACAGAACAAGCATGAGATATATTTTTCACAGAAAGTATATCACCTAACTAGATCAACAAAATTGGAATGACATTTTTCTGACATGCACAGATTTAGTGGTGCATTTTCTAAGTTTACAGCATTTTCAAGAATTAAATAAAGCTATATAGAAAAGTATCACAAAAATGACATGCAACATTTTTAAACTGTAGATCTACTCATGAGAAACACTACAAAATTTGTTTCATAATTTTTGGACCAATATTCACCAAGATATGAATTTTCTAAGCATTACAAGCACTTCTGGAAATTCATTTTTCAAAAAAATTTAAACCCACACAAATCTATCCCCTAGATCTGTACCCGAGAGGCTACCAGCGGGCCCCACGGGTCAACTGGCCCCACCTGCCAGTCAACCAAGGTAGAGGCCAGCGTTGACCAGCGGCGACCTCACCGCCGGTGAGGTCTCCGGTGGTGCGGTTGGCACCGTTGGCTTCGCCTCGGTGTTGCGGACCCAATGGTGCCAGCTGCATGGCCGCAGGAGCTCGGGAACGAGCTTGCCGTCACCAATGGCGGCACAATGGCGTGGCAGCCATGGCGGAGGTGAAGAAGGAAGGCCAAATGCGGCCCAATACCTCATCGCCAACGGTTGCGGATGCGAGCACGAGGTAGGCCTCGTCGCGGCAGAGCTACTGACATGCGGAATCGAAGGCGGAGGCGAAGGTGAAGGCGCATGGCGCCGGCGACCCCATGGCGACGCTGGCACACGCGGCAAGCGTTGCGATGCTGCTTGCGCTGCACAGTGGAGAGGGGAGGCAAAGGCGAGCACGAATGAGTGGGGGAGAAGGGCATGTCCGGACCTGCGTTACAGAGGGGCCGGCGCCGGTCGGAGCGGCCGCCGCCCATGGCCGCCGGTGGTGGCGCGCCATGTGGTGCCAGGCCCATGGGCAAGGTGGGGGAGCGGGCGCGGGCGCGCTCCACATGCGGCGTGAGCCTAGGCCGGCCAAGCTCGGCTGGGCCAGAAGGGAGGGAGCCAGCCTATTTTCAAAAGAAAATCCTTTTTCATTTTCTTTTCAAATAAAACAGCCCAAAAATCCTCATTTGAGCATTTTAAAAGCATTTTCATGCCATGACCCAAAAATAGAAGTTGCTCCATTTTTAAAACTCTACACTTTGTTTAAAAGATCAAGGTCAAATTCTCAACATATTTTGAATTACAAAATTCAACTCAATTTTAAATCAAAACCCTATTTTTGATCATCACACTTATGAGCTTAATTAGACAAAATGATGAATATAAACAATGCTTCAAATTGCAACCTAAATATTTCTAAGTTGTTTTAGTGGCCAAACATCAAGCACTTGAACTACTTTAACAAGATCCTAAGCAACTGGGCATAAATTAAACTAACCAAGCATTTACATGAAATGACAATGCATGATGACGCTTATGTTCATGATTTGCAAGTGCTAATGCATGTTTAACACCAGGGGTGTTACAACCCTTCCCCCCTTATAAAAATCTCGTCCCGAGATTTGAGTTACTAACCATTATTTATGAAAATCGGAGTAAACCTCACGTAAATAAGCATCTGTTTTCCAGGTTGCATCTCTCTCATCATGATGACTCCATAACAACTCATAGATCTTCACCACTTGATTCTGAGTCACTCTATCTTTGCTATCTAATATCTAGACTAGTTGTTCTTGGTACACCAAATCTGATCCGATCTTGAGACCCTGTGGCTCAACTCTTTCTTCGGGGACACGTAAGCACTTCTTCAATTGTGACACATGAAACACTAGAAAGATCGTACTCATTTCATGTGGCAACTACAATTTGTAAGCTACTTCTCCTTTCTTTTCTCGGTGCGAGCTTTCTTTTCACTCCAAACCTTTGCACACCCTTCATTGGTGAAACCTTCAGGTAAACATGGTCACCAACTTTGAATTCAAGTGGCCTTCTTCTCTTATCGGCATAACTTTTCTGGTGAGATTGAGCGACTTTCATGTGTTGTTGGAAAATCCAAACTCGCTCTTCAGCTTCCTCAACAAAATCAATGCCATAATACCTTCTTTCTCTAGGCTCAACCCAATTCAACGGGGTTCTGCACTTTCTGCCATATAAGGCTTCAAACGGAGCCATCTTAATACTTTCTTGATAACTGTTGTTATAGGAAAACTCAGCTAAAGGTAGCCATGATTCCCATGAACCCTCTGAAGATAACACACAAGCTCTCAACATGTCCTCCAAAACTTGATTGACTCTTTCAGTCTAGCCATCTGTTTGAGGATGATAAGAGGTACTATGAACCAAACTAGTATCCAAACCTTTATGCAAGTGTTCCCAAAAGTGAGCGGTGAACTGTGACCCTCTGTCAGACATGATGGTTTTTGGTATTCTGTGTAGTCAAACATTTTTTGCAATGTACCGGTCAGCATATTGGGGCGGTCGATACACGGTTTTGATAGGTAGGAAGTGAGCTGACTTGGTAAGATGATCAACAATTGCCCAGATTGAATCATTTCCTTTTTGGGTGGTGGGAAGACCTGTGATGAAATCCATACTTATATTTTTCCATTTCCAATCCGGCACTGACAATGGTTGCAGCAAACCAGCGGGTTTCATATGAATGGCCTTCACTCTACAACACATATCACATCTTGCAACATAAGATGCGATCTCTTTCTTCATCTTTGTCCACCAAAAATAAGGTCTCAATTCTTGATACATCTTACTACTTCTAGGATGGATGGATAGCTTAGAGACATGAGCTTCATCCATGAGTTGATTTTTGAGTTCTCTGTCCTTGGGTACAACAAGACGATCATTAAACCATAGCACGCCTTGTTCATCTATTCTAAAATGCTTAATTGACTCCTTTTTTATTTTCTCCTTGATATGTAATATTCCCTTATCTATTTTCTGATCTTCTATGATCTTACTTTCAAGAGTGCAACTAATCTGAATATTAAGTAGCACCTTAGAATGCATCAGGTTGAACCCATCTTCAAACAACGGTTGCAAGATATGGCAATGCGATTTCTGACTCAAAGCATCTTCCACTATGTTTGCCTTGCTCGGGTGATAATGCACATTCAAGTTGTAGTCCTTGATCAGTTCTAGCCACCTTCTCTGTCTCATATTTAACTCTGGTTGGGTGAAGATGTACTTGAGACTCTTATGATCCGTGTATATGTTGCACATATTTCCAAGCAAGCAGTGTCTCCAAATCTTTAGAGCATGCACAACTGCAGCAAGCTCAAAATCATGTGTTGGGTAATTGACCTCTTGCTTCCTTAACTGGTGTGAGGCATAAGCAATCACCCATCCTTCTTGCATAAGAACATAGCCTAAACCTATTTTTGATGAATCGCAAAACACATCAAAAGGTTTCTCTATGTCCGGTTGCGCTAGAACAGGAGCAGTGCTTAGCAATTTTCGTAAGGTATGAAAAGCTACTTCGCACTCCTAGGTCCAAGCGAACTTTTGATCCTACTGCAGCAAACTGGTCATAGGCTTGGCAATTTTAGAGAAATCTGGGATGAAACGATGATAGTACCCAGCCAAACAAAGAAAACTCCTAACCTCGTGGACTATAGTCGGTGCCTTCTAATCTATAACCTCTTGTACCTTGCTAGGATCTGCCGAAATTCCATCTTCTGACAGAATATGACCAAGAAAAGGAAATTTCTTCAACCAAAACTCGCACTTGCTAAACTTGGCATACAACTTATGTTCTTTGAGTCTAGTCAAGATAATTCTCAAATGTTCTACATGATCCGCTTCATTCTCTGAATATACCAAGATATCATCAATGAACACAACCACAAACTTATCCAATTCCGGCATAAAGATCGAATTCATCAGATACATGAAGTATGCAGGAGCATTCGTCAAGCCAAATGACATGATAAGATACTCATACAACCCATATCTGGTAGAAAAAGCGGTCTTAGGTATATCCTACGGCCTAATCTTGATCTAATGATAACTTGATCTTAAGTCTATCTTAGAGAACACCTTGGCCTTTGACAATTGGTCAAACAAGATATCAATACGAGGTAAATGATACTTGTTTTTAATTGTCACAACATTAAGTGGCTTGTAGTCCACGCACATGCATAAAGATTGATCCTTCTTTTTCATGAATAGTGCAGGACAACCCCATTCAGACAAACTTGGTCGAATGAGACCCTTGTCCAACAACCCCTTCAATTGGACTTTTAACTCTGCTAACTCATTGGGTGGAATTCAATAGGCCTTCTTGAGATCGGTGGAGTCCTAGGTACTAACTCAATAGCAAACTCAACATCCCTATCTGGAGAAAGACCCGGTAGCTCATTAGGAAACACATCTAGAAACTCACATACTACAGGAATCTCAGTCAGAGGGGTGGCTTGGATTACACACATCATACTATCAAGGTCTATTCTCTGAGGCAATGGCACTTGAAAAGTACCCTCGCCTTGGGGATCCTTGAGGGAAAGCATCCTATTTCCCGTATCTATAACAACACCCCAATCCTTCATCCAATTTATTCCCATAATCACATCCAAAACTAAACTGGGCATAACTATCAGGTTTACGTGAAACCTCTTATCTCCTATATCCAGGGTTACCCCCTGAACCATCTAATTAGCCAACAAATCAGCCCTAGTTGAACTTATCTGATACTCATATTTTAATTCCTTTATCTTTTGATCATGCTTTCTTGCAAATGCTTGACTTATGAATGAATGTGATGATCTAGAATCAAACAAAACAACTACAAGGTGTTGGTTGACAGAAAACATACCGGCACTCACAGGCTCTCCTTCTGGAATCTTGTCCATGGTGGTATAGTGCACACAAACTGGATATTGGTTCTGCGGCTTCTTGGGATATGGGCAAAACCTCACAAAGTGCCTAGGTTGATTGCAGTTGTAGCAACGGTCCCCTCACTGGAGCAGCAACTCTAGATGAACTGCCCTATCCTGTCTTTGGCTAAGGTACTACCATCTTGAAAGGTTTCTGATTCCTCTATTGTGGCTGAGTATTTTGATTCCTCCTCTGAGATGGTCTAAACCTTGCACCAGGTGCTGGTGGACGATACGGAGGACGACTTGCCATTGGAGCTCTTGCTTGCGAAGGACCTAATTTGAAAGCCTTTTGTGGCTCTTGGATGCGGAGTAGGCATTGTTGTTGTTTTCCTAGGTTAGGCAATCACTGATGAAATCATTGAACACCGTCCGGCTAGAAGTACCCATTGTTTTCAGCATCTTGGGGTTGAGACCTCTCTTGAAACTCGCAATCTTCTTTGCATCAGTGTTGACAAATTCAGGAGCATAGCGAGAAAGATTGTTGAAGGTGTGCAGATATTCCTTCATCATTCTGGTGCCTTGGGTGAGCCTCATAAACTTTGTGACCTTCATAGCTGTCATACCAGGTGAAATGTAATTTCTACGAAAAGCAGTGGTGAACTGCGTCCAGGTGATAGGAGCATTAGCTAGAAAAGTGGTCACCATATCTCGACTGGCCCCTACAACTGATGAGATGCATATTCTGTCTTCAGCTCTTCTATCAGCCTCAGCAAACAAAACTTCTGCTCTATGGTATTGATCCATTCATCAGCTTCCAAAGGTTTTGTAGCTTCCTTGAATATCGGTGGCTTAGTGTCCATGAAATCTTTGAAGGTACTATATTGGTTCATTTCATGACCACCATGATTAAGGCCATGACGGGTGTTGTCAACAATGTTGCGCAGAGCCTCCTCCATGTTCCTTTGCATACCCTCCATGTTGCACTGACTTCCCAGAAATTGCGCGAAGAATTGTTCTACGGTGTACAGGGGAGGAGGAGGTGGTGGCGGGTCATGGTTCTCATTTCCAGTACCACTACGACCAGCCCCAGCGGCACCAGCAACGGTACGACGAGTATCCACCATCTGCATATTCAGCAACAATAATTATTAGGCGATGTTGCAATAATTGTAGGTGAACGTATAATTATGCCGCACTGAATTAACTGGAGAGAATAAATTCATACAATAAAGCAGAGGCACAATAATTCAATCCACAACACAACATCACTAATCATTACTTAATGACATAGCATAGCATTTTCATACAAACCAAAATTGTCAGCATACATACACTGGACTTTTAGGCGTTCAGATATCCCCACACATGCATCATTCAAGTTCCACCATTACATCAAGGTCTCAACAGCATAATTAAGGTCTACATGCCAACATAACATATTGCAAAAGAGACATCTAGCAACTAGAGTAGCGTCTAACTAGTCTACTCTTCATGGTCGCCATGCATCTCCAAAACGTTGTCATCCTCATCCTCACTCTCATCACCCTCCATCTTAGGATCTTCCTCAGACTCCATGTCATCATTAGCCAACATGACACCAGGCTCCATCTCAGCTGATGCAGGAGGAACATAAGGGTGAAGCTGATTATGCAACTGGTGAACCTCCTCATGCAAGTTGTCATTGTACTCTTCGGCATTGGCCAACTAAGCTCAACCTGTCGAGCTCTCAGAACGTGCTCGTCGTACCAGACTTCATTCCTCTAGTGGAGCACATGGATCAGCATGCGCTCACTGTTCCTATTGGCTATAGTCAGCATCTGGATCTCCTGCATAGCCACCTCATCCCTATGAATGGCCTGATCCCTCTCCAAGGTCACATGTGCCAGCTCTGCCTGTAGCCTCTCTATCTCACTATCGTGGTCACGCTGCAGCTGACGCCTGTCCTCATGAGCTTTGTCAAGTGAACCAATCACTCGCCCAAGGCTATGCTCTAGGCTAGCGTAGGTTTTCATCATTGCAAACATGGTGCTCATTGTTATGTTGTCACTGTTCTAACACTCCTCCATACCTCTCTCTAGACCCTTCCCATCGGCCTGATCCCACACCGCAGTGTAGGGGTCAGCCCTAGGGAACACTCCAGCAACTGCACCAACTAACTCCTTTGGGAATCTCTCCATGATGTCCCGAAGCACTAAGAAAGCGGCTCTGCTAGCAGCTTCCCCTGGAGTCCTACCCTTTGCCCTAAAGGACCAACCACTCTAGTCAGAACCATCACCTCTAGCCTGAATCACGGCCTCCACATAGACCAAGGTACCATCTCCCAATTGATCCTTGCTCTAGTAGTACTTAGGCTCCTTGCCCTCTGGGTACCCCACTGAGTTAAGCACCCTCCACAGCAGGGTGGGCATGCCAAACTCTCCTAGAAACTTGCTCTTGCAATGGGGCTCCCCGGGGGCTAATTGGTGGTGGGGAGCTCTACCTCCAGCGGACTTGCGAGTGGTCTGCTTTGTGTGGGCCATCTATAGCAAGATTATTACTCTCGTGAGAAAAGATATTAAGTTGTAATTTTTTTTTATCAAAATGAGATAATCAATTTATAAGGGGAGGAACAATGCAAATAAATGATATGACATACAACATGATGCATGCATGTTTCGTATGTTCTCACAAACTTAGAAAAATAAATAAATTCTAGCGTTATAGATGGTGGCATACAGACGGTCTCTCATATATACGAAGCTAATGCGTGTTACACGATTGCGCTGTTAAGTACCTGTAGAAAATTCATTTCAGCCCACATCCCACAAGATAAAAATGTATTGTAGGAATTAAATCTACACACCCCCACATATGCATATTCCCAATATACATACATGTAGGGCATACTACCCGAACCATCGTCCTATTGACGGCATCGCCACAACGGACGACACAACCCACACATGGGGCACATTCATATAAACATGTTTGTAACATGTAAATAATTAAGCACCATATAAGCACTCCCCTAGATCGGCTGTGTGTCCGATGATACTCTCACAACTCACACTTACCAAGGCGTAGAGGCCAATTGATCCACACATTACCATTTAAGCGAATGGCACCCATACAATAGCACGCCGTATGAGCAACAAAATAGGAATATGATGCAAGAACCCCCAAGTCAGTACTTAATAAGCCACCTAGAGTCCTTAATTGGGCATAAAGGATATGACCACTGGCACACTATTAAGTTTTAAATCATAGATTTAAACACCTATATATAACTATAAGTTGGCAATTGTTTTGTAAAACAAAAACCTTTTGTTTCAAATACACATGTAAACAGTAACATGCTAAACCTTGCTCCAATACCAACAATAATAGAACTGTCCAAGTTATAAAAATGTAAGTACAAAAACAATCACCGGAGTGATCAAATTCCTGTACTTATGCTTCCATAATCCCGGTAGTCCGTGAAATCACGAAGGATTTCAAACCAACAACATACAAGCCAAGATCGTACATAGTTTAGCAACCACAGTCACATATTACATAAAGTTCACAACATGGTCTGGATACATCAAAGTTTAAAACATAAAGTTATTACAATACCAAGTTCGAAATTTGATAACGGAAGCAAGTAGTTTTAAAGCCACACTCACACACACTTAGTTCAATACAGTGCAAGATACTGATCAAGTCCATAAAAGCAAGTAGATGAGACATAAGGATTGACCATGCCCATGGTCCTAGTTGTCACCCATAGCAGGGTAGAGACAGTTGATGCAATATCCATAGTACATCTAGCCATCTGTAACAATAATGGGAACAAAGCCCTCAGTACGAGAAAGTACTCAGCTAGACTTACCCGCCTTAAACAAAAATAAAGTTGACACCAAGGAGTATGAAAGGCTTTCTGTGTGGACTAGCTGAACTCATTTGCGAAAAGCATAAGCACTATAGCTAAATCTTTTTAAGTAGTGTAGTATCAAGTTAATAGTTACTAACCTGTCAACTAGATTAGCACCTGTACTAGAGCAATCAATTGATTAAGGAGCGATGGCGATTCGAATCAATTACTACAATGATGTAGCTCAAGTCGAGTGCTCATTGTCCAGGAGCGATGGCGATTTGAATCGATTACTAACCAGCTGGTGATTTATTCCCCACACAAACCACGCTTCCCCCGTTATGGTCGCTTAGATCACCAATGACACTATTCCGGTAAAGTCACGGGACAAAAGGGACTGCAATACCCAGGGGCCGTTCGACTGCCAGGAATCAGTCCTTGCTTGCCCTTGGGCTCACTCTTCGCACCCCTGTCGTCCCCCATCCAGCTCAAGTATGCATGCTCATTAGGTCGATCTTGGCCTAAATAGTGCCACTAGCTTCGCGGTCAGAATGACTTATCCGGCCAGCTAAATATGAGGCATGCATTGAACATAACAAGATGGACATGCAACGATCGGTCCTTACCCGACACAGACAGAAACTACAAGCACACAAGACCCATGTCTTGCTGCCCAACATTTCACCCGGTCTCCATTTATCCAGTAACACTTGGTTATTTCCATGATAGCATCCATAGCTAAAAGTATCCAGGTAACCACCTCTATATGGGTAGGCTTGATCCCATACCCCATTAGATAGAAGTATAGTTTCTACTAGGAGGCCGATGTAGGCAATGGAAGATCAGGAGCCGGCACATGGGATAGGTTTTCTTCCATGTCTAGTTTGCATGGATGCTATGTGATCTTCCACGTTAAGCGTTAGGCTTTTAGGCCATGTTCGAGCCACTGTTTTCTTGGCCATGTTCGAGCCATGTTTTCCTTTTGTGATGATTTGGTATCACCACGTTTGGAGGGATTTGGTATCTTCCCGATTTTGTGTACGAGATCTTGTTAGGTCTATTTTGTCCACTGATCATGGATGAGGTTGCACCTATCATGTGGGGAAATTTGTACACCTCTGTAGAGTTTTATTAAATATATTTGAATAGCCACATCCTTGGAATGAGCGAATACTAGGATGGGATACTTTGATTAGCTTTACTTTTATGTGCAATGAAACTGGTAATTAATTGATGATTAACCCGGGCACTAGTGAGAATGGTAATACTCTGCTAGGACCCACCCTTAAATTATAATCACCACTACACTTCTATTTCCACCCATGGTTGGAACTTGCTGAGTACGTATGTACTCACCCGTGTCAACTCATAGACCTCGGCATAGAAGACAACTATGACTTCAAAGATGAAGCGTATCACGAGGAATAGGGTTCCCATTAGGAGATTCAATCATAGGAATGTGACATCGAGGCTAGGGTTTTGACCATGCTCTAGTTGCCTATGGAATAGGACGTCATTTCGCTGTATAATAATCCTGCTTTAGAGACCAACAATAATGTTGTTTCATGGCCATAGCTTTCTGCCAACTCTGTAGCCTATGATAATGCCCTTCGTGCCACTGTTGTAGACTTTATTTTAGATATCAATAAAGCTCGAAATCTTTTATAATATGTCTGTGTACCATCCCTGTGATTAGTGTGTATTTGTGCGTGATCCTGGCCTACAAGGGGCCTTTGTTATACTTGCTTTCCTTACAGCTTCCTTCCTGGTACTGCTGGTCACCAAATTGATCCTCAACTACCTCAAATTGATCACCTTCTAAACGTGATGCAAATCACCAATCAAGCATCCAGACCAATCATCACATGCATACAAATATATTTCTATTAGAACAGTACACCAAAAAAAATAGAGACTGAAAATCTCATAAAACTCATTTACGTACTGCTACGAACACATGAGCGAAAGAATTACTCTAATCGGATTTAAAACGTGAAAGTTATGCATAAAACAAGATTCAGTGGCATTTCTATAAATAAACTAAACTCGTTTTTGAATGAAAACAAATATAAATCTGAATTTTAACGTACTCAGGATGGCACATACTATTTTACAAAAAGACAGGGGCTAAAACAGATAAAAATAGGACTAAAAATAAATATGTTTCAACTATGAATGGACAATGGGTTGATTTCTAGAAAATACAGGAGCTAATGCACAAAACGAGCCCAGCAGGTCACGGTTGACCGCATCACTGGCTGACAGGGTGACCATGTGGTGCCCTCTGGATGGAGCGGTGGACGCGGTGCGCTGGTGGTTATGAGCCACATCCACGGGTCCACAGTGGACCGGTTATGACCCCGAAGGGGTACGCTCTAATCTCAGCCATCCAAGATAGATCCAACAGCGAGGGAAAGAAGGGGAGGACCCCCGCCACCTACACAGTGACACCAGCGAACCTACCATGGCCGGCGGCGAGCCGAACGCCATGGCGAACGCCAGAACAGCGTTTCTAACCACTAAACGCGAAACCGAAATCACAGGAGTGATGTGTGCGATCTCGTGAACTCAAAGGGACTCAACGGAAGGGTGGGGAGGCATGATGAGATAATAGCCCTGCAGTGATGCCATGGCCAGCGTGATCTGGAGCTTGCTAATGCGGCGCTCTAGGGCACAAGATGCGAAACAAAGGGTATGGGGATGGAGAGGAGATTACGGTGGTCCCGATAAAGGTGTTCGTGGCGTCCAAGAGAGCTCCAAGTTGACTGGCGATGAGCAAGAGCAGACTAGAGAGAGAAAACAGCTGTCGGTGAGCACGATTATGGCAAATCAGTGAGGAAAACAAGAGAGAAGAGCACCTATGGCCGTGTCGTTAGTCGTTACCTGGCGAAGCTCCTGGGCATGTTTATGGCAGCGATAGGGCTCCAGACCTAGCGAATTAGAGGTGGCAGTGTGCGCGTGCAAGTAGAGAGTGAAAGGGAGAGAGTGGAAGGAGCTTGGCTTGGGCTTTATAGGGCGGAGAGGTGCGATAGAAGAGGAAATGGGCATGGCGGTTACTTCCTGGGCATAAAGGCCCTACTTGATGGCATCCATGAAGGCCTCCTTTAATCGGATCTTCAAAGAGAGATTGAAGACAGCGATGAATGTCGGTTCCAGATTCCTAGCTCGAGGAAGGAGAAAGGATGGCTGGCCAACAAGTGGGACCTAGGTGGCAGCGAGAGAAAGGAGAGAGAGAGGCCGCGGGCTAGCGTGGCTGATGGGCCGGCCCTGCCGAATAGAGAAAGAAGGAGGGAGGGGGCGCGGGATGGAGCGAACTACTCCACTCGGCAGCCGAGTGGGCTACAGGAGGGGCTGATGCTGCTGGACCAAGGCGCGCGCAAAGGAGAGGGGGAGGGGGAAGTGGGTCAAATGGCTGCCAACGGCCCAAGGCTAGGAACCAGGAGCGGGGAAAGGAAAAGAGGCTTGGGCTGGCTTCTAGAGCTAGGCTAGAAAGGAAGAAAGAAGAAAGTTCTAAAAAGAAATCCTTTTCTATTTTCAGAGCTTTGAAAATTGGCTAAATTCAAAGGAAATTTGAATTCAACCTCGAACAACCTAGCCCTACACTCAACCAAAAATAGTATGCTTCGGCATGAATGCAACAAACATGTTTCTAAACCTTATAGTTAATTTTAATTAACCAAAAATTAATATTTGACCTAGGTTAAAATGCACAAAAAAAATTAAATGCTCAAATTTAATTACTAAATTGTAAATAATTTTTTAGGGTGTTACAGAGACGGTGACATCGCCAAAAATTTGGGCACTCTCGGCAACAAGGTTGTCACGATCATAGGCATGACCAAGGCGAACTAACACCTGTCCCAAATGGGTGGGCTGAATCTCACGAAAGACAGTAGGCTGCTCAAAGTGTAGGAAGTCACGGAGGATAGCTGTCATTAACTCCAATTTCAAACCAAAACTTTCATATAAAAACTACTAAAATATACACCAAACATAGAATTAGGACTTATAAGTAATCAATTCCATGAGTTTTGGTTATTATTCATTTGTAGGAGGACATGTCGGGATTACACAGAAAATGAGCATGAAGTATACAAGAAACGCAATATTATAGACATTCGACATGAGTCCAAGGGGAGATGGCCCATGTTGACGGTAGTTATCATCCATCACAAACCGTCAACTTTATGTAGAGAAATGGTCGCCAATAGAAACTTAGGGGCTATTACTAACAATTTCTATGAGTTTTGGTGAATTATTATTTTTAGCAGGGATATTCTAGAGAGAATTTAAAGAGGATTAAATTGTCAAAATGGCCACGAAACTTAGCCATGATAAAATATGCACCAGAAGACACTAGAAGGCACGTGACCGAAGCGGGGGACCGACAGCTGCCAGGTGGGGCCGCCTGGCCCCACCCTAGTGCCGCCTGGCCCCCCATAGAGGGATTCCTCTATGCCCTTTCAGAGACTTCCTCCACCGCCTCCTAGGATGCATCTCCACCATTCATGAAGTTGGTTTGATCCAAGGGCTGACAGTTCTTCCTCAAGGCTATAAATAAAGACCCAGAACCCCTCCTAAAAGACATCATCACCTGATCATAAGTCAAGAGTAGTTCAGATATTAGGGTTTCCAGAGATTAGATAGAGAGAGCTCTAGTTTTTCAATTTCTTAGTATAGGCTTTCTAGAGAGTTTGGAGTAGAGTTGGGCGATTTGCTCAGGATTCTAGATCTGTTCGTCTGGAGATTTAGTAATCTGCCTTTGTATATCATTTATGACTTTGTTCTATTTTAATATTATGTTACTCTTTATTATGTTCTTAGTTTGCTCTAGTTATATATTAGATATAGTATTATTTGATGATTTGCATTTGCATATGTTCGTAGAGTACTTAATTTAGTTCGCGCGAGAGTTAAGTAGCTTTGATTATGTAAGCGTGGTGCTTAGATATGAAATTCCCCTGCGAATGCCCGCTATGTGCCGGGAGGTGGTAGATCACATAGGTGACAACTGCAATGAGTCCTTTGCACTCCATCCCCCGTATATAGATTAATTGGTAGAGCCCGGTCTCAAAGGAGATGAAGACTATGTTTAGAATTCTCCCTAGTTGATATTCCTTATAATTTTGCCTTGATTCAGTTTTACTAGTAGATGAAGATATATATGCTAGAGTGAGCAACAAGACTTAGTGTTTAGGAATAACTTAGGAATTCTTACTCTGACCGAATCTCTAGATTAGTCATACTACTTTTAATGAGTCTCTGCTTTCTACCTCTGGAATACCATTATCATGTTGAACTTATTTATCATTTATTTATCTTTTACTTGACTTACCTTGCTAAAGTATAAGAGTGGTTGGTTTATCATAGGTCTGCACATTTATTTAGTCATATAAACATTTGCCTCACGGTCCTTCCTTTGGGATTGAAATAAATAAACAATACTCGGAATATTCTAGGTAGAATGCTACAATAGGTGATTTATCTGTGAGCTTGAGAATACTTATGTTTTAATATTATTTAGAGTTTTCAAGTGTAGTTATAATTACCAGCATTTTGAGCATCATGCTAGGGATGACAACTTAGTGCATAGTGATGTAAGAAATGTCAACAAGCATTCTTGGCGCCGTTGCTAGGGAAGGAAGAGTAATATGGCAATAGAAATAAATACTTATAGATAAACCATAACCTTTGCTTTAGCAGGCTCACCCTTGTTTGTTTTTGTTTATGTAAGTTATACAGGGTAAGTGTAGGACTGGTCGCCGTTGCCAGGGAAGGAAGAGTAATATGGCAATAGAAATAAATACTTATAGATAAACCATAACCTTTGCTTTAGCAGGCTCACCCTTGTTTGTTTTTGTTTATGTAAGTTATACAGGGTAAGTCCAGGACTGGTTGTGATCCACAATTCTTTATCAGTCAGAATCAACCAAATTAAGAGGAAGCTTAACATTAGTTTTGGGAGCCATGGCTGAGAAGACTCTATGTGAATTCTCTGCTCCAAGCACCAAGAACATTCGCGTTGGACCAACACTCGACACCAACAATCATGAATTTGAGCTCAAGCCAAGCCTCATCAATATGGTGCAAGCTAATACATTCAATGGAGAGGCACATGAAGATGCTAGTGCTCATTTGTAGAATTTTCTGGAGATTTGTAGCACCGTCGTCATCAAGGGCATTGCTCAAGATGTCATACTACTTTGTTTATTTCCATTCTCATTGGAGGGAAGAGCGAAGCAGTGGTTCTATACCAATAAAGATCAAATCAATACATGGGTAAGATGTTCAAAAGCTTTCCTAGAAAAGTTTTTCCCTATAGACAAGACAAGTGCCTTAAGAGGAAAGATTGTAGATTTTCATCAGCAAAAAGGTGAGCCTATTCTAGAAGCATAGGAGCCTGTCCTCATCATGGAATGAAAGAATGGTTGCTCATGCAAACATTCTATCATGGATTAATTTAGAAATCACATGAACAACTTGATGCCACTGCTGGAGGATCATTTATGTCACTCACTCCTAGAAAAGATGAAGTTCTTATAGAGAAGATAGCAGCAAATCAGAGCTAGACGTCATGTAATACTCAATCATGCCATAAGACTAAAGAAGTTCCAGAAGAAGTATGTGCATTATCAACCAAGATGGATGTACTGTTGAATTAGCTAGAACAAAGCGACAATTACAAGAGAGATCGTCAAGACATTCAAGACGCATTCAATGCTCAGAGCAGATGTGAAGAATATTTAGGAGTTGAATTTGTTGAGTCACTAGAAGATATCAACACCATCATCAACAACTCTGCTCTACAACAAAAGAAGCAAGGATGGAGTCAACCTCGATCAACCAATCAAGGTAAGTACCAAGATAATAATTATTATAATTCTTCCAATTTCAAATAACCATCCTTGAGAGATTTAATCTTAGAACAAGCTAGAATTAATGACAACATTACAAAAAGGCTTGCTTTTAATGATAAGATCTTAGAAGGTATAAGTGCTAAAATGGATAGTTTTGCTTCTGCTGTTAAAGAACAAATGATTTTCAATAAAAAGATACAATTGCAATTAGCCCAGTTAGCTTCTGCTATGCTTGTTGCCACTAACCATGAGAAGGTCAAAGCAATAACCACAAGAGTTGGTAAGTCAACTCGTGACCCACCATACCCAAAAGGAGCAGGTAAGACATCGATGATAGTACGTGCAGAAGAAGAGAAGGAAGACGATGAACTTTTACCACAAGAATATAAATTATAGCAAGATTTTTGTGACACCACTCTCCTACCGTTTCTAGCAGAAATAGAAAGGCCAAAATGGATGACCAATTTAGTAAGTTTGTAGAGGTAATTCAAAAATTATATATCAATATTCCATTGCTAGATGCCATCCAGGTACCTATATACACGAAGTATATTCGAGACATCCTCAACAACAAGAGACCTTTGCCCTCTATGGAAATGATCAAGCTAACGGAGGAGTGTAGTGCGGCCATCCTCAACACATCACCTGTTAAGAAGAAGGATCCAGGATACCCTACTATTGATTGTTCAATCGGAAGCCAGAATTTTGAGAATGCATTATGTGATCTTGGAGCAAGCGTTAGTGTCATGCCCAAGAAGGTTTTCGACAAGCTCAACTACTCTACTCTAACACCAACTTCAATGTGTCTGCAACTAGCCGACAAGTCGGTCTGCTATCCCGTAGGAATTGCTGAGAATATTTTGGTAAAAATCCAAAACTTTTTCATTCCTGTAGATTTTGTAGTACTTGACATGCAGGAAGACATGAAGACACCTGTCATCCTTGGGAGACCATTCCTGAGTACCACAAATGCTCACATCGATGTCGGAGCTAGAGAAATTAAATTCAACATTAATGGAAAAGAAGAGCGGTTCGCATTCAAGCCAAGACCGGAGCAATGCTCAATTTTGGAGTGCCATGAAGAACAAAAATCAAGGTCATCATCTCCGGGACTGGAGAATACACCCGAAGAATAATTCAACTGGAGAAGTCTAGTTCGGTGGACTTAAAATTCCCGAACCCTTCGCCGGAGGTAACTCGGTAGTTATCCGTAATTTAATTTTTCATATTGCATTTACATATTTACTTTTGCAATGAGTGCATTATAAAATAAAATAAAAATTCCTATCATGGCATAGTAAAAGTTAAAGCCAAATGTAATTAATATTTATGGAGCATAAAACCCTTCGTAAGAGGTATTTACCATGGTGGCGGAAAGATACAAAAATACCATCTTTAGAATTCTTATTTCTCGTAGTTTCATAAAAGTAATTTTGTTTTGCATACATGTGTGTTTATACGGTATAAATACAGGAGACATGTGGGGCCCACTCAACCACACCCATGCTGCCTGGCCTCCCATTTCCTCCTCTTTAAAAACCCCTTCTTCTGGATGCTAAACTCACACACACACACACACACACACACTCCTTTCTACACTCTTGAGTTCGAGAATCCATTTTGAAATTTCAAAGTTGAGAATCACCTCATTTGAGTAGTGTTTGAGTGAGTGAAAGTTGACTAAAGTTGCAACAGAGATTTTGTGCAAAGTACTTAGTGGAGAAGTGAAGAAGTGATGTTGAAAATCTTGAGGAGAAATTAAATATTAGAGGGTAGGTGCTGCTCAAATTAATCAAGAATTTAGGAGAAGTTGAATTAAAAAATTCTAACTTAAACGACTGACTCCTGAACGACTGATTTTCTAGACAGCAAATTCTCTAACATTTGTTTTCTAACCCTCATTTTTGTTCCACTAGTTTTGTTTTTGTTTGTGATTTTCTTTGTGCAGCAAGGATGAGCAAGAAGGTGAAGAAAGCCCTCACTTCGATGCTTTCTTTCCGTTTGACGAGAAGCCATACTTCGTCTCGGGCAAGTTCTTCTCGCACTAACTCTGAGATGGAAATTGACCTGCCATCTCTCGTTGTTCAAGGATCGTCTTCGCGCCAGCAAGCTGAAGTCTATACCCTTCTTAGGGATAACCAAATCAAATTCCAAGACGACTAAGAGAAAGAAGTCTACAAGCTACTTAAAGATAAGGAGTTCACATCCACTCCAGTCATGGACTCAGACCTCCTACACACCATAGGTATGGACTCTGAATTTCAACTTATTTTTAGAAATATTGGTTGGGAAGATGCCTGGACTATAACTGAGAATGCCTGTAGATTACTCACAATATAATTTTTGTGCACACTGCAATTAGGAGAAAATGAGATTTCTGTAACACCCTAAAGTTTGCATCATTTTAAAATAGGAGAATTTGATTTATTTATGCAATTTTGTGAGCATTTTAACTTAGAGAAATAATAATTTTCAATAAATAAAATCAACTATAAGGTTAGATACATGCTTGTGTATACATGCCGCTGCATATTTTATTTGTTATTGATTGGTTTTTATTTCAAGAAGAAAATGATTTCAAAAACTATTTGAAAATGCAATTGGAAAATTAGAAAAGGAAAAGAAAAATGGAAGCCTTCTTCTTCTTAGTTTTCGGCCTGAAGGCCCAGCTTTCTCTCCTCCCTCTCCTAGCCCGCCTTGTCTTCCAATCCCAAAGCCCGGCTGTGTTTCTGTTTTTTTTTCGCGCGTTGCGTATTGGGCCGGCCGAACCGGCTGAGGCCGAAGCCGCCTCGCCCTTCTCCCTTTCTCCATGTCACTGCCACGCCGGGCCCGCATGTAAGCGGTGTTGTCGTGTTCCTCTGCTCGTAGCCAACATGGATACATCGATGGAGTCCGCTTCCATCCTGATTCCTCCTCTTGCCTTGTACCGCACGCCGTGCCCTCTCATAAGTAGTCGCGGGTGCTGCCGCCTGCTCCTCAACTCCAATCGCAAGCCACCACCCTCGAGATGAGCTCAAGCCACCGCAACCCTAGTAGCCGCCGCTCAAGCTCGGGAGCAACTCGACGAACTCGTTGATTCGGCCACCTCCGTAAGCTACCGAAGGGTTCGGGTCGCTTTTCCGAAGTCGCCAAGCTCTCCTTCCCTTCAATTTTTACTTTGGTTGCTTATTTGGCCTTGTTGCTGTGCACAGTGCATTGTCGTCCGCCATTGGGAGCCGGACAACGTCCTCATCCGATTTCCACCGCTCCGATCTAGCTAGGTGAGTTCGCGATCATCTGCTCTTGCTCCCCGTGCCATTGGTTCAACGAATTGTGTGATATTTTGCCGGATTCAAGAATGCCGGCGAGATTTCTCGGCGCTGGCCATGGCCTCCACCGTCGGATCACTGTTGGTGGCCGGCTGCACCTCTCTCTCTCCCTCATCTCTAATCTGGACCGTTTAGATTGAATCCAATGGCCCAGATTAAAACATACCATTTCGGCTGCCACTTTTGCAAAAGAGCCCCTCCGGTTTTCTATGATCTAACCCGCAGTCCAAAACATGTTTGTAGATTTCGTTTTCTTCATTTGAAAGCGTATTTTGTTTCGGTTAAGAATAAATTACATTTTCAGCTATTTACAGAATTGCCACTGATTTTGTTTTAGCCATAACTTCTCCGTTTTAACTTCGATTTGATCCGTTCAAGTTGCGTTAGGTTCGTAATTTCATAATCTACATGTTAGTGCTACTGTTTAGTAGGTTCTCCACTTTTAAATTTTGAGATTAGATTTAAGCTATTACTTTAATAAAGAAAAGCTTGTTTAAATCATAACTTTTTCGTTTTAGCTCCGATTTACGTGCAATTCGCGTCTGTGTGATCCTAGTGAGATGTAGATTCGTTTTACAAACTTTTTATCTTATTTTGCTACTATTAGTGTACTGTTATAATTGTAGCTTTGTTTGCTTTGTATGATTGCTCTGGGATGATTGTTGTTGGTGTGTTAATCGAGAATAGACGGTGAACAGTTCGTTGGTGATCAAGAGTACTATTACAAACCAAGTCAACAGGATCAGTTAAATCAAGGCAAGTATAGCATGGGACTATCCTTGTTACCTATTCACTTTAATTCACTTAATTCATTATGCATGTGTCTCCTTGTTAAGGATGCCTTAGTGTTGATCTTATTCCTTGAATCCTATGGTTATAGCATTGGGTAGTTTGCTAGTGCTTACATAAATAATGATCTTGTAATTTGATTAATGATATATGCAATAACACTAAAAGATGATTTTTAGCAACAAGGAACAAGAGGGCTAGAGTTTTCTCTAGATTCCTCTTTATAAGGACTTATCTATAAGTGAACATCCGGGACTTACAGTACAGCTATGAGGGCTACATGGCTCTGGCTTTAGTCATATAAGAGGACCTTTTCTAGCTTGTTAGTGGTTACCTTTATGGCGCAAGAGGGGTGTGTTCCGGGTCGAGTGTAGTGCGGCTTCTGTCCTTATGAGTATAGACTGCGTGTCATTGTGCCATACGGAAGGGGTGTAACACCCTAAAATTTTGAAAAGAAGAAAAAAATAGGAGAAATATGATTTTTATATAATTTTGTGAGCATGCAAATTTAGGATAATAATAATTTTTATTAACTTAAAATCAAATATAAGAGTAGAAACATGTTTGTGCACTCATGCTGTTGCATTTAAATTTTTGAGATGAGTGGTTTGATCAAATTCAAAATTGGATTTGAAAATCTTTTGAAAAATAGCTTTGAAAAGTTTGAAAAAGAAAAAGAGAAAGGGAATTTTCCTCTTCGGGCCGAAACCTTCCCGCAGCCCAATGCTCGGCCTGCAGCGGTGGCCCACTCTTTCTTCCCCCGCGCCCGCCTCCGGATTCCCTGGGCCGAGCCCAAGTTGCGGCCTGTCGGCCCGTCATCGCGCGCGCGCCTGCGTTCCGCACCAAGTCGCTGACAGCCCGGACCCACGTGTCAGGCGCTTCTTCCTCCCCACGCCACCGGATTCCTTTCCCTCTTTTCCCCGATCCGATTCCATCTCCTCAATCCTCCCCTTTCCTTCTTTAGCGATGCCTTCGGGCTATAAAAACGGGACCTCCGCAATATTCCGCCCCCATCCCATCCTTTTGGAGCAGCCAAAACCGCCTAGCGCCGCCACCGTGAGCACCACCGCCGCCATAGCCGCCACCGCAAGCACGCCGTCGTCTTCGTCCATCCCATGCCCTCGTTCTTGTCCGAGGTGAGTTCGTCGTGCTCCAAGCTACCTCCCGGTGTTTCTCCTTCGTTGAATGGTGCCCGGAGTCGTGTTTTCGCGTGTTCCGACGATGGCGCCGCCGCGGGAAGCTCACCGACGGCCGGAGTCCGGCCGGAGCGCCGCCGGGTCTTCCCAGATCCAATCTAGACCCTCCGATTTGAATCCGACGGTCTAAATTAGAAGATACCGATTCGGCTGTAACATTTGCTAAAGAGACCCTGTAAATTTTAAGTTCTTAACCCGCAGTCCAAAGCGTATTCCCGGTTTACGTTTTCTTTTCCGTAAAGCGTATTTTGATCGCGTAACTTCTGAAAATACGTTTTGATTAATTGAAAACGTAATTCGTTTCGGAAAAAGAAAAATACGCTTTCTGATATTTACAGTTTTGCCACTGAGTTTGTTTTAGTCATAAATTATCCGTTTTAACTCCGATTTGATCCATTCAAATTGCGTTAGATTCGTATTTGCGAGCTCTACATGATGATAGAACTGTACAGTAGGTTTGAGATAATTTATTTTCGAGTTTATATTAAAGTAATTATTTATCTATAGGAAATCTTAGAAAACTCATAACTTTTACGTTTTAAATCCAAATTTCATGATCTTTATGTCTATGTGATCGTAGTAACGTGTAGAAGAGTTTTACAAACTTGTTATACTGTTAGTGTTACTGTTGGTTAGGTTTTCTATCTTTAAGTTCCGATGTGAGATTTAATCTATTACTTTAATAAAGTAGATCTTGTTTAAATCATATCTTCTACGTTTTAGATCCGTTTTAGCTCATTCGAGTTGCGTTAGATTCATAGCAACGAGATCTACGCGTTAGTGTTTACCATATTACTAATTCTGAAATTTTATGGTTTAAATCATATCTTGATTAATAATTATGCAACTGGGTTTTGTAAATAAAATATGATTTGTTTTACTTTAGTTTTATAATTTGAATCTAAATTTGACTTAATTCCATATATAGTATCTATAAAATATCTTATATATGTTATTATATAATTAAAACACATGAAACTAATAGTTTTATATTTTCTTCTATGAGCAAATCTTTCGATAGATGTATCTTTTCAACCGTAGCTTCGATTAGGGTGCTTTTCGCGCCTGTGTGTTCATAGCAATGCGTAGAACCTCTTTAAAATCTTTTCACATATTGTTTCATATGTTTGGTGTACTGTTCTAATTTAGATCTATTGTTTGCTTCGTGTATGATTGCTCGATGTGTGTGTGGTGATTTATTGATCAAGTCCAGTCGGTGAGATATACATGGTTATCAAGAAGAAGAAGAAGAACATTGAAGATTAAAGCTTACCGAAGGATCGGTGTTTAAGGCAAGTATAGCATGGGATCATCCTTGTTTCCTATTCACCTTTAATATACTTAATTCATGTGCATGTGTCTACCTTGTTACCACTAAGGATATCCTAGTTTTTGTATCTTGTACCTTGACACCCATGGGACATTGCATTGGGTAGTATTTATGCTAGTGCTCTTTTTGAATAATCATGATCTGTAACTTGACTAATGATATATGCAATAAACGTTTAAAAGATGCTTTAAAGCAATATGGCTCAAGAGGGCTAGAGCATATTTGGTTGTTTTTATGGTGCTCTAGTTTCTCTCCATAAGGACTTATCTGTAAGCGAACATCCGGGACTTACAGTACAACTGTGAGGGCTATATGGCTCTGGCTTTAGCTCAGTATGAGGACTTTTTCTAGCTTGTTAGAGGTTACCCTTCTGGCACAAATGGGGTAAAGCAGACTGTGGATCCCTGCGTGGTGTATCACACGGACTGACTTCGGAAACCTAGCGGCCCTAACTTGTTAGACGAACCTTTGAAAGGCTTCATAGTGAACCCTGCCTGCTCACCTTGGGAGTGTTTTGGGGATTGGCCGCCTCGGGCATATGGGTAATCACGACTCACAGTGAAAGTGTACAACCTCTACAGAGTGTAAAACTGGTATATCAGCCGTGCTCACGGTCACGAGTGGCCTTGGACCCTTACAGAATAAATGATGAACACTGATGATAATGATAATATTGATGATATTGATGCTCACTAATGATTATTGTTTCTTGCTATACATTATTCTCGTTTACATGATCATGAGGTTATTGGGACTTATGTTAAACTTGTTGCTACTCAACTGCTAAAAAGATGACTCACTAAAAGCTATTGCAGTAAACCCGTGTTAAACCTTTTGAGCTTCATGAACCCCATGTTATATTTGTTGAGTTTGACATGGACTCACTCTTGCTATTTCCCCACATCTCAGGAAGGGTACCAGACTGTTAGATTCTGGAATTGTTAGGCTTGTGATCAACCAGTTAGTTTGATCCTGGAGTGAAGGTTGCACCCGGTGTTCGGAGTTGTCTTTCCGCTATGTTGCTCTTTAAGGTATATTTTATACTATTGTGTTATGTATATTAAGCATTTGTCTTTTGATATTACACTTATCTGTGGCTATATGTGAGATTTGTCTTCTTTATTTCACATATGGTGTATGTCTGGTTTTGTCCTTAAAACCGGGTGTGACAGATTGGTATCAGAGCAATGCTGACTGTAGGACGCAAGCCTAGTTAGAACTGGACGTTTAGCATGTTCTCATTGTTGCCTATTTCTTGCTTCTCTTTAACTTTGTTATTTTCTCAAAGTTATGCTTAATTCTATCCCCGTTCTGTTATAAAAACCTTGTCTCTATTTTGAACCTTTTCTCCTTGTCTATTAGATGGCTCGTGATGAGAAGACTATGGATTTCAGAGGTTAAGAGGACTGAATTGTGTCGCTCTTGCTCACTTTTGACAAGAAACCATTAGCGATGCAAAACCAATTACTAGAAGAAAATGGCTCAACATGGGAATTCTCAACGATGCTTATCTCAAGGTTAAGCCAACATATCCAAGGGGTCAGAGAAGATACAAGTAGCAGAAGCTTGGAAGAATATGAAATCCAATAAAGATGTTGATAGTAAGGCATTTGGAGAGCAGGAACAATGTCACTGCTGTAAGCATTATGGTTTTCCCTGTCTTCGAAACGAGTCTAATAAGGGGAAAGTCAAGGTGGATCCAAATTTTGAGATCAACATGGACAAGAAGAGAAAGGCAATCTCATTAGAACCACTTGTGGAAAGCAATCAGCAGGCGAGTTATACTACATTATCACATGCAGCCCTGATCCCCTGTCAAACAAATCCAAACCCTGAAGAGTTAGAAGCCCCTCCCGCTAAAACTACTCCCCATGAAGTAGTCATAAATGGGTGGACAATTACCTATAAGGAGTATCAACCTCGAAAGGCCAAACAAGCTAGGAAACAAGCCAAAGGGACGAAGGTGAACTTTTATGGCCAGCAAGATAGCAGCATACCAAACAACAGTTCTGTGGAGTATGACATCACAAAAGATCCAGCTAAGAGAAAGTGTTATCATTGCCAGCAGGAAGGACATTATATCAAATCTTGCCCACAGAAGAATCAACAACAGCAAGACCCAGGACAGGATGTCCAAAAGGAGCATGTGCAGGGAAATAAATTAAAAAGAAATTACATCCATGGAAGGTTGAAACATGTGGATATTTCCACCATTCCCAGAGCTAAGGAGGTCATGTTTGGATCAATTCCCGTAAGTTTAGGAAATGCCAAGGTTTTGTTTGACCCCAGTGCCTCACATTCGTTCATATCTAGACAATATGCAAAAGATCATAACATACTTATGCTTCCAAGGGGGAAAACAGTTATGGTTGAAACTCCAAGAGGTGAAATAAAGGCAGACCGCTTATGCCCAAAAGTTAGTCTAGACATAAAGGGGGTAAATTTTAAGGTAAACCTCATTGTTTTGGAATTAATGGGCATTGATGTTATCCTTGGAATAGACTGGTTATCTACTTGTAAAGGAGTGATTGAGTATGCCCAATGTTCAGTGTTTCTAACTACACTTTCAGGAGAAAGGATTGAGTATGAGGGTATTAAATCTATACCTGAGGGATACCAGGTTGACCCATCTTAAGGTATCAGTTATAAGAATGGTAAAGAGAGATGCAGAGATTCAGATGTCCATATAAAGCAATAAGGAATGTAAGAGACATTATCTACTCTGGAAGCTGCTACAATCACACCATATTTAAGGAATAGGAGTTATGTCCCGTGTAATAAAACCGTTAGTAGCCAAGTTGAGTCGTCTTAATGTGTGGCTAATGAACATTTAAGTGTTTAGTTGTTTTGTGCTTATGTTTATGCTTGAGTTGGAATTTTGTAATGAGTGGAATGATCTCGTGGGTTTTGACCATGATTTCATTTAGTTTATATGTATAAGGTATAAGGATTAATGAAATAAATAGCTGGGTTTTGGTTATCTCCTGTTTTCTATATCTTGTCTTTTGGAGCAGCCTGTCTTTATCAACTTATATCTCTATTCTTGAAAGACCAAAAATCATGAGAGAATTCTGGACAAGAGTGGACTTCAACATCTCTCTCTAAATGCAAGAACCACCCTCATAGCTATTTTGGATTGGGAGATACAAAAATCACAAGACGATGCAACTGTGCTGTCTGAAACCTGGAACAGAATCTGTTATGTGCTGTTTTCGACCAAGTTAACTATAGAATCTGGAAGTGTGTTCTATAAGAAAGTTGCAGAGAATTTTATAAGTTTTCCATCGGTATAAACTACAGCTTCATTGGATTAACAGAATGAAAGTTACAGCTGTTTTACTGCACTGCTGATTTTCTGCTCGTGAGAAATTTCAGATTTCTTGTTCTTACCCATACACAAGAGTATTATTGGGATGTCAGAACACTTTATGCTAAGTAGCTCATCTAGAAGAAGGGTTCAAGCTACCCTATTTGGTGTCCCTTATTTTAAGGGGGGTAGCCAATGTAAAGAAGGATTATTAAGATTGAACTCTTTAGTTAGAAGTATTGGTTAGTCTCCATGATTGAGTTGCCACTCTTGAGCAAAAATGTTCTGTGAACAAGGTTGATAATTTTGGATCCATGGAGATGAGAGTTGTCCTTTTGGATAGTTCATGATTATGATCATCTATACTTGCTCGTGTTGCTGATGTTGGTCACTTGATGACAGGAAGTGTAGTGTCTCATGACTCAGGAGCCCTATATGACGTCTCGCACTAATATGTGGAAAAAGATTGATGTTTCTGCCATTGAAGGATGTTATGGGTATGATGAAGCCGAGCACTATCAAAATAACAATGTTGAAGAGCAAGTTGGGAGTGAACTAAGTCAGAATCCACAACAACGAAAGCAAAAAACTAAAGCCCTTAAGAAGCCTGTTCAAGGAAGCAAAACGCAGCAAAACTATATCAATGGAAGACTGAGCAATGTGGATATGGATAAAATTCATGGAGTTACCAAAGTAGTGGGAGGTTATATTCAAGTAAGCTCAGTACAAGTTTTTGCTCTATTTGACCCCAGTGCTTCGCATTCTTTCATTTCCGCCGACATGGAAGAGACGTGCAAGATGGTGAAGTGTCCAATGAGGAGGCCTTTGCTAGTTCAAACCCTAGTGGGAGAAATGCAGACAGATTAGATATGCCGAATGTCAGTCTTGTCATAAACAAGGAAAACTTCACCGCGACACTCATTGTGTTGGAATCACTTAAAATTCACGTGGTTCTTGGTAATGGATGGCTCTGTGCATACAAAGGAGTGATTCATGGTACTCGGTGCACAATGCTCTTAACAACACCGTCAGGAAAAAGAATTGAGTATCAAGGTGGTTGACTTTTACCTGAGGAAGATGAGAATGATCAATTAGAAGATAGGTACACTGAGGATAGCAAAGTGGACCATGAGTTTACTAAAGTCATAGCAGAGGAACAAATAACTTTGGAGGAGCTCAATAGGAGAGATGATCATGTTTAGGCAGATTAGTCAGTCGGGATATGAGAAACTGTCTCATGACTCTGAACGAAAGAGTAATTTGAAAAAAAAATGAGGATCAAATAAAGACAAAGTGTCATTATCTCTTTTATCATCATCTTCCGAATCTCGGGACGAGATTCATCTTAAGGGGGGTAGAATTGTAACACCCTAAAATTTTGAAAAGAAGAAAAAATAGGAGAAATATGATTTTTATATAATTTTGTGAGCATGCAAATTTAGGATAATAATAATTTTTATTAACTTAAAATCAAATATAAGAGTAGAAACATGTTTGTGCACTCATGCTGTTGCATTTAAATTTTTGAGATGAGTGGTTTGATCAAATTCAAAATTGGATTTGAAAATCTTTTGAAAAATAGCTTTGAAAAGTTTGAAAAAGAAAAAGAGAAAGGGAATTTTCCTCTTCGGGCCGAAACCTTCCCGCAGCCCAATGCTCGGCCTGCAGCGGTGGCCCACTCTTTCTTCCCCCACGCCCGCCTCCGGATTCCCTGGGCCGAACCCAAGTTGCGGCCTGTCGGCCCGTCATCGCGCGCGCGCCTGCGTTCCGCACCAAGTCGCTGACAGCCCGGACCCACGTGTCAGGCGCTTCTTCCTCCCCACGCCGCCGGATTCCTTTCCCTCTTTTCCCCGATCCGATTCCATCTCCTCAATCCTCCCCTTTCCTTCTTTAGCGATGCCTTCGGGCTATAAAAACAGGACCTCCGCACTATTCCGCCCCCATCCCATCCTTTTGGAGCAGCCAAAACCGCCTAGCGCCGCCACCGTGAGCACCACCGCCGCCATAGCCGCCACCGCAAGCACGCCGCTGTCTTCGTCCATCCCGTGCCCTCGTTCTTGTCCGAGGTGAGTTCGCCGTGCTCCAAGCTACCTCCCGGTGTTTCTCCTTCGTTGAATGGTGCCCGGAGTCGTGTTTTCGCGTGTTCCGACGATGGCGCCGCCGCGGGAAGCTCACCGACGACCGGAGTCCGGCCGGAGCGCCGCCGGGTCTTCCCAGATCCAATCTGGACCCTCCGATTTGAATCTGACGGTCTAAATTAGAAGATACCGATTCGGCTGTAACATTTGCTAAAGAGACCCTGTAAATTTTAAGTTCTTAACCCGCAGTCCAAAGCGTATTCCCGGTTTACATTTTCTTTTCCGTAAAGCGTATTTTGATCGCGTAACTTCTGAAAATACGTTTTGATTAATTGAAAACATAATTCGTTTCGGAAAAAGAAAAATACGCTTTCTGATATTTACAGTTTTGCCACTGAGTTTGTTTTAGTCATAAATTATCCGTTTTAACTCCGATTTGATCCATTCAAATTGCGTTAGATTCATATTTGCGAGCTCTACATGATGATAGAACTGTACAGTAGGTTTGAGATAATTTATTTTCGAGTTTATATTAAAGTAATTATTTATCTATAGGAAATCTTAGAAAACTCATAACTTTTACGTTTTAAATCCAAATTTCGTGATCTTTATGTCTATGTGATCGTAGTAACGTGTAGAAGAGTTTTACAAACTTGTTATACTGTTAGTGTTACTATTGGTTAGGTTTTCTATCTTTAAGTTCCGATGTGAGATTTAATCTATTACTTTAATAAAGTAGATCTTGTTTAAATCATATCTTCTACGTTTTAGATCCGTTTTAGCTCATTCGAGTTGCGTTAGATTCATAGCAACGAGATCTACACGTTAGTGTTTACCATATTACTAATTCTGAAATTTTATGGTTTAAATCATATCTTGATTAATAATTATGCAACTGGGTTTTGTAAATAAAATATGATTTGTTTTACTTTAGTTTTATAATTTGAATCTAAATTTGACTTAATTCCATATATAGTATCTATAAAATATCTTATATATGTTATTATATAATTAAAACACATGAAACTAATAGTTTTATATTTTCTTCTATGAGCAAATCTTTCGGTAGATGTATCTTTTCAACCGTAGCTTCGATTAGAGTGCTTTTCGCGCCTGTGTGTTCATAGCAATGCGTAGAACCTCTTTAAAATCTTTTCACATATTATTTCATATGTTTGGTGTACTGTTCTAATTTAGATCTATTGTTTGCTTCGTGTATGATTGCTCGATGTGTGTGTGGTGATTTATTGATCAAGTCCAGTCAGTGAGATATACGTGGTTATCAAGAAGAAGAAGAAGAACGTTGAAGATTAAAGCTTACCGAAGGATCGGTGTTTAAGGCAAGTATAGCATGGGATCATCCTTGTTTCCTATTCACCTTTAATATACTTAATTCATGTGCATGTGTCTACCTTGTTACCACTAAGGATATCCTAGTTTTTGTATCTTGTACCTTGACACCCATGGGACATTGCATTGGGTAGTATTTATGCTAGTGCTCTTTTTGAATAATCATGATCTATAACTTGACTAATGATATATGCAATAAACGTTTAAAAGATGCTTTAAAGCAATATGGCTCAAGAGGGCTAGAGCATATTTGGTTGTTTTTATGGTGCTCTAGTTTCTCTCCATAAGGACTTATCTGTAAGCGAACATCCGGGACTTACAGTACAACTGTGAGGGCTATATGGCTCTGGCTTTAGCTCAGTATGAGGACTTTTTCTAGCTTGTTAGAGGTTACCCTTGTGACGCAAATGGGGTAAAGCAGACTGTGGATCCCTGCGTGGTGTATCACACGGACTGACTTCGGAAACCTAGCGGCCCTAACTTGTTAGACGAACCTTTGAAAGGCTTCATAGTGAACCCTGCCTGCTCACCTTGGGAGTGTTTTGGGGATTGGCCGCCTCGGGCATATGGGTAATCATGACTCACAGTGAAAGTGTACAACCTCTGTAGAGTGTAAAACTGGTATATCAGCCGTGCTCACGGTCACGAGTGGCCTTGGACCCTTACAGAATAAATGATGAACACTGATGATAATGATAATATTGATGATATTGATGCTCACTAATGATTATTGTTTCTTGCTATACATTATTCTCGTTTACATGATCATGAGGTTATTGGGACTTATGTTAAACTTGTTGCTACTCAACTGCTAAAAAGATGACTCACTAAAAGCTATTGCAGTAAACCCGTGTCAAACCTTTTGAGCTTCATGAACCCCATGTTATATTTGTTGAGTTCGACATGGACTCACTCTTGCTATTTCCCCACATCTCAGGAAGGGTACCAGACTGTTAGATTCTGGAATTGTTAGGCTTGTGATCAACCAGTTAGTTTGATCCTGGAGTGAAGGTTGCACCCGGTGTTCGGAGTTGTCTTTCCGCTGTGTTGCTCTTTAAGGTATATTTTATACTATTGTGTTATGTATATTAAGCATTTGTCTTTTGATATTACACTTATTTGTGGCTATATGTGAGATTTGTCTTCTTTATTTCACATATGGTGTATGTCTGGTTTTGTCCTTAAAACCGGGTGTGACAAGGGGGGATCTACATTTGCAGGGCACAGAAACCTAGCGGCCCTAACTTGTTAGACAAACCTTGGAAAGACTTTATAGTGAAACTTAACTATCCAATGGGGAGTCATGACCTCGTACTTTTAGGGATCACGACTCATAGTGAAAGTGTACAACCTCTGTAGAGTGTAAAACTGGTATATTAGCCGTGCTCACGGTCACGAGCAGCCTTGGACCCTTATGGAATAGAGATCACTATTAATTTACTTGTTTTTTTGCTATTCATTATTCTCTTTACATGATCATGTGTTTATTATGGGAATATCACCTATCTGTTGCTACTCAATTGCTTAAAACATGATCAACTAAAAGCTACATGCAGTTAAACCAGTGTCTACCCTATTTGAGCTTCATGAACCCCATGTTACACTTGTTGAGTACTTTTGTGCTCACCCTTGCATTCCCCCACACCTTAGGATGGACTTCCGAATGTGCAAATAGTGACTACTACTTCTACTTCCCTGAAGATTACTAGACTTGTGGTCAACCAGTTGACGTGCCTAGGCTATGGAGCTAGCTACCACAGGAATATCTTATGTTTTCGCTTAATTATGTGAAGACTCTGTGATAATATTCCTTATATAATAAACATTTGTGATGATACTATTTATATTTGTCATCTTATGTGTGATTGATCTCTGGGCGCACATAAGATTATGCATTCCATTTGTTCCTTAAAAATGGGTGTGATAATTTCATTTAGACTTTTTAACAAATCATTTTCACCTAGCTGGAAAAATTTTAGCAACATGTTAGGATTTCATGAATCATGCAATGTTGATGTTGATGATACTTTAGAAGAATTTGATAGAACCCGTTTCTGGCAAGATATATCTAATGAAACAGTTTGTCATAGACCTTGTACTGATGAAATTCACAACCCCACTCTGAGCTTTATTCATAAATGGTTAGGAGTTACTCTTTTTTTAGAGAGAACTTTAGAATTGCAAGAGTAGAGAAACTTACATTAATGTATGCCATGGTCAAGAAAGAAAAGTTTCACCTATTAAATTGATGGCACATTATTGGCTAACCATTCCAAGGTTAAAGAAAGGGGGAGTAACATGCACATCATGGGTAACACGTATTGCCAATAGGTTAGGACTTTTGGATAATGCAAACATTGCATATATCACCACACCACAATGAGTCATTGACTATTCATTCTTTCATCATGCTCACATCCTTAAAATGAGAAATAGAAAATAGTCATGATGTATAAAGGATACATAAATGAATTTGAGTTGCCAGACCGGACCCTCGGTCTATATGTCGTGGAGAATTTTGTTCTTGAATTACAGAAAACAGGACAGGGAGTAGGAAGGAGTCCCTTTGCTCGCATGACCAGGAACCAAAACCCGAGGTACCAGGGAGAAGAAGCTACTTCTCCAGAGCCATCCTTCACCAGTTACTTTGAATTTGATCAGCCGGGACCGTCTCATATACATCACCAGCCCTAGGAGGATCACACTCCCTATGAGCTAGAGACATCTACAGGTGCACATTGGGGGTCAGGTAATTTTGACCATTATCATCCGCAGGATTATGAGGAGACCACAAGCAGCGTACAGAGAGGGCGTATGTCTTTCTCTGCTAGGGGCATCCACGACAGCTTCCATGAACTGTTCACGTATCATGCTCCTCAAGACCACTACCAACCTCCTCCGCAACATCATCATCAACCTCAGCATCACCATCATCATCCACCACCTTCGATGGGCGATGATGAGCCCGGTTTCTACCAGAGCGTAGACAACCATCTCACATCCCTCGAGGCGGGACAGGAGGAGAAGCGCAACACCCTTCACCAGCAAGTTGAATGGCAGCAGCAGGCAACATAGAGATTTGATGAGATACGACAGTACGAGCAATAGCAATAAGTGAACTTTGAGTACCTATTCAGTAGGATGAGTTTCCAGTACCCACCACCACCACCATCGTAGCAGTGATCTAGCTTGGGGGAGGACCCCCTCATGTCAAGGTAAGTATTTCTTTCTTTCTTATAAAAGTCTACGAGTATTATTTTCATTAGTTTAAATTGTCGTTAAAAATGCAAAACAAGAAAACCAAATAAAACTTTGCCTTTAATTTTTCTGCTAATATTTATGTTTAATTTCATCAGATTAAAAATGAAGAAAAACAAAAAATAGAGTGTGTATAAGCTTGCTTTAAGTTTGCTTAGTGTGCTTTCTTATTTTAAGAGTTAAATAAATAAGTAGAATTTGAAGATAGTCTCTCTCAAATAAAAGATGAAAAATGCTCAAGTATGATTCCTTTCAAGTACCTAGTTTTCATATTTGAATTCTCCTATGTGTTGAACAAAGTTGATTTAACTTGAGAATTTGCTCTAAACCTGAAATCTGTGGGTAGCATATGCTTGAACTAAATCTAGGTAATTGACGAATATGATATAAGAGAGTTTGAGCTGCTATTTATCTTATTCTAAGTTATACTTGATTTCTAGAGACTTATCTTTGAAAATCTGAAAATTTACATGATAAGATTCTACATGACAAAGTTTGAATTCCTATCAGAGCCAAAATGAATATATTTAGACTAGGCAAACTTTCACATTTATGCTACTTGTATTTCATTGAGTTTAGTTAAACTTTGTTGTATGCCTTATGAGAGGTTTGTCATACTCTTAAAATCAAGATCACACTATGCTCATCCCATTCACCACTTCATTTTGTTCCACCAAAAATGTTTTTCTCCTACACTGGGAGAAAACACCAAAAACATTCCACTTAGGTTTCCCTCAAATAAATGCTCCAATTCCTTTATATTATCTCTCAAATATTTTATATGAAAGAAGCATGTGGCTATGCAAAAGAAAGAATAGAAAAATGGATAAGTGTCCGAAGTATCAAAACAATGGGTACTTTGATGCCCGCCTAAAAAACAAGAAGAGAAAAGAAAAGAATAAAAGATAGCCCATGTTTTCTTACATTTGTTTCCAAGTTCAAGAGAGAAAATTTCAAGGAGCATAGTTGAATTATGATTAGCCACCATAAATATCCACCTCATTCCGTACACTTGCACATCTTGATTTGATTGTATGACTCAACTCTCTTTGATCCATTGTTTGACTTTACAATATATGTTTGCAAGTATGTTTTCTCATATGAATGCCATTCCTATGAACTCCACATAAGCTTTAGTGTAGGAATGAAGGGCATACATTTGTTGCCTTAGTGAGATCCAAAAAAATACCACATAGATGAGAGACTTGAGTGTGTCATGCAATGAATTCCTGAGTTTTATTTTGAAAACTTATAAAAACTCTGGAATGAAGGTTGAATGAAGAATATGAGGCATAGTGCTCACTTGATTGTTCTATCTTTCAATTGCTCAAGATCAGGTAAAAAGCTCAGAAGCTCCATGGTTGAAAGAAATATGAGTAAGTTTGAAAGATAGATCAATGAATTTTAATCCGGGGTAGAATTCTAGTTTGAATGCAGGTATACTTTTGAGGAGTTGTACAAAATTTGTGAAACCCTGTACTCTTAATTTGTATTATTTAAGTTGCTTTGCTAAGGGACTAGCAAAGACTTAGCTTGGGGGAGCTTGTTGACGGTAGTTATCATCCATCACAAACCGTCAATGTCACACCCATTTAACGACCAAATGGAGTGCATACTCTTATGTGTGCCTAGAGATTAATCACACATAAGTTAACAAATTATAAAGGAAGTATCATCACAAATGTTATTACATCACGATTATTAACACATAGTCTTTACACAAATGTAGCGGAAGTAAAATATAAAACTCTCATGGTAGCTCCAATCACAGGCACATTGACTGGTTGACTGCAAGTCTAGTAATCTTCAGGGTAGTAGAAGTAGTAGTCACTATTTGCACCATCTGTTACCCATCCGGGATTTTTATCTAAGTAAGAAAAATAAACAAGTGTAAGTACATCTCGTACTCAACAAGTGTAACATGGGGTTCATGAGGCTCAAAGGCATGACATTGGTTTATCAGCATGTAGCTTTTAATTAGCATTATTTCAGTATATCAATAATATCAAAATGTCTCAATGTAAACAATAAACATATGATCCATGTGAAATGATTAACGAATAGCAAAAACATATTCATTATTAATGATCCACTATTCCATAAGGGTCTAAGGCCACTCGTGACCGTGAGCACGGCTGATATACCAGTTTTACACTCTGCAGAGGTTGTACACTTTCACTGTGAGTCGTGTTGCCCATATGCCCGGGTTAATTACTCCCGAAACACTTCCAAGGTGAGCAGGCAGGGGAACACTATGAAGTCTTTCGAAGGTTCGTCTAACAAGTTAGGGCCATTAGATTCACTCGGCAAATAGATGTAGAGCCCCCCTTCCAAATGGCACAATGACTCGCAGCCTATACACATGAGGATAGAGGCCGCACTATACCCGATTCGTCAAGCCGTTCTTACGCCATAAAGGATTACCACTAACAAGCTAGAAAAAGGTCCTTCTATATGACTAAAGCTAGAGCCATATAGCCCTCACAGTTGTACTGTAAGTCCTGGATGTTCGCTTACAGATAAGTCCTTAAGGAGAGTAACAAGAGCAACAAAATAACCCCATGCTCTAGTCCCCTTTAAACAATAATAAAAAGTCATCTTTTAATGTTTATTGCATATTCCATTAGTCAAATTACATGATCATAGTTCATGTTAAGCACTAGCAATACTACTCCATGCAATATAATAGGTATCAAGGAATAAGATCAACACTAAGTCATCCTTAACAAGGAATATATGTATAATGATATTATTTGCTTATTGTGAATAGGACAACAAGGATAATCCCATGTTATACTTGCCTTGCTCAAACTGGTTCTGATGATCTTGCTTGTAGTAAAACTCCAGATCCCCAATGAATTGCTCACCGTCTATACTCGATCAACAATAGCAACAACATTCATCCAGAACAATCATACATAAACAAACAAGACTATAATTAGAACAGTACACCAACAATAATAAAATAAGATAAAAAGTCTTTAAAATGAATCTACAACTCTCTAAGATCACACAGACGCGAAGATCACGAAAAACGGAGCTAAAATGACGAAGTTATGAATTTACGAAGATTTCCTATAGAAAAATAATTACTTTAATTTAAAATCAAAAATAAAAATGTCACAAACCTACTGAACAGTTCTACTAACATGTAGAGCTCGCAAATACGAACCTAACGCAATTTGAATGGGTCAAATCAGAGTTAAAACGGAGAAATTATGACTAAAACAAAATCAGTGGCAAAACTATAAATAAGTGAAAACGTATTTCTGAATTACCGAGATCAAATACACTTTCAAAAGGATAAAATGGCATCGGATTTTACGTTGTGGACTGCGGGTTCTATAATAGAAAAGTGCAGGGACTCTTTAGCAAAATTAACAACCGAACCGGTATCAGCTAATCTCAGCCATTGGATACGAAATGGATGGATCGGATCGGATCGGATCAGCCGACGGCGGTGCTCCGGCCGGAATACGGTCACGACGGTGAGTCCCGCGGCGGCGCCATCACCGGAGAACGCGATAGCTCGATTCAAAGCATTACCTTGCGAAAGAAAAGCACCGAGATGGAGTAGAGAACATGGCAAGCTCACCAAGGTAGGAAAAGGAGACGGAGTCGGCTCGGAGATGGTGTGGAGCTCGGGATGGCGGACGGTGGTGGCGTGGTAGAGCTCCAAGCTCGCTGTGGCGTCTCGGGAGCTCCGTTGACACCGCGAAGAGGTTGGATGGAGGCAGAAAGGTGTGCGGCCTCGACTTATATAGCCTGGAGATGCTCCAATTAAGGAAGGAAAGGATTGGGGGAAAGGATTCGATCGGTGGAGCGATGGAAAGAAATCGGACGCGGCGTGGAGAAGAAGAAGGCATCGTCCGACATGCGGGACCATGTTGTTAGCGACACGCAGAGAAACAAGCGGCAGCGCGCGCGCGAGCTGGGCCATCAGTTGGGCTCAGCCCAAGGCAGAACGCGGGGAGCAGGAGACGGACCGCGCGCGCACGGGAGGCAAGTGGGCCGCGGGCGATGGTGGGCTACGGGTGAGCTAGGCTGAAAACCAAGAAGAGAAAAGAATTCCCTTTTCTTTTTCCTTTTCGAATATTTCAAAGCATTTTCAAATGATTTTGAATCCTCTTTTGAATTTGAATAAAACCACTCAATACAAAAATTTAAATGCAACAGCATGAGTGCACAAACATGTTTCCTACCCTTATATTTGATTTTAAGTTAATAAAAATTATTATTATTCTAAGTTTGTATGCCCACAAAATTGCATAAAAAACATATTTACCTAATTTTTAAATATCCCAAAATTTTAGGGTGTTACAATTCTACCCCCTTAAGATGAATCTCGTCCCGAGATTCGGTTGGTGCTTACTCGAACAGTTGCGGGTAGGTTTTCCTCAGATCATCTTCTCTTTCCCAGGTAGCCTCATCATCAGTGTACCGATTCCACTGAACCTTACACATCTTGATAGTTTGACTCCTCGTGACTCTTTCAGCAGTCTCTAAAATTTTAACTGGAAACTCTTTATATGTGAGGTCCTCTTTAATAGTGAGCTCTAACGGAATCTGCTCCTCTGGTACTCGCAAACATTTCTTAAGTTGAGACACGTGAAACACATTATGTACACCTGCCAAACTCTCAGGTAATTCCAACTGATACGCCACCTCACCACGTCTTTCTATGATCTTGAAAGGTCCAATATACCTTGGTGCCAATTTCCCCTTCATGTTGAACCTTTTCACACTCCTCATTGGAGATACTTTCAAGTAGACATAGTCCCCTACTTCAAAAGTCAACTCTCTCCTTCGAGTATCAGCATAACTCTTCTGTCTGGACTAGGCTATTTTTAAATTATCTCTAATCATTCTTACTTTCTTTTTAGCATCCTTAAGTACATCAGGCTCAAACACTTGACTTTCCCCTGTCTGATTCCAGAACAACGGGGTTCTACACTTCCGTCCATACAGAGCCTCAAACGGTGCCATCTGAAGACTCTTCTGATAACTATTGTTATATGAGAACTCTGCATAAGGCAAACTCTTATCCCAACTAGTACCATATTGTAGAGCAAAAGCTCTCAACATATCTTCCAATATCTGATTAATTCTCTCTGTCTGTCCATCTGTCTGTGGATGGTAAGCTGTACTAAAGTTCAGCTTGGTTCCTAGTGATTCATGTATCTTTTGCCAATAATAAGATGTAAACTGGATACCCCGATCAGACACAATTTTCTTAGGAACTCCATGTAGACTCACTATTCTTTCCATATACAATTCTGCCAACCTTGCACTGCTATATGTAGTCCTAACTGGCAGAAAATGAGCAACCTTTGTTAGATGATCTACTATTACCCAAATTGAATCATACCCTCTCTGAGTATGTGGTAACCCGACTATAAAATCCATACCAACTTCTTCCCATTTCCATTCGGGTATCTGCATAGGTTGTAACAATCCTGCAGGTCTCTGGTGTTCAGCTTTCACCCTTTGACATGTGTCACACAAAGCAACATATTCAGCAATATCTCTTTTTAAACCATACCACCAATATTTCTCTCTCAGATCCAGATACATCTTAGTACTCCCAGGATGTATTGAATAAGCTGACTCATGAGCTTCACTCAAAATTGCCTCTCTGATAGTCTTATCCTCTGGTACACACAACCTTTTTCCAAACCATAGTGTACCCTTATCATCCTTATGGAATCCTAGTGATTTGCCCTTCACTATATTCTCCGCTATCTCTCTCAACTTTGCATCTTTCATCTGACTCTTACGTATCTCTTGCTCTAGAGTAGGTTCTAGTACCAATTCTACTGAATTGGTGGTAAATCCTAAATTCAGATGCTCACATTCAGCACGCAACTCTCTTGGCATCGGCATTGCTTACACTTCATTAGCGTAGCTTTTCCTACTAAGTGCATAAGCAACGACGTTGGCCTTTCCTGGGTGATAATGCACTTCCAGATCATAGTCCTTTATCAACTCCAACCATCTACGCTGCCTCAAGTTCAGATCTGATTGAGTGAAGATATACTTTAGACTCTTGTGATCAGTGTATATATCACTCTTATGTCCAATCAAATAATGTCTCCATATTTTTAGTGCATGAACCACTGCAGCTAATTCCAAGTCATGAGTAGGATAATTTAATTCATGCTTTCTCAACTATCTCGATGCATATGCCACAACTCTACCTTCTTGCATAAGAACACATCCTAAACCCAAACGAGATGCATCACAGTAGATAGAGAAATGTTTACTCAGATCTGGCAAAACTAATACTGGTGCAGTGGTCAATCTTTTCTTCAATTCCTCAAAATTAGCCTGACACTTCTTAGACCATACAAACTTGGCATTCTTCTCTAATAGTGCAGTCATTGGCTTTGCAAGCTTAGAAAATCCCTCTATAAATCTCCTGTAATAGTCTGCTAATCCCAAGAAAATACGGATCTCACTTACATTGGTTGGTGGCTTCCAATCCAATACATCTTTCACTTTGCTAGGATCTATTGATATTCCTCCATTTGAGACAACATGACCAAGAAATGAAACTTTCTTTAACCAAAACTCACATTTACTCCGCTTGGCATATAACTGGTGTTCTCTGAGCTTTTGCAAGACCAACCTCAAATGTTCGGCATGTTCCTCCTCAGTCTTGGAGAATACTAAAATATCATCAATGAATACCACTACAAACTTGTCAAGATATTTCATGAACACCTTATTCATCAAATACATAAAGTATGCAGGGGCATTAGTCAGACCAAAAGACATCACTGTATACTCATATAACCCATACCGTGTGGTAAAAGCTGTCTTTGGTATATCACTAGCACGAATCTTCAACTGATGATATCCAGAATGAAGATCAATCTTGGAGAATACACAAGCACCTCTCAACTGATTAAACAAGTCATCAATTCTAGGCAACGGGTACTTATTTCTGATAGTAACCTCATTGAGCGACCGATAATCCACACACATCCTCTGAGTGCCATCTTTCTTATCCACAAAAATCACTGGTGCTCCCCAAGGTGAAGAACTAGGACGAATGAAACTCTTATCCTGTAATTCCTTAATTTGTTTCTTAAGTTCTTCTAATTCATCTACTCCCATTCTATATGGACGCTTAGCTATGGGTGCAGTTTCAGGTAATAATTCAATAATAAATTCAATGTCACGGTCTGGTGGCATACCTGGCAATTCCTCAGGAAACACATCGGAGAACTCCTCCACAACTTGGTCCTCCTTGTTGGCACCATCATTAAGCTGGTTCACTATAACGGTCTCCTATTTTTGCACTTTCACATCAACCCTGATCCTATCTCCCTTCGGTGTTGTCAGCACTACTGATTTCCCCTTGCACTGAATCTCTACTTGTTGTTGCATCATCCAATCCATTCCCAATATGAGATCAATCACAGTTGTTCTCAATACTATAGGACTCACCTTAAACTCTACCCCCCTTAGAATGAGACTAATCGGGAGACAACGATAAGATGCTGGCATGCTTTCACCAGGTGAGTTTACTAATATAGGGTTCTTCATGGCACACAAATAAATTCTATGTATTCTAACAAATGATTGTGATATGAAAGAATGTGATGCTCCAGAATCAAAAAGAACAGTGGCGGGAGTGGAATGGACATCGAACGTACCAAGCATAACTTCCGGTTCCTCCACTGTCGTTTCCTGGGACAAGTGGTTCACCCTTCCAGTGTTAGGTGCAGGCTTCTGATGACTACCCTGCCTCTAGGGAGTCTGCTGGTTGGGCTTCTCAGGGCAGTTGTAAGACAAGTGACCTTCTTTCCCACATCGAAAACATCTGAGGCTGATTCGCACTCTATTGCGGAGGGCGTTGGTTGCCATTCTGCGGCTGGAATGGGGGACGTTGCGGGAACTGATTGCGGAAAGAGACCTGACCACGATTCCACTGACCAGAAGGAGGCCTCTATTGATTACCTTGCTGGAAACCAGTACGCGGACGAGTGTTACTACCAGAAAGTCTGTCCCTGAAGCCTTTTCCTCTTGGCATCTATCTCCTTGCGCTTGTTATCCACCACGATAGCGCGGTTCACAAGCGTCTAAAATTGGGATAAGTATTAGACATCAGCTGCAATTGTATCCAGACGGTGGACATCGACTAGTTATAATAGATAACAAGAGCCTCTACTAAATAACACCAAAGAGAGTCTACGAAGATTCAAATAATTTCAAACTAGAGACCGTAAGATAGAACATGATTTTATGACAAATCTAAACCAGTTTCATAAATTTCTAAGCCAATTTTTTCTAAGATTAAACTATATTTTAGGATTTTAATTGCATAATACTTTTTCATATAAAAATATTTTTGGTCTGATTTAATTATACCCCTACACTATGAATTGAGTCCGATTTATCCTTCAACACAGCTAATGTTTCGTGATGTTGGACAAAACCACTATTAGAACTGCTTAGGGTGTAAGAACAACTGTTTGATGTAAAATAATCTGGTTTCATAGATGAAAGAGAGAAAATTGGACGACAGTAAATGCTGAGGTAGGACCTTTTTTTTTGCTTTTTTTTGTTTTAATTTAATTAAAGTATCGAGCTGGTCTTCGCCTGCCTTGTTGCCTGGGCCTGCTGGTGGGTGCGCAATGTTCCAGCAAAAGCTTTGGGCCTTAAAATAGTTTGGATTGGAATTGTCCAAGGATTGCTGGGCTGAAAAATCTTAGAAGGCCGGATATGTCCCATAATACCTTTGGGCTACAGTTATTATCATTCGAAAATAAAGACAGGAATAGATCAATGACTTTAGCAAACTACTACTAAGAACCGTTCGTCCGCATTATATTGTAAATCACATTCCTCGTTCTTGTAATTTGGTTGCTGATAGCCTTGCCGCCTTTGGGGCAAGTTTGAGTATGGTTGCTGGTCTGATCATGGACAGCGTTCCAAATTGTACCCGTGTACTGGTTGCCAATGATCTGGCGTATGAGTAATGGAGAATCTTCCATGTTTCCAAAAAAAAAGTACAACAGGCACCAGCTCAGGAATTTGATGTCTTTTCAGCGTTTTGCTTGGTGGACAGCTAAGGCCAACCATCTTTTGAAAGTAATCACCGAGTGGTGGTAGCTATCCTAGGCTTTTCCATGACCAGATCGATCATCTTCAGTGAAGCTTCCCAGTCATAATCAGCTTTTTTTCATGACCCATGAGATGGCGTCATACTCAAATATTTATCGTTGCTACCTAACTATTCAGGTCGTTTTCACCAACTTGTCACACATGGTAGTACGAAGTACTAGAAATTAATTCCACTACGCACATTCAACATATTACACATTTGCCAGTTGTTGCATGCATAAACACAGGTGGCAAGGGTTACACGTACGTTGTGTTTTCGGCATGGGCTGACAGCAATCCACCGTGGCACCGAACCATAGTTGGCCAGATGGACCAAATTGTAGAGGTCACTATACTGGGGGTGAAAAGTGAAAACAGGCGATTGTCTCAAGGCTGCTATTCTTATGCGCAATTGGACATAGTTTGTTACTTAAGTGTGCACAATTATATTACTTAGTACGTGTATGGAGTGGATATGTTGAAGCTAGTAAAATTAACAATAAACAAGTTTTTTTGTTATATGTAAAGGTGAAAAACCTCGATTCCTTGTGAAGGCTCGTGAGAAAAGGACACGGACCACCAACCAAATGAAAAGCGAGCACGCTTTATGGCCAAAAGGAAACAAAATCGAGTATGGTGGCGAACAGTTTTGCAATTGGACATGTTTCCCTTCACATATCAAGGCCCCGTTTAGTTCCAAAAACACCCTAAAAATTTTTACACAGTACCTATCACATCAAATCTTTAAACGTATACATGGAACATTAAATGTATATAAAAAATAACTAATTGCACAGTTTATCTGTAAATGTCGAGACAAATCTTTTGAGCCTAGTTAGTTAATGGTTGAACAAATTTTACCAAATAACAACGAAAGTGCTACAGTAATTTTTCCCAAAGAAAAAAAAAATGGCCTGTGTTCTCCCAATGATTGGTCAAAGGAAGCAGTACTGTTCAGGCATCACGATCACGGTGTTCGTGCAACCACGTTGCACCCAATCGCTGCGCCGATCATGTCACGGGTGGACCATTAATCGACAAACAAAGCTTTAGGCACGCACGCATCAATTATCCCTTCTTCCCCGTCCCAGGAGCCAGGACAATGCAAGCAAGCCTGCAAGCATTTGCAAACAGTGTTCAACGCACAAGCACACAATTGAAACCGGCCCCAACCAACACCGAAGAGATAGAGACCTGTAGCAGAAAGCCAGAAAGGAGAGCGAAAGAAAGAAAGAATGCGGCGATACGATATCCAACCAAACAGATCGCACACATTTATTAACGGAGTCTGACTGTGGCAAGAACAGAAAACACAATTCAGTCCCGTCAGTGCACTCGATGTATTGGTTCGTGATCCTACTAGGGTACACTGTAACACTGTGCACGTGCCTGGTCGCCATTGGCTAGTCCCAAACAGCAGACAAACCTCCCGTTGATAATCGAGGCCATGGCACTGTTGAGCGAGCCCTCTCTTTTTTTTTCTCTCCTTTTAACGATCGTACTCTCACGTCCCATCGCCATTGAAACGACGGTGCCTTTTCCCCGCGGGCCCTCTCGCGGCGCCCTCGCCGACCAGGCCGGCGCCCACGTACGTGCTCCATCTTTTTTCGCCGCCGGAGACGGCGACCTGCTGCTGGGAGGGGAGGATCGTACTACGCGCCTTTCGGCAGATTCGTAGTATATGTCGCCCGTGGAAAAACTCAAAAGCAGCGCGGCGCAGGCGTGCTCGCGCACGCGCGATCCTCAGACGCTGGGCGCATGTAGTAGTGCAGGTGCAGCAACCGTCATGCTGTATGCGTCGCCCGTCCCGGCTCGTCCTCTCGTACTACCTGTACAAGGTGCTGCTGCGGCATCTGAGACTCATGTCCACCTCCCTCCCCTGCGCATCTGGTTTTTCCGCGTTCGGGATCCCCGAAAGCGACGCTGCCGCCGGTTTCGCGGGCACAGGTATGGGACGTTGCTATCGCTCGTCTGGGGCTATCGCAGAATCGAGTGGTCTCTACAGATTTGCAGTTTAAACAGATGCATCAGCTAGATATCAAACAGTACTCACATGCAGTAAGTAAGGTTTGTCATGGCCGATTGGCCGGGGCCCAGGAAAGTCGAGGGAAATGGGAAATATTTACCACCGGAGGGAAGAAGAGTCGAGAGCCAGGACAAAGAAAAATGATGGAGCGATCCCTCCGACACGCTAGCACAGACAGCGGTTTGAGGCGTCCAAAAGGAGCCCCCACCCCACTCCTCCAAAATCCAAATTGGGGCGGCCCTGTGCGTTTCAACGGCACTTTACGAGATGCCCCATCACAGCGTTTCCAGCTCCAGACAAGCGGTCGCCAACCACTCGCAATAATCACCACCTTGGAAATAGTTCGTCGCAGGAGGTTAGGAGGATAATGAGTAGCCCCCTCTGCCTGCCGAATCTGCCTCTCGTTTCTGCCCTGCCCTCTGTCAATGGGCATTGGGCAATGGGCAATGGCAAACGAGGAGAGGAACTAGCAGGCTGCATAGGCCACACCCACACACCACACACCAGTTCGGGGTGAATGGCTACCACATTCTGTGATCTGTATACTACTGATCTACTGGAAACCAGGACTTTGCCGAGTGTTTTTACACTCGGCAAAGGCTTTGCCGAGTGTGGCACCCGGCAAAGTCCACTCGGCAACATATTTATCGACAAATGGACTTTGCCGAGTGCTTTTTATTGGAGCACTCAGCAAAATATTTTTATATTTTGCCGAGCACTCCACCGGACGTTACCGGTTACTTTGCCGAGTGCCCGCCCAGCACTCGGCAAAATGTTTTTTTTATTGTTTTTAACTTTGCCGAGTGCCCGCCCGGCACTCGGCAAAGTTTTTTCCTTTTTTAAAAAAAACATTACTTTGCCGAGTGCCGCAGGCCCGGCACTCGGTAAAGTTTTTTTCCTTTTTTTAAAAAACATTACTTTGTCGAGTGCCGCAAGCCCGACACTTGGCAAAGTTTTCCCTTTTTTAAAAAAAAACATTACTTTGTCGAGTGCCTTAGTCTGGCACTCAGCAAAGATTTTTTCTTTTTTAAAACAAAACACACTTTGCTGAGTGCCCCCTACCCAGGCACTCGGCAAAGACCCCGAGAATTACAAAAAAATTTATATTATATATATATATATATATATATATCACCAACATGCATTATATAAATCAAACATATATATACTATATATATATATATATATATATATATATATATATATAAATCAAATATGGCATCGATATAACCAACATGCATTATATATCAAAAGCACACGCATAATTTCATAAATCCATCGGAAATCCATCATAAATCCTCTAAAGTTCAACATTACAAGTTTATTATTACAGGTTCAACATCACAAAATCCAACATCCCTACTGCGGCGGCAGAGAGTGCAAATGTGTTCTCTCGGACTGCGGTGACGGACCGGACTGCGTTGTAGGGTTGACGGGATCAGCCCTCGGTGACACGACAGCGGGGTTGTTTGAACCCGCCGACGGAGGCTGCACAAAAGAAGAGATTGCATGTGTTAGACTCAAAATTGAAAATTTCGGCAGCACCACCCCTACACGGGGAGGATTCCAACCTGCAAGAAACAATGGCACGAAGGCCGAAAAAACAACGGCACAAAGGCCGACATAACAAGGCACGAAGGCCGACAATTCCAACAGCACGAAGGCCGAAAATCACAATGGCACGAAGGCCGACAATCCCAACGGCATGAAGGCATACTCACAGGTGTGAACTGTCGAACCGGAACTGGAGCTAGCATCTGCACTTGGACACCCGATGCCTGCCCGATGGTTTGCATGATCTGGAACATGTTCGCCATCTGCTTCTGCGTGGCCTCCAGATGAGCGGTCAGGAGCGCTTGCATATCCTCTTGTCTCTGCCAGCTCGGCCTGCAGTGTTTCCATCACATGTTTCAGTATTGCAAATCTGATCAATGTGTGTAAAGTTCAATGTACGACAAGTGAAACCAGAATTACCTGAAGTTCGTCGACCCGCGACAGTGTTAGAGTAGGCCGTGCACGTATGGGAAGGCTTCTGGACGTGCTCTGTGCCCTCACGTCGGAGAGAGAGGGTGTAGAGCTCGAGGAGTCGGTGCCGTCTGCAATCCACAACCGCTCGTGCTTCCTGCCTTGCCCCAGCCTCACGATCACCTCTATCTCAAGGGGCTCAGTGCTCAGATTGTGCTCTGAGCCACGGAGCGCTCGAACCACCTCCGCGTAGTCTCGGACCTTAGCGTGGACGGTGGGGTCAGAGTAAGCCTTGGTAGGGGCATCCAGGTTGAAGACGACACCGGATTTCACTAGGCCCATGTGGGACACAGCCCATGCCATAAACTCCGACACCGGCTGGTCCGGGTGTGCCACCTCCTGTGAGAAAGACGGGCAAGATGATTAGAAATCAGGCAAAATTGAGCGTTAGAATAGATAAATGACATCTCGTACGAGTGCCCGCTTGAATGTGGGGAGGTTGCGGCTGCCTTGGTGGTGAGTTGGACTAATCTTCAGTGCTCGCTTCCGCTTGCCTTGCTCGTGCTTTGCGATGTACGCCGGGTCAAGGTACCTATCCACGATCCTCGACCAAGCCGCTCTATGCGACATGCACCATGAGGCATGCACCTACACATCATCAAGTGTTTGACATATAAGAAGATCAATTCTGGACCTACTAAATCTCAAAACAAATCAATATTATCCACGTACCTAAAGGTACTGCTCCTTGATTAGCGCAACCTTTCTTGCACCATCTTTCTTGAAGGGCTCTTTCTTGATGGACATGTAGTAGTCGATGTGGGCCTGGAGTCACACCTCGTGAATCATGTCGCCGACGTGCTTTTGATAAGCTCTGTGTGCCGTCCGATCCGCCATCTCCTCTCGACCATCTTCTGGCTTGAAGTACCTCTGCATACAAACATGATGTATTCGTTCATTATTTCAATAAAAGACTTAACCAATGGAGGAGATGTATTGACCTTCATTGTGAGACACTTACCCAAAACTCCGCCAAAACCTGTTGCTGCTTGTTGTCCTGCTCATCATCCGAGCCGAGCTTGTACCTGTCCCACGACCAGGCCGGTGACCATGTCCCGTCTTTTAGCTTCACAAGGCCGAGGAAGTGTTTCCTGGACAGACATCCTAGGACGGTAGCGGGGGTGCATGGGGGGTCAAGAGCACCCGACAGAAGTATCCAGCCCCTGCATAAGTGATTAAGAAAAATTATCAGTTTCTCCGTTGATTCTCAACGTATCATATGAAGTACTAGTGATAACATCTATAGTTACTTACCTTCTTCCCACAGGATGAACCACTAGGCGTCGGTCAGGAAGAGAAACCAAAGGAAGGCTTGTGGGACCTCTGTAAGGTCCAAATGGCTAGAGGGGGGTGAATAGCCTATTTAAAACTTCTACAAGAATTACTTAACCACAAGTTAGTACGAAAGGTGGCGAAGCAAAAGCACTAGCTCTAACTAATTAAGTAAGCCACCTACACAAGTCTAGTACAAGGCTATCCACTAAACACAACAACAACTACAAGATAGAAATAAGAAGTAATACGAGAGAAGAGCTTCGAGTGATTATACCGCCGTGTAGAGATGAGAAGTACCAATCAATCAATCAATCACACAAGAGAAATCCTCAGGAAGAGAATGACACAAGAATTTATCCCGAGGTTCACTTGCTTCCCGGCAAGCTACTCCCCGTTGTGGCGATACACCCACTTGTTGGTTTGCGAGCTAATCGACTATCAAGAGTCGAGCCCTTGGCGGGCACCGCATAACCGCACACAAGATGGGGATCCTCCAAGCCACGAGCTCCACTAGAGTATCTAATTTGCGAACTCCCGCGGGGAAGGATCAAGAACCCCTTACAACACTTGGTGAGGGCTCCAACAATCTCCAATTACGAGCTCAATCACCTCTGCTGCTCTAAGCCATCTACCGTGTCGGGAAACACGGAAGAGTAACAAGAAATCCGCAGCAACTCGAAGATCAAGTGCCTCTAGAATGCAACTCTCAAGCAATGCACTTGAATCTCACTCAATCTCACTCAAGATGTGCAACTAATCAAAGAGATGAGTGGAGGGGTTGTTCTCTAGCTCAAAGGATGTCTCTAAGTCTCAAAATGTGCAAGAGATACCCTCAAACCCCGGACATCCTCTATTTATAGCGAAGGGGTACGCAGCTAGCCGTTAGGAATTTAAACAGCCGAAGTCGCGCTGACCGGACGCGCTGGTCCAACTGACCGGACGCGTCGGTCGTGCAACGGCTAAGTTGCGAAGCACCGACCGGACACGCTGGTCACGCAGACCGGACGCGCTGGTCCCGTAACTAACCGGACGCGCTAGTCAAGCCTGAGTAGTGCACAACGAAATAGCGACCGGACGCGCTATAGAACTGACCGGACGCCACAGTGCCAGCGTCCGGTTAGAGTCCAGTAAGCTCCCTAAATGACCGGATGCGTCTGGTCGTTAGTGACCGGACGCGCTGCGCGTCTGATCATCAACCTAAAACACGTGCAGACGCTGAACGCTGACCGGACGTGTCCGGTCATACAGAGACCACGTCCGGTCCAGCGTCCGGTCACCTCTGTGACCTCCGTTCGCCTTCGTTTCTTTTCCGATTTCCGGCGCAGTAGAAAATAGGCATTTCACTTCCCCAAAAAGTGTCAAATCCCGCCTCGCAAGCTCGACGGGAGGGAGAGAGGAACCCAAACCCCTCTCTACCGCTTAAACTCCACCGCCTTCGCAAATGTGCTAACACCACCAAGTGTACACCACCATGTGCATGTGTGTTAGCATTTCACAATCATTTTCCAAGGCGTTATGTCAGCTCTTTACTAGATCCTAATGCATATGCTCAAGACAATGATCTAGTGGCACTTGATTCCCAAGCTAACCGTGATTGCCCCTCTTGATAGTCGGCTATATATCCTAAACCCGATCAATCGCTTCTCTACTCATCTTAGACCGGCAAAAGGAAAACCCTATGGTTATACCTTTGCCTTGCGCTCTTAGATCCTTCTCTTCCACTTGATCATCATGTCCATCATATTATGTGCATCTCCACCATGATCATCATTTCATGTCCATGCACCATCTCTTTGTGATCTTGTGGCCATCACTCCTTGCCACATATACCTTCATCACATGTGTTGCTTATGCCTAACTTAAAACACTTAACACATGGCATTAGCAACTTGGTGTCATTAATTACCAAAACCAAACTTGGGCTTTCAATCTCCCCCTTTTTGGTAATTGATGACAACCATCACAAAGATATGAAATGAAATCAATTTTCAATTTCGATAGTATTAGCTCCCCCTACATATGTGCTTCCATTAGTTTGGTTCAAATGTGCACATAAGTATTGATTTGAATTTTGGGAGAGTTACTACTATCAAATTGATGCTAAGGTATATAGAATGGACCTTTGAAGCGTGATACCAATCGGAGTTGCCTTTATATACCATCCTTAGCATCGATGTAGCTAGACACCACTTGTAATACATCACTTGTAAAGATCACAAACACTAAAATACCCCATGAGATCAACATTATAAGCAAAAGGTGTCCAGATACCACTTGTAAAGCTACTCTTAACAAATCATCATTCAAGTTCTATTTCTAGCAATCACGTACAATCATGAATATGAATTTAAGCTTTGCAATGCAACAATTCATCATGTTAATGCACATACAAATGCAACAAATAATTCATGAGCTTTCTCCCCCTACTTATGTGCTCAATTTTAATTTCTCTCCCCCTTACTATATCTTTCTCCCTCTTTATGACTTTTATATCTTTGTGCTTTCTCCCTCTTTATGACTTTTCTATCTTTATGCTTTCTCCCTCTTTGTGACTTTTCTATCTTTGTGACTTTTCTCTCCCCCTTTGTCAACAATCACCAAAAAGGTGCCAATTTTAGTGAGAGTCAAGTCAATCAATATGAGAGAGTCCAAATTATGGTTCAATCTAGATCACTTGCCTAGAATATGTAATTCGGTTTGATCCAAGGACAAGCTTCTTCACACTTCATAAAGTATAAGGGTTATCTTGACCATGTTGAATTACACATTATGAGCTTGTTTACTAGATTTAACACTAGGTTTGCAAGCCCACAAACATGTCATATGCTACCACTAGATCAAATAAACATAGAAGCAATAGTGGTACCATATATACATCAAAATTATTTAATTTTCATGAATGAGCCTATTTGTCATGCAAAAATGTCAATATGTTCTAAACATGTCCTTAGAAAAGTATGAATGATATGCCAAACAACTTTACCTTGCTATGTTGGAGAAGTCAAATATGTTCAATTCATTCTTTAACTTGTAAAACCTCTTTTCATCAAGTGGCTTTGTGAATATGTCGGCTAGTTGATCTTCGGTGCCATTGCTCTCAATGCTAATATCACCCTTTTGTTGATGGTCTCTTATGAAGTGGTGCCTTATGTCAATGTGCTTCGTTCTTGAATGTTGAACCGGATTTTGTGTCATCTTGATAGCACTCTCATTATCACAAAACAAAGGCACATTCTTGAATTTAATTCCAAAGTCATTCAAGGTGGCCTTCATCCAAAGCAATTATGCACAACAACTACCGGCACTTATGTATTTGGCCTCGGCGGTAGATAGTGCAACACTATTTTGTTTCTTTGATGACCATGAAACAAGAGACCTTCCAAGCAATTGACAAGTGCCACTTGTGCTCATTCACTCCAAAATGAATGACTCACATTGTATTCACTAAGCATTGATCTAGCCATATCAATCAAGGTTCTATTTTTTCTTTCAACTACACCATTGGATTGAGGAGTGTAGGTTGGAGAGAATTGATGTCCAATACCAAGATCATCACATAAATCTTCAATTCTTGTGTTCTTGAACTCACTATCATTGTCACTTCTAATCTTCTTGATGGTAGTCTCAAACTCATTTTGCACCCTCTTGACAAAAGACTTGAATAGATCATAAACATCACTCTTGTCAAAAAGAAAGAACACCCAAGTGTATCTAGTGTAGTCATCAACAATCACAAAGCCATACTTGTTGCCACCAATGCTAGTGTATGTTGTTGGTCCAAACAAGTCCATGTGCAATAGCTCAAATGCCTTTGATGTGCTCATTTCACTCTTACTAAGATGTGGATTTCCAACTTGTTTGTCGGCTTGACAAGCACTACATGGTTTATCCTTTTCAAAAGTCACATCTTTCAAGCCTCTAACTAAGTCATGCCTCAAAAGTTTATTCAATTGTTTCATTCCAACATGACCAAGTCTTCTATGCCATAACCATCCCATACTAGATTTACTAATCAAGCATGATGTCAATTGTGTCTCACTATCATTGAAGTCAACCAAGTATAAGCTACCATGTCTAAATCCTTTGAATATTAAATTTGATCCATCAACACTTATGACTTCAACATCATCACTACCAAATATGCACTTGAAGCCAAGATCACAAAGTTGTGCTACCGATAAAAGATTGAAATCCAAACTCTCAACTAGCAACACATTAGATATGCTCATGTCATTTGAGATAGCAATTTTACCAAGCCCCTTAACCTTGCCTTTCTTGTTGTTGCCGAAAGTGATAGCATCAAAACCACCATTTTGACTTGTATCAATTGATTTGAACATACAAGAATCTCTAGTCATATGTTGAGTGCACCCACTATCAAGCACCTAATGCCTTCCTCCGGCTTTGTAATTGACCTATAAGATAAGATCAATTCCTTTTAGGTACCCAAACTTGTTTGGGTCCTCTAAGGTTAGTGACCAAGCTCTTTGGTACCCAAATGGCTTTCTTCTTTGAGCCCATCCATGGTGTACCAATGAACTTAGCATGAACACCATTTGTACCCTTGGTAAGCATATAGAAAGAATCAAACTTAATTGAGGATACATTAGCATTGGATTTCTTGTTCATGCATTGTTGCTCTATGTGACCAACTTGCTTGCAACTTTTGCAATAGCTACCAGTGTTCTTCACAAAACGAGTCTTGTGAGGAGCAAAAGCGGCCTTGCCTTTCTTGGGGTTATAGCCTAATCCCTCTTTGTAGAGAGAAGCTCTTTGGCTACCCCAGTACATAAGCAAGCAATCCTCACCACCATAAGCCTTAGCTAAGGTGTGATTAAGCTCTTTTACCTCCTTCTTGAGATTTTCATTCTCAACTATAAGTGTGGAGTCACAAGTAAAACCATCACCACTAGATGAGGATGAAGTAGATGAGCTACATGAAGGGTTAGTGGGAGCAACAACAATAGGCTTATGAAAGGATTCATTAATTATATCACATGATATGCCTATGTTGCAAGTTTTAGCTTTCTCAACATTAGTTGACATGTTTTCACATTTTTCAACTAGAGAGGAATGAGCTTCTTCAAGCTTAGTGTGAGACTTTTGAAGCTTCTTATGGTCTACCTTTAGACTCTCATAAGATGCTCTAAGCTCATCAAGTTCTTGCATAAGGTTTTTCTTTTCCTTAAGCAAGCCCTTGCACTACTTTCTAGATTCTTTAAAGTGTTGAGTGCAATCTTCTTGCATAGTGATTAGTTCATCTTTAGTGAATTCTTCTTCATCACTATCACTAGAATTATCATGATCACTCTCATCGTCGGATGATACCTTAGCCGCGTTAGCCATGAAGCACGATGGAGTGTCGAAGAGGGAGACCTCTTGGACGGCAATGCTAGCATGTCCCTTATTCTTACTCTTGTTGTCATCCTCATCATCACTTGAGGAATCATCACTATCCCATGTAGCAACATGAGAGTCATTCTTATTTTTATGAGAACTCACCTTCTTTTCTTGCTTCTTCTTTTGCCTCTTCCTCTCCTTCTTGATAGCATCTTCATCATCACTATCATAAGGACACTTTGCAATGAGATGGTCCTTGCTATGGCATCTAAAACATCTCATGGTATGCTCATTCTTCTTGGATGAGTTCTTCCTCCTTCTTGCACGAAAGCCCTTCTTCTTCATGAATTTCCCAAATTGCTTGACAAAAAGAGCCATCTTCTCATCCATGTCATCACTATCACAAGAACTTGAGTCTTCATCACTTGATGATTCAATCTTGGATTTGCCCTTGGATGTGGTGGCTTTGAATGCCACACTCTTCTTCTTCTCATCATCCTTCTTCTCACTTTCCTTCTTCTTCTTTTTGACCAACTCCTCTTTCTCATCATCTTCTCTATATGAATCATCGGTCATCACTTCTTGGAATACTTGTTGAGGAGTTGAATCCTTCAATGTAGTCCTCACTAGCACGGTGATTAATATATCGAACCTCTTGGGCAAGCTTCTCAAGAACTTCATAGAGAATTGGTTGTCCTTGACCTCCTCACCAAGTGCCTTGAGCTCATTGACAATGACTTGCAATCGATGAAACATTTCCGGTACACTCTCATCTTCTTGCATCTTGAAGCTAGAAAACTTTTCTTGCAAGATATATGCTTTAGCGATCTTTGTGCCTTTAGTGCCCTCAAAAGTTTCTTCTAGCTTGGCCCAAGCATCATGTGCAACTTCTATGTTCTTCACTTTCTCAAATGTCTTGTCATCTAATGCCTCATGAAGAGCACTAATGGCAATGTCATTGCATTGGAGCTTCTTCTCTTCCACTGGTGTAGGTGCTTCCGGATTAGCAACCTCAAATTTTGTTTCGGTGACCTTCCACACTTCTCTATTGATTGACTTTAGGTGTGCGGTCATCTTAACCTTCCAATATGCATAATTTGTGCCATCAAAGTGAGGTGCCTTCTTGGTGTTATTGATGTGCAAGCTTAATTGAGCCATTTCCTTTTCATCGTAGGTTGTTAAGCCTCAAATAAACGGTGCCTCGGCTCTGATACCACTTGTAAGGTCCAAATGGCTAGAGGGGGGGGTGAATAGCCTATTTAAAACTTCTACAAGAATTACTTAACCACAAGTTAGTACGAAAGGTGGCGAAGCAAAAGCACTAGCTCTAACTAATTAAGCAAGCCACCTACACAAGTCTAGTACAAGGCTATCCACTAAACACAACAACAACTACAAGATAGAAACAAGAAGTAATACGAGAGAAGAGCTTCGAGTGATTATACCGCCGTGTAGAGATGAGAAGTATCAATCAATCAATCACACAAGAGAAATCCTCGGGAAGAGAATGACACAAGAATTTATCCCGAGGTTCACTTGCTTCTCGGCAAGCTACTCTCTGTTGTGGCGATACACCCACTTGTCGGTTCACGAGCTAATCGACTATCAAGAGTCGAGCCCTCGGCGGGTGTAACACTCCGGTGTTACGCAAGCATTTGCATTACAAAACATGAGCATAACATGTCATGACATTTCATATCATTCATAATCATATGTGCTTAGGGTGTATCTTTAGTAGAATAAAAGTGTGGAAACTAGTATTGCATAACATGTTGTGCTAATGTGCTAATGACATTCATCAAATTTGTGCAACTATAAATTTCATATCACTTAGAATTATAGGTGAAATTTTTGGAGCCACTAAATCACTCAAAGTTTTGTCAAAGATTTGTTTTAAAAATGTTATTTGAAAATATTCAAAAATCCTCCCTAAATTAGCTTTTATTCTAAAAATCAAAATCTATAAGAGTTTTGAGGTTGGCCCCTTAATCAAAGTTGGAGAGAAGTAAATTCTAAGCAACTTTTATTTTTGGGTCATTTCCAAAAAAATGTCTTTTTCTTTCTCAAAATGAGATTTAAAAACTATTATTTGAATTTATTTAAAAATAATAATTTGAAAAACCAATTTCTCACCTAAGCGGGCCTCCGCCTCCCTTTTGGCCCGCTGGCCGAAACGGCCCGCGCCAACCCCCCGCGCGTGCGCGCCGCAGTCGCCGCCTCGGCCCGGCCCGCGTCCGCTCGGCCGCCTCCTCCCGCTCGCCCCGCGCCTCGCTAGACGCCGCGGCAGACCGCGCTCGCCGCGTGTCGGCCATGCGCCGTCGGAGCCACCGCGCGTCGCCTCCGCTCTGCCCTCCTGCCAGCTCGAGCGCGCTCAAGTTCGCCTGCCTGAACCTTCCTCGCCCCCTCACTTCCACTCTCGCTCGCCATCCACTCCCTCTCTCCAAAAACCGAGCGGGCGAGCGGCTCACCGCCGAGAGCTCCACCTCCACTCCCCCGTTCTGACGTCGACCATCCACCGCCACCGAATTCGTCTTGCACCGAGCTTCGCCACCCCCTTGCCTCCTCCGAACGAGTGCCACCATCCCCTTGCTCACTCCGGTAGGACATCAATTTGACTTCCTCGCCGCGCCACCGTGACGGAGCCGCCGCGCTCGCGCTCCGGCCACCGTCGCCTCCGCTCCTCCCCATCTCTCTCGAACTGTGCGTTGATGTTCACCGTGTCCCCGCGATAGTGTTGCGCGCCTCGCCTTGTTCGCTCGAGCCCGGAGACTGCCGCTGGCCGTCGGCGGCCGTCGCACCGCCGCGGTGGCGAGCACCGGCTCGGCCGCGCGCGCTGTCCCCGCTCACCCGTGTTTGAAGCAGGTGACTGGGCCGGCCTGCTCCAACAGGAGACGGCCCGTTTTCTTTCTCCCGCGCGCGTGTGTCCTTGGGCTGAGCCGGACCGGGCCGTTTGCCCCGTACTGTGTCGGCCCGTTTTCAAAAAGAGGATTCCAGTTTTCTTTTCTTTTATTAATTGGGAATAAAAATGCTTTAGTAATTGTTTGGGCGATTAAATGTGCTCCAAAAATTGTGAAATAAATTTCTATGGACTCATTGGAACCAGATCTATAATATAAAAATATTGCATGTCAAGATTTCATTACTTTTCTGTAGGATTTTAATTAATCATGTATATTGCTGATAACTTGAAAAATGTGTAGAAAAATCTATAGGTTTCAGAAAAATATGATTTCCAAGTTTGTTAATCTTCTTATGTAATGTACTTCCTCGGAAAAATATGTTTCATGCATGTGCTGTGGAAAACTTTGGAGTAGTTCAAGTACCTTTAATGGCTGATTTTTGTTATTTTTGCTAGAGAGCAAAATTTGTATAAAACATGCATGTGATAATTTTTGTAAAGTCATAGTATGCTTGAAGAACCTAGGAAAAATATTAATTCTGTTGTTTGACACTTTTCATAGTACAAAGTAATTTCATGCTCATTTTTATGCTATAGCTTGTTATTTTTTTATAGGATAGTTTACTTATCCAAATGCCATGAAATTTTTATGGTAGTCTGTTTAGGGTAGTATTATGCTACTGTAATTTTCTCAGATTTTTAGGAGCATCAGAAATATATGTTGCTATTCAAACTTACTATTAATTAGGTTTTAAGCAGGTGTTGCTTTAAGTGTGATTAAGAAATTAGTAAAGCTTTGGTGAATCTTTGAAGCATTTCATAAGATATGTTAACTTAACATAATAGTAGTAGAAGAGAATGCAGTAGATGACATGTGCTTGTAGTATATAGATTCTTGGATGATGTTGACTACCATGTATTTCAACATATCCATTGCATTCATCTCCTTCGATGCACGTTTGCATAATCACTTACGCGCATTGCATCATACAGGATCACAAACCGAGAACCCAGTCGTCTTACCCGAGGAGCTAGAGGAGCAGCTCGAGGTGCAGCAGCAGGAGGTGACAGAAGCCGAAGAGGAGATCGGTGAAGATCTCCCAGAGTGCCCCGACCACCGTCCGAGCTCTTTTGAGAGAGGCAAGCCCCAGAGCATTTCTCTCCCGGTTTGCAAATAATTTATTATTAACTTTACTTAATTTGATGCATTACGTTTAGGAGTTGTTTGCAAATGTTGCTGCATTATACCTTGCTTACCTTTGTTATACTATATCCTTATTACCCTGGTATCCGCAGTCGAGTCAATGCTTAGCTGGCTTAGACCGGTAGAAGTCAGGTGATTTCCTGTCACCTGCGAGCTATAGGTGGTTACCTGGATCTGCTTGGATGACTATGAAGTCATGGTATAACTAAGTGTTAATGTGAAATTGAGACCGGACGGAAACTTGCAGGGTTTCGGACTGTAGTGTTTTCCGTCTGTGTCGATTAAGGACCGACCGTTGTTGTCCCTCGGGTCATATTGAATGCATGCCTCACATTTAGCTGGCCGGATAAAGTACCTTCCGACCGTGAAACTGGGAGATTATTTGGGCCGAGTGAATTACCCGCAACGCACTGTACCGGAGCAATAGTGGCAGGATACAGGGGCGTGATGATAAGGCCAAAGAGCAGTCGGGCGGCCCCCAGGTACAAGTGGTTCCTGGTAAGCTCGCGACTTTACCTGAATGGTTGACTCGGTGACCAACACCTCACTTTAGCGGGTGAGTGAGGTTTGTGTGAGGAATAACTTACTAGCTGGTTAATAATCGATTCGAATCGCCATCGTTCACTGGATAGTGAACACTTGACTCGAGCTACTTCATCGTAGTAATATTGATGAATCACTTGGATAGTTATGTGGAAGATGACATGATAACTATTATTAATGATCAATGGTAATCCTTACTTGCTTAATTACATGTTACTCTAGCACCAGTGCAAACATAGTTGACAGGGTAATAAAGAGTTAATTACTGCATGCTTTTGAAAAGGAATTGTTAAGTTAAAAATGCTTTTCTGGCAAATGAGTCAGCTATCCCACCAGAAAGCCTATCATGATACCTTGGTGTCTTTTATTTCTAGTTTATGGCGTGTAACACCCAAAAATTCTAAACTTTAGGAATAATGAATTTCAAATAAGTTAGATAACAATTAAGGGCAAATTAAGATTTAGAAAAGAATATTTGGTGATGCATTCATGCTGTTGCATTTATTTTATTTTGTGGTGTGGACTTTATTTTATTTTGATTTGGATTTGAAACTCTATTTGAAAAGGTTTTGGAAAATAAACAAATGAAGAAAAGAAAGAAGAAAAAAAAATAAAAACAACTTACCTTCTTACCTGGTGGCCTAGAAGCCCGCTTGGCCGGCCTGCTTCCCCGCGCCCGCGTAGGTGGGCCGCTGCCCCGTTTTCCTTCCACGCTCGCGACCGCGTGGGCCGGCCCAGAGCCGCGGCAGCCGCGCCCTCTCCCTCCTTGCTTCGCTGACCACTGGGCCCCGCTTGTCGGTTGCTTGCCGTCGCCCTGCTCGTAATCGAGGTGAACTCTACCATCGAGTCATGATCGAATCCGCGAGCCGAAGGAGTTTGTTACCAAATTGATCAAGCCAATCCTTATTTAAGGTAGAACCGAGCCTAGACCGATTGATTTTGGATCAAAATTAGCCCTAGCTCTACCGTGGAAGCGTTAACCGCCGCCGCAAAAACTTGAAGCCGCGGTGGGGAGGAATTCGTCGGCTACCTTGAGTCTTAGTCGCTGTAAGTTGCTTTAATGACCGCGAATCGAATTTCACTACCAATTTTGAAGTGGAGGCATTGTTGTCTTATTACCGGGTGTAGGGGCTCTACCGTCCGCCTACTGGAGCTGCTCGTCGCTCTCTTTCCATTTTTGACCGCATTGAAGCCCTAGGTGAGATCTCCACAAGCTCCTCGTTCGATTGATACTTTCCGCATGTCTTTTGGTGAGGTTTTGAGCGAGTTTTGCATGACCGGCAAGCCGCTGGCCATGGCGCCGCCGTGGGGATGGGGCGGGGCGGCGGTAGCGCCGCCGGTCTCCTCTGTGACCAACATGAGCCGTCCGATTTTGAATCAATGGCCGAGATTAGAAGATACCCCTTCACGGGGTAATCTTTCTAAAGAGTCCCTAGGTTTTTGGATTATAGAACCCGCCGTCCTAAGCGTAATTCCTGAATTACGTTTCTAAGTTTTGAAAGCGTATTCTCTTGATGTAAATCAAAAATACGTTTTCAGATATTTACAGTTTTGCCACTAGAACTGTTTTGGTCATAAAATCTTCGTTTTAACTCTGATTTGATCCGTTCAAGTTGCGTTAGGTTTGTATTTGCGAGTTCTACATGTTAGTTTAGTTGTACAGTTAGTTTCGATAATTTATTTTTCGAGTTTATAATTAAGTATTTATTTATCTATAGGAAATCTTAGAAAATTCATAACTTTCACGTTTTAACTCCGAATTTGGTGATCTTTGCGTCTGTGTGATCGTAGAAACGTGTAGAAGAGTTTTATAAACTTTTATTACTGTTTTGCTACTGTTGGTGTACTGTTATAATTGTATCTATTTGTTTGCTTCGTGTTTGTTTGATTGGATGCATGTGTGTTGTTGATTGATGATCGAGTATAGAAGGTGAGCAGTATCTGGACGATTCAGAGTATTACTTTAAGCCAAGTCAGCAGTATCACCCGGAGAATTTTGATCAAGGCAAGTATAACACAGGACTATCCTTGTTACCTATACATTGAATTGTCATACATATGCATGTGCCTACCTTGACAACCTTAGAGATTATAACTAGTGATTGTTATCTTGATTCCTTGTCAACCTTGGGAATGCATATGGGTAGCTACTGCTAGTGCTTAAACTAAGAACAATGATCTTGTAATTTGATTAATGGATTAAGCAATCAACTATTAAGATGATTTTATTACTATTAAAAGGGGGCTAGAGCATGTGTATTATTTTGATGCTCTGGTTTCTCTCCATAAGGACTTATCTGTAAGTGATAACCGGGATATACAGTACAGCTGTGAGGGCTATATGGCTCTGGCTTTAGTTGTTCAAGAGACCTTTTCTAGCTTGTTAGTGGTTACCTTAAATGGCGTAAGAAAGGCTTGCCACGTTGGGTGTAGTGCGAGCCCCTGGCCTAGTGTGTATAGGCTGCGGTTGTTGTGCCACAGGGAAGGGGGGTTCTACATCTGCCTGCCGAGTGAATCTAATGGCCCTAACTTGTTAGACGAACTTTTGAGTGGCTTTATATGGTTCTCGGGTGTTTGGGCTTGATCTCCCCACTCATTTGGAAATCATGACTCACAGTGAAAGTGTACACCTCTGCGCAGAGTTAAAACTGGTATACTAGCCATGCTCACGGATACGAGCGGCCTTGGGGATTCTTATGGAATAGTTGATCATAACTGTTATATCATGCTTAATTATTGTTGATTATTATTTGCTCATGTTAATGCTATTCATTATCCTTATTACAATTGATCATTGGTTCTTTAATGGGAAGCGGTTTATCTTGATGCTACTCAATTGCTAATATATGATTAAAAGCTAAACGCAGTTAAACAATGTCTAGCCTTTTTGAGCCTCATGAACCCTGTGTTATATTTGTTGAGTTCGACATGGACTCACCCTTGCTATTTCCACCATAACAGATAAAGATATAGAGGAAGATTATCGGAATGAGTACTAGTCTTGGTGTCAACCAGTCAACTGTGTCCCTGTGTGGAGTTTCCGCTGAAGAATTACTATTAGTTACTATTACCTATCGTTCAAGACTTTGTCTTAAATATTTATTCGTTATGTAATAAGCACTGTGATGATACTTTGTAATTTGTCAACTTATGTGTGCGACTGTTTCCTGGGGCGCACATGAGTCTTTTATGCATCCTATTTTTGTCCTTAAAAATGGGTGTGACAGATTGGTATCAAAGCCGTGTTGACTGTAGGACGCGAGCCTAGTTAGAATGGTCGTTAATAGCATCCATACTTCACTTAATTCATGGTTCCTCTTTTCACCTTGTTAATTACTAAAGTTTTATGCTTCCTCTACTTTATTCTATTGCGAAAATACATTGATTCTATCTAATCTATGTCTAAATCTTGTAGATGCCTCCTTATCCTCGTCTGTCAGCTGCACAGTACGTTGCCCGTTTCAAACCTCAGGAGCCGTATGAAGATGGTGATCAAGAGCTATCTGATGCTGAATCAAGAGTTGGTGATACACCAATGGAGAATGTAGTTATGGGGTGGAGTATGAAGCTTCATATCATGGTTCCTAAAGCTGATGCTTTCTTCCATGATATGTTGACAAGAACCTTGGACAACTACTACTACGACTGGGAAGCTACGTTAGAGTATCGCAGTGCAGAGTATAGTCATCCATGGATGGATTCCTATTGGGAAACAGAGTTATGGGTTAAGAAAAGGGATCCTACCACTAAGGAGTCTAAGGTGGAGTCAAAGTTCATTACCAGAGTGAGCCGGGCAACCGTGGAGATAAGCATGGAGGATGTCGCTTTCAATGCATTTGTTTACTACCATGGTCTACGCTCGGACAAGACGTTAAAGGGTGCACTCCAGCATTTTCCTTGTTTCTTACATGACAAGGGTATTTGGACCGTGCCGCTTGCAGATGATTCCTCCTTGACTTTACAAGCTACGGTGGGATTAGCTCGTGAATTGGCTCTCCATGAGGTGGATTTCAAGGATGAGTTGCTGAAGGAAAAAGAACTTAAGGAGCAAGCTTATAAGGAGATTGACCAATTAAGGGCGGAGTTAGGTCATCCCAAGATTTATGAGAAGCTTAATTAGGAAATAGGAAAAATCCCTATGTAATAGGAACGATGGTAGTTACAAGTTAATTTTAAGTTTGGATTGTTTTAAGAGTCAGTTTGTGGTGTGAACAATTGTGTGATTGATGGATTGTTATTATGATAATGTGTGATTTGGATCTTTGTAATGTGTGCTGGAGTTTTGTAGACATGCCTACAAGTTCCATGATTAAGAATATTAAGTTTGATCAAAATATATTAGTTGAATATGAGGTTAACTTAGTTCTGTCCTTTGCTGATTTTTGGATCAGTCTAGGATGTTTTAGGAATAACTTAAAATCCGTTCATGAGAAATTTAAGAAATTTTACTGGGAATAATCAGACTTCTATATCTTTCCAACCCCGCAAGAATTATTTTATTATCTATTATGAGCTAAGAGATATACCTATTCCAAGTTGGAGTTACTGCACAGTCTGGAATTCTGAAACAGTTTCGGTTAAGTTCAGTTTTTGGCCAATTTATTGATAGAATCAGAAAAAGTGTTGTGAATAAAAGTTGTAGATAATTTGGTAAGATTTCCAACCATGTAAAGATCATCTGAATTGGACGTCTGTAGCTCGCGATATGACAGTTTTACTGAGTTGCTGAAATTGGAGTTCGCCCAGAAAAATCAGATTTTGCTTATCTATTGAATACATCATCTCGGATCGTACTGAATTTCAATTTCTGTGTTTTTGGAAATAGATGTCAGGCAGAGGTCGTGGCAGAGGTTGTGGAGGTGCTAACCCACCCATTACTATGGAGGAACTCATGCAAACTCAGAACCAGATGGTGCAGATGTTTATGCAGCACATGCAGAACAATTCCCCTGCAGGAGGACCACCGCCTGTGCAAGTGAGGGATAAGCGTGGGGAATTTTTGAAGGACGCCCTCCAGTGTTTTCTCATGCTGCTGATCCTTTAGAGGCAGATGATTGGGTGAGGGCAGTGGAGAAACAGCTGAATATAGCCCAATGCAATGATATGGAGAAGGTGTTATATGCATCTGGTCAGTTACAGGGGACAGCTCAGACTTGGTGGGAGTCGTATCAAGCTGCACGCCCTGACAATGCTCCTCCTATCACTTGGAATGAGTTTGTTAGAGATTTTTGAGCTCGTCATATTCCTGAAGGTATAATTGAGCTGAAGCAGGAAGAATTCAGAAACCTTAGGATGGGACAGATGAGCGTTAGTGAATATCATGACAGGTTCACCCAGTTGGCTCGCTATGCTCCTAATGAAGTGAGGGAAGATGCAGACAGGCAGCGTCTTTTCTTGAAGGGAATTTATTATGATCTTCGCTTGCAGTTGAAGGGGAACAACTATGCTAGTTTTCAAGAGCTAGTAAATAAAGCTATTGTGCTTGATAATGAGCGTAGAGAGATGGACAGGAAGAGGAAGATGAAGGTACAAAGCTCAGGAAGCAACAACCGTCAGTGCACTAATTCTCAGCATGGTTTTCATCAGAAGTTTTAGGGACCGGTTAGTCAATGGAATCGTAATCCGAATCAGAGGTGGTCCCAGAATTGGCAAAGTAATCAGTCACAACAGCGTTCATCATATCCACAGCGTCAATAGTATCAGCAGACTGGGCAACAGACTCCTCGCACTGGAAATTCCAATGTTACCCCCATGAAGAATAGTGCTCCCAGCACGCCTACTAGATGTTTTGTTTGTGGTAAAGAGGGTCATATGTCTTACCATTGTCCTGAGAAACAGAACCAGCAGACTCCTCAGAGCCAGAAGAGCAACCAGAGGCAATCTGGTACTGGAAGGGTGAATCACGTGTCTTCTGATACAGCTCATGATGCACCAGAAGTTATGATTGGTACGTTCAATGTACATTCCACTCCTGCAACTGTTCTTTTTGACTCTGGAGCATCTCATACATTCATATCCAACATTTTTGTTAAAATGCATAGTATACCCATGCTAGCTATGAAAGAACCTCTCTTAGTAAATTCACCTAGAGGTACCATGCAAACCAGTAATCGTTGTCTTCCAATTAGTATGGTATTAAGGGGGGTAGAGTTTAAGATAACTCCTATAGTGTTGAGGACATCTGGTATTGATGTGATATTGGATATGGACTGGATGAAGCAAAATCAGGCAGAGATTCAGTGTCAGCAGAAAGTGGTAGTTGTGACTGCACCTAATGGAGATAAAATCAATGTGGATGTAGCTGTGCAGAAGCAACCAACCGCTGTGGTGAATCAGCTTGAAGATACTATTAAGGAGAATTCAGTGATTGAGGAATTTCCAGATGTCTTCCCTGATGAATTGCCAGGTATGCCACCTGACAGAGACATTGAATTTCTTATTGAATTACTTCCTGGAACTGCACCTATAGCCAAGCGACCATATAGGATGGGAGTAGATGAATTAGAAGAACTTAAGAAACAAATTAAAGAATTACAAGATAAAGGTTTTATTAGACCCAGTTCATCACCTTGGGGAGCACCAGTTATTTTTGTTGATAAGAAAGATGGCGGTCAGAGGATGTGTGTTGATTACCGGTCACTAAATGAGGTAACTATCAAGAATAAGTACCCTTTGCCCAGGATTGATAACTTGTTTGATCAGTTGAGAGGTGCTTGTGTGTTCTCTAAGATTGATTTACGTTTTGGTTATCATCAGTTGAAGATTCGTGCTTCTGATATTCCAAAGATAGCTTTTACTACAAGGTATGGATTGTATGAGTATACTGTTATGTCATTTGGATTGACCAATGCACCTGCATACTTTATGTACATGATGAATAAGGTGTTTATGGAATATTTGGATAAGTTTGTGGTGGTATTTATTGATGATATACTGGTATTTTCCAAGACGGAGGAAGAGCATGCTGAACATTTGAGGTTGGTATTGCAGAAACTTAGAGAGCATTAACTGTATGCGAAGTGAAGTAAATGTGAGTTTTGGTTGAAGGAAGTTTCTTTCCTTGGTCATATTGTTTCTAATGGAGGGATATCAGTGGATCCAGGTAAAGTAAAGGATGTATTAGATTGGAAACCACCTATTGATGTTAGCGAGATTCGTAGTTTCTTGGGATTAGCTGGATATTGCAGACGGTTCATTGAAGGGTTTTCTAAACTTGCTAAACCTATGACATCTCTGTTAGAGAAGAATGCCAAGTTTGTGTGGTCAGATAAATGTTAAGCTAGTTTTGAGGAATTGAAGAAGAGGTTGACTACAGCGCCTGTTTTGGTTTTGCCAGATTTGAGTAAGAAGTTTTCTATTTATTGTGATGCTTCTCGTCAAGGTTTGGGATGTGTTCTTATGCAAGAAGGCAGAGTTGTGGCTTATGCATCTAGGCAGTTGAGAAAGCATGAGTTGAATTATCCTACACATGATTTGGAGTTAGCAGCTGTAGTTCATGCTTTAAAGATTTGGAGACATTATTTGATTGGACATAAGAGTGATATATACACTGATCATAAGAGTTTGAAGTATATTTTCACTCAGTCAGATCTGAATTTGAGGCAACGCAGATGGTTAGAGTTGATTAAGGATTATGATATTGAGATACACTATCATCCTGGTAAGGCTAATGTAGTAGCTGATGCTCTTAGTAGGAAAAGTTATGCCAATAAGATACGGACGTTGTCTATGACTAGTGAGTTATGTGCTGAATTTGAATATTTGAATTTGGGCATTGTTACTAATACAATGGAATTAGTGATAGAGCCTACATTAGAGCAAGAAATCTACAAGGGTCAGTTGAAGGATGAGAAACTAAAGAAGATAGCGGAAGATATAGTGATTGGTAAGTCACCAGGCTTTCGAATGGATGATAATGGAATTTTGTGGTTTGGAAAGAGGCTGTGTGTATCTGAGGATCAAACTGTTAGACAGGCAATTCTTCATGAAGCTCATGAGTTAGCTTATTCTATTCATCCTGGTAGTACTAAGATGTATTTGGATCTTAAACAGAAATATTGGTGGGTTGGATTAAAGCGAGATGTGGCTGAGTATGTGGCATTGTGTGACACTTGTCAGAGGGTGAAAGCAGAGCATCAGAGACCTGCTGGATTGTTGCAACCAATGAAGATTCCTGAATGGAAGTGGGAGGAAGTTGGTATGGATTTTATAGTAGGGTTACCGCGTACTCAGAGAGGTTATGATTCTATTTGGGTGATAGTGGATAGATTGACTAAAGTTGCTCATTTTATACCAGTTAAGACTACTTACCATGGACCAAAATTGGCAGAGTTGTATATGGAGAGGATAGTATGTTTGCATGGAGTTCCAAAGAAGATTGTATCTGATCGAGGATCGTAGTTTACGTCGCATTTTTGGAAAGCTGTGCATGAATCATTGGGAACAAAATTGAATTTTAGTACAGCATATCATCCACAGACAGATGGACAGACTGAAAGGACCAACCAGGTATTAGAGGATATGTTGAGAGCTTGTGCATTGCAATATGGAACTAGTTGGGATAAGAGTTTGCCTTATGCAGAATTCTCTTACAATAACAGTTATCAACAGAGTCTTAAGATGGCACCGTTTGAAGCTTTGTATGGACGTAAGTGTAGAACTCCATTGTTTTGGGATCAGACAGGTGAATCTCAAGTGTTTGGCACAGATGTTCTCAGAAACGCAGAAGATCAAGTGCGAGTGATTCATGAGAATTTGAGAGTAGCACAGTCTCGTCAGAAGAGTTATGCTGACAATAGAAGAAGAGATTTAGTTTTTGAGATAGGTGATTATGTCTATTTGAAGGTGTCACCTATGAAAAGTGTGAAGAGGTTTAACATGAAAGGTAAACTAGCACCAAGGTATGTTGGACCATTTAAAGTTATTACTAGACGTGGGGAAGTTGCTTATCAATTAGAGTTGCCTGAAAATTTATCTAGAGTGCATGATGTGTTCCATGTTTCACAACTTAAGAAGTGTTTACGGGTGCCTGAGGAGCAGATACCTTTAGAAGAGTTGACTGTTAAGGAGGATCTTACATATGAAGAGTTTTCGATTAAGATTTTAGAGACTGCTGAGAGAGTTACTCGAAGTCGGGTTATTAAAATGTGCAAGGTGCAGTGGAATCGATATTCAGAGGCAGAGGCAACTTGGGAAAGAGAGGATGAATTAAGGAAATCATATCCGTAATTGTTTGAGTAAGCAGTTCAATCTTGAGGATGAGATTCTTTTAAGGGGGGTAGAATTTGTAACACCCAAAAATTCTAAACTTTAGGAATAATGAATTTCAAATAAGTTAGATAACAATTAAGGGCAAATTAAGATTTAGAAAAGAATATTAGGTGATGCATTCATGCTGTTGCATTTATTTTATTTTGTGGTGTGGACTTTATTTTATTTTGATTTGGATTTGAAACTCTATTTGAAAAGGTTTTGGAAAATAAACAAATGAAGAAAAGAAAGAAGAAAAAAAATAAAAACAACTTACCTTCTTACCTGGTGGCCTAGAAGCCCGCTTGGCCGGCCTGCTTCCCCGCGCCCGCGTAGGTGGGCCGCTGCCCCATTTTCCTTCCACGCTCGCGACCGCGTGGGCCGGCCCAGAGCCGCGGCAGCCGCGCCCTCTCCCTCCTTGCTTCGCTGACCACTGGGCCCCGCTTGTCGGTTGCTTGCCATCGCCCTGCTCGTAACCGAGGTGAACTCTACCATTGAGTCGTGATCGAATCCGCGAGCCGAAGGAGTTTGTTACCAAATTGATCAAGCCAATCCTTATTTAAGGTAGAACCGAGCCTAGACCGGTTGATTTTGGATCGAAATTAGCCCTAGCTCTACCGTGGAAGCGTTAACCGCCGCCGCAAAAACTTGAAGCCGCGGTGGGGAGGAATTCTTCGGCTACCTTGAGTCTTAGTCGCTGTAAGTTGCTTTAATGACCGCGAATCAAATTTCACTACCAATTTTGAAGTGGAGGCATTGTTGTCTTATTACCGGGTGTAGGGGCTCTACCGTCCGCCTACTGGAGCTGCTCGTCGCTCTCTTTCCGTTTTTGACCGCATTGAAGCCCTAGGTGAGATCTCCACAAGCTCCTCGTTCGATTGATACTTTCCGCATGTCTTTTGGTGAGGTTTTGAGCAAGTTTTGCATGACCGGCAAGCCGCCGGCCATGGCGCCGCCGTGGGGATGGGGCGGGGCGGCGGTAGCGCCGCCGGTCTCCTCTGTGACCAACATGAGCCGTCCGATTTTGAATCAATGGCCGAGATTAGAAGATACCCCTTCGCGGGGTAATCTTTCTAAAGAGTCCCTAGGTTTTTGGATTATAGAACCCGCCGTCCTAAGCGTAATTCCTGAATTACGTTTCTGAGTTTTGAAAGCGTATTCTCTTGATGTAAATCAAAAATACGTTTTCAGATATTTACAGTTTTGCCACTAGAACTGTTTTGGTCATAAAATCTTCGTTTTAACTCCGATTTGATCCGTTCAAGTTGCGTTAGGTTCGTATTTGCGAGTTCTACATGTTAGTGTAGTTGTACAATTAGTTTTGATAATTTATTTTTCGAGTTTATAATTAAGTATTTATTTATCTATAGGAAATCTTAGAAAATTCATAACTTTCACGTTTTAACTCCGAATTTGGTGATCTTTGCGTCTGTGTGATCGTAGAAACGTGTAGAAGAGTTTTATAAACTTTTATTACTGTTTTGCTACTATTGGTGTACTGTTATAATTGTATCTCTTTATTTGCTTCGTGTTTGTTTGATTGGATGCATGTGTGTTGTTGATTGATGATCGAGTATAGAAGGTGAGCAGTATCTGGACGATTCAGAGTATTACTTTGAGCCAAGTCAGCAGTATCACCCGGAGAATTTTGATCAAGGCAAGTATAACACAGGACTATCCTTGTTACCTATACATTGAATTGTCATACATATGCATGTGCTTACCTTGACAACCTTAGAGATTATAACTTAGTGATTGTTATCTTGATTCCTTGTCAACCTTGGGAATGCATATGGGTAGCTACTGCTAGTGCTTAAACTAAGAACAATGATCTTGTAATTTGATTAATGGATTAAGCAATCAACTATTAAGATGATTTTATTACTATTAAAAGGGGGCTAGAGCATGTATATTATTTTGATGCTCTGGTTTCTCTCCATAAGGACTTATCTGTAAGTGATAACCGGGATATATAGTACATCTGTGAGGGCTATATGGCTCTGGCTTTAGTTGTTCAAGAGACCTTTTCTAGCTTGTTAGTGGTTACCTTAAATGGCGTAAGAAAGGCTTGCCACGTTGGGTGTAGTGCGAGCCCCTAGCCTAGTGTGTATAGGCTGCGGTTGTTGTGCCACAGGGAAGGGGGGTTCTACATCTGCCTGCCGAGTGAATCTAATGGCCCTAACTTGTTAGACGAACTTTTGAGTGGCTTTATATGGTTCTCAGGTGTTTGGGCTTGATCTCCCCACTCATTTGGAAATCATGACTCACAGTGAAAGTGTACACCTCTGCGCAGAGTTAAAAACTGGTATACTAGCCGTGCTCACGAATACGAGCGGCCTTGGGGATTCTTATGGAATAGTTGATCATAACTGTTATATCATGCTTAATTATTGTTGATTATTATTTGCTCATGTTAATGCTATTCATTATCCTTATTACAATTGATCATTGGTTCTTTAATGGGAAGCGGTTTATCTTGATGCTACTCAATTGCTAATATATGATTAAAAGCTAAACGCAGTTAAACAATGTCTAGCCTTTTTGAGCCTCATGAACCCTGTGTTATATTTGTTGAGTTCGACATGGACTCACCCTTGCTATTTCCACCATAACAGATGAAGATATAGAGGAAGATTATCGGAATGAGTACTAGTCTTGGTGTCAACCAGTCAACTGTGTCCCTGTGTAGAGTTTTTGCTGAAGAATTACTATTAGTTACTATTACCTATCGTTCAAGACTTTGTCTTAAATACTTATTCGTTATGTAATAAGCACTGTGATGATACTTTGTAATTTGTCAACTTATGTGTGTGACTGTTTCCTAGAGCGCACATGAGTCTTTTATGCATCCTATTTTTGTCCTTAAAAATGGGTGTGACATGGCGGGTAAGTCTAGCTAAGTACCTTCTTGTACTCATGGCTTTGTTCCCAATTATTGCAGATGGACAGATGTATTACGGCTATTGTATCAACTGCCTCTATCCTGCGATGGGCGAAGCTTAGGACCATGGGCAATGGTCATTCGCTACTTCTCGTCTGATGCTTTTGCTGGAGATGGTCACAAGCTGGCACTTTATTTCAAAATGTTGTGTGTGTGCGTAATTTGAACTACCGCTTCTGCTACTTTTATTCGAACCTGGTTTGTAATAACTATGTTTAAACTCCGATGTATTTTATGTCGCGAACTTTTATGTAACTTATGATGGTGACCGCTAAACTTAGTATGATCTTGGCTGTTATGTGAAATGGTTTGAAATCCGTCGAGATTTCATGGACTACCGGGTTATACGGGCTTAAGTTTGTTAAATTGTCCTTCCGTTGGATGATTTTCCTACTTAATCTCGTATAATTGGGCGGTTCTGTTACAGCTGGCATCGGAGCATGGTTTAGCGTGATTACTGTTCATAAGTGTATTTAAAACAAAATTATGTTTAAAAAGTGTGATTTTAAAACTAAAGGTGTGCCAGTGGTCATATCCTGTATGCCCAATTAAGGACTCTAGGTGGCTATTTAAGTACTAACTTGGGGTTCTTGCACCATATTTCTCTTTCGTTGCTCATACGGCGTGCTATTGTATGAGTGCCACTTAATTGAGTGGTAATGTATGGATCAGTTACCTCTACGCTTTGGTAAGTGTGAGCTGTGAGAGCATGATCGGATACACCGCCGATCTAGGGAGAGTGCTTATATGATACTAGAATAATTACATGTTTTACACATGTTTTTATGAAAGTATCGCATGTGTGGGTGTTCCGTCCGTTGAGGCGATGCCGTCAATAGGACGATGTGTTTGGGTAGTTACTACCGTTGTACACGCATCTGGGGATTCGTGTAGAGCGTGTAGGTAGATTTACTGCTTTCATGCATTCATGGGGAATGGGCTAAAATGAATTTTCTACAGGTACATAACAGCATTTATCATGTAGATCAAATTAGTTACGTATATGAGAGATCGTTTGTATGCCACCGAATTCATCGTTAGATGTCTTTATTTTCTAAGTTTGTGAGAACGTAAGACTCGCGCATGCATCATATTGCCTGTGCATTTCATTCATAACATGCATTCCTCCCCTTATAAAAGGATTATCCCAGTTTGATAAAAGTGACATCAACTTAAATTATGTTCTCATCGGGTAATTTAAAACTTGTGCTACAGATGGCCCGCAAGAAGCAGACCGCCCATAAGTCCACTAGCGGAAGAGCACCCCGTCACCAGATGGCCCCGTAGGAGCGCCGTAGCATGGACACTTTTCTAAGTGAGTTTGGCATGCCCACCTTGCTTTGGAGAGTGCTCCATGATGTGGGGTACCCAGAGGGTCAAGAGTCGGTGTACTCCTAGAGTGAGAGCCAGTTAGCTGAGGATGGACTTGCGGTAGTGGAAATCACCGTCCCTGCTCTTGGTGATGCGCCAGAATGGGATGGTTGGCATTTGGAGTTTGAAGGACGCACTCCAGTTGAGGGTGCAGAGGGCACAACCTTTCGCGTCATCCGAGACATAATGAACAGGTTTCCTAATGAGTTGGCAGCAGCTTTGGCCGGTACTTTCCCGAGAGATGATCCTCGTGATGCCATTTGGGTGCAACCGCAAGGAAGTGCCCTGGTTAGAGGCCCAAGTGAAGGACGGGCTAGCGATAACCACACAATGAGTGCCATGTATGCAGCCATCAGAGCATACCAGGGTCTTGAGAGTACCTATTGGACCTTGACTGGTCTGCGTGGCAATGACCGGCTTGAAGCAAGGAAGCAGAAGAAGAAGCAAGCACATGCTATAGCTAGCTTGCAGGAGCAGTTGGCCGACATGAGCTTGCATCGAGACCGTGCTCTCGAGAGAGGTGAGAGTGCTATGTAGCGGGTACAGACGTTGACTCAGGCCAACAGAAATGCAGACCGCATGATGGAACAGCTAGTGCAGGAAAGGAATGAACTGGATGAAGAACTGGGTGGCAGTCATAGACATAAGCAGTCGATTGCTTACCCTTAAGGATCCCCAGGCAGAGGGTACTTTCCTGGTACCATTGCCTAGAAGAACAGACCTTATGAGTGTGACCTGTGCCATGGAAGTTGTTACTATCCACCAGATCCCGGTAGTGTGTGAGTTCTCGGATGTGTTTCCAGACGAGTTACCTGGCCTTCCTCCTCATAGAGATGTTGAGTTTGGAATCGAGTTGATCCTTGGAACAACTCCTATTTCGAGGAGACCCTATCGGATGCCTCCGGATGAGTTAGCTGAGCTGAAGAAGCAACTGGAAGAATTGCTAAAGAAGGGGTTTATCCAACCGAGTAAGTCTGAATGGTGGATGTCCTGCCTTGTTCGTGAAGAAAAAGAAAGAGGGTACTCTGAGAATGTGTGTGGATTATCGACCTCTTAATGCTGTAACTATCAAGAATAAATATCCTTTGCCTCATATTGATGTTTTGTTTGATCAGTTGGCTAAAGATAGAGTGTTCTCCAAGATAGACCTAAGATCAGGGTATCATCAGATAAAGATCAGACCACAAGATGTCCCGAAAACCGCCTTTTCTACCAGATACGGGTTGTACGAGTATCTTGTTATGTCTTTTGGCTTAACAAATGCTCCTGCATACTTTATGTATCTGATGAATACGGTTTTCATGCCAGAGTTGGACAAGTTTGTAGTTGTCTTCATTGATGACATTCTAGTATACTCTGAGAATGAGAAAGATCATGAAGAGCATCTTAGAATTGTCTTGACCAGACTGAGAGATCATAAGTTGTATGCTAAGTTCAGCAAATGTGAATTTTGGTTGAAGAAAGTTCCTTTCCTTGGTCATATTCTATCTGAGAATGGAGTTTCGGTAGATCCGAGCAAAGTGCAAGAGGTTATGGATTGGAAAACTCCAACCTAGTGCCAGAAGTTAGGAGTTTCCTAGGGTTAGCTGGTTACTATCGCCGCTTTATCCCAGACTTCTCGAAGATTGCCAAGCCAATGACAAGTTTGTTACAGAAAGATCACAAGTTTGTGTGGACAGAGAAGTGTGAGACAACTTTCCACACCTTGCGGAAACTGTTGACCATTGCTCTAGTTCTTGCACAGCCAGACATCGAGAAACCTTTTGATGTGTTCTGTGACGCATCAAAAACAGGATTAGGCTGTGTTCTGATGCAAGAAGGAAGAGTCATTGCTTATGCCTCCCGTCAGTTGAGAAAACATTAAATCAATTATCCGACACATGATCTTGAGCTTGCCGCCGTGGTGCATGCCTTAAAGATTTGGAGACACTATTTACTTGGTAATGTGTGCAACATTTTCACCGATCACAAGAGTCTCAAGTACATTTTCACCCAACTAGAATTGAACATGAGACAGTGAAGATGGTTAGAACTAATTAAAGATTACAACTTGAATGTACAGTATCACCCTGGGAAAACCAATGTGGTAGCCGATGCTTTGAGTAGAAAGTCGCATTGTCTGAATATGCAACCCTTACTCGAAGATGGTTTTAATCTAATGCACCCTGCCGTGTTACATAGTATTTAGATCAGTTGCACCTTGGAGAGTAAGATAATAGAAGGTCAGAAAGCAGACAAAGGGATATTCCACATCAAAAAGAAAATTAAAGAAGGACCCTCAAAACACTTCAGAGTGGACGAGCAGGACGTGTTATGGTTCGACAGCCGTCTTGTTGTTCCGAAGGATAGAGAGCTTAAGAATAAAATTATGGATGAAGCTCATCACTCTAAGTTATCCATTCATCCTGGCAGTAGTAAAATGTATCAAGAACTAAGACCTCATTATTGGTGGATAAAGATGAAGAAGGAAATTGCAGCTTATGTAGCCAGATGTGACACATGTTGTCGAGTGAAAGCTATTCACATGAAACCTACTGGATTGTTGCAACCTTTGTCAGTACCTAGTTGGAAGTGGGATGATATAAGTATGGATTTCATCACAGGTTTGCCCACTACTCAGAAAGGCCATGATTCGATTTGGGTAATCGTGGATCGTCTTACCAAGACAGCCAACTTTTTGCCTATCAAGACAGTTTATAGACCACCTCAATATGCCGAGAAGTATATTGCGGAGATTGTGAGATTGCATGGCATACCGAAGACTATAGTGTCTGACAGAGGGTCACAGTTCACTGCTCACTTTTGGGAGCATTTGCACAAAGGTTTGGGAACTAGTCTGATTCGTAGCACTGCCTATCATCCTCAAACAGATGGTCAGACTGAAAGAGTTAATGCTGTTTTAGAAGATATGTTAAGAGCTTGTGTGTTGTCTTCCAGAGGTTCATGGGAGTCGTGGTTACCTTTAGCAGAATTTGCGTATAATAATAGCTATCAAGAAAGTATCAAAATGGCACCTTTTGAGGTTCTGTATGGACAAAAGTGTAGAACACCTTTAAACTGGATTGAGCCAGGGGAAAGAAGGTATTATGGTATTGACTTCGTGGAAGAAGCCAAAAAGAAAGTTCATATCATTCAGCAAAATATGAGAGCAGCTCAGTCACATCAGAAAAGTTATGCGGATAAGAGAAGGAGACCACTTGTGTTTGAAGTTGGTGACTATGTTTATCTAAAAGTCACGCCAATGAAGAAGAAGCGGTTTGGAATACGCAGAAAGCTTGCCACCAGATTTGTAGGACCCTACAAAATCTTAGAAAGAAAGGGTCCAGTGGCTTACAAATTGGAATTACCAGAATCAATGGGTGCTATATTCCCAGTTTTTCACGTATCACATCTCAAGAAATGTTTGCGCGTTCCAGAGGAAATAATTGAACCTCGAGGCATAAAACTTAAGTCAGATCTGGTGTATCGTGAGCAGCCAGTTCGAGTTTTGGATTCCAAAGAAAGGGCTACTCGAAACAGTGTGGTAAAAACATATAAGATACAATGGAGTCATCATGATGAAGGAGATGCATCTTGGGAAACGGGTGAATACCTACAAAAAGCATACGAAGATTTTTATAATAAATGGTTCGTAACCCAAATCTCGGGACGAGATTTTTATAAGGGGGGAGGGCTGTAACACTCCGGTGTTACGCAAGCATTTGCATTGCAAAACATGAGCATAACATGTCATGACATTTCATATCATTCATAATCATATGTGCTTAGGGTGTATCTTTAGTAGAATAAAAGTGTGGAAACTAGTATTGCATAACATGTTGTGCTAATGTGCTAATGACATTCATCAAATTTGTGCAACTATAAATTTCATATCACTTAGAATTATAGGTGAAATTTTTGGAGCCACCAAATCACTCAAAGTTTTGTCAAAGATTTGTTTTAAAAATGTTATTTGAAAATATTCAAAAATCCTCCCTAAATTAGCTTTTATTCTAAAAATCAAAATCTATAAGAGTTTTGAGGTTGGCCCCTTAATCAAAGTTGGAGAGAAGTAAATTCTAAGCAACTTTTATTTTTGGGTCATTTCTAGAAAATGTCTTTTTCTTGCTCAAAATGAGATTTGAAAACTATTATTTGAATTTATTTGAAAATAATAATTTGAAAAAACCAATTTCTCACCTAAGCAGGCCTCCGCCTCCCTTTTGGCCCGCTGCCGAAACGGCCCGTGCCACCCCCCCGCGCGCGCGCCGCAGCCGCTGCCTCGGCCCGGCCCGCGTCCGCTCGGCCGCCTCCTCCCGCTCGCCCTGCGCCTCGCTGGACGCCGCGGCAGACCGTGCTCGCCGCGTGTCGGCCATGCGCCGTCTGAGCCGCCACGCGTCGCCTCCGCTCTGCCCTCCTGCCAGCTCGAGCGCGCTCAAGTTCGCCTGCCCGAACCCTCCTTGCCCCCTCACTTCCACTCTCGCTCGCCATCCACTCCCCCTCTCCAAAAACCGAGCGGGCGAGCGGCTCACCGCCGAGAGCTCCACCTCCACTCCCTCGTTCCGACGTCGACCATCCACCGCCACCGAATTTGTCTTGCACCAAGCTTCGCCACCCCCTTGCCTCCTCCGAACGAGCGCCACCATCCCCTTGCTCACTCCCGTAGGACATGAATTTGACTTCCTCGCCGCGCCACCGTGACGGAGCCGCCGCGCTCGCGCTCCGACCACCGTCGCCTCCGCTCCTCCCTATCTCTCTTGAACTGCGCGTTGATGTTCACCGTGTCCCCGCGATAGTGTTGCGCGCCTCGCCTTGTTCGCTCGAGCCCGGAGACAGCCGCTGGCGAGCACCGGCTCGGCCGCGCGCGCTGTCCCCGCTCACCCGCGTTTGAAGCAGGTGACTGGGCCGGCCTGCTCCAACAGGAGACGTCCCGTTTTCTTTCTCCCACGCACACGTGTCCTTGGGCTGAGCCGGACCGGGCCATTTGCCCCGTACTGTGTCGGCCCGTTTTCAAAAAGAGGATTCCAGTTTTCTTTTCTTTTATTAATTGGGAATAAAAATGCTTTAGTAATTGTTTGGGCGATTAAATGTGCTCCAAAAATTGTGAAATAAATTTCTATGGACTCATTGGAACTAGATCTACAATATAAAAATATTACATGTCAAGATTTCATTACTTTTCTGTAGGATTTTAATTAATCATGTATATTGCTAATAACTTGAAAAATGTGTAGAAAAATCTATAGTTTTTAGAAAAATATGATTTCCAAGTTTGTTAATCTTATTATGTAATGTACTTCCTAGGAAAAATATGTTTCATGCATGTGCTGTGGAAAACTTTGGAGGAGTAGTTCAAGTACCTTTAATGGCTGATTTTTGTTATTTTTGCTAGAGAGCAAAATTTGTATAAAACATGCATGTGATAATTTTTGTACAGTCATAGTATGCTATGAAGAACCTAGGAAAAATATTAATTCTGTTGTTTAACACTTTTCATAGTACAAAGTAATTTCATGCTCATTTTTATGCTATAGCTTGTCATTTTTGTATAGGATAGTTTACCTATCCAAATGCCATGAAATTTTTATGGTAGTCTGTTTAGGGTAGTATTATGCTACTGTAATTTTTTTAGATTTTTAGGAGCATCAGAAATATATGTTGCTATTCAAACTTACTATTAATTAGGTTTTAAGCAGGTGTTGCTTTAAGTGTGATTAAGAAATTAGTAAAGCTTTGGTGTATCTTTGAAGCATTTCATAAGATATGTTAACTTAACATAATAGTAGTAGAAGAGAATGTAGTAGATGACATGTGCTTGTAGTATATAGTTTCTTGGATGATGTTGACTACCTTGTATTTCAACATACCCATTGCATTCATCTCCTTCGATGCACGTTTGCATAATCACTTACGCGCATTGCATCATACAGGATCGCAAACCGAGAACCCAGTCGTCTTACCCGAGGAGCTAGAGGAGCAGCTCGAGATGATGCAGCAGGAGGTGACAGAAGCCGAAGAGGAGGTCGGTGAAGATCTCCCAGAGTGCCCCGACCACCGTCCGAGCTCTTTTGAGAGAGGCAAGCCCCGGAGCATTTCTCTCCCGGTTTGCAAATAATTTATTATTAACTTTACTTAATTTGATGCATTACATTTAGGAGTTGTTTGCAAATGTTGCTGCATTATACCTTGCTTACCTTTGTTATACTATATCCTTGTTACCCTGGTATCCGCAGTCGAGTCAATGCTTAGCTGGCTTAGACCGGTAGAAGTCAGGTGATTTCCTATCACCTGCGAGCTATAGGTGGTTACATGGATCTGCTTGGATGACTATGAAGTCATGGTATAACTAAGTGTTAATGTGAAATTGAGACCGGACGGAAACTTGCAGGGTTTCGGACTGTAGTGTTTTCCGTCTGTGTCGATTAAGGACCGACCGTTGTTGTCCCTCGGGTCATGTTGAACGCATGCCTCACATTTAGCTAGCCGGATAAAGTACCTTCCGACCGCAAAACTGGGAGATTATTCGGGCCGAGTGAATTGCCCGCAACGCACTGTACCGGAGCAGTAGTGGCAGGATACGGGGGCGCGATGATAAGGTCAAAGAGCAGTCGGGCGGCCCCCGGGTACAAGTGGTTCCTGGCAAGCTCGTGACTTTACCTGAATGGTTGACTCGGTGACCAACACCTCACTTTAGCGGGTGAGTGAGGTTTGTGTGAGGAATAACTTACCAGCTGGTTAATAATCGATTCGAATCGCCATCGTTCACTGGATAGTGAACACTTGACTTGAGCTACTTCATCGTAGTAATATTGATGAATCACTTGGATAGTTATGTGGAAGATGACATGATAACTATTATTAATGATCAATGGTAATACTTACTTGCTTAATTACATGTTACTCTAGCACCAGTGCAAACATAGTTGACAGGGTAATAAAGAGTTAATTACTGCATGCTTTTGGAAAGGAATTGTTAAGTTAAAAATGCTTTTCTTGCAAATGAGTCAGCTATCTCACCAGAAAGCCTATCATGATTCCTTGGTGTCTTTTATTTCTGGTTTATGGCGGGTAAGTCTAGCTGAGTACCTTCTCGTACTCAGGGCTTTGTTCCCAATTGTTGCAGATGGACAGATGTATTATGGCTATTGTATCAACTGCCTCTATCCTGCGATGGGCGAAGCTTAGGACCATGGGCAATGGTCATTCGCTACTTCTCGTCTGATGCTTTTGCTGGAGATGGTCACAAGCTGGCACTTTATTTCAAAATGTTGTGTGTGTGCGTAATTTGAACTACCGCTTCCGCTACTTTTATTCGAACCTGGTTTATAATAACTATGTTTAAACTCCGATGTATTTTATGCCGTGAACTTTTATGTAACTTATGATGGTGACCGCTAAACTTAGTAGATCTTGGCTGTTATGTGAAATGGTTTGAAATCCGTCGAGATTTCACGGACTACCGGGTTATACGGGCTTAAGTTTGTTAAATTGTCCTTCCGTTGGATGATTTTCCTACTTAATCTCGTATAATTGGGCAGTTCTGTTACAGCGGGCACCGCACAACCGCACACAAGATGGGGATCCTCTAAGCTATGAGCTCCACTAGAGTATCCAATTTGCGAACTCCCGCGGGGAAGGATCAAGAACCCCTTACAACACTTGGTGAGGGCTCCAACAATCTCCAATTGCGAGCTCAATCACCTCCGCTGCTCTAAGCCGTCTACTGTGTCGGGAAACACGGAAGAGTAATAAGAAATCCGCGGCAACTCGAAGATCAAGTGCCTCTAGAATGCAACTCTCAAGCAATAAACTTGAATCTCTCAAAATCTCACTCAAGATGTGCAACTAATCAAAGAGATGAGTGGAGGGGTTGTTCTCTAGCTCAAAGGATGTCTCTAAGTCTCAAAATGTGCAAGAGATACCCTCAAACCTTGGACATCCTCTATTTATAGCGAAGGGGTACGCAGCTAGCCGTTAGGAACTTAAACAGCCAAAGTCACGCTGACCAGACGCGCTGGTCCAACTGACCGGACGCGCCGGTCGTGCAACGGCTAAGTTGCGAAGCACCGACCGGACGCGCTGGTCGCGCAGACCAGACGCGCTAGGTGCGCCCGGACGCGCTGGTCCCGTAACTGACCGGACGTGCTGGTCAAGCGTGAGTAGTGCACAACGAAACAGCGACCGGACGTGCTATAGAACTGACCGGACGCCACAGTACCAGCGTCCGGTTAGAGTCTAGTAAGCTCCCTGAACGACCGGACGCGTCTGGTCGTTAGTGATGGGACACGCTGCGCGTCTGATCATCAACCTAAAACACGCGCAGACGCTGAACGCTGACCGGACGCATCCGGTCATACAGAGACCGCGTTCGGTCCAGCGTCCGGTCACCTCTGTGACCTCCGTTCGCCTCCGTTTCTTTTTCGACTTCTGGCGCAGTAGAAAATAGGCATTTCACTTCCCCAAAAAGCACCAAATCCCACCTCGCAAGCTCGGCGGGAGGGAGAGAGGAACCCAAACCCCTCTCTACCACTAAAACTCTACCGCCTTCGCAAATGTACTAACACCACCAAGTGTACACCACCATGTGCATGTGTGTTAGCATTTCACAATCATTTTCCAAGGCATTATGTTAGCTCTTTACTAGATCCTAATGCATATGCTCAAGACAATGATCTAGTGGCACTTGATTCCCAAGCTAACCGTGATTGCCCCTCTTGATAGTCGGCTATGTATCCTAAACCCGGTCAATCGCTTCTCTACTCATCTTAGACCGGCAAAAGGAAAACCCTATGGTTATACCTTTGCCTTGCGCTCTTAGATCCTTCTCTTCCAGTTGATCATCATGCCCATCATATTATGTGCATCTCCACCATGATCATCATTTCATGTCCATGCACCATCTCTTTGTGATCTTGTGGCCATCACTCCTTGCCACATACACCTTCATCACATGTGTTGCTTATGCCTAACTTAAACCACTTAACACATGGCATTAGCAACTTGGTGTCATTAATTACCAAAACCAAACTTGGGCTTTCAATCTCGCAGGTAGGGAGTAGACCGAGCAAAACTGTTGTCCTCCGTCAGCTGAATTGACGGAGTGTCTGTGCTCGTGCCCATGGCCACGCGTGGTCCTCTGGGGTTGGAGACGGGTCCTCCTGCTGGTCGAGAGCCGGGGGAGAAGGCGGGTCACTCCTGGTCTGACCATGGCCCCTCCCCCTCCCCTCCCTATGCCTGCTCCCGCCGCTGGGGCCGAAGACGTCCCCTCACCTCCCGCTACTGGGCGCAGCCTCTGGTACGCTGAGAGCACCTGCCTCGGTGTATGGTCCATCGCCATATTTGTTCTGTCACCTGCAATGTACAAAGAGTGAACAACAAGCGTTAGTACATACCTTACAAATAGTTCAAAATGAATAAACATAATAAAATTTAATAAAAATCATAGTATTACATGCTTTAGGAATAATCTTCATAATTGGTGTCATAGGTCTCGTCATCACTGTCAAAATTGTCCAAATGGGCAACACTATCCGAAGGTTCTGTGTCTTCTTCATCCTCTCTGCCTAAATGGAATCGCTCAAGCATTTGAATGTCCTTCGGATTCAGCACTACATCTCCAAGGTCCTCTTTATCAACTGTTTCATTGTCTACTTCCATGGCGGGTAAGACTATCTCAAAGCTCCCTTGTAGCCCATCCGCTTGATAGAACTCACCATCATATGTGTCTGTGTTGAGGAAGGTGTAATCTTCATCGTTTGGAACAGCTAGTTGTAAGGTCCAAATAGGCTAGAGGGGGGTGAATAGCCTAATTAAAACTTTTATAAGAAATACTTAACCACACGTTAGTATGAAAGGTGGCGAAGCAAATGCACTAGCTCTAACTAATTAAGCAAGCCACCTACACAAGTCTAGAACAAGGCTATTCACTAAACACAACAATAACTACAAGCTAGATAGAAGAAGTAATGCGAGAGAAGAGTTTCGAGTGATTATACCGCCGTGTGTAAGGTCCAAATGGCTAGAGGGGGGGTGAATAGCCTATTTCAAACTTCTACAAGAATTACTTAACCACAAGTTAGTACGAAAGGTGGCGAAGCAAAAGCACTAGCTCTAACTAATTTAGCAAGCCACCTACACAAGTCTAGTACAAGGCTATCCACTAAACACAACAACAACTACAAGCTAGAAACAAGAAGTAATACGAGAGAAAAGCTTTGAGAGATTATACCGCCGTGTATAGATGAGAAGTACCAATCAATCAATCACACAAGAGAAATCCTCGGGAAGAGAATGACACAAGAATTTACCCTGAGGTTCACTTGCTTCCCGGCAAGCTACTCCCTGTTGTGGCGATACACCCACTTGTCGGTTCGCGAGCTAATCGACTATCAAGAGTCGAGCCCTTGGCGGGCGCCGCACAACCGCACACAAGATGGGGTTCCTCCAAGACACGAGCTCCACTAGAGTATCCAATTTGCAAACTCCCACGGGGAAGGATCAAGAACCCCTTACAACACTTGGTGAGGGCTCCAACAATCTCCAATTGCGAGCTCAATCACCTCCCCTGCTCCAAGCCGTCTACCGTGTCAGGAAACACGGAAGAGTAACAAGAAATCCGCAGCAACTCGAAGATCAAGTGCCTCTAGAATGCAACTCTCAAGCAATGCACTTGAATCTCACTCAATCTCACTCAAGATGTGCAACTAATCAAAGAGATGAGTGGAGGGGTTGTTCTCTAGCTTAAATGATGTCTCTAAGTCTCAAAATGTGCAAGAGATACCCTCAAACCCTGGACATCCTCTATTTATAGCGAAGGGGTACGCAGCTAGCCGTTAGGAACTTAAATAGCCGAAGTCATGCTGACCGGACACGCTGGTCCAACTGACCGGACGCGCCGGTTGCGCAACGGCTAAGTTGCGAAGCACCGACCGGATGCGCTGGTCGTGCAGACCGGACACGCTGGATGCGACTGGACGCGCTGGTCCCATAACTGACCGGACGTGCTAGTCAAGCCTAAGTAGCGCACAACGAAACCGCGATCGGACGCGCTGTAGAACTGACCGGACGCCACAGTGCCAGCGTTCGTTTAGAGTCCAGTAAGCTCCCTGAACGACCGGACGCATCCGGTCGTTAGTGACTGGACACGCTACGCGTCCGATCATCAACCTAAAACACGCGCAGATGCTGAATGCTGACCGGACGCGTCCGGTCATACACAGACCGCGCCGGTCCAGCGTCCGGTCACCTCTGTGACCTCTGTTCGCCTCCGTTTCTTTTCCAACTTCTGGTGCAGTAGAAAATAGGCATTTCACTTCTCCAAAAAGCGACGAATCCCACCTCGTAAGCTCGGCGGGAGGGAGAGAGGAACCCAAACCCCTCTCTACCGCTAAAACTCCACCGCCTTCGCAAATGTGATAACACCACCATGTGTAAATCACCATGTGCATGTGTGTTAGCATTTTCACAGTCATTTTTCAAGGCGTTATGTTAACTCTCAACTAGATCCTAATGCATATGCTCAAGACATTGATCTAGTGGCACTTGATTCCCGAGCTAACCGTGATTGCCCCTCTTGATAGTCGGCTATGTATCCTAAACCCGGTCCATCACTTCTCTACTCATCTTAGACCGGTAAAAGGAAAACCCTATGCTTATACCTTTGCCTTGCGCTCTTAGATCCTTCTCTTCCACTTGATCATCATGTCTATCATATTATGTGCATCTCCATCATGATCATCATTTCATGTCCATGCACCATCTCTTTGTGATCTTGTGGCCACCACTCCTTGCCACATACACCTTCATCACATGTGTTGCTTATGCCTCACTCAAAACACTTAACACATGGCATTAGCAACTTGGTGTCATTAATTACCAAAACCAAACTTGGGCTTTCAATCTCCCCCTTTTTGGTAATTGATGACAACCATCACAAAGATATGAAATGAAATCAATTTTCAATTTCGATAGTATTAGCTCCCCCTACATATGTGCTTCCATGAGTTTGGTTCAATTGTACACATATGTATGGATTTGAATTTTGGAAGAGTTACTACTATCAAATTGATGCTAAGGTATATAGAATGGACCTTTGAAGCGTGATACCAATCGGAGTTGCCTTTGTATACCATCCTTAGCATCAATGTAGCTAGACACCATTTGTAATACATCACTTGTAAAGATCACAAACACTAAAATACCCTATGAGATCAACATTATAAGCAAAAGGTGTCTAGATACCACTTGTAAAGCTACTCTTAACAAATCATCATTCAAGTTCTATTTCTAGCAATCACCATTCAATCATGAATATGAATTTAAGCTTTGCAATGCAACAATTCATCATGTTAATGCACATACAAATGCAACAAATAATTCATGAGCTTGCTCCCCCTACTTTAGTGCTCAATTTTAATTGATCCCTTTCCAAAGTCATTTTCTCCCCCTTACAACTTAACTTTTTATCTTGTGACTTTTCCATCTTTGTGACTTTTCTCTCCCTCTTTGTCAACAATCACCAAAAAAAAGGTGCCAATTTTAGTGAGAGATAAGTCAATCAATATGAGGGAGTCCAAATTATGGTTTAATCTAGATCACTTGCCTAGAATATGTAATTCGGTTTGATCCAAGCACAAGCTTCTTCACACCTCATAAAGTATAAGGGTTATCTTGAGCATGTTGAATTACACATCATGAGCTCGTTTTCTAGATTCAACACTAGGTTTCCAAGCTCACAAACATGTCATATGCTACCACTAGATTAAACAAGCATAGAAGCAATAGTGGTACCATATTTTATCAAAATTATTTTAATTTTCATGAATGAGCCTATTTGTCATGAAAATATGTCTATATGTTCTAAACATGTCCTTAGCAAAGTATGAATGATATGCCAAATAACTTTACCTTGCTATGTTGGAGGAAAGGCATGTCATATAAGAATGTTGGGGGCGCACACATTTCAAATTGGACAAGTCAAGTATGTTCAATTCATTCTTTAACTTGTAAAACCTTTTCTCATCAAGTGGCTTTGTAAAGATGTCGGCTAGTTGATCTTCGGTGCTAATGCTCTCAATGCTAATATCACCCTTTTATTGATGGTCTCTTATGAAGTGGTGCCTTATATCAATGTGCTTCGTTCTTGAATGTTGAACCGGATTTTGTGTCATCTTGATAGCACTCTCATTATCACAAAACAAAGGCACATTTTTTAATTTAATTCCAAAGTCATTCAAGGTGGCCTTCATCCAAAGTAATTGTGCACAACAACTACCGACACTTATGTATTCGGCCTCGGTGGTAGATAGTGCAACACTATTTTGTTTCTTTGATGACCATGAAACAAGAGACCTTCCAAGCAATTGACAAATGCTACTTGTGCTCATTCTTTCAATCTTGCAACCACCATAGTCGGAATCCGAATATCCAATCAACTCAAAGTTTGATCCCTTGGGATACCATAGTCCAACATCATGAGTGCCCTTAAGATATCTCAATATTCTCTTGGTTGCTTTAAAGTGACTTTCTCTAGGTGAAGCTTGATATCTTGCACACTTGCACACACTAAACATCACATCCGGCCTCAAAGCGGTGACATAGAGCAAACTTCCAATCATAGACCGGTATTGCTTTTGATCTAACATGTTACCACTAGCATCAACACCCAATTGATCATTAGTGCCCATTGGTGTACTCATTTGCTTGCATCTTGCAATCTAAACTTCTTGATCATGTCCTTGATATACTTGCCTTGACTTACAAAAGTGTCATTTTTTATTTGCTTGATTTGAAGTCCAAGGAAGTAACTAAGCTCTCCAATCATAGACATCTCAAACTCATTAGCCATCATATTTCCAAACTCTTCACAAAAGTCTTGGTTAGTTGATCCAAAGATAATGTCATCCACATAGATTTGCAACACAAACAAGTCATTTCCAAGCTTCTTGGTGAAGAGAGTTGTGTCAACCTTTCCCATTTTGAACCCTTTAGAGAGGAGAAAGTCCCTCAACCTCTCATACCATGCTCTAGGTGCTTGCTTCAAACCATACAATGTCTTCTTTAGCTTGTAAACATGGTCGGGCTTCTTGTCATCTTCAAAACCAGGAGGTTGCTCAACATAAACTTCTTCATTGATGTAGCCATTGAGAAATGCACTTTTTACATCCATTTGATAGAGCTTGATGTTGTGTACACAAGCATATGCTAATAAGATTCTAATAGCCTCCAATCTTGCAACGGGTGCATATATCTCTCCAAAGTCAAGACCCTCAACTTGAGTGTATCCTTGTGCTACCAATCTTGCTTTGTTTCTCACAACTACACCATCTTGATCTTGCTTGTTCCTAAAAACCCACTTAGTACCAATCACATTGTAGTTCTTCGGCCTTTCAACAAGTTCCCAAACTTGATTTCTAGTGAAGTTGTTTAGCTCTTCATGCATGGCATTTACCCAATCGGAATCCTTCAAGGCATCTTCTATTTTCTTAGGTTCTTCAAGTGACACAAATGAGTAATGCTCACAAAAGGATGCTAGCCTTGATCTAGTTTGAACACCACTTTGAATTCCACCAATGATTTGATCCAATGGATGATCTCTTGCAATACTAGTAGGTTGGAGTATTGGAAGTTGATTGCTTCCACTTGTTTGACCTTGAACTTGAGCTTCATCATGAGTATCACTAGAGCTTGCTTGATTTGTATCAATTTGCACACTTTGGTTGATCACATGAATATCATCATCATCAACTTGCATCGGCCTTATATCACCAATGTCCATGTTCTTCATTGCATTTGACAATTGATCTCCTCTCACATCATCAAGGTTTTGAGCTTCATTTTGAGACCCTTGGGTTTCATCAAACTCAACATCATGAACTTCTTCCAAGGTGCTATTAGTGAGATTCCAAACTCTATATGCTTTGCTTGTGGTAGAATAACCAAGTAAGAACCCTTCATCACATTTCTTCTCAAACTTGCTCAATCTAGTGCCTTTCTTGAGAATATAGCATTTACAACCAAACACTCTAAAGTATGCAATGTTCGGCTTTCTTCCATTCAATAGCTCATATGGTGTCGTCCCAAGCTTCCCATGGCAATAAAGACGGTTACTACAATAGCAAGCTGTGTTGATAGCTTCACTCCAAAATGAATGACTTACATTGTATTCACTAAGCATTGATCTAGCCATGTCAATCAAGGTTCTATTTTTCCTTTCAACTACACCATTGGATTGAGGAGTGTATGTTGGTGAGAATTGATGTCCAATACCAAGATCATCACACAAATCTTCAATTCTTGTGTTCTTGAACTCACTACCATTGTCACTTCTAATCTTCTTGATGGTAGTCTCAAACTCATTTTGCACCCTCTTGACAAAAGACTTGAATAGATCATAAATATCACTCTTGTCTAAGAGAAAGAACACCCAAGTGTATCTAGTGTAGTCATCTACTATCACAAAGCCATACTTGTTGCCACCAATGCTAGTGTATGTTGTTGGCCTAAACAAGTCCATGTGCAATAACTCAAATGCCTTTGATGTGCTCATTTCACTCTTACTAGGATGTGTATTTCCAACTTATTTGCTGGCTTGACAAGCACTACAAGGTTTATCCTTCTCAAAGGTGACATCCTTCAAGCCTCTAACTAAGTCATGCTTCAAAAGTTTGTTCAATTGTTTCATTCCAACATGACCAAGCCTTCTATGCCACAACCATCCCATACTAGATTTACTAAGCAAGCATGATGTCAATTGTGTCTCACTATCATTGAAGTCAACCAAGTATAAGCTACCATGTCTAAAGCCTTTGAATATCAAGTTTGATCCATCAACACTTATAACTTCAACGTCATCACCACCAAATATGCACTTGAAGCCAAGATCACAAAGTTGTGCCACCGATAATAGATTGAAATCCAAGCTCTCAACTAGCAACACATTAGATATGCTCATGTCATTTGAGATAGCAATTTTACCAAGCCCTTTGACCTTGCCTTTCTTGTTGTTGCTAAAAGTGATAGCATCAAAACCACCATTTTGACTTGTATCAATTGATTTGAACATACAAGAATCCTCGGTCATATGTTGAGTGCACCCACTATCAAGCACTCAATGCCTTCATCTGGCTTTATAATTGACCTACAAGACAAGATTAATTCTTTTTAGGTACCCAAACTTGTTTGGGTCCTCCAAGGTTAGTGACCAAGCTCTTTGGTACCCAAATGGCTTTCTTCTTTGAGCCTATCCATGGTGTACCAATGAACTTAGCATGAACACCATTAGTACCATTGGTAAGCATATAGAAAGAATCAAACTTAATTGAGGATACATTAGCATTGGATTTCTTGTTCATGCAATATTGCTCTACGTGACCAACTTGCTTGCAACTTTTATAATAGCTACCATTGTTCTTCACAAAATGAGTCTTGTGAGGAGCAAAAGCGGCCTTGCCTTTCTTGGGGTTATAGCCCAATCCCTCTTTATAGCGAGAAGCTCTTTGGCTACCCAAGCACATAAGCAAGCGGTCCTTACCACCATAAGCCTTAGCTAAGGTGTGATTGAACTCTTTTACCTCCATCTTGAGATTTTCATTCTCAACTATAAGTGTGGAGTCACAAGTGAAACCATCACTACTAGATGAGGATGATGTAGATGAGCTATATGAAGGGTTAGTGGGAGCAATAACAATAGACTTATGAAAAGATTCATCAATTATATCACATGATATGCCTATGTTGCAAGTTTTAGCTTTCTCAATATTAGTTGTCATGTTTTCACATTTTTCAACTAGAGAGGAATGAGCTTCTTCAAGCTTAGTGTGAGACTTTTGAAGCTTCTTATGGTCTACCTTTAGACTCTCATAAGATACTCTAAGCTCATCAAGTTCTTGCATAAGATTTTTCTTTTCCTTGAGCAAGCCCTTGCACTCCTTTCTAGATTCTTTAAAATATTGAGTGCAATCTTCTAGCATAGTGATTAGTTCATCATTAGTGAATTCTTCTTCATCACTATCACTATCACTAGCATTATCATGATCACTCTTATCGTCGGATGATACCTTAGTGGCCTTAGCCATGAAGCACGATGGAGTGTCGAAGAGGGAGACCTTCTTCTGGACGGCAATGCTAGCATGTCCCTTCTTCTTACTCTTGTTGTCATCCTCATCATCACTTGAGAAATCATCACTATCCCATGTAGCAACATAAGAATCATTCTTCTTCTTATAAGAGCTCTCCTTCTTTTCTTGCTTCTTCTTTTGCTTCTTCCTCTCCTTCTTGATAGCATCTTCATCATCACTATCATAAGGACACTTTGCAATGAGATGGTCCTTGCTATGGCATCTAAAGCATCTCATGGTATGCTCACTCTTCTTGGAAGAGTTCTTCCTCCTTGCACGAAAGTCCTTCTTCTTCATGAATTTGCCAAATTGTTTGACAAAGAGAGTCATCTTCTCATCAATGTCATCACTATCACAAGAGCTTGAGTCTTCATCACTTGATGATTCAATCTTGGACTTGCCCTTGGATGTGGTGGCTTTGAATGCTACACTCTTCTTCTTCTCATCATCCTTCTTCTCACTTTCCTTCTTCTTCTTCTTGACCAACTCCTCCTTCTCATCATCTTCTCTATATGAGTCATTGGTCATCACTTCTTGGAATACTTGTTGAGGTGTTGAATCTTTCAATGTTGTCCTCACAAGTACGGTGATCAACATGTCAAACCTCTTGGCAAGCTTCTTAAGAACTTCATAGAGAATTGGTTATCCTTGACCTCCTCACCAAGTGCCTTGAGCTCATTGACAATGACTTGCAACCTATGAAACATCTCTGATACACTCTCATCATCTTGCATCTTGAAGCTTGAAAATTTTTCTTGCAAGATATATGCTTTAGCGGTCTTTGTGCCTTCGGTGCCCTCAAATGTTTCTTCTAACTTGGCCCAAGCATCATGAGCAATCTCAATGTTCTTCACTTGCTCAAAGGTCTTGTCATCTAATGCCTCATGAAGAGCACTAATGGCAATGTCATTGCATTGGAGCTTCTTCTCTTCCACCGGTGTAGGTGCTTCCGGATTAGCAACCTCAAATTTTGTTTCGGTGACCTTCCACACTTCTCTATTGATTGACTTGAGGTGTGCGGTCATCTTAACCTTCCAATATGCATAATTTGTGCCATCAAAGTGAGGTGCCTTCTTGGTGTTGTTGATGTGCAAGTTTAATTGAGTCATTTCCTTTTCACAGTAGGTTGTTAAGCCTCAAATAAATGGTGCCTCGGCTCTGATACCACTTGTAAGGTCCAAATAGGCTAGAGGGGGGGGGGTGAATAGCCTAATTAAAACTTCTATAAGAAATACTTAACCACATGTTAGTACGAAAGGTGGTGAAGCAAATGCACTAGCTCTAACTAATTAAGCAAGCCACCTACACAAGTCTAGTACAAGGCTATCCACTAAACACAACAACAACTACAAGCTAGATAGAAGAAGTAATATGAGAGAAGAGTTTCGAGTCATTATACCACCATGTAGAGATGAGAAATACCAATCAATCAATCATACAATAAAAAACCTCAGGAAGAGAATGACACAAGAATTTATACTAAGGTTCACTTGCTTCCCAGCAAGCTACTCCCCGTTGTGGTGATACACCCACTTGTCGGTTCGCGAGCTAATTGACTATCAAGAGTCGAGCCCTCGGCGGGCGCCGCACAACTGCACACAAGATGGGGATCCTCCAAGCCATGAACTCTACTAGAATATCCAATTTGCAAACTCCTGCGGGGAAGGATCAAGAACCCCTTACAAAACTTGGTGAGGGCTCCAACAATCTCCAATTGCGAGCTCAATCACCTGCGCTGCTCCAAGCCGTCTACCGTGTCGGGAAACACGGAAGAGTAACAAGAAATCCGCAGCAACTCGAAGATCAAGTGCCTCTAGAATGCAACTCTCAAGCAATGCACTTGAATCTCACTCAATCTCACTCAAGATGTGCAACTAAGCAAAGAGATGAGTGGAGGGGTTGTTCTCTAGCTTAAAGGATGTCTCTAGGTCTCAAAATGTGTAAGAGTTGCCCTCAAACCCCGGACATCTTCTATTTATAGCGAAGGGGTACACAGCTAGCCGTTACCGGATGACGCAGTTCAAAATGTGCTGAACAGACGCACCGGTCAGGGTGACCGGACGCATCCGGTCAATATAGGACAAGCATGAACAGTGCGCGTCAGAAGTTACCGTTGCTGTGATCGGACGCGCTCTAGCGTTTGACCGGACGCGCTGCACCTGGCGTCCGGTCAGAGTCCAGTAAGCTCCTGCCGCGACCAAACGCGTCCGATCGCACGTGACCGGATGCGCCGCACGTCTGATCAGCACTCCGCTTCGCTTTGCCCCTCTGGACGCCTGATCGGACGTTCCGGTTCCGTGAGGGACCGGATGCGCCAGTCGCGCGCTCTTCTTCTGCGCACAGGAGAACTGACCGGATGCGCTGGCCAAGCCAGACCAGCGTCCGGTCACAAACCCTAGGCGCGCTGACCGGACGCGCAGGTCCATCCTGGACCGCGTCCGGTCTAGCGTCCGGTTCAGCGTCCGGTCAACGTTTTTCAGTGAAAAACACTCCGGACTTTGGCCTCCGTTTCTCCACCTCCGACGCAGTAGAAAATAGGCATTTCACTTCCCCAAACCCCTCTCTACCGCTCAAACTCCACCGCCTTCGCAAATGTGCTAACACCACCATGTGTAAATCACCATGTGCATGTGTATTAGCATTTTCACAGTCATTTTTCAAGGCATTATGTTAGCTCTCAACTAGATCCTAATGCATATGCTCAAGACATTGATCTAGTGGCACTTGATTCCCGAGCTAACCGTGATTGCCCCTCTTGATAGTCAGTTATGTATCCTAAACCCGGTCAATCACTTCTCTACTCATCTTAGACCGGCGAAAGGAAAACCCTATGGTTATACCTTTGCCTTGCGCTCTTAGATCCTTCTCTTCCACCTGATCATCATGTCCATCATATTATGTGTATCTCCAACATGATCATCATTTCATGTCCATGCACCATCTCTTTGTGATCTTGTGGCCACCACTCCTTTCCACATACACCTTCATCACATGTGTTGCTTATGCCTAACTCAAAACACTTAACACATGGCATTAGCAACTTGGTGTCATTAATTACCAAAACCAAACTTAGGCTTTCACTAGTTTACCGTGCGAAGATACCTGGTGCACAATAGACCAACCCTTAAGATGGTCTTTGTCTTGGCACGCGTATGGAGCCACAATATAGACATCTTTTCCTTCATAAATGGAATCATGTCTAATCTCGACTAGCCTAAGATGAGGGGTTCGTCTCGTTTGTCAAGGATCAAACCAGTGGCACTTGAATATGACAGGAGTAAGAGGTACCTGACCCTCATATTCAAGTTCATAGATCTCCTCAATTATTCCGTAGTATTCGACGCCATTAGTGCCCTGTGTAAAAACTTGGCTGTTGGTGGTTTTCCGACTAGGCCAGAGCTGCTCGTGTCTTGATGCGTGGAAGCGATATCCATTCACGTCATAATCAGTATATGACTTCACCCTTAACTTGAAGCCATTTGCAACCTATCTCAACTCGTCACTCATGGACACATTGGTTTGCGCCTGCAAGCTCAAGCATGATACATCGTTATAATATTGGAACATACGAGGTACTAAGGAATATCGACGAATGTACGAGCTAAGTTGGAAAGTACCTTTTGTTTGAACCAATCAATGAAATCAAGTCTCCTAGCTCCTGCGCCTTCTGAAAGAAGGGTATCATGTTCGTGCAGGGTAGGATCCCTTGGTTGATGCCACTCTTGATGAACAAATTCCCTGTACCAGAGAGAATCAATGGGGTTTGATACAGAATAGTGACGTCGTATGGAAACAAGTTCGATGAGAACTTACGTAATGAATGGCTAAACCTCGATAAGGTTGGTGAACACATATAGCGTGATTCTGCGTCACTCTTTTGGAACCAATCTCTTGGGGGTTGATCCACTTGCGCTGCCTAGTTGGTCTTTGAAAAGGCTGAGGGTCGATTCAACTTCGCCAACATTGTAACGAGGGGGTGGATTATGCTTGCTAGGAAGGTTCGGCTTGTAGTAGGATGTCATGATGTTTGAAACCTCCTCCCGAATGCTTGCCTCTGCAATGGAAGCCTCAATTCTGGCTTTATTTGTACATTTCTTGTGAAGAGTCTTTAGACATCTCTCGATTGGATAGCACCAATGGGCCTGTATGGGGCCCCTAACTGTGCCTCGTTCAGGAGGTGCACAATCAGATGCTGCATCGACAAGAAAAAGCCAGGTGGAAAGATCTTCTCAAGCTCACAGACTAACTCAGGTGCCATTTTTTCTAGCTCTTCCATGACGGACTTAGACAGCTAAGCCAGCGGAAGAAGTAGCTCAACTTTGCCAGCACTAGCTAGACATGCTCAGGGACATAGCCTCAAACCATCGCCGAATCTGAGCACTAGCTAGACATGCTCAGGGACATAGCTCCTTGATCCATTGAAGCACTTTCCTCCTTTGACCTATTTTCAAGACATAGGGGGTCTTAGGCCTTCTCCACTGCTTTCCTGTTCTAGGATGCCACATCTCTAGGTTTGGCCTATCACACAATGTTGCCAGGTCCACTCTAGCCTTAGGATTGTCCTTAGACTTGTTAGTGTCCATGAGCGTCGCCCAAAGTGCCTCGGCGATATTCTTTTCAGTGTGCATGACATCAATGTTATGGGGCAGTAGGGAGAGATGTAAGGGGGAGTTCAGGGAAGTACTAGAATTGTTGGGCTTCCCTCGCCTTGTACCTCGACGAATACATGTGCCTCAATGGGTTTTCCCTCTAAGTGAGTATTCATGATTCTTTTGGTGTAAAAGTCTTTTGATTAGTTAAGCTTTACTTTTACTTATTTGCGAGTTCATCGTTTGTCCCCGTGGCAGATACTCTTTTTAGAGGGCTCCTAACAAAGATGGATAACCCTAATTGATGCTAGAGTAGTAGTCAATAGCATAGACGTGGTGTCTAGGCTAGAGGCTACCTTCATTTGCCTCGTACTCCACGGTTGAGGGGTAGACGGCAGGTGGTGACAGCGCTGTCCGTCCCTTGTAATCTCCCACGTCTGAGTACGGCGTAGAGCTACAGGTCGAAGGTACTTGGCAAACCAAGTATAAGCCGGTGCTCGAAGTAAGCAAGTAGAAGTAGAGTTTATCTATCATCAGATCCAAAAGCTAAAGGAATCCATCTCTACCCTTATCGGCTATCCATGTGTTATCCTTGGACGAATTAGCTAGAAGGAATTCCTCTATTCCCTTTGGAAAATACGATACTATGAATACTTTTAGGTGAAAGCTATAACGGTAATTTCATATGCTTATGAATTAACTTATGTAGACGTTAAGAAATACCAACAACAGCTCTTACTGCAGCGAAATCCATAGTGTGATTAGGCAACGGATTGAAGGTAACAATGGCAAGGTCCTCGTTTCTTGCCGGAGGCACTAGAGCAATAGCTCGAACCATGGACACTTGGTTGGGAATATCTTCATGCTGCATTTCTTCTAGGATAAAGGGGGCGGGTCAGCACACTAATATGTCATGGCTTCAGCAGCATAGGGAAAAGAGGAGACATGCAGCTAGTGAGACTGGTGGAGGAGGAGGGTTTTCTGCAGCTGTAATCGTAGTAGCCGCGCAAGGGATGGAACAGCCAGGAGATGAAAGGGCGTGAAGCGACCAAGCTACAGGGTCAAGGACCAAACCCGAGCAGGAAGAAAGGAAGTAGTCATGGGCTGAAGCCGCGCCGCTAAGGCAGGCTCTCGAGGCCAAGCACAGTAATGGGGGGCATAAATTCTTTGTTGGCCCAAGCCAAAAAAGAGGGAAGGGTTTTCAGGAACTCCCCAAGAGAGTTAAACACAGGAGGGATCGAGGCCCACGGCCTATCAAAGGCTAAGGACTTAACAACCCATCATTATGAATGATGGCTGTTTTGCCCTTAAATGTGTTAGATTGCTATCATTGGGTAACATGAGGGCGTCCACAACGGTAATTAGCAAATAGCTAGCTAGATGAGACATTATTGGGACACAGACAGACCAGTTGGCGAAGACTATTGGGAGCTGCTTGTCGGAGGCATGCAGCAAAAGGAGGCCGACACTTGATGTTCCCCCAAGGATTTTTATAGGCAAGAATAGTGGGACCTAGATAAGGAATATTCTTAGGATATCCTGCCACCGACACGGGGCATTTGTGTAAAAGCAACTATGTGAGAAATAGTGCCCTATAAAAGGGGATGTAAATGCCACCGAAAAAGGGTTAGTGAGATACATCAATGAACCCCTAGCCTTCCTTGAGTTCACTAGCCTCAGACCTCCACTCGGGGCACCGGCTGGGCGGAGGCATAACTAACCCACCTACTAGAATATGCTATTCCAACATTATTCATTTGGCCATGGGTCATAGACTCAAAATTTTTTGTTTAACTTTTCCCATAAGGTTAGGTGGTAGATATTCTTGCCACAAAAAGTGTGGTAAGACTAACCTTAGTAGACTTATGTAAAAAATGAGTCACAAGTGTAGTTGCAACAAAAACATGCTATTAGGCGCTAGTCATCTCTTTCGTAGTTCTAAATAGGGAGAAGTTCATTTTTTCTTGCCATGTAACTATTGTTTGAGTTTATTTGTGATCACACAGCTTTTAACTAGGAACTTGTGACCATCAAACTATCAATACTAGACAAATATGTCTATCTCATGGTTAAAGTTTTTGCTTTTTTGAAAATAACAAAAAACTAATTTATTTCCTAAAAGTCTACAAGTAATTCATTTTAAATTAGAAAAAATGAACATGTACCCACATTTTTTCAAGAATACAATCTATCTATAAGTGCTATGTTCAGAGATATTTTTATTTTCTTACCGTCCTGGCACCCAACCCCACCACAACTGCAAGCAAGCAACCAACGGGCAAAGGCAAACCTCACTTACATAAACCCTAGGCCTTCGCACATAACATACATCGAAACAAGCCACCCCCAGCAACCGGCCAATGGATTTGAGCCACTGCCTCCACCTCAGCACCCACCTCTACCTCCGCCACCACATCAAGTACAACACCAACCACCCAAGAACGAGCCTAATCCAGAAAACCAAATCAATTGGCATACACTTCTACCTACCATCAACATGATCCTACCAATAGTAGGAGGCTCTGCAATGGAGTTCCAAACCAAGAAGCAGAAGAAGGATCACCTCAGGTTGGTCAACAACATAGTAGTGCAAGGATTAGTACGATGCACCGACTGGTCGAAGACCCTGATTACATTCACGGAGCAAGACTTGTAGCTGGAGAGCTATCCCCACGCTGACGCAATGGTGATCCAGGCAAACATAGCAGGCTAGGGGATTAGCAGAATCCTAATGGATTTAGGCAGCTCAGCAGACATCATATTTGTCAACGCCTTCGATCAAATGAGACTCAGCAAAAGCTAGTTGCAACCCTCGGTCTCACCACTGATTGGATTTGAAGGCAAGCAGATCCATGCCCTAGGAAAAATATCACTCCTAGTGTCCTTTGGTGACCAACAAAATGCAAGGACAAAGTATATCACCTTTGACGTGGTAGACCTATACTACCCTTACAATGCCATCTTCAGTAGGGGATTTGCAAACAATTTCAACATAGTAATCCACATGGGCTATCTGTGCATGAAGATACTAGCCCTACATGGCATCATTTCAGTGCATGGCAGCCAGAAAGAAGCAAGGAACATTGAGAAAGCAATCTCCAAGTCGCACAGAAATATCAACTCTATGGAATCAACGAAGAACAAAACACCAGAGCCTCCGGACATGCCCAAGGGCAAAACAGACCTAGCAGACCAAGAAGAAACAAAGACAACACCACTAGAGAAAGTAGCATTTGATAGAAAGATCATTATTGGAGCCAACCTGTCCCAAGAGGAAGAGTTAGAGCTCATGGAGACTCTAGCAAAGAATAAAGATATTTTCGCCCGGTCAGCCCCCGACCTCAAAGGGGTCAGAAGAGACATAATACAGCATGCCCTAGACATCAACCTGAAAATGAGACCAAAGAAACAAAGGCAGAGAAAAATGTCAGAGGACAGAATTTTGGCGGCGAAGGCTGAAGTACAAAGGCTCCTAGATGCAAACGTCATTAGAGAAGTCAAGTATTCAAAGTGGCTTGCCAATGTGGTCCTGGTCCCAAAACGAATGGAAAGATGAGAATGTGTATAGATTTTACTGACCAGAACAAAGCCTACAAGAAAGACCCCTTCCCATTACCAAGGATTGACGCCTCCGTCGATAAGGCGACAGGGTACCAAAGATTCTCACTCCTAGACTGTTTTTCAGGATATCACCAAATTTGGCTCAAGAAAGAAGATGAAGAGAAAACAAGCTTCACCACACCCTTCAACACCTACTGCTATACCAGAATGCCGGAGGGGTTGAAAAATGCGAGGGCAACCTTCGCCAGAATGACAAAAAAGGTTCTAGGTCCTCAGCTATAGAGGAACATCATCGCATATGTCGATGACATTATGGTAATGAGTAAGAATAAAGAAGACCACATAGCAGACCTCAAAGAGACCTTCGCCAACCTCAGGGTAGCTGGACTCAAACTCAACCCAAAAAAGTGCATCTTTGGGGTCAATAAAGGGAAAATGCTCGGCTACATCATCAGTGTCGAAGGCATCAAAGCAAACCTAGACAAGACTAAAGCAATAATGACAAGGACGGAACCTTTGACCAAGAAAGAGGTACAAAGGCTCACACGTAGGATAGCAACACTCAGCAGATTCATCTCAAAATTAGCATAGTGTAGCCTCCCGTTCTTCAAAGCCCTAAGAGGTGGAGACAACGTAGAATGGGGGCCAGAGCAGTCGAAGGCTTTTAGGAAGCTCAAAAACTATATGGCAACTGGGCTGATGGTGCCCCATTACTATTGTATGTGGCGGTCAACGGAGTTCTAGCACACAAAAAAGAAGAGGGGGTGAAGGCAGTTCAAAGGCCAGTCTATTTTGTCTCAAAAGCACTATCAGGAGCTAAGTTGAACTATACAGAGATTGAAAAAATCGTATATGGAGTCCTGATCTCCTTAAGAAAGCTGAAACACTATCTTCAAGGGCATAAAATCATAGTGCCAACATCCCAGCCACTAGGAGACATTCTAAAAAGCAAAGAAGCCTCCGACAGAATAGGCAAATGGGCCATAGAGCTACCCCAATGTGAAATTACATACGTGCCAAGAACAACAATCAAGTCCCAAGCCCTCACAGATTTCATGGAAGATTGGACACCACCGGCTCAAAACATTCCGCAGCCCAGTAACTAGGCATGGGTAATATTCACCGATGGGGCATGGGGTCAGTCGGGCGCAGGAGCCTCCGCCGTTCTAGTGGCACCATCAAGCCTTCGATCAAAGTATGCAGTAAGGCTAGAGTTTAGAGCTACAAACAATATAGCAAAATATGAAGGCCTCATCTTGGGACTAAACAAAGCAAAGGTGTTAGGAGCATGAACACTGTTGATCAAAATAGATTCTCAAGTTATGACAGGCCAAGTAGAGAAAGAATACATGGCACAAGAGCCAGAGCTAGCAAGGTATTTGGCCTTGGTAAGAGCCTTAGAGCGGAGGTTCAAGGGTTTCACTCTAAAACACATACCAAGATCAGAAAATTCTAAAGCTGATGAACTCGCGAAGGCCGCGGCAAACAATCTGCCAATGCCAGCAGGAAGTTTCTACCAAGTTTTGATGTCACCAGCAAATGAAACAGCGGCGAAGGCATTTCAGATGGTCCTACTTACAGAGTGCGAAGACTCAAGATAGGAAATAATAGATGCGCTGAACAATATATCCAACCCAGAAGATGAAGCAAACGCCATAAGGATGGCAGCAAGCGCAAGAAGTTACACAATGATTGAAGGTACTGTTAGCATTTCTTAACATGATCACCAAGAATGGGGGTTTAGGCCCACCCATGGTAACGGTGTCAGAAATGACTATTGGCATTCCCTAGCATCGCTACTAGCATTGGTTTATCCTAGTAGCAATACTCAGGAATGTCAACCGATAGGTCATAATATTTACAGATATTATCCGCAAGCGCATGGATCCATCGTTGTAGCATTTCACCCGAAAGTATTATCAATGCATCGTTATTTATATTTTCCCATAGGAAGGCATGGTAGTAAGAGTTCTAGTATGGATATGAGCAAGATAGACATACATGCATAACTAACTAGATGACCATACAGGGGTAAACAGTCATAGTGTAGATAGTGGACACACACATACACATCTGACACTCCACTCTAGGGAAGAGGAAGAATGAATAAAGAATAAAAGAATGTCCTACGAGGAGTAGCTATATCTTAATATAGTTATATGCTATGAGCAAAGTAATCATACATATACATGAGTTAGAGCTAGGCATATGTGAGATGGATCAGGAGGCCACCAAGTACTAGTCTGCCAGCAACCTCATGTGATAATTTACGTACTCCTACACCATGGCCGAACAAGGGGATTACAAAGGACGGACAAGGTGTCACCACCTGCCACCTACCCCTCAACCGTGGGACATGAAATGCATTCAACCGCCCCTACATATCCGAGCACCTTGCCCGCATACATAGGAACCACCCAAATCCCCCCGGGTCCTCGACCCTACGGATCGACAGGTAAAGGACTTGGGCGTATCCGAAAGCATGATGAACCACCACCTCAACATAAATCTAAATCAATTTATGAACATGGTATGAACGATAAACCACAGAGCCAAGTATGATATGAACATGACATAGGGACTATATTCTAGTTCATATATCACGAATATATCAACATGACTATACTCTAGTTCATAGCACAAACTATATTCATAAGATGAAGACATGGCTATTTGGAGAAAAGATAACTCTTTTATTCTCACCGATTCTTCTCTAAGGAGCCAAGCCCTCCAAGGTAGCTTCTCTACTCCTCTACTACTTCTACTAGACTAATTCTAACCTAGAGAGTGGAGAGGTGGAGTGGAGAGAGGGAGCTCAAGTGAGAGTGTGAAGTGTGTAGTGAGGTGTGTGTGAGAGAGCCTTCGCTCCCTCTCTTATATAGGGGTTGCCTGGTCGATTTGGGGGAATATTCCTAGATCCCCCCCCGCACTGCCAGCCCTTATTTATGATCAAACCACCACAACGAGGAGGGCCTAGGCGGCAGAGGGGAGGGCGCGCCGCACCCCTAGCAAGCCCACACCTGGGCCAGCCTGGTCTGTCCTCTCCTTCACGCTGTGGGCTTCCTGCTAGGTCTGGGCTTCGGTGGTGATGTGGGTTGGCCCATGTTTTGTTCTCTGGTTGGGCTTCTTTCCCTTCTTTGCTAATTACACCTTCCCGAAAGCGCCTTTCTTGTCCTGTTTCACTTGTTTCCGGCTTCTGTTTCTGCAATCATATCAATTCTACTGGTACAAGTGGAAACATGTCAGTAGCAAAGGTATATGTGTGTAGAAGTGTATGTTTCCCTCCTTTTTGGACTTATGTTGGCGATATAAATGTGTCGATAACGACCGCCAACAAAATCCCCCAAGCTTACCCTTTGCTTGTCCTCGAGCAAAAGCTAAGATGTTGGTTGTTGATCAGGAGTTGCTACTATGCCGATGACATTTCAAAGATGTCATGTTTATAACAAATTTTTCTTCCGCAATTTGAATGAATTGGCATTTTGTCCACCCGTTATTATCTTGTTACCCGTGGGGCTTTTTAACCTTCTCCAAGTCTTGGGTGGTTGCAAGATAGAACATTTTTAATAGGCCTTCTTATCTTTTGTTCTTTGATTGACCATCTATCCGGAGGTTTTGAAAGTTTTTTGCAAAACAAATTGTAGTTCCTCAAATGATACACTCGATCGCTCAATTGTGTATGTATTCCTCACCAAAGGCTTTTGACTTTGACTTTCTTTTATCCTACCATCTAAAGGGCTTATGTGGAGCTCGGGTAGGTATAAAAGTGGCATACTTGTATCATGTCATGTTGCTAAGTCAAAAAACGGACCATAGGAGAGACTAGTCATACACTTTGATCAAGATTGTGCAAGTGTGTGAAATATTTTTGGGTTTTTGTGTACTCTAATGTCATGCCTCTCTCTCTTTTGCTATTTTCGAAAGTGTGGGCTATCTTTTCTTTCTTTCTTTTTTGGCTCATGATTCTTTGGCATGGCATCTTTTATTTCTCTCTCTTTTTTTGGCGCATGCTTCTGTGGCATGGCATCTTTTATTTCTCTCATATTTTTGCATAGCCCAAACTTTCTTTTTGGTGGAATTTTGAGAGAGAGGTTCACAACATGAATAATGGAGTTGTTATTTAGCGGATGGTATGGCATGTTTTTGCATAACTCTCAGTGTAAGAGTCAGCATTTTTATTTATGGGTGTACGTGAATCTTGATCATGGGTGCATGAAAAGAATCTCAACATTGGTCACAACAATTTGACAAAGCTCACCATGAATATGAGCAGCATATGACTAAGGGTTTGTATATGAATGTATCATATGACTTTTGGTGCAGCATCATGGTGAGCCTTGACAAAGCTCACCATGAATATGAGCAGCATAAACTCGCGATCGAAACACAGGCGTTGGTGCAGCATCATAAGAGAAGGCCTAGGGTGGCTGCTGGCCGAGAATGAAGTAGGAACACCAGGAAGCTCATGATCCTGGATATTTATAGATAGGGGAGGAGGGGACCGAATAGGCACACATGCTGGCCGGATCATTGCTAGCTTCAATACTGAGCACCGACTTCACACACACGATGGAATAGAAACTGATTAAGACTGAGTGGATGTTTAGATTTGATGGAGTGGACAATCTAGTGTATTCTCATTAAGTAATGAAGTCGACACTATTGGACGGCACCAGAAGAAACGACAGCTTTTGCAGCTAGCTGGCCCTTCGAACGAGATCCATGCAGAAGTGGGAGATTAGGAGATAGATAAATAGAATTTGGGCTCGCTTAAATGCCTCACATGCACATGGTTATTTTGATCAAGGACTAGAATGTGATCACGTGGTGAGAATATGAGATGGATAAAAGATCAAATGAACAAAGATTTGGCATGAGGTAAAAGGATTTAGTCAAACAAGGATCGAAGAGTGTGACTATGATTTTATAGAAATTATATCTAAATTACTTTTTCAAAGACTTTTAAAACTCAAAGTACTTTTTTGAGAACTTTGTAAAACATACTTTGAACTTTATTTTTTAAAAAAAAAGAGAAAATTATTCGAGCCTTTCTCGAATTTTCTAAATTCATTTTCCACTCAAGAAACTTTATGCAAGGGCATGAAATGCAACAAACAAGCTATATTAATTTGTAAAAGTTTTATAAAATCATTTTCTTTCATCCGCTAGTCTGGCAACAAACTAACTAAAGCTTCAAAAATTTTAGATAAAAAATACTAAATCATATATTTTATTAAGTTTTTTCTATTCACATCCCAAAATGAAAATTTTGGGGTGTGACAATTGACAAGAGTTTATTTGAAAGGTAAATGTTTTTATGACTTTGATTTATCATTCAAAGTTTACATGTAGCAGGTTTCAGAACAATGAACAAATGTGACATTTAATCAAAGTAGGCAATTTAACCATAGCACCATGTTAGTTTAAAGAGCCTATGAAGACATGGTCACGCACAAACCATGTTTCAAACTTAAAACATACTTCATGTAAAATTTGAAGATTAACCAAGATTTTTATCAAATGATAACTATTATCAAATACTTTTATTTTATTTTATTTTCCACATCATATGCAAACAGTTTTAGCTCAATGACCAGACTAAGGATCTTAGTATGATCATAGCAGGCTAAATAACCCAAGCTCCATGCTTGCGTTATAAATCCTATAGAGTGATGATGGATCACACATCATTTCCCTAAGCAAAGAAAGTTTGTATAGGGGTGAAATTTTGAGGTTGAAAATGATAAATCTTTTTATTAGAGATGAAATTTTATTTTGAATGGTAATTAATTTATTATTATTATTTATTAGCAGTATTTATTTATGGAAATATAAAGATATAAAAGGATAACTACCGATTACCTTCGGCGAGGGTTCATGGTTTAGAGTCCGATGAACAGGACTTTCTCCCCCCTTCATTTTTTGCTTGATGAAGGGATATCCGTACCCGGGGAGTGGGTACAGGTGCGTCCTTTTTCTTGGGCCTTCACACCATTGTGTTCTTCTTTGGTGGTGTGGTGGTGGACTTTGGAGCTTCTTCTTGATGTTTTCACACCTTCTCTTTCTTAGAAGGTGTGGTAACAACCCTTGGGGATTCCTTCTGGTGCTTGGGGTTGTTCTTTCTCTGCTCCAGCCTCTTCTTGTTCTTCTTGGTGAGACCCTCCACCATGTGAGGTTGGATCTCAACCTCCTTGATTCCTTGTTGGTTTGGCCCATACTTGATCCGAATCATGGAGCATCGCTCCTCTTTTGCCTACCATACCTGTCTGAAAGGTTTGTTCGTTTGTTTCTTGGGTTGCTTGTTCTTATCATGTTTATACATGTTAAACCCATTAAATGGGAAGGTTAATGTTTTCCCCTGAATATAGAAACGAGCAACGCCCATTCCCACATGTAATTCGGCATGTGTTGTGTTAAGGAACAGTCTCCCAAGGAGGAGAGGAACTTCCTTATTCTGGCCCATGTCTAGGATGGCAAAGTCGGTGGGGACATATTGGTCCTGTATTCTTACCATAATGTCCTTGGCTACCCCCACTAGTCTTCATGATGACTGATCTGCCATTTGCAATCAGAAATCTATAGGGGCGAGAGGCCCTCCTAGAACTGTATCATATGTTACCTTGGACATCACATTGATGTTGGCTCCAAAGTCGCAAAAGGCGTTCATGAAGACTTGCGGGCTGATAGCACACATGATCGTAGGGTGGCCTAGACCACCCTTCTTGGTGACAAAAGGAGGGTCTACGAAATAGCCCTGCCTCCTTTGGTATTTTCGCTTACCATGGTTTGTGGAGATCATGTTAACCGATTCGAATTGGACTTCAAGTTTCCCTGAAGTCTTGTTCGAATCAGAGATAGGTATAGCAGCATCCAGTTGAGCTATTTGCTTTCCTAGTGTTTTATTAAAGCTCAACTAGTTTTGGACAGTGGCAAATAAACTTTTAAGTTTTGTATTTATACTTTCCAGTATTTTATCATTTTTCATCATCTTTTTGGTGAGGTTTTCGTTGATTTTAGCTTGGCCTAGCACCAAATCCTTAAGTGAAGGTTGATTCGAATTGACATTTGAATTGTAATTCGAATTACCTTGGAATGGTAAACGAGATTGGTTGTTCCAGCCATTATTACCTCCTGGTTGGCGGTACCCGTTGTTGATGTATTGTGCTTCTTCACGGGTCTCGGGGCAATCATTCCCTAAATAGCCAACATTACCATAGACCTCGCATGTCATCTGCGAGTTCATGGTCTTGACGGTGCCAGTCTTGACGTCGGTGGCACGCTCGTCAAACTTCTTCAGGTGTAGGTCCATTTTAGTGGCTAGCATATCTGTCTCCTTCATGATATGCATGTCTTTTTGTGTTTTGGCCAAGGTTCTGTCCTCACCCCGGCCCTGATTGGCCACCATCTTCTCGATCAGGGCCGTAGCCCCGTCGGTGGAGAGCGATAGAAATGTGCCACTAGCAGCGGTGTCTAGGTGCCCCTTCAACATGGGTGTTAACCCATTATAGAAGTTCTAGAGCACCAGCCAGTTCTCCATCCCGTGGTGAGGGCAAGCTTGGATATATTCTTGCAGCCTCTCCCATGCCTCCGGGATGGGTTCCATTGAAGTATGCTAGAAGTTGGCGATTCTTCCCCGTAGGGCATTGGTTTTGCCCATAGGGAAGAATTTCATGAGGAATGCCATGGAGCATTTGCTCCATGTGTTCACAGCTTCTTGTCCTTATAGAACCACTATTTCGCCTTTCCCACAAGGGAGAAGGGAAACAGACGGAGCTTGATAGCCTCTGGTGCGATGTCTTTGATGATGGTTGTGTCGCACAGTTCAAGGAAGTGTGCCAAGTGAGCATTGGCATCCTCACTGGGCAGTCCACAGAGTGGATTGGCCTGCACCATGGTGATCAGCCTGGTCCTAAGTTTGAAATTCTTATCACCGATGTTGACAGTGGGCCCGGTAGACATGTTGGCAACAACCAGAATGGAGAACTCGCAGAGTGACTTCTGGGCCATACGTTGGTAGCAGCTGGTACAGGAATGAGCAGTTCGGTTGTTGGTGGAGTGGTAGAAGAAGTAGAGGCATGAGACCCCTTCTTCCTTAGGAGTGCCTCCGGATCTGGAATGAAGTTATTCGGCAAGTCAAAACCACTCATGCACTATCCTGTTTTCACCCACAATAGGAGAAAACATAGAAGATTAGCATGTATGAGCAAATTGCTACCATACATGCATGCTATCATGATCATATCATGCTAGAGTCTTATTACCCAATGCCTTCCCTGGCAACGACGCCAGAAATGCTTGTTGGCGTTTCTTAACACGATCACCAAGACTAGGGGTTTAGGCCCACCCATGGTAACGGTGTCAGAAACGCCTGTTGGCATTCCCTAGCATCGCTACTAGAATTGGTTTATCCTAGCAGCAATATTGTTGGGTATCAAAATACCCAGAGTACCCAACAGAGGGTAAAATGCGGCACCCTGCATATTTGTTGAAACCCCATCGTAGGGGTCCCAAAAAAGCACTGACAGCATGTCAGCCGCTCAAGGCATGAACGACAAACTCTATCTCGCCCGAGCCTTGTGGACAGGCCTCGGGCATGATAGGCGTCTCGAGCGACATCTCTCCGCCACGCCCGAGCCCCCACGGCGTCATCAAAAGCGCCCGACCCCCCGTGGCGCATTTTGCACCTCGCCCGAGGGGCACGTGGAACCCTCAGGCAAGACGGGGAGCCACGGGGGGCCCCAACTGCGGTACTCACTCCCATCGACATGATGGACGTGACCGGGCACAGTCAACAGGAGCATGGGAACCACACCCTGACTCGATATGACTCCAGTCATTCTACCACAACGACATCCATACCTCCATAGCAACGGGGACAACGGCAACTGTGCCACCAAACCCCCTCGCTGTGAAAACCTGGGCGCATGTGCCGCCCACCTTCACGGCACAGAGGCATATAGGTCAAGGCATGGCCACGGCACATCGCAAAAACGGATGGAGAGGCCAAAAGATCAACGCCCTGCACGTCTCCACGCTACAGGGGAACTACTCCTGCCGGATAAGGAGGAGGACGGCCACGCCCGAGGCCACCTTTTTTGTCTTTCTCTTTCATTCTCCCCATTTTTATCACTTTACCACGAATGTAACCTGAGCCCTCCCCTTAGAAGCTATAAATAAAGGGGAGGCAGGGGCCACATCTAGGGGGATTGAGCTATCTAGAGATCAAACGATCCAGCAACAATAGCTAGAACCCTCCTCAATCGAAACCACATCACCTCCACCACTCACAAGAGACCTGGGATCTGCTCCCTCTCTCGAAAGCTTGTAACCCCTACTACGAGCACCCCGGTGCAGGGCAACACGAACCGCAGCGAAACCCACTGGACATAGGGCCGTTTATGCCCAAACTAGTATACATCCTTATGTCCGCTTTGCACACCATCAAGGCCTAGATACATAGATACAAATTCACTAGTCGCTCTGTTTAGACACCCAATCTTCTAGACACCGACAGTTGGCGCGCTAGGTAGGGGACTTCTGTGCATCACGATCCATCTACTAGATCTTGATGGCCAATCCCCGCATCCACTTTACCTTAGGTTCCCATGTTTGGTTTGGCAACCTAGATTTCATCTGCTTGGGAGTGGACTACTGTCGGTGTAAGAAACGGCCGTCCTAGCACCAATGAGTAATGAGTGTCTGCGCGTTGGGAGTTCGGATGGTGTGTAAGAAGAACACAGGTGATTTATACTGGTTCGAGCTGAGAAATGTCCTACATCCAGTGGGGGAGGAGAGTTCTGTATTATCTTGCACCGAAGTGCTTGTAGTAGGGGTTACAAGCGGACGTGAGAGAGGGAGGAGCTCCCAAGTCTCAAGGCGTGGGTGGAGAAAGTGGGTGTGTGCGACTCTACTGGTGGCCTCGCAAGGTCCTAGAGAGTTATCTACTCGTGTCATGCGTTGTGTTGTTGTGGTGGTGCTTCTCCTTTTTGGGGGGTTCCGAGTTGGATCATCTTGTTTTGGAATGATCCCTGCATGCTCCTTTTATAGCCTCAAGAAGGTGCAGGGTTACAAAATGTTGGCACATGGTATGACCTTGCTGGTGGAGGAGCCTAGAGGCCTCGGAAGGGCCTTATCTGGTGGCGACATGGTCCGTACTGTGGAGGCATGGCGTCAGTACTTCTGGCACTGCTGCTACATGTTCTGGCATGTGTGCCACTAATGAAGGAGTGGTTTCTGTCCTTTGGTGTGTAGCGATGCGCCCTATCATACCTGGTCTTGTAGCCGATGTGACGTGTTTGTCCTTGTAGTTTGACTAGCGTAGAGGGCCAAGGCCTCAGAGGCAGGAATTGTGGTCCGATCTTATCCCGATCATGGGAATAGTGGCCTAGGGTGGTTGTTCCATACACTGCGTATGCACGAATCGTCCGTATGGTGCCAGTATGGGTGGCATAGTGGTCAGCAACTCTTCCCCATGCATGTTACAGACGATGGCATGGTGATTTGACCTCGGTCATTCCTGGCCTGTTCGGACAGACGTGAGAACGTGGGTGACATCACAAGGGGTCTCGAGCGCACCAATGGGAGAGCGGCGTTAGAGGCCGATCTCGGGCGAGTCAGAGATAGACAATGCCGACTCTAGGGCTCGGGTGAGGCGGTGATGTTGCCGGGGGGTCGGCCTGTGTCCGAGTCCCCAGGGCTGAGGCCTCAGGCGAATTGGGGGTGTTTCGAGACCCCTCTGAGTGAGGCCTCAGATGAAGCGGGGAGATGGGCTGGTTGGCTCATATGTCTTGCTGGAGGCCCAGCAAGGGAGAGTTTAGCCCGTCTCTCTTTCGTTGATCTTTCCCCTTAAATGGGGAGGCCGAGTGGTTTTCTACCACAATTTGGGTACCCCTAATTATGGTACCCGACAGTAGCCCCCGAGACTATGGAGGAGTAGGGATACTCCTCCAGAGGTTGTATGTCGGGCATACTCGTTGCTGAGCTTCTAGCCAGGTTGCTAGGGCCTCGGCTTGTTCTTGTATTTGCTTTTTTTTGGGGGTGCGCGCGAGCGCACCCGCCGGGTGTAGCCCCCGAGGCCTTAGAAGGATAGGATATCCTTTTAAGGTATTGATTTTGAGTGGAGTGTAAGTCCGAGGCCTCAGCCTTAGTGCAAGGGTAGCCCATGAGCCTCTGCCCTTGGCGAGAGGTCGGTCAAGGGCGCCTCATCTTTTTTTACGTCCTTCTCACATCTCCTTCGTCGAGAGGAGGGGAGGAATATGCCATGCTATCCTTGGCGGGTGGGCGGTAGCATTTCAATGGGTGAGTCCAGGTGGAGGTCCAAGTCCTGTTCGCTTAGGGTCGGCTAGTGATTCTAAGATTAGTTCTAGGTCACCCGAGGGTCATTCAGTGGACCTCAGATCCGTTTGATGGGCTCTGAGGGCTCAGTGCCTCCCTCCGATGGGATTCCACTGGTCAACGCCTGCTGGGTCCTAGACACGGCTTAGGGTGCCCTGAGTTTTATCACTCGGGCTCGGCCACAGAGGGGCTCACCCTTAGCCATCCCTGACTCTTTTGTCCTAGGGCGGTCGCCAAACCCAACTATGGGCCAGCCTTGACTTGGTGGTGTTAAGCCAAGGCTACGCGCCTGGCTAGAAAGACGCCCAGCTGGACGAGATCGAGAAGGCCAACGGCCTCACCTGCATGAAATTTAGCAAATCAGATAGAGGATGAGGTTGTCCCTTAGTGAGCTGAGGCATGGTTCCCAGGGACTTGTAATTTGAACACGTATTTTGTATTAAGTTTGATCGAACAAACATATGGCCACTCATCGTTTAAATGCTTGTCCCCCTTTTAACATAAAAAAGGTTGAAGTAACCTGATTCCTCCTGACGTTAGGTTTAGAAGGCTCGAAATACGGGTGAAAGGCTCTGATCACACTAGGGAGTAGAAGTATCGTAGCCACCTGGGCATAGGCCTCCTGCGTTCCGACCAGCTTTACTCAGTGTCTTTTCCTGCGATTCTTACCTCTGAAACCTAACGCAAGAAGCAAGAAAGGGTCGGGTGCAAAAAGCATTTCCGAATGTGTATACCCTTACCAACAACCGAGTGGGGCCTAACCCTGGGCCATTATCGAGGTCAGGCGATGTGATCCGGTCTGTCCCGATGCTAAGGTCACAAGGTTCGAGGTGCGGGCAAAAAGACCCTGATCACGCTAGAGAGCGAAAGCCGGCATGGTTTTTTCACGGTCTGCCTAGCTTTACTCAGTGTCTTTTCTCTACGGCCTCTTACCTTGAGCCCTTAACGCGAGAAGGGGTCGAATGCAAAAAGTGTTTCCAAATGTGTATACCCATACCAGTCCCCGAGTGGGGCCAACCTTGGGCCATTGCCGGGGTCGGGCGATGCGATCCGGTCCATCCTGACGCTAAGGTCACAAGGTCTGAGGTGCGGGCGAAAAGACCCTGATCACGCTGGAGAGCAAAAGCACTGTAGCCGCAGGGGCGTGGGTTTTTTCGCGGTCTGCCCAGCTTTACTCAGTGTCTTTTCTCCGCGACCTCTTACCTTGAGTCCTTAACGTGAGAAGGAGTCAGATGCAAAAATCATTTCTGAATGTGTATACCCTTACCAGCCCCCGAGTAGGGCCTGACCCCGGGCCATTGCCAGGGTCGGGCGATGCGATCCGATCCGTCCCGACGCTAAGGTCACAAGGTCCGAGGTGCTGGCAAAAAGACCCTGATCATGCTAGAGAGCGAAAGCACCATAGCCGCAGGGGCTTGGGTTTTTTCGCGGTCTACCCAGCTTTACTCAGTGTCTTTTCTCCGTGGCCTCTTACCTTGAGCCCTTAACGCTAGAAGGAGTCAGATGCAGAAAGCATTTCTGAATGTGTATACCCTTACCAACCCCTGAGTGGGGCTAGACCCCGGTGTAAGGTCCAAATAGGCTAGAGGGGGGTGAATAGCCCAATTAAAACTTCTACAAGAATTACTTTACCACAAGTTAGTACGAAAGGTGGTGAAACAAAAGCACTAGCTCTAACTAATTAAGCAAGCCACCTACACAAGTCTAGTACAAAGCTATCCACTAAACACAACAACAACTACAAGCTAGAAACAAGAAGTAATACGAGAGAAGAGCTTCGAGTGATTATACCGCCGTGTAGAGATGAGAAGTACCAATCAATCAATCACACAAGAGAAATCCTCGGGAAGAGAATGACACAAGAATTTATCCCGAGATTCACTTACTTCCTGGCAAGCTACTCCCTGTTGTGGCGATACACCCACTTGTCGGTTCGTGAGCTAATCGACTATCAAGAGTCGAGCCCTCGGCGGGCGCCGCACAACCGCACACAAGATGGGGATCCTCCAAGCCACGAGCTCCACTAGAGTATCCAATTCACGAACTCCCGCGGGGAAGGATCAAGAACCCCTTACAACACTTGGTGAGGGCTCCAACAATCTCCAATTTCGAGCTCAATCACCTCCGCTGCTCCAAGCCGTCTACCATGTCGGGAAACACGGAAGAGTAACAAGAAATCCGCAGCAACTCGAAGATCAAGTGCCTCTAGAATGCAACTCTCAAGCAATGCACTTGAATCTCACTCAATCTCACTCAAGATGTGCAACTATGCAAAGAGATGAGTGGAGGGGTTGTTCTCTAGCTCAAAGGATGTCTCTATGTCACAAAATGTGCAAGAGTTACCCTCAAACCCCGGACATCTTCTATTTATAGCGAAGGGGTACGCAGCTAGCCGTTACCGAACGATGCAGTGAAAAACGTACTGACCGGACGCACCGGTCAGGGTGACCGGACGCGTCCGGTCAATACAGGACAAGCATGAACAGTGCGTGTAAGAAGTTACCGTTGCCGTGACCGGACGCGCTCTAGCGTTTGACCAGACGCGCTGCACCTGGCGTCCGGTCAGAGTCCAGTAAGCTCCCACCGTGACTGGACGCGTCCGATCGCACGTGACCGGACGCGCCGCGCGTCTGATCAGCACTCCGCTGCGCTCTGCCCCTCTGGACGCCTGACTAGACGCTCCGGTTCCGTGAGGGACCGGACACGCCGGTCGCGTGCTCTTCTTCTGCGCACAGGTGAACTGACTAGACGCGCTGGTCAGGCTAGACCAGCGTCCGGTCAGAAACCCTAACACCCGCGTGCCTGACAACTGCTGAGAATTGAACGGACGCATCCGGTCAAACCGTGACCGCGTCCAATGCAGCCTCCGGTCACCACAGTGACCGTTGTTCGCCTCCGTTTCTTTTCTTACTTCCGACGTAGTGGAAAATAGGTGTTTCACTTCCCCAAAAAGTGCCGAATCCCGCCTCGCAAGCTCGGCGGGAGGGAGAGAGGAACCCAAACCCCTCTTTACCGCTTAAACTTAACCGCCTTCACAAATGTGTTAACACCACCAAGTGTACACCACCATGTGCATGTGTGTTAGCATTTCACAAACATTTTTAAGGCATTATGTTAGCTCTCTAGTAGATCCTAATGCATATGCTCAAGACATTGATCTAGTGGCACTTGATTCCTGAGCTAACCTTGATTTCCCCTCTTGATAGTCGGTTATGTATCCTAAACCCGGTCAAGCACTTCTCTACTCATCTTAGATCGGTAAAAGGAAAACCCTATGGCTATACCTTTGCCTTGCGCTCTTAGATCCTTCTCCTCCACTTGATCATCATGTCCTTCATTTTAAGTGCATCTCCACCATGATCATTATTTCATGTCCATGCACCATCTCTTTGTGATCTTATGGCCACCACTCCTTGCCACATACACCTTCATCACATGTGTTGCTTATGCCCAACTCAAAACACTTAACACATGGCATTAGCAACTTGATGTCATTAATTACCAAAACCAAACTTGGGCTTTCACCTGGGCCATTGCCGGGGTTGGGTGATGCGATCCGATCCGTCCCGACGCTAAGGTCACAAGGTCCGAGGTGTGGGCGAAAAGACCCTGATCACGCTGGACAGCGAAAGCACCGTAGCCACGGGGGCTTGGGTTTTTTTGTGGTTTGTCCAGCTTTACTCCGTGTCTGTTCTCCACGGTCTCTTGCCTTGGGACCTAAACGTGGGAAAGGGGCGGACGCACAAAAACTGAAGATACGACAACGCAACCGACAAGGGAAAGTACTTCCTGATTTCAGAAATGCAATTTTTCCACAGATATGTAAATAACTTGTAAGAAACTAGATGTAGGAACAACGTACCTGCTTAACATCTGGTGCGTTGGTGAAGAAATCGACCACCGATGGTCTTGGGCTCCCGGAACACGCGCGTGCACCCAGGGTCCAATCGATGTCGTGGCTGGCCATCCGAAGCCTGGCGAAGCGGATCAGGGTAGCTGAACTTGTCGGGCCATGTGCCCTTCAACTCGGGGAAGCTGGCAGGCTTGTTGGTCGGTGGGACAAGGTCGAGGTTGTCGTCTTCCCTAGTGATGATGAACACAAGACTCCCAAACCAGATGTGGGAGCTCGGGGTGAAGTTGGTGTTTCCTTCGGCCACCGAGGACATGCTCATCGGGCGGGGGTGGGATAACGTAGCCATCCTAGACACTATAGAATTGGTTAGTTGTGACGTGCAAATGCCCCCGACCTGGCGTGCCAACAGTCGGTGTAAGAAATGGCGGTCCTAGCATCAACGAGTAATGAGTGTCTACATGTCGGGAGTCCAGATGGTGTGCAAGAAGAACACAGGCGATTTATACTAGTTCAGGCCGAGAAATGCCCTACATCTAGTGGGGGGTGAGTTCTGTATTATCTTGCACCGAAGTGCTTGTAGTAGGGGTTACAAGCAGACATGAGAGAGGGAGGAGCTCCCAAGTCTCAAGGCGTGGGTGGAGAAAGTGGGTGTGTGCGACTCTGCTAGTGGCCTCGCAAGGTCCAAGAGAGTTATCTGCTCATGTCGTGTGTTGTGTTGCTGTGGTGGTGCTTCTCCTTTTTTCTAGGGTTCCGAGTTGGGTCGTCTTGTTTTGGAATGATCCATGCATGCTCCTTTTATAGCCTCAAGGAGGTGCAGGGTTACAAAATGTTGTCACACGGTGTGACCTTGCTGGTGGAAGAGCCTAGAGGCCTCGGAAGGGCCTTATCCAGTGGCGACATGGTCCGTTCTATGGAGGCATGGCGTCGGTACTTCTGGCACTGCTGCTACATGTCCTGGCATGTGTGCCACTGCTGAAGGAGTGGTTTCTGTCCTTCGGTGTGTAGCGATGCGCCCTGTCATACCTGGTCCTATAGCCGGTGTGGCGTGTTTGTCCTTGTAGTTTGACTGGCATAGAGGGCCGAGGCCTCGGAGGCAGGAATTGTGGTCCGATCTTATCCTGATCGTGGGAATAGTGGCCCAGGGTGGTTGTTCCGTACACTGCGTATGCACGAATCGTGCGTATGGTGCTAGTATGGGTGGCATAGTGGTCAGCAGTTGTTCCCCATGCCTGTTACAAACGATGGCGTGGTGATTTGACCCTGGTCATTCCTGGCCTGTTCGGACAGACGTGAGAACGTGGGTGACATCATAGGGAGTCTCGAGCGCACCAATGGGGGAGCAGCATTAGAGGCCGGTCTCGAGCGAGTCGGAGACGGACAATACTGACTCTGGGGCTCGAGCGAGGCGGTGATGTTGCTAGGGGTCAGCCTGTCTACGAGTCCCCAGGGCTGAGGCCTCGGGTGAATCGGGGGTGTTCCGAGACCGCTCTGAGTGAGGCCTCGGATGAAGCAGGGAGATGGGATGGTTGACTCATATGTCTTGCTATAGGCCCAACAAGGGAGAGTTTAGCCTGTCTCTCTTTCGTTGATCTTTCCCCTTAAATAGGGAGGTCGGGTGGTTTTCCACCACAATTTGGGTACCCCTAATTGTGGTACCCGACAGCTACGATCTGGTTCTTCTTCCCCCTTTCCGTCGACATCGACACCATCTCTGAGGCCCTATCTAGCCTCCACTTGGGCACAGACGAGGGCAGGCCCCCGAGAATGACTATCCAGGAGGTTCCCAAGGCCAAACGATGCTGGCCGGTAAGCCACGCGACCACAGGAGGGCCCGTGGCCAGTCTTCGACCGCAATTCGTTTTGATCCGTCTGCAGGGGAGATTCCCGCAAATCTATTGACTCACCATGCTTAGGCTATCGTGGAGATACTCGCGACTACCGAGATAGCTTCTAGTACCAGCGCCAACGAGGATGACAGTAACTGGGTCGGCGCCGACTTCTCTGGGCTCAGCGACCCGGGGGCTCTATGTCGTTTCATCGGCATCTGCGACTACCTCCTCGACAACGGCAACTCCGACGACAATGGCTACGAGCTCACATGGCCATAACATCGGAGGGTGGAGGTCGCGCACAACATCAACATGTCATGATCGGTAGATCACCGTACCATCCCCTGCTTATGATCTATTACTTTGTTCGAACATATTCTTTTCGTACCGATGAACTATTGCATGTTATCTGCTATAATTTATTTCATCATTTACGCATTAAATTATGATTTATATTATCGGCGATAATTACGCGAAACGTTTCTGCCCTTTACGGTCCAATTACGGCATGGAGATCGAAGGCTAGCCCACGAAGGGTTTGACAGCCGCTCCAAGTCACCCGAGTGAGGGATGGTATGAGAAGGGGCAACGAGCGGCCAGTACCCGGACGCGCTGAGCATCATGGGCCTTCTCGAACCATGTTCAAGTCCAGGCCGGTTTATGATTCGGGAGTTTTTTTCAAAAAAAAAGGCAGTGAGCCCTCGGGCACGGTCGAATGACCCCGAGAACTCCCCGAACCAACCGCCGGGAAATTTTGAAGCAGGTCACTAGCTTACCTCCGTCGGATCCCCACGAACGGGAACTGGGGCTTCACTTGAACCGACTCGATTGCAACTCAACGGGCACCACGGCTCAACCTAGTGAGGGAAGTCGTGGCGTTGCCCAAACCCTTCTCTTTGTGAAAAAGATGCATGAGAGATATAATAACAAAGCCACTTAACTGGGCCCACGCACCAGTAAGGGCTTCGAAGGACCCGGGGGCAGAAACGCCCGACCCACGAATGAACTTTCCCAAGCATCCCGACGAACCTACGATCCTAAGACTTAGGCAAGGGAGTTCGACTCCTCCTCGAGGCACATGGCCTAGGGGCAGAAATGCCTGACCCACGAACAAACTTTCCCGAGCGTCCCAATGGACCTACGATCCTAAGACTTAGGCAAGGGAGTCTGACCCCTCCTTGGGGCACGGGGCCCGGGGGCAAAAATGCTCGACCCACGAATGAACTTTCTCGAGCGTCCTGACGGACCTACGATCCTAAGACTTAGGCAAGAGAGTTTGACCCCTCTTTGAGGCATGGGACTTGGGGGCAGCAATGTCTGACCCACGAACGGACCTTCCCGAGCATCTTGACGTGCCTATGGTCCTAGGTAATGACAGAAGCCTCGATAAGAACGCACCTGACCCCGCCTCGTGACACAAAAAACTACTACACTCAAACGTTCAATTGATCTATCAAATACCCCGAGTACTACACGCACACGAGTTAGTTCCTTCCTAAAGGAAACCGTCCATAGGCAGGGTCTTGGCGACCTCGCCAAACCGCTATTGTCAATCAATGCAAGATGAAATAAAGGCAAGGGGAAACAAAACAGGACGATGATCGGACAAACTAATTTCTTAGATAAATTATTTTACATTTGTAAGGGAAGAGAGTCCTAGACTAGTCCTACAAGTCCTCGTTGAGGACCTAGTCCACAAGGACCAGAGCAGCGATGACGTTCACCGCTAGTTCGAAGCCCTCGAGGAGGTCCTCATAGTCTCCTAGCCCCTCTCCCATTAGGAAGCCCTCGACGTCCTAGAGCTCCACGTCTGTTGCCTCCTAGGCCATTATCAGCGCGACAGATGCCCCTCGACGGACGCCACGCCTGATCGCCACCCGGATCAGCGCCCGCACGCTGAGGAGGAGCTCCTCCCAGCGCCCCGCCGGGGCACAGACAAAGTCTACCAGAACATCGGTGGCGCTGTGGAGGGACTCCACCTCCGCGAGCAGCTCTACCCAAAACAAACGACATACATCAAACGTTAGATCAACTAAAAGAACGAAATGAGGAAATGGAAAAGCACTCACCCATGTACCGACGGTCGGACTCCGTTCGTTGCGAACGGGCGAGCGCCGCCTCCTCCTCTAGAGAGGTTACCACCGCCTTCACGATGGCTAACTCCTCCTGGGCTTCCTGGAGTAGAGTCGAAACACCCCAGGCCACCACATTCTGGGCGTGCCCATACCCCGATGAAGAAGCAACACCGAGGTTAAGGCGACGACGGCGAGAGGGTGCCCCGTCCCCTTCTCCCGGTGCACCCACGCAGGAACCCCTAGACGAGTCGCCATGCTCCATGGCTAAGGTGGCAAGAAAGAACAGAGAGCAAGGACAGAAGAGGAGAGATGCCAGGGTCGAGCACCATGACTCAGGTTATAAAGGGCCCCAGGGAGGCCTCTCAACTCCCTAGCACTCAATACGCCCAACTGTCCCACTCATCTCCTAAGGGAGCCGCGTCGGTCTCACGCCACACCTCGAGAAGGTGAACCGTTCTCGCAGGCGGTTTACACCCCAACATGACAATAGAGTCATGTGAGAGGATAACCAACTGAACACGAATCACCCACCTTCCCACGCACCGCAACACGATGCGTCACAACAGCAACAGCCCGGTACAACCCCTCATCTTCCCTAGGCAGACCCACTCGCTCGATTCAAAGCCCTTGAAGGGATAACTCATCCCTCTAAGGCCTCGGGGGCTACACCTGGCGGGTGCGCTCGGGCGCACCCACCGGATAGTATTCTCAAAATCAAGTAAGCCGCGACAAGGCCCAAATGGGATGACGAGGGCCCATGTATACCCCTCTGTTCTGCTAAAGAGCGCAAATGAAATAATACAACAGCCGAGAGGCCATCCGGTCAGTCCCTTGCAGCGCCCAGGGGCTCAGGGGCTTCTCTTGCATCCCGACCTAGCGAATGGTCAAGGCCAAGGCCACGGGGGCTCCTCGCCCGACCCACCGTCATACACAAAACACCACGCTTGCTCGACTAAAAGCCCTTGAAGGGATAACCCATCCCTCCAAGGCCTCGGGGGCTATACCCGTCGGGTGCGCTCGCGCGCACCCACCGGACAGTCCTTCTAAAAAAACAAAAATGAGTCAAAAACTACCCGTAGTCGCTCGTTCTCAAGCCTCTAAAGGAGTGTTGTACTCCTCCACAGGCTCAGGGGCTACTATCAGGTATCAAAATACCCAGGGTACCCAACAGGGGGTAAAATGCAACACCCTGCACATTTGTTGAAACCCCATCGTAGGGGTCCCAAAAAAGCACTGACAGTATGTTAGCCGCTCAAGGCGCAAACGGTAAACTCTATCTCGCCCGAGCCTTGCGGAGAGGCCTCGAGCACGATAGGCAACTGTGCCAGCTAACCCCCTCGCTGTGAAAACCTAGGTGCATGTGCCGCCCACCTGCACGGCACAGAGGCATACAGGTCAAGGCATGGCCATGTCACATCGCACCAGCGGATGGAGAGGCCAAAAGATCAACGCCCCACATGTCTCCACGCTACAGGGGAACTGCTCCCGCTAGATAAGGAGAACGGCCACGCCCGAGGCCACCTTTTTTGTCTCTCTTTCATTCTCCCTATTTTTATCCCTTTATCACGAATGTAACCCGAGCCCTCCCCTTAGAAGCTATAAAAGGGGAGGCAAGGGCCACATCTAGGAGGGATCGAGTGATCTAGAGATCAAATGACCTAGCAACAACAGCTAGAACCCACCTCAATCGAAACCACATCACCACCACCACTCACAAGAGACCTAGGATCTGCTCCCTCTCTCGAAAGCTTGTAACCCCTACTACGAGCACCCCCGGTGCAAGATAACACGAACCGCAGCAAAACCCATTGCATGTAGCGCTGTTCATGCCTGAACTAGTATACATCCTTGTGTCTACTTTGCACACCATCAAGGTCTAGACGCGCAGATACAAATTCACTAGTCGCTCTGTTTAGACACCCGGTCCTCTAGATACCGACAAATACTCAAGAATGTCAACCGATAGGTCATAACATTTACATAGATTATCTGCAAGCACACGGATCCATCGTTTACAGAGATTATCAAGGTATCATTATTTATATTTTCCTATAGGAAGGCATGGTAGTAAGAGTTCTAGTATGGATATGAGCAAGATAGACATACGTGCATAACTAACTAGATGACCATACAAGGGTAAACAATCATAGTGTTGATAGTGGACACACACATACACATTTGACACTCCACTCTGGGGAAGAGGAAGAATGAATAAAGAATAAAAGAATGTCCTATGAGGAGTAGCTATATCTTAATATAGTTATATGCTATGAGAAAAGTAATCATACATGTACATGAGTTAGAGCTAGGCATATGTGAGATGGATCAGGAGGCCACCGAGTACTGGTCTGCCAGCAACCTCATGTGACAATTTACATACTCCTACACCATGGCCGAACGTGGGGGATTACGAAGGATGGACATGGCTATCACCACCTACTGCGTACCCCTCAACCGTCTGACATGAAATGCATTCACCTGCCCCTACATATCCGGGCACCTCACCTGCATACATAGGAACCACCCAAATCTCCCTAGGTCCCTGACCCTACAGATCGACAGGTAAAGGACTTGGGCGTACCCAAAAGCATGATGAACCACCACCTCAACATAAATCTAAATCTATTCATGAACATGGTATGAACATGACTATTGTAACACCCTAGGTGTTTGTCTTGCATTTGTGCATTTGCATGGCATCACATAAGCACATTCATCTCATTATCACATGTGCATCATCATATGTTTCAATGTTGCAACATGATGTTTCATTAGTGCTTATGCATGGGTGTATCATATGTGATGTCCCTATGTTATACCTAGTACCCTAGAGGGGTTGTACATGTCCCATGTACCATGTTTCAAGTGTTGCATGTCTCTATTTCAGTTGTTTCAATTGATTGTTTCACCTGTTTTAATTGATTGTTTCGTATGTTTCAAGTGTAGGTTTCAGTTGATTTGAGAAGTTAGAGTACATGTATCACATGCAAATGAATGTGGTGACCCACCAAAACACCCTAGCTACATTTAGGAAGTAAAATGGAGCAATGTTCATGTTGGTCATATTGTCAAATTAAGCACTTAGGGTCTACTTTGACTTGGAGCCCTTTGTGACCTCTTTTATTTGACCAAATATAAAATGTCACTTAGAGACTTTGCATGGCCGTGACACCTGAACAAAAGTTGTAGCAAATTTTGTAAGTAACAAAAGTTGTTTAATGACCATCTCATCAAAGTGACCAGAACACCCTCAAATGTGCACCACAAGGCAGAATTAGGGGCTGTTTTGGGACTTAGCATTTTGGCTAAGTCATAGCTGGTTTCCAGTTTCAAAGTGCCCTACTTTGGAGAACTGTATCTTCCAATCTAGGCAGAATCATCTCAACCTCCAATTGACAACATTGTAGTCCACTTGTAGCTCTACAATTTTCATTAAAAGAGTTTTTGCAAAGAACAAATGGTTTAGGGGATCTAAGGGGGCAAAGTTAGGCTATCAGTCGGCACCACGGGGTCTGAATGGCGCTGTCGTCGCCATGTTGTGGCTGACCGCATCGGGCCGCGGCCACCAAGTGGTGACCGTACGCTGTCATGGGCCCCACCAGCCAGGCCGACGTGATCTGCATGAGCACCACGCCACCCTGCACTCCTCCCTCTGCCCTCCTATTCACTTTGCTAAGCTCACCGAAGTGGAGAGCGTGGCTCTCATCACCGCCGAGAGCTCTGCCTTCGCCTTGTGTGCAATCTAACGAGCCCTAGTGCCCCACCGCACCCCCATAGCTTCGCTTCCGTCTGCTCTATGTCGTCCACTTCCTAGCTGAGCCTAAGAAGCAAGGTAGAGCCTGCATTTCACGGTTAAACCTCGCCGGCTCCGAGCTCCGCCATGGCGGTCCTCGCCATTGAGCTCACCGCTGAGCTCCTCTCTTGCTCTTCTCTCCTCCTTTCTCGTGTCTAGAGTAGGTCTAGGTGTGGCGCACCTTAGGGTGTGACCCTACTCACCGTGGTTGCCTTGCCGGAGGTGAACGCAACCATGCTGTCGCCGTGCTTTTCGCCGCTGCGACAGCATGCATGTGGCCAACCCTCCTGGGAGCTTCCCCGGAACCCTAGATCGTTTCCTTAGATCCCCTAGGTCACGGTGAAGCTAGCGCTGCCCTCACCTGCATCTCTACCTTCTAGAGTACACCGGCGTACCGCCATGTAGTCACCACTGTCCGCCATTGCTGGCGATAAGCTCGCTCCAGTGAGCTCTAACCTTAGCCTCCTACCTCAATCGACTCGCCTCATCATGTAGATCACAATGATGGTCGTAGCTTCGCCGGAGGACGCACCGTCGGTGAGAACGCCACGGTCAACGCCGCTCCTCTGCTCCACCGTGACTAACCCGTGGGTCCCATTGACCCCGGCGTCCACATGTCAGTGGCTCTTTATTTTATTTGAATTTAATTCAAAAACATATTTCTATGCAAACTTTGAAAAAATCATACTTTAAGTTCTGTAGATCCAAATGAGATGGTTCAAATTTTGTTGGGTTCCTTGTGGACTCTAGCTTTTAATAAAAATATAAAACTAGGTATGTTTTATAGAAAAATAAATGATTATTATTTTGTGCCTTTTATTCATGCACGAAAAGAAGAAAATCATGTCTCTCTGTAGACATCTCCAAATAATGTAAAATTTTTATGGGGTGTTGTTTATGCTATGAGTAGCTTGTAGTTTAAATTTCAGTAATTTTTTATACTGTACGATTTAGTTATGCATTTATCTTATTTAATTAGATGGATCTTGTGCTAATTTTTATAAATTATCTATAAGTCCAATGAAGGTGAAACTTGGTGAACAATGCTCTTATGTTAGTAAGAAGTTCAGAAAAATATGAAATCTATTGTTTAATACTTTTCAACAAGATTTCTTATTTATGCCAAAATCAGCCTTGCCATCTGTTATTTTTTATATGGAAAAATATGCTTGTTCAAATGCTATAAAAAATTTATGGTAGTCTTCTGAGAGCATGTTCTAGCTGTTGTAATTTTGATAGAATATATTGTGTAGTTTTGCTATATGTTCCTTTATTCACCTCGATATCTAAATAAATTAAGAAATGACTTTAAAGAATTTATTTAGATGTTGGCCCCATGCTTTCTGGTGCTCTTTTGATATGTGTGATATGTTGGTAAAGTTGGTTTTGTCCTCTTTCATGTTTGCAACATAAGTTACTAATTATTTCTTACAATTATTAGTTTCTGGATAGTTTTGGGGGCAAGGTAAATTACCCCATGTTAATGATATTTTCTGAAAAACTTGTGAATACAAAAGTTGTAGAGAACTCATGTATCTAGTTTCTGTTAACAATTGGTGGCATTTGGCCAAGGAGTTTAGTAGTTACGGCTGTTTAAAGTTAGGTTACAGTTTTCTTTGCTCTCTGTCTTGTTTAGACCAGTTTCTGTAAACGCATGTTTTCGACCTACTAAACTTGGGAATCATGCTTTGGTAATTAAAGATGAAATATAGATAATTTCATAAGATTTTCAGATTGTCTTGTTGCAAGTCATTTGGATTTATAAATCTCCAGTTATGAGTAAATTACTTGACTACTTTTGTATGCTCAGAGTTGCTGAAATTGCCTGATGGCTTGTTTGCTTTGCTTAAGCATGATTGGAATGTTTTAGATGCTTAGGCTAATTGAAATAAGTTGATAGATGCAGGTACTAGGCATCTAACTGAGGATAAGCAATTATACCTTAGATTGTGTAAACTCATTGAGTGTGCACTCTTGCTCTACAGAGAGGAGATTTGCACCTACTCTTTAAAGTGATTTGAATAGAGCGTTGCATCTACTCGGTCAATGAGTGTCCAGTGATGTTATGCTAAGCATTGTTCTTCATTCATGATCATCATGTCATCTCTTATGCATCCATGATATTTATCTCGTGTATATGTATGCAATAGGTGTGCTCGAGGGAGTGACCCTACTGGAATTCGAGGGAACGGATCAGGAGGATCAGCAGCCCCCGCCACAAGAGCCACAGGTGCAGGCATCAGAAGAAGTGCCAAAAGACGTCAAGGTTGACTGTCTGGATCACACGCCTTGCAACTTCGTGAAAGTCAAGCCCCGGAGCATTATAGGTCTCCTAATTTCTAAAATACACTTGAGTATATATGTTATATATATTGATGCATTAAGTTATAGGTGTTGATTGAAAACCCTTGCTGCATTTATATCCAATCTTTGTCCAAAAAATATACCTTACGCCTATGTAGTTCAGGATCGAGTAGATTGCTTAGTCCTGCTTTAAACGGTAGAAGTCGGGTGATCTCTTGTCACCTGCGAGCATTAGGGATATTCATATATGGCACGATTGGCTATATTTGCTATCATGGAAAAGAACCTGGTTAATTGAAATGGAGACCGAACGAAGGCTTGTAGGATTGTTATGCTTATAGTGACTCTATCTGTGTTGATTAAGGACCGTTCTTAGAGCCTTTCCTTTGTCACATTGAACGCATGCCTAACACTTAGTTGGTCGGGTCTGGTGACCGACCACGAAGCCTAGTAGCTCGACTCAGGCTGAAAGCCGGTCTGTTTGAGTCCACCTCAGAAGGAAGTCATTGTAAATTGCTAGTGTCCAAGGGCAGGTACCTAGAGGTCCTGATCGTCCTAGTGGCATGATATCCCTGAGAGTGCGGCGTTGATCGGGCCCATGATTTTCTGAGTTGTACCAAAGGTGATCTACGGCTTCCTTTAGCGGGGCTTATCAGGTGAGTGTTAGGAATACCCCCTCAATTGAGTGTAATTCGATTTGAGTTGTCGTATCTCCCGGTTAGTGAGAAATTGATGGGAGTATCTCCATAGTAGATACACTAAATAATAGAAGGTTTAGGAATGATGATGTTGATGATGGCTTTATTATACCTGCTATGGTTATTATTGTTTGCCCTTAATAAAGTGGTTGCTATAGAACAGGTGCTAATCTAGATGACAGGCTAATTATGATTAACTTGATGCTAAGTATTAAATGAGTACTTATGTTACTTGAGCTTTTAATGCAAAATGTCATCAAGCAAGCTTCACTTCATATCAGCCTTGCATACTGCTTGGTGTCTTGTTATTTCTGGTTTTTGTCAGGTAAGTCTAGCTGAGTACCTTCTCGTACTCAGGGTTTATTTCCCATCTGTGTAGATGACCTTTTCTATCACGGTTGCTGTAAGTACTGCCTTCTCCCTGCTAGGGACGAAGACTAGGCCATTGGGCACGGTCTCTGCTAGAGTTCTCATCTGATATGCTTTTGTGAGACGTGACTATGAACTCGCAATGTATTTGAACTACTGAATTTATGTTTTTAAACTATGTTGCTTCCGCTACTCAAACTTGGTTTGTAATATTTTATTTTGAACTCCGATGGATGTAAATTATTTGTGAACTGATGTAACATATGGTATGTTGTGTTTAATCATGTACGATCTTGGTTTGTTGTAAGTTGTTTGAAATCCTTCGTGATTTCACGGACTACCGGGGTTATGGGAGCATAAGTACAGAGATTTGATCACTCCGGTGATTATTTTTGTACTTATGTTCTTATAATTTAGTCAGTTCTGTCACAACTTTACTCTATTTCATAGCACAAACTATATTCATAAGATGAAGACATGGCTATTTGGAGAAAAGATAACTCTTTATTCTCACCAATTCTTCTCTTAGGAGCCAATCCCTCCAAGGCAACTTCTCTACTCCTCTACTACTTCTACTAGACTAATTCTAACCTAGAGAGTGGAGAGGTGGTGTGGAGAGAGGGAGCTCAAGTGAGAGTGTGAAGTGTGTAGTGAGGTGTGTGTGAGAGAGAGAGAGAGCCTCCCCCTCCCTCTCTTATATAGGGGCTGCCTGGTCGGTTTGGGGGGAATATTCCCGGATCCCCTCGCACCGTCAGCACCTATTTATGACCAAACCGCGACAGCGAGGAGGGCCTAGGTGGCAGAGGGGAGGGCACGCTGCGCCCCTAGTGGGCCCACGCCTAGGCTAGCCTGGCCTGTCCTCTCCTTCACGCTGTGGGCTTCCTGCTGGGTCGAGGCTTTGGTGGTGATGTGGGTTGGCCCATGTTTTGTTCTCTGGTTGGGCTTCTTTCCCTTCTTTGCTAATTACACCTTCCCAAAAGTGCCTTTCTTGTCCTATTTCACTTGTTTTCGGCTTCTATTTCTGCAATCATAACAATTCTACCGATACAAGTGGAAACATGTTAGTAGCAAAGGTATATGTGTGTAGAAGTGTATGTTTCCCTCCTTTTTGGACATATGTTGGCGATATAAATGTGTCGATAATGACCGCCAACAAAATCCCCCAAGCTTACCCTTTGCTCGTCCTCGAGCAAAAGCTAAGACATTGGTTGTTGATCAGGAGTTGCTACTATGCCGATTACATTTCAAAGATGCCGTGTTTATAACAAAGTTTTCTTCCACAATTTGAATGAATTGGCATTTTGTCCACCCATTATTATCTTGTTACCCGTGGGGCTTTTTAACCTTCTCCAAGTCTTGGGTGGTTGCAAGATAGAACAGTTTTAATAGGCCTACTTATCTTTCGTTCTTTGATTGACCATCTATCCTGAGGTTTTGAAAGTTTTTTGCAAAACAAATTGTAGTTCCTCAAATGATACACTCGATCGCTCAATTGTGTATGTATTCCTCACCAAAGGCTTTTGACTTTGCCTTTCTTTTATCCTACCATCTAAAGGGCTTATGTGGAGCTCGGGTAGGTATAAAAGTGGCATACTTGTATCATGTCATGTTGCTAAGTCAAAAACCAGACCATAGGAGAGACTAGTCATACACTTTGATCAAGATTGTGCAAGTGTGGAGAAAAGACGAACCTTGTTTTAGCCAAAAATATGCCTGTTTTCATCATTTTTTGAAAAGACCAACTCGTACATCAATAGCAAGGACTAGGATGACAAGAGCCACTACATCATGGCAAGCATCCTCGTATCAACAAACATCAGAAATCAATGGAGGTCTATCAACGATGTCTTAAAAGGCTACGACCACGGTCATGAGACAACATCCCAAAGTCGTTGAAGATGAAGCTTCTATGCAAGTACCAATGAGGTTCTTTCCTTGACAATCAAGATGGCTGGCATATCGCTTATAAACAAAGAAGCACAACTTTTTGCCATGTCATTAGACAACCAAGAAGGAGCTTGAGTTTGCATCTCCAATGAACCCCAACTCGTCAACCAAGGATCAACAAAAATCAAGAAAGGTTGATGGAAGAAGAGCATGTAATTGTTCGTATCCTCATCTCCAAAATTGGAAGGTGCAAAGAAAAGCTGAAGGTAAGAAGAGATCCTACTCAATGGGCCTAAAGCCTTGATGCCCTCACTAATAGGTACATCGAACAAGTTTCCTTCAGAAGGTCCAACAGAATGACAAGATCCACAAAAGAAAGAACAAAAGGATGGCACGACAAAAGGTGAGAAGGAGTGAAACATATGAGACAAGATGCTCATGAACAACTCAAGATGCAAGGAAGGACCACCGAAAGTCATCTACCCTTCATCACATGGTGTCATCACGCTCCAATGATGAATGTAACATCTTAAGGTAAGTGGTCATCGTTTTCCTCTTGATCTTGGTATGCACATAAATGAAGACACAAACATATTCGAGTTACAACTTTTCTTAATTCAACCTGATTAACTCAACATGTCTTGCTTCTTAAGTTTGTTCATAGCACCACTTTCTTGATCTCAGTTTTAACCAAATAAGCTAAAATGTTGCATATCTTATCTTTAGAAGATGATAGTCATAGTCGTGAAAAGTTTGACACATTATATAAAGATGGATAATCCTTCCATAGGTCAAGCAACTCCACTCTTTTTGTCACAGTTAAAATGATACATTCATGCTCATCCTTCTAATCTTATCACCCATGTTATAAGAATAAACAAAGCACATAACATCAACCTTATCATAATTCAATGTGCCTAGGTCTAGAAAAGAAGAATGAATAAATTTCTAGTTCTGTTGGTGTTTTTCCACCAATAGAGTCCATGCACTTGATCTCTACCATGTCATTATGAGCATTACACATTTCAAGCAAAGTGTGGGGGAGTCGATCCCCCAAATTCAACAAGTGAAAGTTCTGAACCAGTAACAACGATGCACATAAGGCTGTCATCAAAGATTGGCTTCAAAACGCTAAGGAAGAAAGAAGGTGGCACCACCATTGGAAGCACCACTAATGGAGGCACCACCCCAAGAATCTTCATCCTTAAGAGTGAACGGAGGTACTCGATCAATGAACCATCACAAGGAGAAGTCCCGTTCGGAGGACTCAAAACATCGAACCCTCGTCAGGAGGTAAAATCGGTAGTTATCCACGTTTACTCCCTAGCATTGCATGAATTATTTTTCCCTTCAGCATATTTAATTTTCTGCATTAGAAAAGAAAAACAAAAAAAATTCTATTGCATCGTAAACCTTAAGCCACATATGAATGATTTTCACGGTGTGTAAAAACATGTAAGAGTATTCATAGTGGTGGCATAAAAATAAAAATACCATGCATACATATAGTTATATTTCACTTTCTGCATACATATTTCCTTTTCTATATTATATAATAGAAAATCCAAAATTATTAGGCAGACATCCTGCTAAAAACATTGTCAGTTAAAAAATCTATCCTTAGCCTCACAAGAATAACCGAACTCCAAATGGCTGACCGCTAACCCCTTATCATAATCCAAGCCTCGAATTTTTTGTGTTCTTGTCGGAGTATTTTTGCAAGATATACATACGATCAAGAGCGGGTTTACCCAGTTGATGTGGCAGAACCACCCCAATTATATGGCCCACGTGCACTTGTCATTGTCCTAAAGACCTCTGACTATTGTACACGAAAGCCAGATAATCAGGTAGTCTGTCGGGTGTCCTCAGGGAACCCCGAATCATCCACATTTTATAACTCATACAGGATCAACAATGGAGTTGCCACAACATTACAACATTGACACAAAAATTTCATACATCAGAGTTGCAGAAGATTTACAACAATAGTTTACAAAAACATGTTTTAGTAAAACCTAACTTTAGATTTCAAAAGGTGAATAGAACAGTGGAAGCAAATTAGAAGAAGCACCTAAGGTAGAAGAGACATCCAGATCACATTGAGCCCACCGACATGACCTTGATTAGCAGCACAAATTAGAACCTGCAACAGGGGTTTAACAAACCCTGAGTACATGAGGGTACTCAACAAGACTTACCCGACTAAAAGGAAAGACTCCAAGTGCAAGCAGGCTTTAAGGGATACAAGAGAGTCTAAAGCAAGATTCAAGAATAACTTTGCATAAAAGCTTACTACAAGTAGATCCTTACTTTTAATGTTTTAGCAATGTAATAAGTCTGTCCATCGTATCCAGTTTGCACCTGATCTATCTCAATCACTTCTTAAGCATTTCATCTCATTTCTTTGCATATCCATAACCATAAGTAAGCATGTTTCCATTGATTAGCTACGATGTAGATCGAAGATCAAGTTTCTCACTATCAGGGAGAGACGGCGATTCGAATCGATGTACATCCAGCTAGAATAAACCTTAACCAGCATGATATATGCAGGTCCCGGACCTACATATATCAACCATTCCCTCGGATCCTCCAAAACATGAACGGGTTCGCGCCACCCAAGAGCACAATACTCCATCGCCCTACCCTATTCCAGTAGGGTAGGAACACGTTACTCTCGCCATCTCTCCACTCCTAGTGCGTGGTTGTCCTTTCGCATAATGGAATAGCCGAGGTACTCAGGCTTACCGAGGGCATGCAGTTAAGTACTTTCAATCTTGATCAGCAGGTCTACAATCAAAACGGTCCTTAATTGACTCAGGCGGAGCACTACATCAAGACTCCATTCTTGATGCAAGCTAACACCCGCTCGGTCTTGATTTAAACATCATCATTATCATGGTAATCTCACGATCCAAAAATGGAGCCGATAAGAACCAAGGTAAAACCTATATCTCGCGAATGATGAAACCATCATTCGGCTTCTACTGAAGTCTAAGTATTCTAAGCATTAGAGATACCGACCTACTTACTAATGGGGTGACAAGCAAGATATCTGAATAAATCAAGATAGTCATGCAACAATTGGTTTTACAACCAATTCTATATCACCTAATGCACATATCATAGGACTCGAATTACAAAAGTATTGGCAAATACAAGCAAAGGGTTGTATGCTCTGGGGCTTGCCTGCATTGTAGAGAAGGTTAGTTCCACAGAGACACCATGGAGTTAGATTTGACATTATCGCCACTGAAGGATGAACCATCTCCAAACTTGATCAACATGGACCTTCTCACTCACGTACTCACGTACACTACACGTAAATGATGTATGCTTTAGAATGATGCATAACATGATGCATGGTGCGAGGCATACAAATGCATTGATGATAACATAACAAGATTAATTAACTTGAGTACAACTTTTCTTCACGATATAGTTGCAAGTAATTAACATTAAACACTTTTAGTTTATTATCACAAGTAGATTATGAGTACATCAATCAAGTACATACATTGCCAAGGAACAGTATGGGTTTCATGTTCCATGGTCCACAATCAACCCCAAAAATTCACCCAAGTCATTACATGATTTATTCTAATCATTTTGATAATTATTAATTAATTATTAAGCATACAATTAAGGGTATAATTTAAAATTATAAAATTAATCCCAAACTTTTTATGAAGGTTGATATTAACATAAAACAGATACAAAAAAAAATCATAAGCATTGGACATTTAGTTTAGCCTATAAAAATCAGGGAACATGCATTTATTAATTAAAAGAGGTATTTTTATCTCATGCCAAAACTATCCATTTCTAGGTTTCATATTTTTCCTAGATATACATCATCTTCAAGAAGCTACACAAAAATTTTCATAATTTTAGGAGCTCTAATTATTTATTTATTTATTAAACAAGTTCCAGTACTATTTCATATTTCCAGAAATTAGTAAACAGAATTTAAATTCATTTTCCCTCTCCTGCAATCACTGACATCACGGCCCCACTGATCAGCCCGAGCTGACCACGGCGACTCCGACCATTGACCAGCGATTCCTCGCCAGCGGCGAGATCTCCGGCGGTACGGCTGGTACCTATGGACTCGGCACGACTCCGCGCACCCTCTGGTGAAGACGGTTGAGCGAGCTAAGCACGGCAGTGATCGCAACGACAGCTCTGGCCAGGCGGAGACGGCGAATGGAGGCTTCTCCGGCGACGGCGAAGGCACCAGCACACTCGCAACACTCAGGAAAATCTATCCGAGCAACTAATCGACCAAAACAAAGTTCACAATGCTCGCGGCTTCGCACGCGGCGTCATGGCGGAGCAGAGCTCGCCGGCGAGCACGCGGTCCGGCGTCTACAGGGCGATAGCGGCTAAACCAAGAGCACGGGCGTAACCAGGAGCTCACCGTGAACCTCAGGCGACTGCTGGTTGAAGGCGAAGCCGACCGGAGAGCTCTGGCCACGGCGCGACCAAGCTCGGCGGCGCGCTGGCCATGCGCGAGGAAGACGGCGGCACGTGGGCGGCACAGGCACATCGAGGCTGGGCAAGCTGGCTCAGATGAGGCGCAAGGAAGTGGCGAACGCGACTGCGCGATCAATTTGAGGAAACAGCGAGCGGTGGCGCGGTGCTTTGCCGGCGGGATCAGGAGCTTGACGGTAGCGGCAAAAGAAAGAAGAAGATGACCGGCGCTAGAGCTTTTATAGAGTGAGGTAGGCAAACTTGAGCTTGCCAGCTTCTACGCGAACTCATCCAGGTGGTTGGCCGCGCGCGTTGGCCAGAGAACATGCGGGAACGTCCACGGCGACCGTGAGCAGCGAGGGAGAAGAGGAGAAAGAGAAACAAAGCACGTTGGTTACTGTAGCACTAAAACCACCTCATTCTTTCGTTTTTTATTTTCAAAATTACTCACAATTTCATATGAAAACTTCAAAAACTTGCAACATGAAAGTTGTTCAAAATAATGCGAGCTACAACTTTGCTTTTGGGCTCACCCCCAAATTCCAAGTAGTTTTGAAATTGGATTTTTAAATTTTGAATTTAGGGTTAATAAATAATTAATATACAATTTCGTATTTAATTAGTGATTAAGCATTAATCAAACATTACATCCATCAAAACCATTTCAAATTAAAATTTTCATACCAAAATTTCACAAAGAGCCTTAATTAATTTTGTTGTTTAACATTTCATGTAACATATAAACACAACCTATGCAAAATATACATACCATATTGGAAACATGAAATGCACTATTGTCATGATGCTTAATAATTATGCTTCATGATGCTTATGATTAGGGCTTTGTTAATTTTGTAACATCTAGGATGTTACAGTTGACCTCATCTCACTCCACCAATGGAAGAGGAGGACATCTACTGGCAACCATGCTCTAAGAAGGATCACTCAACATTCAACCGACCATGTCAACATCTAGCTTGGGGGAGGAGCATCCCCGTGTATCTAGCTAAGTATTTTTTTCCTTTACATTTTTACTATTTTGAGTTTTCTTTTCATTAGTTAAAAGAAATAAAAAATGAATAACAAACTAAAATAAAATAAAAATTTGTCTTAGCTAATTATATATATATTAGTAAGGTGTGATCTTAAAACTCTGCAAACAAAATAAAAAGTGTGTGTCCAATTTTCTGTTTTTAAGAGTTGAGCAAGTAATGGAGTCTGAGGATAAGCTCTTGCAATGAAAATGATGAATAGTTGCTCTGTCGTAATTCCTCTTAAGTACCTAGTTTTCAGCCTTGAATTCTCCCAAGTTTTAGATAAGATTGTTTTGATTAAGGATTTGCTCTGAACTTGAAACTCATGACTAGCGAATACTTAATCTAAGTCTAGGTAATTGATGGATATGATATGAGATGGTCTGAGCTGTTGTTTATCTTATTCCTAGTGATACTAGAGTTCCAAAGATTTATCTTTTGAAAAACATAAAATCTTTCATGATGAGCTCCTGAATGACAAAGCTTGAATTCCTACCAAAGTCATATATGATGTTTAGAATAGGAAAACTTTCACTCATGTATGTTGCTTCCTTTTGCATTGAGTTTTATCAAGCTTTGTTGACCCTTATGAGAGATTTGTCATGCTCTTAAAATCAAGATCACGTACACACCATCCACATATGCACTACTCCTACACTAGGGGTAGGCGCAAAACATGCCATTCCATCTAGACCACCCGAAAATGTTTTACTCCTAAACTAGGAGTGAACACCAAAAAACATGTTTGTTAGGTTTTTCATCCACCAAATAAATGCTCCAAGTTCTCATTGATATTTCTCTCAAAGTTTTGTTGCAGAAAGAGACATGGGGCTATGCAAAAGTTATTCATGAAAAAAAAAGAAAAAAAAGTAGAGTTGAAAAAATAGACAAGTGTCCAAGATTTCTAAAATAATAGGTACTCAGATGCCCGCTCAATAAAAATAGATGAATAAGATAGCCCCTATTCTCTAGCAAATATTTCTAAGTTTCGAAAGAGATATGTTTTCAAGGAGCAAAGTAGAATTAGGATTAGTTACCATATATATCCATCATATATCCATACACATGCACATCTTGATTTGATTGTATGACTTAACTCTCTTTGGATCAATTGTTTGACTATACAATATATGCATTGCAAGTATGTTCTAGCTTTCTCCCCACCTATGAACTCCACATAAGCCTTAGTGGTAGGAAGAGAAAAGGCATAACATCTTTATTGTCTCAGTGAGCCACAAATACCATATATATTGAGAAATTTGAGAGTATCATACAATGGAATCTCTGAGTTTTATTTTGAAAACTTATAAAAAAAACTCCGGAACAATGGTGGAGCAAAGAGCTTGAGATATAGTGCTTGACTTGATCTTTCTGTCTTTCAATTACTCAAGGCCCAAGTGAAGGCTAAGAGGCCGCATGGCTGAAGGTAATATAGGTAAGTTTGAAAGTCAGATCAGTTTATTCTAATCTAGAGGAGAATTCTTGTTTGAACGCATGTGTACTTTTGAGGCATGAAAGCATTATAGCAACTCCTGATCTATTGCTAAGTTTAGCTTTGCTAAGGGATTAGTAAAGGTTAAGTGTGGGGGAGCTTATTGATGGTTGCTAACGTCAATTATAAACTGTCAACATTACCTGCATATATGCTTAATTACATCACCAAACATAGGTAAAGGAGTTTAAACTAACGAGTTCCACGAGTTTTGGTGCTCTCACTTGTTTTGCAAGACATTTAATTTTTCACTATATAAAAGTATCTCAAATGATGAATTGGAGTGCACAATTGCAAAGAGCTCGCCGAGATGATCGAAACAGATATATTATTTGCAATATTTGGAGCCTAGAATCAAGAGATATTAATTCCGCATCAAAACCAAGTTGAGAAGAATCTAGAAGACACGACAAGGCGTGACACCAAAGGTGGGGCCCACCTGCTATAGGGGCAGGTCGGTTGACCCCACCCTAGGTCAGCCGACCTATGGGTCCCCCTGTTAGCCACCACCTTCGCACGTTGGTTCTCCATCGCCTTAGGGTTTTGCATCTCCACCCTTGATTGGAGTTAGTTTTGATCTAAGGGCTCTGGTTTATCCCACCGGCCTATATAAGCAGCCTTGTACCTCCTGAGGCTGAGGCATCTCTGAAACCCTAATTCATATCTCTCATTTAGAGATCAGGGTACACTAGGAGGATTAGGTCTAAACTTTTAGGAGCGGGGATCAAGTTTCAGATCTAGTCTTGGAGGCTTGGCAAAGCCTTGTATCTTCACTTCTTCATCTTGTAAGACTTATTCTCAATTTATCATATTCTTATCTACATGGCTATGCTTACTTTGAATATATATATCTTGCTTAGTTAAGTTTATCAATACTTTTGTGTGCGGGTTCATAGAATGCTTAGCTTGCTATAGTTTATCGATTGGGCTAAGTAGCCGAGCCTCATGTAAGCATGGTGCTTATACGATGCTCTGACTATGAGTGTATCCTGTTCTCTGGTTGGGTGGTAGCAGCAGGAGGTGACAACCCCGTCTATACTTTGTAGTCCACTCCGAATTGAGAAAATTCTTAAATTATAGGACCGTAGTCACGTCGGTAGAGTTATCCATTGTGGGTGCTCTACCGTCTAAGTGGCGTCCCGAAGTGCACAAGAGTAGAGTTAGTCTTAGCTTAGTTGGACACATATATGTTTTAACCATGTAATAAGAATGACATAGGAATCCACCTCACCCGAGTTAACTAGTTTACATTACCTTAGTGACCTATCCCCTGAGTGTCATTATGCTTAACTCCTATCATCACATTTATCCTCTGCTCTAGCTATGTTGGTATGTTAATGGTTACTCCTTTGCCATTACTCAATAAATCTTTACTCCATTATTTCCCTATGGTAAAATATAAATAACGATACCTAGAATACTCCTGGTAAAATGTTACAATGGTATTTTGTGCACTTGCAGAATCCTTCATATTCTATTTATGTTAATAAATACCAACACTCTTCTAGCATGTCAGACGTGCTGCCACCAAATTGCCCTAGCGCAACCACGTACATTTTCGCCGTGGCCAGGCCCAGTCCCTTTGCGGCCTCCAGGTGCCCCGTCAACAACTCCACCTGCTGCTACAAGGCTAGGGACGAGTTTTCTTAGCATTAATTTCCTTGCGAAGGTTGTCCGCAGTCTCATAAGCCTTTGACGCGCGCTCAACGGCAAGGGCCTTCGCAGTTTTGGCCATCTCCACCTGCTTCCGCAAGGACTCAACTTCTTTTCAAAGGTTCTTAGCTTCAGCACGAGCGGTAGACAGGCCCCCAACCTCCACCATAAGGTGGGTCTTCTCAGCCCCCAACACTTCAACCTCCGTCTTTAGGGTCTCGATGGCCTTGTTCCGATCAAGCACCTCACGGGTGTTGCGCTCCTTAAGAGCCGCCGCCATGTGATGGCCCTGCAAAAGCGAAGGTCAGCAAACTCAAACAAAAGAGAGAAACACAATGTCAAAAGCACAGTTAATCTTATAAGGCTTTGATGCTCCAAATTTACACGCAAAAGTATAAAATAATCCATGCTCCTCAAGTCATGTCGAAAGTGATCTAGCAACAAGGACAATATAAGGAACATGAGCACAACAACTGAGCTTGACAAAAATGGAAACGGTAATAACCTCCAATCTCATTATAAATAGTATGGAGCGCATTAGCCCAACCGGTAATGGTCATGTCGTAGGCCGCTGAAAATTACAAAAAAATAGAAGACAAACTATAAGCACCGACGTAAACAACAAATCAATGACTTGGAAGGCGAAGGCACAAACTCATGCCACACTCCAACCCAGGAGCAGTAGGTCGGGGAGTTGCGCCAATAACTAAAGAGTGTGGAGGCAACTCTAGCCCAACCTGACCAATGCTCGCGCCAGCGGTGAGCTCCTCACGGCTTGCAAGAGCACCAGTCACTTCCTCTAAAAAGAAATAACGCGTAAAGGAACAATTCACGCATAAATCTAAAAACAAAACTCACCCACAAGTGGAGACAACTCACTTAAATGAAACTAGTACGCCCCAGCCCCCGCACCCGCAGCGCCTGCTGAATGCTACGTTTACAGTCGAAAGGTGGCACTTCGAAACACAGCCGGAGGCTGTGAGTTCACCTCGTCCTCGACATGTCCTCCACCTCAATAGTCACAGGCCAGCATAGACTCGCACCCCCAGCCTCTGCATCACCCGTTGGAGGGACACCCCTACACCCGACGTCCTCAACCCCCTCCGAGTTGGATGAGTCACCGCCAAGCACACCCGGCATTGGGTTAGCAGTAGAGGGCTTAGGTTGGTCCGTGACCTCCACCCCCTGGCCACCCCCAATATCCTCTGGCACGGCGAGCTTCTCCGTTTCTACTGCCGGAGGTGTCGGAGCCCTACCACCGCTCCCACCTGAGACATCCTTAGCAGAAGCGGAGGCCCGTGTGGAGTCAGAGGTAGAAGGTGAGATGGAGGCGGCAGAAGTCTCCACCGTAGTGGAAACCTTCAGCTCCTTGGCAACAGCCCTTGAAGCCCCAGCGCCCTTCCTCTTCTTTGCCTCCGCCGCCGCTGTTGCATTCTCAGTGGCGGCCTTCTTCTTCTTCTCTTCAATCATCGTCAATACATCAGCAGGAATATCATACTCCTCATGGTGAATACCAAGCTCCTCCAAAACCCAATTAAGTCAGGGCATCGTGCCCCCGACCACCCTCCTTGCAAGGTATTGCATGTCAGTTATCTTGCCAACAATCTGGAGAGCGCCCTCCTCAACCTCCACAGCAAAGGCCTTCTCGTCTTCACTCGTCAGCAGCTCTCGATCAAAGCATAGAAAGGGGAGACCCTCCGCCGGGCCAAACACAGGAACATGCACCATCTCAATGGTGAATTCTTCATTCCTCTTCCCAAGCGGCCAGAAGTTGCAAGCCACCATCTCCTCCACCATGTCCTGACCTCCGGAATAACGACACGCCAAGGCAAAAGCCTTATCGCAGGCCTCCCTCTTAGGAGTCCTCTTCTCAGGAGGGGAGACCTTTGCCAGGGGTCTCATTTCAGACATAACAGAGGCCAGCGGCCAGAGAACCTCCTTCGAACCGTCTTCATAAGTATGCATCACACTAGACGTCTTCACATAGAACCAGAAATTCATCCAATCCCGCTCCCACTTGTTCTTCTGGCAGTAGGAAATCTCCAAACGAGTGCCTTCTTGCTGCCTCTTTGCCATGAAGGCGCAACTACCATACTGAGCAAACAGTTCACCTCTGCCCATTTTCACCTTCTTCGGCTGCTTCTGCAGCTCATAATATGCACAAAATGTATCCACATTGGGGGTGGCACCATACGACTCGCAAGCCTAGCATAATTTGCTAAGAGTCAAATCCCATTAGGAGTAAGGTGGTGGATCTGGAGATGGAAAACTTCAAGAACCTGGCGAAGGAAGCTAATGGGGGCAGACGAAGGCCACATGTGAAATAGTCCCTGAACACAACTCCATAGCCCTGAGCCGGCGAAGGCACAGTCTCCCCCGCCGATGGAGGCTTAGCCTGCCTAGCCTTAAAATAACCCTCCTCCTCCATCTTCACGATCATCTCCTCCGTTATCGACGACTCACCGAAATCCCACGTCTTGCTAGCCATTGCCTCACCTTCGCTGGCTCCAACAGAATCACTAACAGAGGCTTACACACCGGTGAGATCCTCCTCAAGCTCTTGAGTCATGATGCTTGCCACCATCCACTCCTCATGACGCGCAGACCACCCACTCGCCCTAATGCCGAGGAGATGACGATAAGGACCGTACAAGGTAGCCCGGCAGGGATGGGAAGAAGAAGAAGCCACCGCCAAAAGCTGCGGGAGACGAAGGCAACAACAAGCACAAAGCAGTGCGCTGTGAGATGCGAAGGCAGCAACTAGCAAGAAACAGAGCGCAAAACACGAAGGCAACCAACTAACCCATAGCAAAGCGCAAGGCAAAAGTAAGCAGCTAAGCGGAGAGCAGAGAGAACAGAGCAAGTGTGAAAGCGATTGCGCAAGGGTGAGGGGACCTTCACCACGACCCCCCCCCTTATATAGGATGCGGGCGGGGCTGTTCGACTTCCACAACCCAACGGCTATGAGAGCAGGCAGAACCATCCCATTTCTCGAGGACCAACGGTCACATCCGCTCAATGGGAAACGACGTGACGTATCAGCGCTCCAGAAATAGAATGGCCAACGGTCCAATCCAGCGGCCAGGGGGGAAGAGAAAGGGAGCAAAACCTCCGCCAGGGCCAAGAGAGCCTCCGCCACATAAATCCAAAGTGAATTTTTGAGATCAAGATCTGCAGCATCGGACCATGGCCTCAAAAGGGAGGAAACTGTTGGGACACAAACAGACCAGTTGGCGGAGACTATTGGCAGCTGCCTGCTGAAGGCACGTGGCAAAAGGAGGCCGACACTTGATGTTCCCCAAGGATTTTTGCAGGCAAGAACAGTGGGACCTCCAGACCTCGAGGCAAAGGTGTCAGCCAGGCGGGACAACCTGAATCATGGCGAAGGCCGCAGTGATGAGGGCAAAACACCCAGTCACGCGAGCACGGTCCGAAGGCCGGAGTCGACGGCCAAAGTGCTAATCGTTCATTTGGAGTTTTTGCAGGGAAGATGGGACCTTCGGTGCTGAAAGTGCAGGCCCAAGGTCAAACCAATGGTGGGGGCCCCGACGACGCGAGTGATGGTTCCCACCACTCAGGGAACCATGGTGAAGGCCCTTACGGCAATGTCCGGCATGTTCGGGCGGAAGCAAGGCGGAGGCCCAAACCGCCGAGCGAGGGGCCCAGCGCCGTGGGTCAACGATGCTCAGCTAATCGGCCAAGCGGCCGGCAGGCCAGCGCCGAGGGCTGAATTTGGGCCTACGCTCCCAGCCCACGCACAGGAGGCGGTGTAAGGTCCAAAAAGGCTAGAGGGGGGAGTGAATAGCCTAATTAAAACTTCTACAAGAATTACTTAACCACACGTTAGTACGAAAGATGGTGAAGCAAATGCACTAGCTCTAACTAATTAAGCAAGCCACCTACACAAGTCTATAACAAAGCTATTCACTAAACACAACAACAACTACAAGCTAGAAACAAGAAGTAATACTAGAGAAGAGCTTCGAGTGATTATACTGCCGTGTAGAGATGAGAAGTACCAATCAATCAATCACACAAGAGAAATCCTCGGGAAGAGAATGACACAAGAATTTATCCTGAGGTTCACTTGCTTCCCGACAAGCTACTCCCCGTTGTGGCGATACACCCACTTGTCGGTTCGCGAGCTAATCGACTATCAAGAGTCGAGCCGTCGGCGGGCGCCGCACAACCGCACACAAGATGAGGATCCTCCAAGCCATGAGCTCCACTAGAGTATCCAATTTGTGAACTCCCGCGGGAAAGGATCAAGAACCCCTTATAACACTTGGTGAAGGCTCCAACAATCTCCAATTGTGAGCTCAATCACCTCCGCTGCTCCAAGCCGTCTACCATGTCGGGAAACATGGAAGAGTAACAAGAAATCCGCAGCAACTCAAAGATCAAGTGCCTCTAAAATGCAACTCTCAAGCAATGTACTTGAATCTCACTCAATCTCACTCAAGATGTGCAACTATGCAAAGAGATGAGTGGAAGGGTTGTTCTCTAGCTCAAAGTATGTCTCTAGTTCTCAAAATGTGCAAGAGATCCCCTCAAACCCCGGCCAACGTCTATTTATAACGAAGGGGTACGCAGCTAGCCGTTACGTACGACGCAGTTCAAAACGTGTTGACCGGACGCTCCGGTCAGGGTGACCGGACGCGTCTAGTCACTACAGGACAAGCGTGAACAGTACGCGTCAGAAGTTACCGTTGCTATGACCGGACGCGCCCTAACGTATGACCGGACGCGCCGCTCAACTGACCGGACGTGCCGATCGCTCAGCACTGCGAGCCCGCGAAGCAACGACCGGACGCGCCCTAGCGAATGACTGGACGCGACAGTGCCAGCGTCCGGTTAGAGTCCAGTAAGCTCCCTCAACGACCGGACACGTCCGATCGTACGTGACCGGACGCGCCGCGCATCCGATCATCACTCCTGCGCTCTCTGCCCCTCAAGACGCCTGACCGGACGCGCCGGTCCCGTGAAGGACCGGACGCGCCGGTCGCGCGCTAAGCTTCTGCGCACAGGTGAACTGACCGGGCGCGCTAGTCAAGCCAGACCAGCGTCCGGTCACTCACCCTAGGCACGCTGACCGAATGAACTGACCGGACGCGCTGGTCAAGCCGAGACCGCGTCCGGTGCAGCGTCTGGTCACCACAGTGACCTCCGTTCGCCTCCGTTTCTTTTCCGACTTCTGGCGCAGTAGAAAATAGGCATTTCACTTCTCCAAAAAGCGCCGAATCCCGCCTCGCAAGCTCGGCGAGAGGGAGAGAAGAACCCAAACCCTTCTCTACCGCTCAAACTCCACCGCCTTCACAAATGTGCTAACACCACCAAGTGTAAATCACCATGTGCATGTGTGTTAGCATTTCACAATCATTTTCCAAGGCGTTATGTTAGCTCTTTACAAGATCCTAATGCATATGCTCAAGACATTGATCTAGTGGCACTTGATTCCCGAGCTAACTATGATTGCCCCTCTTGATAGTCGGCTATGTATCCTAAACCCGGTCAATCACTTCTCTACTCATCTTAGACCGGCAAAAGGAAAACCCTATGGTTATATCTTTGCCTTGCCCTCTTAGATCCTTTTCCACTTGATCATCATGTACATCATTTTATGTGCATCTCCACCATGATCATCATTTCATGTCCATGCACCATCTCTTTGTGATCTTGTGGCCACCACTCCTTGCCACATACACCTTCATCACATGTGTTGCTTATGCCTAACTCAAAACACTTAGCACATGGCATTAGCAACTTGGTGTCATTAATTACCAAAACCAAACTTGGGCTTTCAATCTCCCCCTTTTTGGTAATTGATGACAACCATCACAAAGATATGTAATGAAATTAATTTTCAATTTCGATAGTATTAGCTCCCCCTACATATGTGATTTCATGAGTTTGGTTCAATTGTGCACATATGTATGGATTTGAATTTTGGGAGAGTTACTACTATCAAATTGATGCTAAGGTATATAGAATGGACCTTTGAAGCATGATACCAATCGGAGTTGCCTTTATATACCATCCTTAGCATCGATGTAGCTAGACACCACTTGTAATACATCACTTGTAAAGATCACAAACACTAAAATATCCCGTGAGATCAACATTATAAGCAAAGGTGTCTAGATACCGCTTGTAAAGCTACTCTCAACAAATCATCATTCAAGTTCTATTTCTAGCAAACACCATTCAATCATGAATATCGAAATTAAATTTGCAATGCAACACATCATCATGTTAGTGCACATACAAATGCAACAAATAATTCATGAGCTTGCTCCCCCTACTTGTGTGCTTAATTTTAATTGATCCCTTTATTTCTCTCCCTTTGTAACTTAACTTTTTATCTTTATGACTTTTCTCTCTCCCTTATTATATCTTATTCTCTCTTTGCAATATCTTTGTGACTTTTCTCTCCCTCTTTGTCAACAATCACCAAAAAGGTGCCAATTTTAGTGAGAGACAAGTCAATCAATATGAGGGAGTCCAAATTATGGTTTAATCTAGATCACTTGCCTAGAATATGTAAATCGGTTTGATCCAAGCACAAGCTTCTTCACACCTCATAAAGTATAAGGGTTATCTTGAGCATGTTGAATTACACATCATGAGCTCATTTTCTAGATCCAACACTAGGTTTGCAAGCCCACAAACATGTCATATGCTACCACTAGATCAATCAAACATAGAAGCAATAGTGGTACCATATATACATCAAAATCATTTGATTTTCATGAATGAGCCTATTTGTCATGCAAATATGTCTATATGTTCTAACTATGTCCTTAGCAAAGTATGAATGATATGACAAACAACTTTACCTTGCTATGTTGGAGGAGAGGCATGTCATATAAGAATGTGGGGGTGCACTCATTTCAAGTTGGAGAAGTCAAGTATGTTCAATTCATTCTTCAACTTGTAAAATCTCTTTTCATCTAGTGGCTTTGTGAATATGTCGGCTAGTTGATCTTCGGTGCCAATGCTCTCAATGCTAATATCACCCTTTTGTTGATGGTCTCTTATGAAGTGATGTCTTATGTCAATGTGCTTAGTTCTTGAATGTTGAACCGGATTTTGAGTCATCTTGATAGCACTTTCATTGTCACAAAACAATGGCACATTCTTGAACTTGATTCCAAAATCATTCAAGGTGGCCTTCATCCAAAGCAATTGTGCACAACAACTACCGGCACTAATGTATTCGGCCTCGGCGGTAGATAGTGCAACACTATTTTGTTTCTTTGATGACCATAAACCAAGAGACCTTCCAAGCAATTGACAATTGCCACTTGTGCTCATTCTATCAATCTTGCAACCACCATAGTCGGAATCCGAATATCCAATCAACTCAAAGTTAGACCCCTTTGGAAACCATAATCCAACATCATGAGTGCCCTTAAGATATCTCAATATCCTCTTGGTTGCTTTCAAGTGACTTTCTCTAGGTAAAGCTTGATATCTTGCACACTTGCACACACTAAACATAACATCCGACCTAGAAGCGGTGACATAGAGCAAACTTCCAATCATAGACCGGTATAGCTTTTGATCTACCATGTTTCTACTATCATCAATACCCAATTGATCATTAGTGCCCATTGGTGTACTCATTTGCTTAGCATCTTGCAATCCAAACTTCTTGATCATGTCCTTGATGTACTTGCCTTGACTTATAAAAGTGTCATTCTTTATTTGCTTGATTGAAGTCCAAGGAAGTAACTAAGCTCTCCAATCATAGACATTTCAAACTCATTAGCCATCATATTTCCAAACTCTTCATAAAAGTCTTGGTTAGTTGATCCAAAGATAATGTCATCCACATAGATTTGCAACACAAACAAGTTATTTCCAAGCTTCTTGGTGAAGAGAGTGGTGTAAACCTTTCCCATATTGAACCCTTTAGAGAGAAGAAAGTCTCTCAATCTCTCATACCATGCTCTAGGTGCTTGCTTCAAACCATACAATGCCTTCTTGAGCTTGTAAACATGGTCGGGCTTCTTGTCATCTTCAAAACCGGGAGGTTGCTCAACATAAACTTCTTCATTGATGTAGCCATTGAGAAATGCACACTTGACATCCATTTGATAGAGCTTGATGTTGTGTGCACAAGCATATGCTAATAAGATTCTAATTGCCTCCAATCTTGCAACCGGTGCATATGTCTCTCCAAAGTCAAGACCCTCAACTTGAGTGTATCCTTATGCTACTAATCTTGCTTTGTTCCTCACAACCATGCCATCTTGATCTTGCTTGTTTCTAAAGACCCACTGAGTACCAATCACACTGTAGTTCTTTGGCCTCTCAACAAGTTCCCAAACTTGATTTCTAGTGAAGTTGTTTAGCTCTTCATGCATGGCATTTACCCAATCAGAATCCTTCAAGGCATCTTCTATTTTCTTAGGTTCTTCAAGTGACACAAATGAGTAGTGCTCACAAAAAGATGCTAGTCTTGATCTAGTTTGAACACCACTTTGAATTCCACCAATGATTTGATCCAACGGATGATCTCTTGCAATGCTAGTAGGTTGGAGTATTGGGAGTTGATTGCTTCCACTTGTTTGACCTTGAACTTGCACTTCATCATGTGTACCACTAGAGTTTGCTTGATTTGTATCAATTTGCACACTTTGGTTGATCACATGAATATCATCATCATCAACTTGCATTGGCCTTATATCACCAATGTCCATGTTCTTCATTGCATTTGACAATTGATCTCCTCTCACATCATCAAGGTTTTGAGCTTCATTTTGAGATCCTTGGGTTTCATCAAACTCAACATCATGAACTTCTTCCAAGGTGCCATTTGTGAGATTCCAAACTCTATATGCCTTGCTTGTGGTAGAATAACCAAGTAAGAACCCTTCATCACATTTCTTTTCAAACTTGCTCAATCTAGTGCCTTTCTTGAGAATATAGCATTTGCAACCAAACACTCTAAAGTATGCAATGTTGGGCTTTCTTCCATTCAATAGCTCATATGGTGTCTTTCCAAGCTTCCCATGGCAATAGAGACGGTTACTACAATAGCAAGCTGTGTTGATAGCTTCACTCCAAAATGAATGACTAATATTGTATTCACTAAGCATTGATCTAGCCATATCAATCAAGGTTCTATTTTTTCTTTCAACTACACCATTGGATTGAGGAGTGTATGTTGGTGAGAATTGATGTCCAATACCAAGATCATCACATAAATCTTCAATTCTTGTGTTCTTGAACTCACTACCATTGTCACTTCTAATCTTCTTGATGGTAGTCTCAAACTCATTTTGCACTCTCTTGACAAAAGACTTGAATAGATCATAAATATCGCTCTTGTCATAGAGAAAGAACACCCAAGTATATCTAGTGTAGTCATCAACAATCACAAAACCATACTTGTTGCCACCAATGCTAGTGTATATTGTTGGCCCAAACAAGTCCATGTGCAATAGCTCAAACGCCTTTGATGTGCTCATTTCACTCTTGCTAGGATGTGTATTTCCAACTTGTTTGCCGGCTTGACAAGCACTACATGGTTTATCCTTTTCAAAAGTGACATCTTTCAAGCCTCTAACTAAGTCATACTTCAAAAGTTTGTTCAATTGTTTCATTCTAACATGACCAAGCCTTCTATGCCACAACCATCCCATACTAGATTTACTAAGCAAGCATGATGTCAATTGTGTCTCACTATCATTGAAGTCAACCAAGTATAAGCTACCATGTCTAAAACCTTTGAATATCAAGTTTGATCCATCAACACTTATGACATCAACATCATCACTACCAAATATGCACTTGAAGCCAAGATCACAAAGTTGTGCCACCGATAAAAGATTGAAATCCAAGCTCTCAACTAGCAACACATTAGATATGCTCATGTCATTTGAGATAGCAATTTTACCAAGCCCCTTGACCTTGCCTTTCTTGTTGTTGCTGAAGGTGATAGCATCAAAACCACCATTTTGACTTGTATCAATTGATTTGAACATACAAGAGTCTCCAGTCATATGTTGAGTGCACCCACTATCAAGCACCCAATGCCTTCCTCCGGCTTTGTAATTGACCTACAAGACAAGATCAATTCTTTTTAGGTACCCAAACTTGTTTGGGTCCTCCAAGGTTAGAGACTAAGCTCTTTGGTACCTAAATGGCTTTCTTCTTTGAGCTCATCCATGGTGCACCAATGAACTTAGCATGAACACCATTTGTACCCTTGGTAAGCATATAGAAAGAATCAAACTTAATTGAGGATACATTAGCTTTGGATTTCTTGTTCATGCATTGTTGCTCTATGTGACCAACTTGCTTGCACACTTTGCAATAGCTATCTTTGTTCTTCACAAAACGAGTCTTGTGATGAGCAAAAGCGGCCTTGCCTTTCTTGGGGTTATAGCCCAATCCCTCTTTATAGAGAGAAGCCCTTTGGCTACCCAAGCACATAAGCAAGCGGTCCTCACCACCATAAGCCTTAGCTAAGGTGTGATTGAGCTCTTTTACCTCCTTCTTGAGATTTTCATTCTCAACTATTAGTGTGGAGTCACAAATGAAACCATCACTACTAGATGAGGATGATGTAGATGAGCTACATGAAGGGTTAGTGGGAGCAACAACAATAGGCTTATGAAAGGATTCATCAATTATATCACATGATATGCCTATGTTGCAAGTTTTAGCTTTCTCAACATTAGTTGGCATGTTTTCACATTTTTCAACTAGAGAGGAATGGGCTTCTTCAAGCTTAGTGTGAGACTTTTGAAGCTTATTATGGTCTACCTTTAGACTCTCATAAGATGCTCTAAGCTCATCAAGTTCTTGCATAAGGTTTTTCTTTTCCTTAAACAAGCCCTTGCACTCCTTTCTAGATTCTTTAAAATATTGAGTGCAATCTTCTAGCATAGTGATTAGTTCATCTTTAGTGAATTCTTCTTCATCACTATCACTATCACTATCACTAGCATTATCATGATCACTCTCATCGTCGGATGATACCTTAGCGGCCTTAGCCATGAAGCACGATGGAGTGTCGAAGAGGGAGACCTTCTCTTGAATCGCAATGCTAGCATGTCCCTTCTTCTTGCTCTTGTTGTCATCCTTATCATCACTTGAGGAATCATCACTATCCCAAGTAGCAACATGAGAATCATTCTTCTTCTTATGAAAGCTCTTCTTCTTTTCTTGCTTCTTCTTCTCCTTCTTGATAGCATCTTCATCATCACTATCATAAGGACACTTTGCAATGAGATGGTCCTTGCTATGGCATCTAAAGCATCTTATGGTATGCTCACTCTTCTTGGATGAGTTCTTCCTCCTTCTTGCACGATAGCCTTTCTTCTTCATGAATTTGCCAAATTGCTTGACAAAGAGAGCCATCTTCTCATTAATGTCATCACTATCACAAGAGCTTGAGTCTTCATCACTTGATGATTCAATCTTGGATTTGCCCTTGGATGTGGTGGCTTTGAATGCCACACTCTTCTTCTTTTCATCATCTTTCTTCTCATTTTCCTTCTTCTTCTTCTTGACCAACTCATCCTTCTCATCATCTTCTCTATATGAATCATCGGTCATCACTTCTTGGAATATTTGTTGAGGAGTTGAATCCTTCAATGTAGTCCTCACTAGCACGGTGATCAATGTATCAAATCTCTTGGGTAGACTTCTCAAGAACTTCATAGAGAATTGATTGTCCTTGACCTCCTCACCAAGTGCCTTGAGCTCATTGACAATGACTTGCAACCTATGAAACATCTCCGGTACACTCTCATTATCTTGCATCTTGAAGCTTGAAAATTTTTCTTGCAAGATATATGCTTTAGCGGTCTTTGTGCCTTCGGTGCCCTCAAATGTTTCTTCTAGCTTGACCCAAGCATCATGAGCAATCTCTATGTTCTTTACTTGCTCAAATGTCTTATCATCTAATGCCTCATAAAGAGCACTAATGGCAATGTCATTGCATTGGAGCTTCTTCTCTTCCACCGGTGTAGGTGCTTCCGGATTAGCAACCTCAAATTTTGTTTCGGTGACCTTCCACACTTCTCTATTGATTGACTTTAGGTGTGCGGTCATCTTAACCTTCCAATATGCATAATTTGTGCCATCAAAGTGAGGTGCCTTCTTGGTGTTGTTGATGTGCAAGCTTAATTGAGCCATTTCTTTTTCACCGTAGGTTGTTAAGCCTCAAATAAACAGTGCCTCGGCTCCGATACCACTTGTAAGGTCCAAAAAGACTAGAGGGGGGTGAATAGCCTAATTAAAACTTCTACAAGAATTACTTAACCACATGTTAGTATGAAAGGTGGTGAAGCAAATGCACTAGCTCTAACTAATTAAGCAAGCCACCTACACAAGTCTATAACAAAGCTATTCACTAAACACAACAACAACTACAAGCTAGAAATAAGAAGTAATACTAGAGAAGAGCTTCGAGTGATTATACCGCCGTGTAGAGATGAGAAGTACCAATCAATCAATCAATCACACAAGAGAAATCATCGGGAAGAAAATGACACAAGAATTTATTCCGAGGTTCACTTGCTTCCCGGCAAGCTACTCCCCGTTGTGGCGATACACCCACTTATCGATTCATGAGCTAATTGACTATCAAGAGTCGAGCCCTCGGCGGGCGCCGCACAACCACACACAAGATGAGGATCCTCCAAGCCACGAGCTCCACTAGAGTATCCAATTTGCGAACTCCCGCGGGGAAGGATCAAGAACCCCTTACGACACTTGGTGAAGGCTCTAACAATCTCCAATTGTGAGTTCAATCACCTCCGCTGCTCCAAGCCGTCTACCATGTCGGGAAACACAGAAGAGTAACAAGAAATCCACAGCAACTCAAATATCAAGTGCCTCTAAAATGCAACTCTCAAGCAATGCACTTGAATCTCACTCAATCTCACTCAAGATGTGCAACTATGCAAAGAGATGAGTGGAAGGGTTGTTCTCTAGCTCAAAGTATGTCTCTAGTTCTCAAAATGTGCAAGAGATCCCCTCAAACCCTAGCCAACGTCTATTTATAACGAAGGGATACGCAGCTAGCCGTTACGGACGACGCAGTTCAAAACGTGTTGACCGGACGCTCCGGTCAGGGTGACCGGACGCGTCCGGTCACTACAGGACAAGCGTGAACAGTACACGTCAGAAGTTACCGTTGCTATGACCGGACGCGCCCTAACGTATGACCGGACGCGCCGCTCAACTGACCGGGCACGCCGATCGCTCAGCACTGCGAGCCCGCGAAGCAACGACCGGACGCGCCCTAGCGAATGACTGGACGCGACAGTGCCAGTGTCCGGTTAGAGTCCAGTAAGCTCCCTCAACGACCAGACGCGTCCGATCATCACTCCTGCGCTCTCTGCCCCTCTAGATGCCTGACCCGACGCGCCGGTCCCGTGAAGGACCGGACGCGCCGGTCGCGCGCTAAGCTTCTGTGCACAGGTGAACTGACCGGACGCGCTGGTCAAGCCAGACCAGCGTTCGGTCACTCACCCTAGGCACGCTGACCGAATGAACTGACCGGACGCGCTGGTCAAGCTGAGACCGCGTCCGGTGCAGCGTCTGGTCACCACAGTGACCTCCGTTCGCCTCCGTTTCTTTTCTGACTTCCGGCGCAGTAGAAAATAGGCATTTCACTTCTCCAAAAATCGTCGAATCCCGCCGAGCAAGCTCGGCGGGAGGGAGAGAAGAACCCAAACCCTTCTCTACCGCTCAAACTCTACCGCCTTCATAAATGTGCTAACACCACCAAGTGTAAATCACCATGTGCATGTGTGTTAGCATTTCACAATTATTTTCCAAGGCGTTATGTTAGCTCTTTACAAGATCCTAATGCATATGCTCAAGACATTGATTTAGTGGCACTTGATTCCCGAGCTAACTGTGATTGCCCCTCTTGATAGTCGGCTATGTATCCTAAACCCGGTCAATCACTTCTCTACTCATCTTAGACCGGCAAAAGGAAAACCCTATGGTTATACCTTTGCCTTGCGCTCTTAGATCCTTTTCCACTTGATCATCATGTACTTTATTTTATGTGCATCTCCATCATGATCATCATTTCATGTCCATGCACCATCTTTTTGTGATCTTGTGGCCACCACTCCTTGCCACATACACCTTCATCACATGTGTTGCTTATGTCTAACTCAAAACACTTAGCACATGGCATTAGCAACTTGGTGTCATTAATTACCAAAACCAAACTTGGGCTTTCATACGGTTCGCAAAGAGGAGATTTACCAAATTACCCCTATATTGAGAATCTAGATAAGGAATATTCTTAGGATATCCTGCCACCATCACGAGCATTTGTGTAAAAGCGACTAAGTGAGAAACAGTGCCCTATAAAAGAGGATGTAAATGCAACCGAAAAAGGATCGGTGAGATACATCAATGAAATCCTAGCCTTCCTTGAGTTCACTAGCCTCAGACCTCCGCTCAGGGCACCGATCGGGCGGAGGCATAACTGACCCACCTGGTGTTTCAACAGACATAAAAATAAAAATAAAATAAACACTATAGTGGAGAGTTATGTGAGCTATGAGAGAGGTGTTTCTGAAAAATCGTGCTAGCCTAGCTATTTAGGGGTCGATAGATATTTGATCTCTCTCCTTAAAACTCTTCCTCGACTAACTATTTGGAACCATTGGGGACGCCATGAACGGAGGAACGGGCAATGCGCTTCGATGTGGCCCCGTCTCCAGCACGCATGGCACCTAATTGGCTGGTAGCATTTGACTCCAGGATGACCCGCCGAGAGGCAGCGAGAGCAGACCGCAACATGCGTTGCCCGCATGCGCCTGGTTTGGAGGAGCAGAGTTAACGCTGGAGATACGCTCAAACACCGAGCGCCGAGGGAATTGAAGACGGCCCTTCAGAGAATTTGAAATTTTTGGCTTCCCAATAGGCTCCAGATTCGGGCCGGATAGAGGAGGGGATTTCACCACGTCTGCAAAAGATTTTCGGGCTGAAGAACCTTGGACAGTTTTCCAGGAAACCCGCTCTTCTTCCTAGAACAGACGGAACTCTCTTCGCCAGTTTGGGCCGCCATTGCCCCAGAGGTAGAAGAACAGAGAAAAAAGCTCACAGGTAAAAGAGCGTAGATTTATGAACAAAGAACCCCACCTGGTGGGAGGAGACAAAAAAAATTTGAAAGTGTGATCACTGAGGGACGAGACTTAGGCCAACCGAATCAGGAGAAAGCTTGAACTTGCATAGACCGAAGGGCACGACCAAACCAAAAGAGGACGGACCCAAATCAGGCCAGGAAATAGGCCTCTGAAGCAGGCTCCAAACCTCTGCTTGGATTTTTAGGCCCGGAGAAAAGGAGAGACCCAGGAGCTCAACAGGCAATGGCGAAGCAGGAGCCGCCATGACGCACGAAGGGGAACCCACAAGCAGCAGAACAGGGAACAGAGGGGGAAGAACTCACTGTCAACTGGAACGATGATTGTGGGTTCTCTATGATTTATGCATTGCACAGATTCACCGGTGATGATTTGAGCGCAAGAGAAGAACTGGGGTGTATGCTTTCTGTTTTATGTACATCAATTCAATGGAACAAGCTATTGTTTTTGGTAACACTTTTTTTTTTTGAGGAAACAGGAGGGGCTTGTACCCCTACTAGAATTTTATTGATAAAAGCAAAAGCAAGTACTTACAATCACGAAACAAAAAAAAAATTGATAAGAAAATCATGAAAATTACACAAAGGCTTCTAGCCATTGATCTATTTATTGGATGAAGCTTCATTTTTGCTCTAAGAATAACCAGAGCAAATTCTTTCCTAAATACTTGTCGGCATCGCTGCGGTGAGTGTGGAATAATTCTGAAGATGGATATGTGACACATGTTGTGTATTTTTGATACCTTTTTGCTTCTATACCAGAGATCAAAAGATTGCAAGACCAACTAGCTAGGTTCCTCATGGACATGGTCACAACTCACATGGTGTTCGATGATAAAATCAAAGTTTCAAATTTTATAGGGAGGTAAAACTAATTGGGAGTGATTTATTTATAATATATACATTGCCGATCGTTTTCACGTACGTGTTTGTGTAACTTCAAGCATAATTCGTTCTACTCGTAGGGAGTAGCTACTCCCATCTAGATGTAGTATATGTACGCTATTTCGAACATAAAATTCCAATTTTGGTGAAAAATTTAACTTTCAAAAATTGATTCAAGAGGCAGCTAAAAAATAGATCTGCATCTGGAGATCTACTTCTAAAGGTGGTTGGTATCCCAAGCCGTCTCTGGTAAATTGATTTCTAGAGACGACTAAGAATCTCAACAGTCTCTAGAAATTGATTTCTAGTTTAGGAACGGCTAAGAAATACTCCTTCTATCCATAAAAAGTGTCTTTCTCATTTCTCGAAAAGTCAGACATTTTTATTTCACAAAAAAATTAGATGCAGTGCAGACCCCACGCCTATGGAAGCCACACGTCTCGAAAATTGATCACACCGCCAGGCGAGGAATGGCTTCGACGCCTAGCGCATCGGCTCCCAGGCGATGAGGCCGTGCGGCTCCGGCTCGACTCAAACCAGCCCAGGCTTGTCCGCATCGCGTCGTCTCTGTGCTCTTTCATCTGCCTCCACTTCCCCCATCCCCTAGCGCGGCCACTGCCTCTCTCGATCATCACCGTCGATCATCCCCTAGTAAAAATATATGTAGAGATATATTTTTATGGTAGCCAATGATACAAATATTGTGCAAATCGTACGTGATCAACTACCTGTGTTGCAATACGATGAACAGAGTATGAAGAATCATCAGCGTCAGTAACATGCAGGCCCGGCCCTGGATGCGGGCAAGCAGGGCAGCCGCCCTGGGCCCCCAACTAGGTAGGGCCCCACCCCAAATATGCAAACACCAGGTATACAGGCCTGCAGGTACACGTCGCGGCCTGCAGTCCTGGGCCTCCTGGCGAGAAGGATCAAGAAAGAAAGAGCTAGCTTCCGTTCTTGATATTTCCTTGGCGACTGGCCTGCAGCACGAGGGAACAGCAAAGGACTGGGTCCTTCCCTTCTGAGGACCACGCCCACACGCAGACTCCAACAGGGCGGGCGGACGCGACACACACGGCGGCGGCGGCTGTTGCGCCTGCACGACGGCACGAGGCGAGACCGCGAGACGCTGGACTCAACGCCACGCGACGCTGCCGACGCGCTGCGATCTCCGCGACACCGTCCGACCCAGACGAGCGACGACGAATCATGGTGAGCCACCAGCAACGCGAGTAGATGTCTAGATCAGGCAATAGAACGAACGTGATTACTGAGACAATATCATTTTAAAGAAAGTGACCAAGTTGTCAGGTGTGATTAACTGTTAGAAGCCCATACTGTTACATATGCTGATTTAACTCCTTTTTTTACTCAATTCTTGTTTTCTTGCGAAACTGTTTTTTAGCTAATTGTTTCTCTAAATCTTAACAGCATCATGTCATCAAGAAAGTATGCTTCCGGCAGTGAGAAAAGGGGGGAAAAAGCACGAATAGATGAGTTCATACAATCACAGAGGAGTTCTATGCATAAGTTTTTGAAGAATAATCCAAACACTTCAAGAGATCCAAAACCAACACAGATTATTCCAGAAGATGAAGGTCCTCCTGATGACAATATTGGCATTAACATGGAAGAAAACAATGTGAGTAATGATGAGCACATATTTAATTCAAAATACTTCAGAAAATAGTAGTCTTGATGAGGAACAAGTGTGTCACATGGATATTTATGATCCAAGAAATTGGGATAATCTTGATAACAAAACAAGGGATATATTAGTTGAAAAGGGGCCTATAAGAGAAGAGAATAGTGTATTCCCTTTCGACGATAATTTAAGGCATTTTGCATATTCTCATTATCATAGAAAAATGAGTATTATGCATTGAGAAGCGATTATTGGATAAGATCGATATTGATACCATCATCAATGACTTCGCATCGAGGAATGTTAGAAGGAATTTTTAAGGTAATTTAATATAGGAATTTATAAGGTAATTTAATATTTATGAATTGTTTCATATGAATATTGCGATTGCATCCGCAGTTAAGTGTTTATATATATGGATTTACATTTAGTACTATCAATGTCATGTATGTATAAAGGGCCCGGATTATGGTTTCGCCCCGGGCCTCAAAAAAATCAGGGCCGGCCCTGGTAACATGAACAAGGTCAGAAGCATGAACATCACAGGCTGGACCTTCCTCCATCTAGTTACAGACTCCCACGAAGGTGGCTGCAACACGACTTGGAAACAATGCCGATGCCCCAGCCGAGTCCTCCTTCAGGCAAGAGACAACGCTGATGCCTTAATTAAGCTGCAAAGCAACGCATCCCTATGTCAAGCTTCCTGGATGAGCTCTCGCACAAGCAGATGGCAGTGGTGGAGACGCACAATTCGGCCGCGCGCTGCGGTGGAGGCCGAGATGGAGAAGGCACTGTTGATGCTGCAGGTGGTCGACGGCGTGGCGATGAGGCGAGCGGCGTTGGAAACCAAACTGCAGCGAGGAACAATAACCGACGTTGCGGGATCACGCACATTACTCGGGCATCACGACGCGATGGCCTGGGCTGGTTTGAGTCGAGCCGGAGCCGCACGGCCTCATCGCCTGGGGGGCCAATGCGCTGGGCGTCGAAGCCGTTCGTCGCCTGGCCGCGTGATCAATTTTCGGGACGCGTGGCTTCCATCGACATGGGGTCTGCACCGAGCGCCCGTGCAGCCAGTCTAAATCTAATTTTTTTTCCCACCAGTTAGCCACATCTATAAATTATTTATTATGTATTAATGGACGCTACAACCGGCCATGCACAACCCGGAGGTCGTTTCTCAGTATTGAACTATTGATTAGAGATGCTACGTTCTGTATTATCTCTATATATAGGCCCCCATTTGTTATCAGGCGGCCAACTGCCCAACCAAGCAGCTGTTGCAGAAATAATCTCAGCATACACAATGCTGAATCTCCGTTTGCCAACCCAATGCCTCCTCTTGGTGCTCTGCTCCTATGTTCCAGCGATAGTTTCAGGTCCCGCGGCTCACCCAGTACAACCACAAAAGATAAACCAGTATTCATACTTCCCAAATGAGCGTCTCTACCATGCCTACCTCGTCATCCAGCGGTTCAAGAGCACCATTACTTCCGACCCGAAGAACATCACAGCCACTTGGACTGATCATGACATCTGCAGCAAAACAAGGTACCTTGGCTTCTATTGCGCCAAACCAACGGGGCAACCTAAAGATCTCACAGTCACGGGGATCATTTGGAATGGCTATGGCCTGCGTGCACCTAGGCTGCGGGGTTTCATCGACCAGCTGCCAGATCTCGCATTTTTCCACGCTGCCTCCAACTACTTCGGCAGCGACATCCCACGCCTCAATATTCTGCCATACATGTACAATCTCAATGTCATTGACGATCTTCCAGCTCATCCTATGGCCGATGCGTATACGAATTCAGGTTTTCATGCACCATGCGTCAGTGGCGTCATTAATCTCATAATAAACGTCACTATGAAGCCCTTCAAGAAGGGATGGGGGCACATAAGTCCATCTGGTGGCACAAATGCTAGAGCTGTACTTCTCAACTACAACGACCTAGCAGGACCACTGCCGGAAGACATTGGCTTCTCCAAGTTGAGCTACCTCGCCCTGGCCAACAACAAGCTCACCGGGCCAATCCCACCATCGTTCGGGCACCTTCAAGACTCCCTCCTCGAGGTGCTCCTCCTCAACAACCAGCTATCCGGCTGCCTGCCCCACGAGCTCGGCATGCTCCACAAGGCGGCCGTGATCGACGCCAGCATGAACCAGCTCACAGGACCGATCCCCTCAACCTTCTCCTGCCTCAGCAGCGTCGAGCACCTGAACCTGGCCGGAAACCGCCTCTACGGTCAGGTACCCGACGCGCTCTGCAAGCTCGCCGGACCGGCCGGCCGCCTCGCCAACCTCACGCTGTCCGGCAACTACTTCACCTCCATCGGACCGGCATGCGCTGAGCTGATCAAAGACGGCGTGCTGGACGTGAAGAGCAACTGCATTCCTGGCCTCGCCAACCAGAGGCGACCAGCGGAGTGCGCGGCGTTCCAGAGCCAGCCAAAGACGTGCCCGGCGGCGAGCACCACCCAGGTGACATGCCCCGCCGCAGCTGCCATGGATGCGGCGGCCCCGGCCGGGGAGAGGAAGGTCAGGGACTACTCCAGCTACGTGACGTACGCTACGCTGCATGACTGAGCCACATCGGCATGCAGTAGGAGACAGAATGCCTTGGTGGCATTTTGGCTATTTGTTCTTGTATTCATGATGCGTGTACACTAGTGTGTGTTGATGTTGTTGTGGTTGTTGTCTATTTGCATTGCACGTGTATTGCTGTCACATCTCTAGATCATCCCATCATTTGTACTGCCACGTCCATTATATTATGAAAAATGTTGTTGGTGTTTTAGTAAAGTTGTACTACCTGTCTTGAATATGTTCCACACTTCCATGTGGCTTAAACTGTGTAAATTTCAGATATGGCAGTGACTTTGGACAACATTACTTAGGGCACTCCCAATACAGAAACTATGGTAGTTTCTATAGATATTAATTGCACTGCCATATAGACAATTTGCTGATGTAACAAGTGATTTAATGAGGTGAGAGAGGAAAAATCCAAGAAACCAGGTCTAACTAAGAAACTGGGTCTTCACGGTTATCGATGGACAAGAAACTACTCGTAGCCCATTGAGAGAGCAAACATAGTTTCTATCACTACTTATGTCCTATACTGTAGAAAATTTTGCACTGGGAAGGATAGTTTCTTGATACACTGTCCTATGCTATAGAAACTGCTGATAGTTTCTTGCATTGGGAGTGCCCTTGCTACACTAGAATAATTGCATGCCACCTCTGTTCTGTAAGAGTGTTGATAGATATCCTGAGTTCCTGACAGTTTAGGTCACGCACAATGCAGAAATAATCTATAGTTTCTATAGCTTAGGATATCGTATCAAGAAACTATCATTCACAATGCAGTTTTTCTAGCTAGAGTTCAAGTAAAGTTCTGCCCAATCGTTATCCTGGTGCTTCTCTCGCATCACTAGATCCTCTGCGCGTGTGCTTCACCGTGTGCTGCGGGGGCGGCGAGCGCATCACAATGCAGAAAACTAGAGTAGTTCTAGGTGAGCTTAGCAAATGATCCGCAGCCATGTCCCAAAATTTATTTCCGATGAGAAAACTACTACACACACATTTCTGGCACATTATTCCATATCTTACTGATCCTTTGCTAAGCTCAGAATAATGAATTTTTATGTCCGGCCGGTCACCGCCAGAGTGAACGATTGAACGAGATCAGGCCCCCAAATACTCCATCCCAAGGTGGCAAGGTTCATTCTTGTGCCTTCGCAGCATCAGGGCATGCAGCTCAATTGGCCGGTCTCGAACCCCACGCCTCTATACGACGTGTTGCCAGCTGACGCGCTGTGCTACGGGCTCCCGCCGGGGCCAGACGTACGGTACGACGCGCGACTTGTCAGCCTGTCGGTGTCACGCCGCGCGCTCTGGGACATTGCAAGCCGGAGGCGCTGTCGTTTGGACGTGTCGAACAAATAGCAATATCCCGTGCCACAACACGCTCGCTGGAGACGTACGTGCCCTGCGAGCACCGGCGCCGAGACGAAAATGCATGCATGCAAGCATCGTCGTCGCATGTGTCACGGACGTGGTGTTGCATGCGAAGGTAGGTAGGGCTCGGCCTCTGTAAAAAAAATACAATTCTCATATATCGAGGAATCAACTAATTTGAATTTTGATCGAAGGTGATGATTTCGTGAATCCCGTGATCTGCAGGCTCAGTTCTTCGGAGGTGCTCATAGGGGTAAGGTTTGCGTACGTGTGTATATCGAGGAATCAACTAATTTGAATTTTGATCGAAGGTGATGATTTCGTGAATCTCGTGATCTGCAGGCTCAGTCCTTCGGAGGTGCTTATAGGGGTAAGTTTTGCGTACGTGTGTTCATAGGGGTGAGTGTGCATGCGTTTGAGTGTCTGCGTTGTACTGTGTAATTCTTTAAAAAAGTACTAATATTTTTTATGTAAAAATAAATATCATTAGATTAGTTATAGAATATATTTTCATCATAAATTTATTATAAGACATAAATGCTAATATTATTTAACATAAACTTAGTCAAAATTGAGCAAAGTTGATCGGCACGGATCTCGTGATCGCATTCTTTTGTGGACGGAAAGAGGACCTGATATATATGCCACTTCGCATGAGACACCACACACAAAAGCTAGAGATCGGGTCGGTTGCGCCGGTCGTATATGCAATAATTTGCTTGTGTCGTTCATGCGAGTGTAGATCTATGTCGTTAGGTAAGTAGGTGCATACATGTGCGCTTGTGTCCGTTGCATGTCCTGGCTGTTTTGTTCCTTCTGCGCGCGGTTGATCCCGCCGGCAAGAACCATGCATGACAATGATGGTGTGTCTCTTTACCTTGCTCTGGTTGATCTAGCACGTGTGTTCCGGCCAGGGTGCCCATCACTCTGCGTTGGATTTTGTGACGTTCTGCCGAGGCTCACCGGTGGCAGTGGTCCAAATAAGGTGCGTTTGGATGCTTTTATATGTTTGTCGAAATAATGCATGCATCTTCGGCTCTTCACTTTTCCCGTATTCTTATATGATCCTCGAGCTCTCAAATTGATCATCTGGATTTTTTTTTTACTTTTCAAGTGGTTCATTCCAAGTCTAGATTTGGGTCCATGATTGAACCTCAAGTTAATTTAAAATGAACTATACTTACAAAGTTATAGGGCCTAGATGATTATTATTTTGAGACTTGTTTATAGATCTAGATGAGAATGCGGAAAAAGTTTAATGACTCGTCATTTCACTCTAACATAAAAGTGCTCAACGTGCCCAATACCTTTGTTGCCTTTTTTATTAGAAAATGTACGTAAGTTATATTCCGGTTTCTACATGTGTCACAGATTCAACTAATATTTAATTTATTACAATTTCAGCCTTAAGTAATAATAGCATGTTCTCAAAAAGCTTCCCAAGATAAAAAAAAAAAAAAGGACACATCGATTTAAACATAAGTTTATTAGAGAAGACGACCACTCATGTTTGGTAAAGATTCCATTGTTACTGTCTCCGAGGTACGACTTGCTCAGTTTAACCTGGGTATGTCATATTCCTTCTATAGGATTAGGGATGAAAACGGTACGGATATTTTCCGACCGTATTCGAGACCGAATTTGTTTAGAGGGGTTTTAATCCGTCTGTATCCGAGTCCGGATATTTAACATCTGATACCGTATTCGTATCCGAATATTTAAATCACATATTTATGATATCAATATCCAATCGTATTCTATCCGACATTTTTTATACTATTCGTATTCAAATCCGAATCCGGACATAAATATGAAAACAAATACGATATCAGTGATATCCGTCCGTATCCGATCCGTTTTCATCCCTATATAGGATGGACCAGATATATAAAATTGTTGAATGAGGGCCCTAAAAACCATAAATGAGAATATAGTATTTTTTTGTCAAAAACCCAGTCAGGATCAACCACATAGACGTAGACCTAGTGAAAGGTCTTGATGGCTAGAGGGGGGTGAATAGCCTTTTAAAATTTTCTACAAAGACAAGCTAAACAAGTTTATCAATATAACAAGTAGCAAGATGCAAGTTTTGCTTAGCCTACGGGGTGTTTGCAAGCCACCTAACCAATTCACAATTCTAGTATATTTGCACTCAACCGCACAAGTCAAACCGCACAACTTAACTACAACTAAAGCTAGCTAGCTACACAAGCTAAGAGTAACACTAACAAGCTAGCAAGGTAACTAAGAAATTAATACAAGAGAGAGTTAGGAGGGTATCACCGAGGGGCGAAGTATTGAGCCAACCAATCAATATGATCAAAAGATGAATACCACAATACACAACCACCAGGATCGATCAAACACAATAAGAATGATGACACAAAGATTTATCCCGAGGTTCACGTGCTTGCCGGCACGCTAGTCCCCGTTGTGTCCCTCTTCACCACGTGGTTCGGTGGCTAATCGGTCTCACACCGAGCCTCTCAAAAGGCGCCACAAGAACCTACCAAATGGCAAAAGGTTGCAATGACACGAGCAATTCACTAACGTTGCCTTTGGCGCTTCGCCGAGGTAGGCACAAACCCCTCACAATCACCGGAGGTGGCCAAGAACAATCACCAACTCTTGCCAACGTCTCCAAGCTGCTCCAAGCCGTCTAGGTGGCGGCAACCACCAAGAGAAACAAGAATCCCGCAGCAAATCAACCACCAAGTGCCAACTAGATGCAATCTCACAATGCAAATGCACTTGGATCACTCAATCTCACTTCGAATATGCAAAGAAGCAAGAGAGATGAGTGGGAGGGGAGTTGCTTAGCTCAAAGTGCTTACAAGTATGTCAAATGTTCGAGAGAGAGAGAGAGAGAGCCTTGAGCCGGCCAACGAGTATTTATAGACGTACCCCTTCGAATAGAGCCGTTAGAAACTTAAACAGCTGAAATCGCGCTGACCGGACGCGCTGGTCCAACTGACCGGACGCGCTGGTCGCCCAACGGCTAACTCGTGAAGTACTAACCGGACACGCTGGTCCAAACAACCGGACGCACCGGTCGCCCAACGGCTAACTGCGAAGCAACGACCGGACGCGCTCATCGCGCAGACCAGACGCGCTGCGAACGACCGGACGCGCTGGTCCCGTGAATGACCGGACGCGCTGGTCGCCTGAGCAGCGCTCAACGAAACAACGACCGGACGCGCTGAAGAAACATGACCGGACGCGACAGTGCCAGCGTCCGGTTAGAGTCCAGTAAGCTCCCTAAACGACTGGATGCGTCCGATCGACAGTGACCGGACGCGCTTCGCGTCCGATCATCAAACTGAAATACACGCAGACACTGAACACTGACCGGACGCGTCCGGTCATGCAAAGACCACGTCCGGTCCAGCGTCCGGTCACCTCTGTGACCTCCGTTCGCCTCCGTTTCTTTTCCGGACTTTCGGCGTAGTGGAAAATAGTCGTTTCAACTCCTCGAAAACGCCTGAATCCCGCGTCGCAAGCTCGGTGGGAGGGAGAGAGGACCCCAAACCCTCTCTACCGCTCAAACTCCACCGCCTTCGCAAACGTGCTAACACCACCAAGTGATCTTCATCATGTGTGAGTGTGTTAGCATTTTCACAATCATTTTTTGAGGCGATATTAGTTCTATCCAAATGCATATGATTATGAAATGCACATCTAGAGGCACTTAGGAGTTCAATAGCCACGTCATTCCCCTCTTTATAGTACGGCTATCTATCCTATAATGTAACCACACCCACTAGGTGTCTTGGTTACTAAAACATAACCCTTAAGCATATACCTTTGCCTTGATCACGTTGGGTTGCATCCAAATCCAAGTGTGGCCATCATGATCACCATGTCCATCTTGCCACCAACCTTGGAATGTACTAATCCTCATATGCTACATACAACTTAGGCATAGGATTAGTACGTAGGTATTGTCACTAATTACCAACACCAAACATAGAACTTTCAATCTCTCCCTTGTTGGTAATTGGTGACAAACCTTTCACAAAGATATTACGATAGAATTTTGATTGAACCCATGTCACATTGTCCAAGTATATTACCATGTGTAAGAATTATGGACATGTGATCATGAATTCAAATTGATAGCAATAGCTCCCCCTACATGTATGCTATATGTTTGGATTTTGGAAGCATACATGTTAGATAGGAAAGATTAGGAGTATTGACTACCAATAGGTGCTAAGTGTTTTAGATTATAGACCTTTGAAGCGTGATACCATCGGAGTAGCGATAAACACCATCTTAGCACCTTGTGTAGTTAGATTCCACTTGAAAAAGCACAAACATAACTAGAAACCTTGTGAGATCAACATTATAAGCAAGGCTCTAGTACCACTTTGAAAAACATGAAGCAAGAAAAATCTAACTACTTCTATTCATGCTAGTACCTCAATATACCATTCAAACTATACTAGCAAGTCACCACACAAGCAAAGTATTGGAGAAAAAGAAATGCATAACTATGCATCATACATATGAAGTGCACATGGAAATGCAACATTCATATTTAAGAGCTTGCTCCCCCTACTTGTGTGCTCAAAATTTTAGTTGATCCCCTTCTTTTATCAAATTTCCCCCTTTAAGATTTATCTTTGTGAACAATATTTTTCTCCCCCACAACATTTTCTTCCCTTTGAGTTCTATCTTTGTGAATAACATTTTCTTCCCCTTTGGCACCAATGACCACAAGGGACCAATTTTAGATAGATTATCATGTTAAATTATGGGGTGAGGATCAAGTTTGTGATTCAACCTAGATTTCTTGCATAAATAAAATACTTCGGTTTGAACCAAGGGCAAGCTTCTTCACACCTCACTAGAAGGGTTATCATGCACCATGTTGAAGCAAATATTTAGACAAGTGATCTAGATTAAACACTTAGGATCACAAGCTACTTAAACAAGTTATATGCTACCACTAGATCATACAAGTCATGGAAACAATAGTGGCACCATATAAACTTCAAATTTGTTTGATTTTCATGAGTGAGCCTAGAACATGTAAATTATGACTAGATGCACTAAACAAGTCCTTAGCATAGAATGTATGACATGTCAACCAATTGTACCTTGGGGCTCGAAGGAGAGGCATGTCATATCATGGAGGTGCATCAACTCATGTTGGAGAAGTCAAGTATGTTCAACTCATTCTTTAGCTTGTGAAATCTCTTCTCATCAAGTGGCTTGGTGAATAGATCGGCTAATTGATCTTCGGTGCCCACACTCTCAATAGCAATGTCACCCTTTTGTTGATGATCTCTAATGAAGTGATGGCGAACATCAATATGCTTTGTTCTTTGATGTTGAACGGGATTGTTGGTTAGCTTCACGGCACTTTCATTGTCACATAGCAATGGCACATTCTTGAAATTGATTTCAAAATCCTTCAATGTTGCCTTCATCCACAAGATTTGTGCACAATAACTACCCACGGCGATGTATTCGGCTTCGGCGGTAGATAGTGCAATACTATTTTGCTTCTTGGATGACCATAAGACAAGTGATCTTCCCAATAATTGACAAGTCCCGGAAGTGCTCTTTCTCTCCACTTTGTCACCGGCATAGTCGGAATCCGAATATCCAACTAGCTCAAAACTAGCACCCTTGGGATACCACAATCCAACATCTTGTGTATGCTTCAAGTACCTCAATATTCTCTTTGTTGCCTTCAAATGACTTTCTCTTGGTGAGGCTTGAAATCTTGCACACATACATACACTAAACATCACATCGGGCCTTGATGCCGTCACATAGAGTAGGCTACCAATCATTGATCTATATAGCTTTTGATCCACCATGTTGCCATTCTTGTCACTATCCAAACTTCCACTAGTGCTCATTGGAGTTGTAATGCCCTTTGCATCTTCCATGCCAAACTTCTTGAGCATATCTTTGATGTACTTGGTTTGACTCACAAATGTTCCTTCCTTCATTTGTTTGATTTGAAGTCCAAGAAAGAAACTAAGTTCACCAATCATTGACATTTCAAATTCCTTTGCCATCATTTTCCCAAACTCATCACAATAATCTTGATTGGTTGAACCGAATATGATATCATCAACATATATTTGCAACACAAACAAGTCTTTCCCAATCTTCTTGGTGAATAATGTTGTATCAACTTTGCCCATGACAAAACCTTTGGATAGCAAGAAGTCCCTCAATCTTTCATACCATACTCTAGGTGCTTGCTTCAAGCCATACAAAGCTTTTCTTAACTTGTATACATGATTGGGTTTCTTGTCATCTTCAAAACCAGGAGGTTGCTCCACATACACCTCCTCTTGGATGTACCCATTGAGAAATGCACTCTTCACATCCATTTGATATAGCTTGATATTGTGAGCACAAGCATAGGCAAGTAAGATCCTAATTGCTTCCAATCTTGCAACCGGGGCAAAAGTTTCACCAAAGTCAAGACCCTCTATTTGTGTGTAACCTTGAGCCACTAGTCTTGCTTTGTTCCTTATTACTATCCCATCTTGATCTTGTTTGTTGTGAAAGACCCATCTTGTTCCAATGACATTATGATCTTTAGGCCTCTCAATTAGTTCTCATACTTCATTTCTCTTAAAGTTGTTGAGCTCTTCATGTATTGCATTTACCCAATCCGGATCTCTCAATGCTTTATCAATGTCCTTGGGTTCTTCTATTGACACAAAAGAAGAGTGAGCACAAAATGATGTCAATCTTGATCTAGTTTGAACTCCCCTTTGTATGTCACCAATGATGGAATCCAATGGATGGTCTCTTGCAATGTTAGTTGGTTGAAGCACTTGGACTTGATTGCTTGGATGTTGATGTTGATTATGAGTTGGAGATGATGAACTAGCCACTTGTTGATTTTGTTGCACTTGAGATGATGTACTAGCTTGATTTTGCATTAGAGAACCACTAGCTTGTGTAATTGGACTTTGGAGCACATGATCTTTGTCATCATCCACATCAATCACTTGCTTTGGCCTAATATCACCAATGTCCATTCCTTTCATAGCATTTGTCAATTGAGTTCCTCTCACATCATCCAAGTTATCTTCTTCATCTTGAGAGCCATTTGTTTCATCAAATTCAACATCATGCACTTCTTCAAGTTGACCACTAGCCAAATTCCAAACTCTATAAGCTTTGCTAGTAGTTGAGTAACCAAGTAGGAAGCCTTCATCACATTTCTTCTCAGACTTGCTCAATCTAGTACCCTTCTTCAAGATGTAGTATTTGCAACCAAATACCCGAAAGTATGCAATGTTAGGCTTTCTTCCATTTAAGATCTCATATGGTGTCTTCTCTAAGAACTTGTGGCAATAGAGGCGGTTGCTATAGAAGCAAGCCGTGTTGATTGCTTCGGCCCAAAATAAATGACTCACATTATACTCATTCAACATTGATCTTGCCATATCAATTAAGGTTCTATTCTTCCTCTCAACTAAGCCATTTGATTGAGGTGTATACTTGGCCGAGAATTGATGTTTGATTCCAAGCTCATCACATAGCTCATCAACTCTTGTGTTTCTAAACTCACTTCCATTATCACTTCTCACCTTTTTGATTGTGGTCTCAAACTCATTTTGTACTCTCTTGATGAACTTCTTGAATATGTCAAATACATTACTCTTGTCCATAAGAAAGAATACCCATGTATATCTAGTGAAATCATCCACAATCGCAAAGCCATACTTATTGCCACCAATGCTTGTGTATGTAGTTAGCTCAAATAGATCCATGTGCAACAACTCAAATGCCTTGGAAGTACTCATGATGCTTTTCAATGGATGAGTGTTGCCCACTTGCTTTCCGGCTTGACATGCACTACATAGCTTATCTTTCTCAAATGTGACATCCTTCAAGCCTCTAACTAAGTCATGCTTCACTAACTTGTTCAATTGCTTCATGCCAACATGACCAAGTCTTCTATGCCATAACCAATCCATACTTGATTTGGTGAGCAAGCATGTTGAAAGTTAAGTGTCACTAGCATTGAAATCAACCAAGTATAGATTCTCATATCTAAAGCCTTTGAAGATCAAGTTAGAGCCATCAACACTAACTATCTCCACATCATCAACACCAAATATGCACTTAAAACCTAGATCACACAATTGAGCAACTGACAACAAGTTGAAATTGAGCTTTTCAACTAGTAGCACATTGGAGATGCTATGATCATTTGAGATTGCAATCCTTCCAAGAGCCTTTACATCACCCTTGCTATTGTCACCAAATGTGATGCTATCAATGCCACTATCATTTGATTTGAGAGAGTTGAACATTCTTGAATCACCGGTCATATGTTGAGAGCACCCACTATCAAGCACCCAATGCCTTCCTCCGGCCTTATAATTTACCTACAAAACAATTTAATATTTCTTAGGTACCCATACTTGTTTGGGTCCTTGGAGATTAGTCACTAAGCTCTTTGGTACCCAAATGGCCTTCTTCTTTGGGCCCACAATTGGTGTACCAACAAACCTAGCATGCACACCTTTCTCACCCTTGGTAAGCACACAACAAGAATCAAAAGGAATGTAAGGTACATTAGCATTTTTCTTGTTCTTGTTCATTTTATTGCAATTAATCTCTAGATGCCCAACTTGCTTGCATCTATTGCAATAACGACCATTGCCCTTCACAAAGCGAGGCTTTGAAGTAGCAAAGGCCGCCTTGCCCTTCTTGGGAGTATAGCCCAATCCCTCTTTGTTAAGAGAGAACCTTTGGTTATCCAAGCATTTTAGCAAGCGAGCATCCCCACCATAGGCATTGCCTAATGCGTGGGTGAGATCATCCACCTCTCTCTTGAGAGTCTCATTCTCAACCACAAGTGATGAATCACTAGTAGTAGAGGTAGAGTTGGTTGTGGTGGATGATGATGATCTACATGAAGCATTAGTAGGACCAACACATAAAGAATCATCAATAATATCACATTTTAGTCCAATATCACAAGTGACAATCACTTGATCCTCCTTAGCTTCCTTCATGAGCTTCTCCAACTTGAGGTCCTTTTCCTTGATGAGCTCAAGTAGAGTGGAGTGGGCTTCCTTAAGCCTAGTGTGAGCAATTTCAAGATCCTCGTGGTCTTCCTTTAGACACTTACGAGAAGCCTCTAGCTCATCAAAGGATTTCCTAAGAGCTTTGAGCTCTTGTTCAATTCCTTTACACTCCTTACTCTTTTTGAGAGCAACAAGCTCCTCCATCAAGACATCATTTTCATTGCTCTTGGCAATGAGCTCTTATTCCAAGATTTTGTATTTCTTGGTTATCCTCTTGTAGCCCTTGCTCATTTGATCTATTATGCCCAATAGATCATCCTTGGAGTAGTCCTCATCCTCCTCATCATCACTCCTACAATCATCATATTTTACCTTTGTAGGCTTGGCCATAAGGCATGTCAATGTAGTGTCGAAGATGGATGGCTTGTTGGAGAGGGCGATGTTTGCAATGGCTCGCCGAGTGGTCCTCTCATCATCACTAGAGCTTTCATCATCATCACTATCGGAGCTGTCACTATCCCAAGTGACTACATAACCACCACCCTTCTTCTTGTTGTTGAATGTGAAGCTCTTCTTTGCTTTCTTCTCATTCTCTTTCTTATCCTTCTTGTTCTTCTTGAGCTTCAAGTCCCCATTATGAAATCTCTTATCTTCATAGGGGCAATCCGTCACTATGTGATCGGGGCTATTGCAATTGTAGCAAAGGGTCTTTGCCTTTATAGTGTCTCTCCTCTTTCTTGCCCCATATCCTTTCTTCTTCATGAACCTTCCCATCTTGTGCACAAGGAGGGCCATGGTCTCATCATCGAATGGATCATCATCATCACTCTCCACCTTGCTCTTGCCCTTAGAGGATGAAGCCTTGAATGCAATGGGCTTCAATTGCTTGACCTTGGTCTCCTTCTTCTCTTCTACCACATCTTCATCATCATTGTATTGGGCATCGGTCATTATATCTCCAAGCACATTGGTTGGTTTGACCTTGTCCAATCCCTCTCTAAAGATCATTCTTCTTAAGGTGGCAAACTTCTTGGGTAAGCACATCAAGAACTTGTGTGAGAAGTCCTTGTCCTCAACCTTCTCTCCAAGCCCCTTGAGATCATTGACAATGACTTGGAGCCTATAGAACATCTCCGGGATGGATTCATCATCCTTCATCTTGAAAGTGGAGAACTTGTCCTTGAGCATATATAGCTTGGCACTTTTTACCGTTGAAGTGCCTTCATATGTTTCTTCAAGTCTTATCCAAAGCTCATTTGCCTTTTCAAGATCTTTGATTTGCTCAAATACTTTGTCATCAATGGCACGGTAGATTGTGTCAAGTGCCGCCGTGTTGCATTGTTTGTTGATGCGGTCGTTTGAAGTGAGATTTTCCTCATCAAGAATTATGTATCCCTCTTTGGTCACATCCCAAACCTTCTCATGTATATTGCCTAGATATTGCTTCATCTTCCTTTTCCAATGATCAAAGGAAGAGACTTCATCAAAGAATGGAGGCTTGCCATTAACATGATTGAACATAACTTGAGCCATCTTGCACCGAGGTTGTTAAGCCTTGCAAACGGTAACCTGGCTTTGATACCACTTGAAAGGTCTTGATGGCTAGAGGGGGTGAATAGCCTTTTAAAATTTTCTATAAAGACAAGCTAAACAAGTTTATCAATATAACAAGTAGCAAGATGCAAGTTTTGCTTAGCCTACGGGATGTTTGCAAGCCACCTAACCAATTCACAATTCTAGTATATTTGCACTCAACCGCACAAGTCAAACCGCACAACTTAACTACAACTAAAGCTAGCTAGCTACACAAGCTAAGAGTAACACTAACAAGCTAGCAAGGTAACTAAGAAATTAATACAAGAGAGAGTTAGGAGGGTATCACCGAGGGGCGAAGTATTGAGCCAACCAATCAATATGATCAAAAGATGAATACCACAATACACAACCACCGGGATCGATCAAACACAATAAGAATGATGACACAAAGATTTATCCCGAGGTTCACGTGCTTGCCGGCACGCTAGTCCCCGTTGTGTCCCTCTTCACCACATGGTTCGGTGGCTAATCGATCTCACACCGAGCCTCTCAAAAGGCGCCACAAGAACCTACCAAATGGCAAAAGGTTGCAATGACACGAGCAATTCACTAACGTTGCCTTTGGCGCTTCGCCGAGGTAGGCACAAACCCCTCATAATCACCGAAGGTGGCCAAGAACAATCACCAACTCTTGCCAACGCCTCCAAGCTGCTCCAAGCCGTCTAGGTGGCGGCAACCACCAAGAGAAATAAGAATCCCACAGCAAATCAACCACCAAGTGCCAACTAGATGCAATCTCACAATGCAAATGCACTTGGATCACTCAATCTCACTTCGAATATGCAAAGAAGCAAGAGAGATGAGTGGGAGGGGAGTTGCTTAGCTCAAAGTGCTCACAAGTATGTCAAATATTCGAGAGAGAGAGCCTTGAGCCGGCCAACGAGTATTTATAGACGTACCCCTTCGAATAGAGCCGTTAGAAACTTAAACAGCTGAAATCGCGCTGACCGGACGCGCTGGTCCAACTGACCGGACGCGCCGGTCGCCCAACGGCTAACTCGTGAAGTACTAACCGGACGCGCTGGTCCAAACGACCGAACGCGTCGGTCGCTCAATGGCTAACTGTGAAGCAACGACCGGACGCGCTCATCGCGCAGACCGGACGCGCTGCGAACGACCAGACGCGCTGGTCCCGTGAATGACCGTACGCGCTGGTCGCCTGAGCAGCGCTCAACGAAACAACGACCGGACGCGCTGAAGAAACATGACTGGACGCGATAGTGCCAGCGTCCGGTTAGAGTCCAGTAAGCTCCCTAAACGACCAGACGCGTCCGATCGACAGTGACCGGACGCGCTTCGCGTCCGATCATCAAACTAAAATACACGCAGACACTGAACACTGACTGGACGCGTTCGGTCATGCAAAGACCACGTCCGGTCCAGCGTCTAGTCACCTCTGTGACCTCCATTCGCCTCCGTTTCTTTTCTGGACTTTTGGCGTAGTGGAAACTAGTCGTTTCAACTCCTCGAAAACGCCTGAATCCCGCCTCGCAATCTCGGCGGGAGGGAGAGAGGACCCCAAACCCTCTCTACCGCTCAAACTCCACCGCCTTCGCAAATGTGCTAACACCACCAAGTGATCTTTGTCGTGTGTGAGTGTGTTAGCATTTTCACAATCATTTTTCGAGGCGATATTAGTTCTATCCAAATGCATATGATTATGAAATGCACATCTAGAGGCACTTAGGAGTTCAATAGCCGCGTCATTCCCCTCTTTATAGTATGGCTATCTATCCTATAATGTAACCACACCCACTAGGTGTCTTGGTTACTAAAACACAACCCTTAAGCATATACCTTTGCCTTGATCACGTAGGGTTGCGTCCAAATCCAAGTGTGGCCATCATGATCACCATGTCTATCTTGCCACCAACCTTGGAATGTACTAATCCTCATATGCTACATACAACTTAGGCATAGGATTAGTACTTAGGTATTGTCACTAATTACCAACACCAAACATAGGACTTTCACCTAGTGATTATTCTTGCTCTCACACAAACTTGAGAATGCAAATTGTGAATTACTTATTGAAGCCAAGGACAAAAAACAAATAGCAGGGTTCCTTGGCGGATGATGTAAACCAAAAGCAGTTTTAAATACCCTTCAAACAAAGTCTGCTATGTGGCAAACGAAAAAATGTTGAATAGTTTTTCTCTCTTTTTTGCAAAAACAACTCTAATCTCTCTATCGACGAGATGTGGTCGGTAGTCCACCGAGGGGTATGCCCACGGTAGTAGATTATCGGTAGAGGTGCGCAAGACGACGATTTAGATGGTGACGCAAGAGGAACATGGGGTCTATCCACGTTCGGGCCGCGTATTGCGTAATACCCTACATCCTGCGTCTTTGTGGATTGTATTGATACGTGATCAGATGTCTTGAGGGGGGGGTCCTTGCCTGCCTTATATAGTCCGGGGGGCAAGGTTACAGATCTAAGGAATCTAATCCTAGCCAATTACAACTCCTGTATCCATAGAGGATATAACATATATCCTAACCGACTAGGTTTCCTTGACAGTCAAGTAGTTTCTGCTTGCCTCGCATGGCTCGCGGAGCAGTCCGGAGATCCATGCGGGCCTTTCTGACGAGTTGGGCCACCTTGTCTGGCGTGGCCCATGTGGAGCCATGAGGGTATACGGGTCTATACCCCCACACTCTCCAACTATGCTCTACAGGATTGTCTTTAGTTAAAATTAGCAAAGTGTCCCGTGCAAATTGTGCAACTATCATGTTGTTCAATCCTAGTACAACTTAACATATACTCACTATCAAATATATGACTTCATCAATGTTTTTATTGAAGTATAGGTGTTCCATCATCAGTGTTTGTTGCAAGCTATCCCTTGATTTTATATTTAGCATACGCCATCTCAATATATGGAGCCGCAACCTATATCCTCCTTTACCATTCAATCTTATCTTACGCTCGGTGCTTGATGCCTTCATTGCATTTCTTATCATGCTAGATATTATGCGCTACTTCTCGCTGCATGGATTACTATTTTTGCCTTAGGCTATAGGCTCAAGCCTAGAACAGAAACAAAATGCATGATTGTGGTTTTGTCAATATCAATTGTAATAAATGCAAATGGGGATGCCTTTGTTTTGTTGTATTAGTCTTGTTATCTGCTAGGATGAACAATCTAATGTCATTTACCACTCAACACCACCATGTGTAGTACCCTAAGTGTCAACACATTTGTACCTTACATTGAGTTATCCCCTTCCTCTATTGTGAGGGGATAATAGATAGATCCACAAATGCAAACTCTTGTATTTTTTCACAAAATAGATAGATCATTATCCTCTTGGATTGGGTTTTTTTATCTCTATTTGTATTTTAACATATATTATTTTGTTTTAGTTTCAAAGTTGTAAATGCATTAAAGATGATGTACATATGTGGTTGGCTTTATATTTTTTCCCTTGTTTGGTTCAATTCGTATTTTTCTTATTATTAATGGCATGAGTGAGTAATAACGGGATAGGTATAGTTGCATTTTTAGCTAACTTTCTGCATAATCCCGGCGGTGGGCAATTTATCAATAGGTTTAGGAACACTTTAATTTTATTCTATCTAATTAACCTAGTATTTCTAAACCATGAAAATTAACATGGAGATTCTTTTTAATTAGGGTTGGGATGGGCCAATATGGCCAAACATATGGTGGGCTAATCATTGAATTCTTGAGATGTAGCAAAATTTTCATGCTTATTGGATCATGCATGACTAAGTTATAGTTTTATCTATATAAACCTAGATAAATCTATAACTCAGTCATATATGATCCAATGAGCATGAAATGTTTTCTACATCTCAAGCATGCAATGATTAATCCACATCCAAGTTTCACCATAATTGGACAAGAGAAATTGCAGCTATGAATTCACTATATAAAAATATAGATCTGAGGTTACAACAAAAAAATTATACTAAAGCATATCATATCATATGTTCACTATATAGATCTACTCATGTGAAGTCCAACGCAATTGAATTTTCTATTTTATGATTTTTCTGTGATTTACTATGATTTTTCAAAGATTCAGCCAAAATAAACATAAAAGAAGAAAAAAAAGAAAAATCACCAACAGAAACCGCCATGGAGGTAAAGTGGCTGGTTTTGAGAGATGGGAGAGAAAATATGTCTGGTTTTAGAGTTGAGGGAGAAAAGGCTGACTTTCGCGATAGGTTTTTTTTTTGAGAAATTACTTTCATGATTGTTGAGGGAGGCAAAATGGACTTTTCCCATAATATACATTAGTACACCTGTAACAACACCAGTCCAGTTCAGCCCAGCCCAAACAAGGCCGCGTTCACTTGGCATGCAAACCCAAAATATTTCCTCTTCCACCTATCACATCAAATCTTTAAACGCATATATGAAGCATTAAATGTAGGTAAAAAAAATAATTAATTATATAGTTTGTCTGTAAAGTTCGAGATGAATCTTTTGAGTTTAATTAATCCATGGTTGGACAAATTTTACCAAATAACAACGAAAAGTGCTACAGTAACTTTTCGCCCAAATTTTCTCAACTAAACACAGCCCAAATATCACAGGCCTCCAACATGTTGCAGCCCAAAAGCCTGCAGGGATCCAGAAAAGTCTTCTCTTCTCCAGCTGCTGTTGTTCTCATTTCCTGCCTCCCAGGAGGCCCGAATACCGCTGCCGCCTTCTGTTGCCCCAGCCATCTGGGCCGGTTTCTTCCATCGGCATGGAAACCTCCGACTTCGCTTGCTTTATATTTCCTGCATGTAATGTAAGCATGGAAAAGTGGAACTGATTTGACTCTTCGTTGGACGATTATTATGGGCTCTACATCTTTGCAAGTTGAAAAGGGACTGCATTTCTTCAAATGTCCGTCCGATTATACATATTCCAAGTGGGAACTGGAAGCCTGTTTGTGCACCATTATTGATTCAATTACGCATTTTTCCACATGTTACATCTCCACTATAATGAAATACTTAAATTATACTTGGTCCACCCAGTAAAACGTCCTCCGCTGAGAGCCTCTAACCATTATGCACCTAAGAGATTACACGCAGAAATTCTACACTATTAAAATCAATGGCTAAAAAATATCCCTCACAGGATTCAAACCCAATCCAGCGGCCAGGATTGATAGTTTGATGCAGGCTTCAAACGCGCTGGCATCAGCATCCACGGCACCGCGTCGCCTAGGCTTCAAACGCGCTGGCATCGGCGTCCACCGCAAACACACCAGCGATCGAAACCTGATAGCACCGAAAAAAAAAAAAAAAAAAAAAAACAGATGGGAGCCCTTCCCCAGGTCGTGACGCTGAGCACCCAAACATGTGGCCGCCGCCGCCGCCGCCGCCGCCATTGGTGTCCGTGCGCGCTCTCCTCTCCCTCTCGCTCCCCCTCCCTTTCGCTCCCCCTCCCTCTCCGCTCCACCCCCACCTCGGTCACTCGGAGTCCTTCACCAGGTTGGCCTTCCTCGTCGACGGCGAGCCGCTCCGGATCGTCTCCCACCAGATCAGTCCTCCAAAGGCTCGAACCTGCCCCAAGGTCGCCGCCGCCGCCGTCTCCCAACCGCGCACTGACTGCTGGTCTGATGCCCATCGCAAGCCATGCATAGCGGCGCCGGGGGATGATGAGGACGGCGGCGGCGCACCTTCCTCTTCCTGCGCGCCAGCTGGGCTGCTGCGACCACCAGGAACACGCTGCCACAGATCGAGGCGAGGATCTCGGACGGCAACGTCGTGATGCTGAGGATCCACTGCGAGGACGGCAAGAGGGTGCTCGTCGGGCTGTTGGCCGATGTCGAGGGACTCCGCCCAGCATCACCCATACCATTGTCATGCCCTTCTTCTCTTGCATCCTTATCATAAACAAAATGGCAAAGGCAAGTTCTTAATTAACCTTTTCTTACGTTTAATCTGGACATGACAAATTCACCTCACTCTGTGCTAATCGAGAAGAAAATGTGTGATTTATTTGTTAATTTCAAGTAATATACACTGCATAACGGAACGAAAAGACAAATATATTTCGGCCACTAGCCCCAACGTTGAAGAGATGAATCCACGGTTAGATATAGGACTTGCTCTTTGTTTGAATGTGTACCGCTCTAACAATTCTTTAGGATTTAGTTCAACTTAATTTGATTTTGGAGATTAAATTTGCATTTGAATTTCACAGGACCCCAAACGTGAATTGTTCGTTTTTTTCACAAATTTTATCTTGTTTGGTATTTTACCGTAATGTTAGCATGGGTTTAGCATGTAAAATCTGAGGAGAAATTTTCCAATGGCACTCCTGTCTTTCATTTACTAAGATGTGTCCTGAAATTATCTTTATCTTCTTAAATGTGTTTATACAAATGACTGAAATTTTCATGTTACAAATCTAAGCTACCCGTCATTGAAAAAGCAAACTCAGCTGCATAGGCTGCACTTGTATATATTATTTCAAAAGAAATAGAGTTAACTACAATAGCCTTGTTCATTAACCCCGTTTTCCTTTAATTCATGTCTCCTACTATACGTTGATATAGTAGCGTGTATTCTGTCAGGGAACGTGAGAGGGTTGAATTGAGCTACTGAAGTTTTCTGAATTAGAGAGTAGAGACCATATTATAGATTGTTTTAGCAGAAAAAATAACAACAAAGTTCTGACAAGAGAGAAGACAAATGTACTAAAGTTTTAGAACCGAGTTTTGCCGGTCATCGCTTATCATAATTTACTCTTCTCTTGGATTTTGCAGGATGAAGAAGTTTGGACATTTAGCGTTACATCTTCTGACACGTCGCTCCAGATCGAATCATTCATGTGAACTATGATGGCTTTGCTGAAGGTTATCCGTCATTGCTGATCTTCTTTCTTGAGTCTACTTTCTTTAATTATTAAAGATATTTGTATCAAAATTACTCCGATGCAATAGTATGACTGTAATTTTCCTGCTTTGATAATTTATCAAAAACCTACCCAGATGTGCCATTCCATATTGATACCTTGGGTTGTCTGATCTCTTTCCTGATGGCTAAAAATAGTTTAAAAAAATGTGAAGGGTTGGCTCACTCTGGAACTTTATCTTGTGTGGTTGTTTCTGATGATAAATTTCTAACAAGTGCTGTCAATTAAGTAGTTCCTATTTTGCGAGAGAACTATATGTTACATTTTTAACCACATATTTGTATTATTGGTTATCATTTCCTATTATTCTTGGTGCTTGTCCTCTGAAATAGCCATGGGAGGGCATATAATAGATTTTCATTTAACAACGCTCAAATCATATATACAGATGAGGCCTAGAACTTGTGTGTGAATAACGATGTGCGATAGATGAATTCAGTTATCTGTACCAACCTGAACTTTTTTCCTATGCTTGGGGGATAACTTTTTATTTTTCTGACTTTAATTAACTCATTACAAATGCTTTGGACACAATGTACTCTCTTGAAGATGTTGAATGAATATTTTGGGGGAAATTCGCATGGCCTTGTATGGATTGGTGTAGTGAAGAGCTCTGTTGTGCAGTAAAGAGGCTTCTTCTGTGTGGTGGTCACAAATAATTCAGTGTAGATTCATACCATTTTCATTTTTTCTAGAGGCCAGCATGAGCTTGAGCAGAGCACCACTCCTGTGGTGATCACAAATAATTCAATGTAATTTCTTATAAAAGGGGTAACATCTGTGGCAGGAACATAACTGAACCTTTTGCTTAGTTGCTTATATGCTTGTGTAACGGTAGGTTGCCCGCGATGAATTTCTGTGATTTTGCTCCCATTTGAAATTAAAAATTAAAGCTATGGTTTATTTCAGCTGTCCTTTCATTTCAGGGTTTCTCCAGGTACTCTTCTACTACGTTTACTAGTATAATGCCCGTGCTAACGCTACGGCATCATTTTAGGGATACACATGAAAACAACAAAACGATGATATAACAATAACACGGTTTTATGTCTGATCTTACAAGAATCACTGGCTACACTTGAGGTATCAAGAGAACAAACCTTACAAGAATCACTGGCTACAGTTGAGAGTTCAAGAGAAACTGAGATATGCTTCACTTTAGAAGAGGCTATGGATACAATTCTCTTCTGCAGTTCCATTGCCCGTGACATTGCATAGAGGTCTACGACAATTTGATTGGAGCATGAGCAGCAATCAGGACTTCCTTCTGCTCTTCGCCCAACAGTTAGTATAGTAGGACAATCCATTTCAGTGAGTGATGTTTCACTGAAACCACCCCACACACGAGCATCAAGAAATAGGAAACAGTCACAGAAACTATCAAAATGGAAGTGGTTGCTAAAGATCATGTACTTGTGCGGCCAGTTCCTGAATTTTGACACATCAGGCAGCATGAAGCCTCCAAAGGTCAAATCAAGTCATCTGGTTTTAGCTTGTGTCGAGTGTGCAATGTGAGTTCCTCGCAGAGGGGGTTGTAGGCAAATGGACATAGTTCAGAACCATACAAGAAGTATTATAGCTAAATGTAACAATTCACCAAATTACAGATTCATGCACCAAAACAGCAACTGTTAGCTGCAATAATTAAAATATAATCATCTTATTAGTTCGTTCATTTTGTGCTATGTTATCAGCCAAGAGAAATGATCTATACATACAAGCTACAATCCATTTACGGCCAGATACAATTGCAGCCTGAATACTTTGCCTAGCTTATTTGCAAAGCTACCTCATGCAAAAATGAGAAACACAGCCACTGCATAGTATATAAGTTAACTGCAAATATCAGTACCAATATTGTTCTATAATTAGCACGGGTACTGATATTTGCAGTTAACTTATATACTATGCAGTGGCTGTGTTTCTCATTTTTGCATGAGGTAGCTTTGCAAATAAGCTAGGCAAAGTATTCAGGCTGCAATTGTATCTGGCCGTAAATGGATTGTAGCTTGTATGTATAGATCATTTCTCTTGGCTGATAACATAGCACAAAATGAACGAACTAATAAGATGATTATATTTTAATTATTGCAGCTAACAGTTGCTGTTTTGGTGCATGAATCTGTAATTTGGTGAATTGTTACATTTAGCTATAATACTTCTTGTATGGTTCTGAACTATGTCCATTTGCCTACAACTCCCTCTGCGAGGAACTCACATTGCACACTCGGCACAAGCTAAAACCAGATGACTTGATTTGACCTTTGGAGGCTTCATGCTGCCTGATGTGTCAAAATTCAGGAACTGGCCGCACAAGTACATGATCTTTAGCGACCACTTCCATTTTGATAGTTTCTGTGACTGTTTCCTATTTCTTGATGCTCGTGTGTGGGGTGGTTTCAGTGAAACATCACTCACTGAAATGGATTGTCCTACTATACTAACTGTTGGGCGAAGAGCAGAAGGAAGTCCTGATTGCTGCTCATGCTCCAATCAAATTGTCGTAGACCTCTATGCAATGTCACGGGCAATGGAACTGCAGAAGAGAATTGTATCCATAGCCTCTTCTAAAGTGAAGCATATCTCAGTTTCTCTTGAACCCTCAACTGTAGCCAGTGATTCTTGTAAGGTTTGTTCTCTTGATACCTCAAGTGTAGCCAGTGATTCTTGTAAGATCAGACATAAAACCGTGTTATTGTTATATCATCGTTTTGTTGTTTTCATGTGCATCCCTAAAATGATGCCGTAGCGTTAGCACGGGCACTATACTAGTTATCATAGTAGCCAGAGGAATATTCTAGTGTAACTTGACTACTTCCAGAACTACTCAAAACCCAGATACTCCTACATCGTACGGATACGCGATGTGCCAATACCGATACGCCATTTTTTCCTAAAAAACAATGATACAGGGATATGCAAATATATTATACTCCGTATATAGCAAAATAAAAATGCATACATAATTCGTAAACATTGCTAAAACAATTTGGGCTTTGCTGTAGTACCTCCAAATGACTGTACACCGTCGATCTGAACATTAATTATCACATATTACCCTTATGAGGTAATAGGGGAATATATAATTATATACTTTCATTATCTTGGAAAATAGGAAACATATCTTGAAAGTAGTAGATCTATTATGTGAAATATCTTGCAATTAGATTTAACGTCATGCTTACGTGATGGATGCCCCAACGAGAGTATATATAGTCTTAGTTGTAACTTTTTTAAAAAAAACGTGACATGTGTAGAGCTGTGTACGGTAATGTAGAAGGTCCTCTTAATTATATAATATAGTTTTAATCGAGTTAGCATGAGGCACATTTTGACTACATAACGTGTGTGTAACATATTTTAGATCACCGAAATTCAAGACTCAAATTAATGTGTTAGCTACCGATCCTTTTCATGCATGTAACATATTGTTTATTAATTGATTATGTAACATGACTTTTTCTACGTAATTTGTCAAAAATAAACTATAATATATACAATAACTTTTTCCATATGTAAATAGACGCCGCATGAAAAAAAAAATGACCGCTTCTAGTGCCTTGCGCTACTGCACATGGTGCGTTGTGCACCATTTGAAGGAAAGGCCTTGCTCCTATGATTTGCTCCTGTGTAAAATCACGGCTACGGGATTTTGGCATATTTTTCTTTGTTTCCCTTGGTATTTGTCTATTTAATCTATACCTAATAATAAAGAGGTAAAATTTCAGACTCTTTTTTTCGTCATCCATTTGTTTGGTCCGTCTCCCTTTAACTACCGGACGACGATGGAGAGTTTTTTCTATCTGGACTCATATGTATAACTCATGCTCATAATTAGAACATATCTTGTCTAGCGCGATACGGAGTTCGATTCCAAAATATACTGAGTCACCGGACCCATAAGGCATGCTCACATGTGTTAGAAAGTGATGAGTCCGATTCTAATATATATTGAGGTCCCATTAGAACATATATGGGAACATATATAAGGGCACGTGCAAATTTATTTTCATGTTCCATTGTTCGTTCTGCGTACGTTTTTGCCTTTTTTCCATCTCTTTAGCCAACATATCGTCGGATGGAACACGGTGGAAAGAAAATTGATTGTTTCCATCTATAACACGAGAAATAAATACTAAACTCTAACTGCATGTACGCGTGGTCGCTATACATACATGACGCTGCATCCAGATCCAGCCGACGTGTAGCCTACCAAATAAACAAACCCTAATTAATCAGGAGTAGATCGATCACATAAGCTGCCGCACGGCAGCTTGGCGTAATAGGTAACATGCTTCAATTTTCGTCTCTCGATCTCGGCACGCTTGGCGTCGTCGCAGCCTGCTGCCCCTACGATTCGCGTCATAGAAATCATCAACGACGATGATGAGTTGTTAGTGGACCTCGCCATAGCCGGCGGCCTCGCTGCCACCGGCTGGGCCAAGAATTGGCGTCCACCACCGGGCACCACCGCAACGAGAACATCGTCGGGGAGCGTGTGGCCGGTCAGACACGACTGCCAGTGGACGTCGCGCTGCCGGACAACAGCTTATGGATGACATGGACGACTACCACGCCCAGTTTGAAGGCCGAGTCATCGTCGTTGCTGGCTGTCTCGCTACTCGTCGTGCCAGGGAGTAAACAGGACAGGTCATCCGTCATGTGCGGCACGCGTTCGTGCAGTTTCTCTCTCTCAAGTGTGGCTGCACGCCATGACCGCAGCTTCACACCCTGCCTCTGAGGCTCGGATGGCTGCACCCTCCCAGATCTGCGCCACGGCAATGAAGAAGGTGCATGCGGTGAAGAAGGTGCATGCGGGCGGGTGGCAGCCGGCAGCCCCTGTGCGTGCGAGCGTGGGGGAGGTACAGCAACCAACAGCCATGGCGCTTTCTCTTTTTTTCCGTGTCTGTTAGGTCCGCTCGGTGATTGTGTTTCCCTTGCCTTTTTTTTTAATTCTTCCCTTTTTTTTGGCTGGTATTTGCGTTACTTTTTCTCCCATTTCTTTTCGTTCCGATCAGGGATGACTGGATCGGTTTCTGGTTTTCGGTTTATTTTTGTTTTCACTGGTTGCAACCTTTTTTTTGCTCTCGGTTTTTAGGTTTGATTTTTTTATCGGTTCTTTTTGTCGACTTTAATCAGATATGATAGTTTACATATTTTTTTTGGATCCTCAATAAATTTATAGAGACACAGTAGATATTTAAGTGTAGTATGAAAAAAAATTAAAGTTATGGTATATTTAAGTCTAAATATTTCTGTGCTTCGCAACGGGAGAAAAAATCTATCATAATTTTCTTCTGATTCGATACAGGCTTAATAAGACATTGCCAAGCCAACATTAACTTATATTATGGATGCCATGGTCATCATAAAATAAATGAGATTCAAAATTTTATAGAAAGGATAAAATGTAAATAGACATATAATATTTTTGTTGTCGTTTCGCATGAACGTTTGATAGCTTTGTTTCTCTCGTTGCAACGCACGGGCATTTTTTGCTAGTTAATTTATCTATATCTATATACCTAATAATAAAGAGGCAAAATTTCAGGTCTTTTTTTCGTCCATCCATTTTTTTATCCGTCTTCCTCTGGCTACCGGACAATGAAGAGTTTCTTCTGTCCCGACTTATATATATAACATGTGCTCATACGTATATCCTAATCAAAAAAAGTCCTTTATTTGAGTAGTGAATAGGATCCTAGTCCAAATAGGAAAGAATATCTCTATTTCTCTTCTCTTTTATTTTTATCTTCTTTCCTGTTTCTTTCCAAAAACGTTCGGACTTTTCTTTTTTCTACCTTAGAGACTGTCTGTCACGGATGGGAGGACGTGAGGCTTTTCCTGTTTCCATATATTTTGAGTGGATTTCTTTTTTAGCTCCGGTTAGGGTCTTTTACCTGTTTTGATGTATTTTAAATTTCTATTCTTCCAAGTTGCGTCTTTTTTTTCAACTCCTTTTAGAGTCCTTTTCTTGTTTTGATGTCTTTTTTATTTCTGTTTTTCAGTTCCGGTTAGAGTTCATCGGCCATGAAATTTGTTCTGTTCAGAGTTTATTTCCAAGTTATGTTAGAGTCCATCTACGATGAACTTTTTTTTATCTATATACCATATACCTAATAATAAACAGGTAAAATTTTAGCCTATTTTTTCGTCCACCTCCCCAAACTAACTCCATAATGTCAAAACTGTTTTTCCCTCTGTCTACAGCCTTCCTGTTTTATATATGATTATATGCAGAACTCCTTTTTAAGGTAACATGGACAGCTAGAAATCCTAATCAAATAGATCTATTAATCCTTAGTCAACTCAATAGTAATTCTAATACAAATCCAAATAAAAAAAATTAAAAGAATATAAATATGTTTATGAATTGCGGCAAAATCTTTCGCTCTGACTCGGTTACCGCTTCATTTTTCCCGTTTCATGTTCGGAGTCTTTTTTCTTTCCAAGAATCTTTTTCTATTTGTTTCTGACTATAGTTTTCCGCGTTCTACTTTTCATGGCTCAGTTTCCACGTTTGTTTTTTCGTCTTATCGTCCGACCTCAGGCTTGTTTTTTTTCCGCTTCTGATTTTTCCAGTTCTGTTTTTTTTTATATATGCAGAGTAGTTGACAAGTTGACGTGATCTGCAGGAAGTTGGCACGCATGAGGTCCCTAGCCACCAAACGTTTTGGCATCCTCGTATCCTTCTCCGTTTCATGGCCGCCAATCTATTCCATAGACTGACTAGAGGCGAAAACCCTTTTCTTATACCAAGTGCAAATAAACTCCTAAAAAACTTGTTCACTGTGAGAGGAGATGGGATCACTTGCCTTGCGTCTCCACTAAAACTTTGCAGCTGGCATCTCCCAAGAAAAAAATGATGAATGTTTGCATATTTGCTTGACCTTACTAGCTACGTCGTTAGGTGCTCGAGGAAGCTACATAATCATATATGTCATAATCATCATAAATAAGTAATAATAAATTATATTCCCTCCGTCTCAAGATGTAAGACGCGATTTGACTTGGTGTGGTCTTTAAGATCACACTTTAACCGTTAATTTATACTATTATATGTAACTTATGGCAACAACAAAAGTATCATTAATTAAAAAGTATTTGTAAAGGCAAATCTAATGTTACCACTATTGTAATATAAATTTTTTATATTATTATACTAATTATTGGTCAAAGAAAACGAAGTTTGAATTTTGAAATACGTGCATGCCTTATATCTAGGACGGAGGGAGTAGGTCTTAAATTTCAAAGAAAGAAAAAATGAAATAGATACATGCCCCCTCCATTCTAAGTAATGTATCTAAAAAACAGAACATCTCATGAGTTAGAAAGGTGGAAGTAGCATTTATCATTCTCATTTTCTATGGACATTTGTTAGTTTTTTTCTCCTGTTGCAACACACGGCATGTTTGCTAGTAAAATCTAATAAATCAATGGCTCGGATTGTTTTGAACTATTACCTCCTAGCAAGTAATGTTTGTACTATAGGATTGCCCAAAAGATTTGTAAATACTTGATATTTGCTAATTATTGATAAATAATTGTCTTCGGATATTCTTCATCATACATACTCTCTTCGTTCCAAATCCTAAGTCATTTTGTCTTTTAGATAGGTAGTTTTTACTTTTTACTATGCGCCCAAATATATGCTCAATGAGATAATTTATGCTACAGCACTTAAGTCGGCAAAAGCTTTTGCTGTTCTTGCTCATTAACAACGAACGAACAATGTGAAATGCACAAACAGCAGATCCCACCATGGAAAGTTTGGCTCACTTCATTATGCCTACAAAACTTCTCATGAACTGCACAATTACCATGTATCTACCAGAAGTTTATAGAACTTCATAATACAACAAGCAGAACCAGCTAGAATGAGAATCAGGGGGATACGGCGACGAACGACCGGAGTAGCTGCAAAACAAGAGCATACACAAACCAGCTGCTCCCTGGAAAGTTTTACCAGTTACAATCGATATCTCATCATTGAAAACAAACTGTAAAAATCCAGCACCGCTTCTTCAACCAGCTCCTCCATTACTCCCCCCTCGAGCTCCTCAGTGATGTCAACCACCTGCGCCATCATCAGTTTCACCCACGCTCTTGCTTCGACCTCCTGCTTCACAATTCTGTCCAATATGATCCCAGCATTATCTCTCTTGCTCACCACAAACATCCGTGCCCCATATATCCAGTCCTTCAGTATACTCCAGACTTCTACCCCCAAATCAGGAGATGAAGTGCCCCTCCATGTCCTGGAGTGTTTTTTACTCCATGGGAATGCGCTCAGTAAGGTGTTCTCACCGATCTCAATTAGAGCAACATTCACGCAGTCAAATAGAAGCCTTCTGTATGAACTTTTCTCCTGTAGCTCTGATACTTTGTTGCACAGTACCGGGTCAAGAGGGTGATCAGGTAAATGCCAACCGGTGAAAACCATACATGATTGTGAAGTGCCTAATCCGGCTGATGACATTATATTTTGCACAAGGACATGGCATTCTGACTCATCATCATCTACATCAGGGAGAAGAGAACTCGGCCTTGGGTTACAAGGTGACTTTGACTCTGAGGCCGTGTCATCCCATGATAAGAAACGGGCGACAGTTTCAATTGTTGAAGATCTTGATACTGTTTCAGAGAATAGATCAGAAGAAGCAATCAATATATAAACCAGATTAAGTAATGGAGAGCTTTATTGATACAGAAAAACAAGGCTTACTAGCATTCTTGGAAGTAGTTGTTCCAGGTGTTTCAGGTTCATTACAACTGCTATCTTCAGAGGGTGCATCGAGAACTGAGGTAGGGCTGGGTTGATCACGGTTACTATTTAGGCCTTTATTTACTCCTTGTTTATCCAGGTTTCTGCTTGAACAGTCCAATGATACAGATGCACCAGACGTTGTTCTCTGTCATGCAATTTCTTATCAGTTGTTTTGAGGCCAAGAAAATGGAATGCAGTGATATAGTTCTTATGCAGGAATAAACAGGTAGTGATAAGTCAACAAACTCAACAACAAGGCACTCCAACAATGTGGTATGTTACTTATGCAAGAACAGAAGAATATAACATTGAATTAAACTTGCGTGGTACTCGAGAAATGCTTACGTTTGATGTGCTTGTTGATCTGTCCTCACAATGCATTGCTTTCTCAATGGCATCCATTTCATGATTGCAATCCTGTCTACTATGAAAAATACTACCTTCAAGCCTCTCAGCAAAGCAGTCAGATGGATGATAAGTGGACATCTGCCTTCTTGGCTTTTTACTTTTAGACAAGAAAAAATCTGAAACTCTTCCCTTGAAAGCTGATTTTCCTTTATTTGACACAACAGCCACTTTCAGTTTGCAGCTCTCAGCATTTGAAGCTTGCGCATTCACCACCATGTTATCAGACGTGGATGAAATCACTGGAACAGATTTTGATCTTGGCAATTTCCTAGAAGATCTCTCCCCATTGTCATCATTCTTTCTAGAAGTAGTTACATTTGTAGAATGTGTACTCAGTTCATTTTCCAGGCCACATGACTGGTTACTGGAAACAGAAAACATCCCAGTGGTGGCCTCATCTTTCTTTGCTTCCCTAATGGAGAGCATCTCACCTAACGTGCATTTTCTCCTCGACAGTTGCACTTGACTCGTCTCATTGCAGGTAACCATTGACCATCGCTCTGAAAGCTGTTTTTTGGCCTCTGTGATTACTGATGACTCAGAAAAGTGGGAGATTTTGCTAAAGGATGAGCTTGAGCATTGACCTTCATATCTTCTTATGTAATTCCATGAATGTTTTGACAGAGGGCTACCTCCCTCGGAGTCACTGAGGGTATCACCATCTTCAATATACTTGATTTCAGAACCACTGGTATAATCAACTTCTGAATCACTAAATGAGCTTTCATCTCCCCCATATCCATTTGAGTATGCAGAAGATAATAAAGAATCATCTCTGTGGTGACATCCATCTTGCCGGCACTGCATAATGCCATGAGCTAGTCCTGCAGATCCTATGGATGCCTGGTTATCATCTAATGATCCACTGAGACTGTTACGGTTAGTTAACTGAAATGAAGTTGCCCTGGAGGTCAGCTTTGCCTTTGATATAACAGGCTTCCCTGGGGTAGGCCTCAAAAGTACTATTCTACTTGGCTGGGAAGGTATCTCTTCCTTTGAACTAGGAATCTGATGGAACCTTCTCATCTTCAATACATTTTGCTTACCAATTTCTGCTCTGGATTGTCTTATGCCATTAATATCAACAGATCTAATTGGTTTCAGTACTGTAATGCGTTTTGTCTGAGGTGGTGCTCGGTTTGCGTGAAGCCCACTCGACTGTCTTGAGAATGTGGGGTTATGTTCTTTAGGAAATTCAAGAAATAAATCTCTATTTGAACATGGAAAAACAAGAGCTTCAGGTAACTCCTTTGTACAAAGGAGCTTCTCTTCAATAGCAAAGTGTTCTGGTTTCATGATATTGTCTTGTGCAATATCGAATTGCTTACTCTTGTTCTCCGAAGACCATCCTTTCTGTGATGTTTGATCATGAAAATAGCCTGTTCCTGATTGTCCTTCAGATACTTCATAAACATCATTGTATTCAATTTTCTCATGATAGGATTGGTCATTTTGTGTCTTCAACATTATGAACTGATGGCGCTCTTTTCCATGTAAGGTGTTGTTTGTGGCATTCAAATCTCTACTCAAGTCACTTACGGTATGGTGTACAATTGGTTCTTTAGTAGGTAAGTCCTCCTCAAGACCCATTAATCTGGCAATGACACTTGGAGGTCTTCTCTTTGACTCCGCTTCTTTAGACATCTCCTTCTCTAATAACATTTTTAATGACGTTGCATTAGATTTTCTGCTTGAAGAATTGTCATCAGCACCCTGTAGATAAACTCACAATATCACAAACAATAATCAAGACAAATATCAATTGTATATATTATTTCTCCACAGAACCTTCAGGAGAATATAATACCATAAATTTTTCTATTAGCACTAACTGATAGCTAATCTTTACATGTAGGGATATATTTCCCTTTTTTATTTTCAAATTGTACCGTATCAAATGGTCCCTACAGTCCTTATCAAATGACAATCACCAGTATAAGTGTGAGGGAACAAAATTCTAAAATAATTTTTTTGAAAGAAAATTCTAAAATAAATATGACACTTACAAGTTTTTCCTCGACAGGATTGGTAATTTTCTTCAATTCTGAGATGATTCTTTGAACTGATAGTCCTGAGAGGAGAAGCATTAAATAAGGTATTTTGATGTAAATCATACAAAGTAAAAGGTTAGTGCCTGGATAAACTTGACTTATAAATATAAACGAAGCAATAAAAAAACAGGAATGGCAGAATAAATAATTGTTTTGTCATTATCTAAAACCGCATGAAAGTATAATACTACAATCCACTACTTGTTGAATACAATACAATATCATCTATGATTTATCCCAACATAAAGCAGAATGATGACAATTTTCATACAGCAATCCTGCCAGGGCTTTTTCCCAATTAATCCCATGTTTATTTCGTAAAGTTAACCCCCCACCATTACATCCAATGTCACAAAAATACAAAAGTAACACAAAAAATATAGGACCTACTCAAGAAGCGCCCAAAAGAGAATATAAGTGCTACATACCATCTCCACGAGCGTGATCAATTACTGGCTTTACTTCTGACATTCTGGTACATAGTTCAAACTTCAAACCAATTGATCAATTTCTCCTGATAAAAGGTAGCTCACCCAGCTTAAAACAATTCATTTGGAACATGGAATCCTGAAAAGCAAACAAAAAGATATGAAACTCCATGAACCTTATGTGAGTTGTATGACTGAAACCAGGTAAAATAACCACACGATCAGACCACAACCCTTGTCAGGTGGCTAGGTAAACTCTAAGAGCAGGAAAATTCCAGTAGAATATTGGCCAGCTAGCACTAACATAGTAACACTCGAGAGGAATGGATAACTGCATGAATATATTTCAGGAGGCTCTTAGCGTCTAAAGTCCTTAGGATTTAAATGTAAGCGATAACAGATACAAAAAGTCTGTTGCCATTACTGTAGAAAGATGCTCATTGGGAAAACTTCTAGAAACACATGAACATTTTGCAGGCACTTGTAGGCCAGATTGGTGCAAAAGGGACGCAGAGTATATGGCCTCTTCTTGTCCAACTTTACTTACATGAAAAGAAAATCAGCACAGAGAACTAAAATATTCGAGGTGGACAGCGCAGCAGTATGGAATAGTGACAGTCTAGCAGAGTGGCGGATAAAAGACAAAATAAAAGCAAGTCCACAGAGCCAATGAACACAAGTAACAACGATATGGACGCATAAGGACATGACATTAACGAGTTCATACGTACTCGCAAAAGGAATCTTGCAGAAAAGACAATAATCTCTGAAAAACTGCATTTTTGTCAGGTAATAGAAGGCAGAATGGCAATAAGAGTGACCTGAAAAATACCAATCAAGAGCACAGATTTCGAATGTTTTACACTTACTCAGATCAGACAAGTGCCAAAACTGAAAACTAAAAAATGAATTGGCACAGAATAACTATGAAGCCATGGAAAACCAAAATAATGCCAAGATTTACAGGTGACAGGAATCTCTGCAGTCTGCACCAACACCATTCTTAAAGGCTCCAGATTTTCTCTGGAAATCTCGTCAGCACCTTGAATCTTGACAGTGTAATCCAGGAAAAGAAAAGGGCAATGATGTTGTGATAAAGTAGAGGTCATGCACTCTACGTTGAATAAAATATGCAATCAAGAATGAGAATAACGAGATGTTTAGGTATGTACGTCTCCACATGTGCCCTGAAACCGAGACAATTCCCCCATGCAGCAATGCTGCAGTATCTACAGATTAAAATACACCATGAACCATAAACTGTCTTGGGTTGCTCATTCCTGACTCTTACGCTCCAGTTTGGTGGAGCTCTAGCCAGCTCCGGCTCCTCCGTGCACTGTAACAAGAAGTTGTTTTTCTCTCTCTCTCAAAATAAATTAGACCAGTAAAGCCATTATTGGATCCATGCTAAACGGGCCTTAGTATATTCTAGTACCACATTAGGCCCCTTTGGTAGGGCTTCAAAACCGACTCTATTACCTCTGGCTTCTCCAGAAGCCCTGCCAAATGTCTACCAGAAAAACAGCTTCGCACGAGAAGTAACCATGAAGGCGAAGCTGTTTTTACTAGACTTCTTGAGAAAACTAAAACTAGCTTCTACCGGCTCCTCCCTTGTCCCCCGCCTGTGGGAGAGGTTCTGCAAAACATTTTTCCAAACAAATTCAGCTCCATCAAAGAAGTTGTTCAAAGACACGTATTGAACCATATACAGGTAACTGATGAACTACAGTCAACAGAGCACGAAATTATAGCCATATGGTACATAGATGTGCCAAAAACAGCATAGGCAGGTCTGAATTTTTATCTATCCCTCTTTGGAAAATTAAGGAGTGCATAGAGAGGTGACATAATAATGACACAACAGGTGCCATATGCAAATCGATGGGTACTGCATTTCACTCGGTTTTTCTTATTTCTCCGACCAAGTACTTAATCATAGAACTTTAAAATTTATCTTTCCAACCAAGCACTAAATCATAGAAATGTTTTTTTAATTTATCTTCCCAGAACCAAGCACCGGCTCATAAGTTCGCCTCAAATTACTACATGTATCAGTATCCCTAGCACGAATTCAGAGCAAAAGAAAATGACCGGACTATAGAGAAGACAACTCGAATTGAATCGGGAGGTGGCATTTCGACATCAAACTCGATTGTCGTACCCCGCGAAACTCACAGTAAGAGAGCGGCACAACAACCCACAAGCAACCAAGCACCGTCGGCGAGAGTCGAGAGAGCGAGAGATGGCGGGGCGGGGGAGGGAGAGAGTCTATGGATGATAAGAGCAAGAGCCGGATGCTGACCTCACGAGACGCGGACGCCGAGCATTCGCAGCCCAGTGGCGGCCGGGCGAGGGAACGGCTGCGGCGGCGGCGGAGGCGGCAGGTTTAGTGGGAGGGACCGAGGGAGTGGGAGAGTGCTGGTCTGCTCTCTGCTGGAGCACAGTTAGGTAGCGAGTGCTTTGCGAGCCGTTTGGTTTTGGCTGCTTCGTGTTTCCTTTCGTTTCCTCCGCGGCCGTGGGTGCGTGCGTTTCGTTGGCTTTTGCCGTTGCCCGCAACGTGTCGAGCGAGGGCTGCATGCGTGCGCGCGCGAAGGCCTGGTACGGGACCGGTGGTGACGACTGACTAAGACCGACGGGGAGTTGCCGGTCAAAAAAAATTTTCGCGTTCAAACAATGTAGACCGTTTTTCATTAAGCTGAGTGAAATATACGACACAGCTACGGGAGGATTCTCGTAGCACAGATTACAGGTTGGGTTTAGTCAAGCTAGCACAAGCGGCGTGAGTTCCCTAGAAAAGATTTTCAAATTTGACTTAAGGATTCCTTGTAAAATACAGTATAAGAAACTTAAGGAATGAATTCATTTTAACAGAAAAAACATAGAAAATAGAAAAAAGAATCCTCGCATTTAAATGTGGAACATGGAGACTCCTTAGTCATGAGTTAAGAAACAATTCGCTTCATCTTCTAAGGGAATGTTTGATACAGAAATTAAACTTTAGTTACCTAAACTACCTATGTATCAAATAGATAGACTAAAAATAAACTAGTTTTCTGTTTTTAACCTAGCTATCAATTAGTTTGATTAATTGGCAAATATGAACTAATATGGACTTAAATGTGCCCATGAGTCTTTGTTCAGGAAAACTACTTTCTTTTAGTTAATGTATTCAAACAACATCAGACTAAATTTTTGCCACTTAAATTTTATTCAACTAAATTTTAGTTCACCTAAACTTTAATTCTCGGGGATCCAAAGAAACCCTTAATTGTACCTCCTCCATTAATAAATAATTGATGGTCTTCTATCGAGTTAATTTTGGTAAATGCCTAAGGACATGTTTGGATGATGGCTTGGGCCAGACAACTGTGGCCAGGTAGCAATCTAGACCCTAGGTGGACGAAATCGACTGTCTGGCTCTGTTGCCTGGACCAGGCAACTTTGTCAAGGTCCCAAGCAAAAAAGGCCCTAAAATTGAGTTGTTTTTTAATGCTTGAAGCGATATGAGTGGCTTTGTCTTTATATACTATAAAATAAAGTAATAGTCAAAGTTAGTATCATAAAACGTCAATTTATCACTTACTTTTAACTAGAGGGAGTCATTAATAATCATCAACCCTCATGAACATAGGCATATTCTCCTTCCTCATTAAAGGAATGCCTGGCCCTTTGGCCGTACAGTGCCCCGCCCAGTACATATCACTTGGGCCGCCGGGGTAGAGTTCAAACGCTTTCCTTTATGAAAGTTCTGGACGTGAATTTGATTTCAAAGCACAAAAGTGCAAGCACAGAGTTTCTAGGTACCGCCGGATATGTTGAAAACTTCTAGCTGCTACAAGTGTCGAGTCTCGGGTTTCAAATTCAGATTTCATCATTGCTTGTTTAACTAAGGACCTGGTTGTTTAGAGGTGTTAAAGTTTAACAAACACTGTAGCACTTTCGTCTTATTTGACAAAAAGTTTCCAATTTTGGACTAATTAGGCTTAATAGATTCGTCTCGTAAATTACTCCTAATCTGTGCCGACATGCATGCAATTAGTCTATATTTAGTACTCCATGTATTTACCGCAACATTGATATGATGAGAGTTAAACTGAATGATTCAGAAACCAAACAGGTCCTAACTGCGAAATAATTAATAGTGTTTTAATTTGGGCATGGTACGATCGGAACGCCTATTGGAGGTCGCCTTAACCCTGGACAGGCGGAAATGGAATGTGGAGGTGAGAGACAGAGACGGAGGCGATGCGGTAGAGCTAGCAAAGTGATGGGATGCAACGGCATCGAATTCGCATTTTACATTTTCACCGGGCTCAGACTGTGTCAATATATACATTTCCATCTCACAAAACCAGGATGACTTCCTCTTGTCTTGTGTGGAAAAGGATGAAAGGAAGATGAGACGAACCGGTCCACTCGCTGAGCAGCAGTACGAACTGCACGGCGGTGGAGTGGTCCGGAGTGGACGAGTGGTGGTACCCCCCATCTCCATCTGCCCAGCTTACGGTGTACCCCGTTCGCTGGCAGTTGTGCCCGAGAGACGCCACTGTTCCGTGCGCAGACGCCTCCGATCCGCGCGGGCCGCGCGCGGGACCGCGGCCCCGCCCGCCGTCCCAGCAGACCAGCCGCACCGCCGCGCAGTGATCATTAACGACGGTGGCGCGCGGCAGGCAGCCACGGCTCGGCAATTCGACAGTGCAGTAGCGCACAGCAACGCCTGCGACCCACCGGCCCGCCCTCACCCGTCACCAGGCGCGCAGCATGCACACAGCACACCCACCCATCCGCACCCTGCACCCAGTTGCCCAGGGCCACGTTTAGATTGTAGCCTTGTTCTCCAAGTCATGTTTCGACTTGTTTCAGCTTGTTTCAGCTTATTCTCTCTCACAGAATACTATTGAATCAGCCGAAACCAGCCGGCTTTTCCACCAGCCGAACCAGCCCTGTGAAAAAATTTTAACCCGATGAATAGTACTACTTTCGTCTTATTTGACAAATATTGTTCAATCATGAACCAACTAGGCTCAAAAGATTCATCTCGTGATTTTTAACTAAACTGTGTAATTAGTTATTTTTTATCTACATTTACTACTTCATACATAAATCCAAAGATTGATGTAATGGAGAAAGAGTGAAAAAATTTCACCTTTTAGAGTGCATCTAAACAAGGCCCAGGTCCGGCAGCCGGCACGCGAGTGCCACAGTTTTACGCCCGCGCTACGCGACGCGCCCGGGGCGCGAGGACGGACGGGACGGAAGCACAGGCAGGACGACGTGCTGCTGCTCCCCCGCCCGCCGGCCCCCGGTGCACGCCGCTTTGCCGGCCCGACCGGTCAGGCCAGTCACATGCTGATGCGCTATTGCATCGTAAGCGTCCCTGTGTTGCTCGCTGACGCTGAGCGGCAACAGCAGCGATGGCAGGCGCTTTTCCGGCACGATCGGTGTCTTTTGGGATTAAATGACGAGCGGTCAAATCGTGATTTTTTGGCCGCGTAGTAGCCGTTGTCCTATGCTGGCGTGAGATGCGGCCAAGATGCGTGCAGCCGTGAGCGAGGGATTCGCGTGGCTGGTTCATACTCCACTGTCGTTTGGAGAGCGGTACGTACATTACATGCTACTACAAGCAGCAAATCTGGTGGAACCATCACGGAGTTCAAGAGCATGGAAGTTGTGGAGAATATTTTGTTTAGGGTTCTTGAAGCACGGCCGGTCCGGTCTGCCACCAAGAATAATATCCCAAGCACGGAAATTCAAGTGATACGCGAGCGCCGCGTGGTATCTTCTTGGGAGAATACAAGTGGATTTTATTACGTGTTTCTCCCATGACATGTTTCTAGACAACAAGAAAGCATCAAGGTTGTTCCGCCCCGAACGACATAGGCTGTGTTGAGATGGTTGTGTAAAATTTTTGAAGTACAGTAACTTTTTCGTTTTTATCTAGTAATTAGTGTCTAATTATGGGCTGATTAGATTCGAAAGATTCGTCTCGTGATTTATTATTTTTTAACTATATTTAATGTTCCATGCATGTGTCTAAAGATTTGATGTGACAAGGAATCTTGTAAAATTTTTGGAATTTTGAAGCTACTAAACACCCCCATATTTCTCTCATATTTTACGACTTGCGCTTTTCACTTGTTATGATGGCATCTCGCATAGTCGCATATGCATGCAGATGATCACCATTCACCAGCTCAGTGTCAGTCACGCTGGCGTGGATTTTGGAATATCTCTGCCATACCAGAGCACAGGATGAGGAATTGAGGATTGAGGAGCGAGACCACGCCTTTGGGTCTAGTAAAAAGTGGTTTTGGTCGCCAGAAACTGCCAAGGAAAGCAAAGCGTTCAACTGTAAAGAGAATATGTAGCTTTTTACTGTGGAGATAGTAGTACTGTCGAGCTCTATCACTGTAAATAAATTCCTTAGAACAAAGTCTCACGTGTTTAGGGTAAAAATCTTCAGTCAAAAAGCTACGGAAGCAACTCCCTTTACACGGACAAAGCTCGAGATTTACCTCGATCTTGGAGGTTCTCGATGTACTTTAAACATAGCTAGTTACGGTATCGATATGACAGCAAAGGAAGTAGTTAATGCCAAAAACAAAGAGAAACCCAAAAGGAAGTATTATTTAAAAAGAGCGTGTCAGTTCAAAATTGAAATGGAAGAAGTCACTCCTTTAGCTCCTCTTTCCATTATGTCCATCAAGCCCCTTTGAAAAATAAAATGGATTTTCGGGAGACTTTGATAATAAAAGCAAAATAAAGAATATAATTTGAAAAAAGTTCAATCTATTTTAGATTATTTCTTTCTTCAGTAGGATGGATTTCATTCTCTTTTTTTAGCAGACGGTCGAATATTCTTCTATTCCCTCCCCCCCACCCCCCAAAAAAAAGGGAAATCTTCCATGAATTTACCTTTTCTATTTTTTATTTGTTTTTGGAACCCTGACGAAAGTTGATTCAAAGTTACCTCAATTATCTTTTTCTTTTAAGTTCTTCTTGTAAAGTTCCATGTTTGCAGTTTGGTTAATAAAGTTAGGCCCAATCCAACAAACAAGACAAGAATTGATTACGAATCTTGATTCTTCGAAGAATGTATTCTGTTTATTTCATAACGGATTATCCATATTTAATTTTCTATTTATTAGATATTATTTTATGCTAACCAATTTATTTCTTTAACATGTTTGGAATCCTTGCCGTGGTTTGCTTTGTCAGACTGGATAAGAAAATCCATGTTTGGTTGTCTTGCTTGCTACTTCGTTTTTCACACTTTCTTGGATTCCTCTCGACAAGAAGAGAGCCAAAAAAAAACACTCTAGGCCCCCGCAAGGCTGACCTTACCAAGCGAGACAAGGCAAGCTGGATGGATTGCCAAACTTACCAAACGCGCCCAAGAGGTGCCGATTAGAGCTGTTATTCTTCAGTAATTAAGTACCAAAATTCAAGTCATAATTTTGGACCTCATGGTATCTCTTCATGTTAAAGTGTCCTTTGTCTAGTAATGATTGCAAATATCACACATCTTTCTGGTCATTGTTTCCAATTGAAGCTAATAACTTAACCTATACGTGCAACTTCAAATTTAATAAAATTTCATACAGCAAAACTGGTCTCCAGTAATACTGTTAAATTGAAAAGGTTCATCTGGATAGAAATTTCAGAGTGGACCAACACAACTACCACGTTATGCCATCCGAAGATAACATAGGAGCCTCTGTGATGTTATCCAAAGCTAAGCAAGAACCAAAGAATGATACATCAGCAGTACCAAGAATGTCATTGTTCAGGTTTCCTTGGGCTAGCATGAGGCTGTGATGACGTTCCACCAAATTACTGTAAGCACTTCCATTTGGCATGAAACCGAGCACAGCTCCCAAATCAGCATGAGATTGGAGTTGATGCCCGGATGACCACAATTCTGTACAAGAATTATGTAAGCTACCCCAATCTTGCTTACAAGCAAGCTCTGCATATGAAGACTGATGGTCCCAAATTCTGGAATCGTTGTTTGAAAAACTTGAAGGGATGAATTTCACAGGTAACTGATCCAACACCTGAAGAAGCCTATCAGAATTATCAGGCAGTTCTACCTCCGTGGAGTACTGCTCCAGTCCAGCCAAACAAGATAGACCAAATGAAGAATCAAGCAGGCTCTTTGTGCCAACCCTGTATGACTGCTCTGGAGTTGACATGGAATTCAGACAACTTGAGTTTGAACTGAACATGTCATTGCTTTGACTTACATGGAAGTTGGAGATACATCTGAAATCATTGTGATCCAGAATTTCACTCCCACTGTCCAAAATGCTTGAAATAGTTGGTTTCACAACTAACGGAGCAAGCCTGGTTGAAAACCCAGCATCAGAATTACCACACAATCCAACTGAACTAGAAGTATATTGTTCTATGGAGCTGCATAGGTCAGGTTGCCCAGAAGTATTTGAAATTCCAAATGGTACTGCATGCTGCTCCTCATTCTGACAGGGGAAGTACAATCTGTCACGAAATGACTTGGAGAGTGTTAATGACAGCATAGGGTCCCATCTATGTTGATCATGTGAATCAGTTTGAACATTCAAACTCAATTCATTAGCAGAAGCGCATCTTCCATGGACGTATGGATTGACATCCTCTAGTAATGAGTTTGAAACCGGGTTGTGATCAATGTCTCCCTTCCAATCAGAACTCAGAATATCATTAACCCACACCCATGGCAATGCCATGCACTCACGTGCTTCACTACCCCCATGAGATAAGTCATTTTTCCGATCAACAGGGCCCTGATTGTATCCCCATGGTAAAGCCATGAACTCACATTCTTCATCGCTTGCATAAGAGGATGACATTTTACCAGTTCTTCTCAGCTTAGCTGAATTAAAGTCACTTCGCTTGTAATCTAGCAAGTTATCAAAATGAGCTTTGGGATAAGCAAGAGCTTGTCTGCAGTCCATTTTCCTGTGCCTCATGGACCCTTCTTGCTGCAGCATTACATTAATAATAATAATCAATGGTGTAACTATAACAACAAATGTAGCAGTATGTTGCACCAAGTGTTGAATTACAAAGCACAAAGCATACCTTTCTCATGATGTTGTCGGTGCCTAGTCTCTGCAGGATGTTACCTACAAATTCTGACCTGAGAAATTTGCTATAATTATGCAACCATATAAGAAAAAGAAAATAAGCCAATGGATTTCTGCAATATAGAACCACAACCTTCTTTGAAATAACTCAGCACTTCCCATTGACACTGTTTTTGCTGCTATCTTCAATAGATTGCTTCTCTTTTCTGAAAAGATCTGTCCACTGACAGGCTCTCTGTCTATAAAAATAAGTGTAAGTGTCATGTGCTTAACATCCCAGATTAGTGCAGGAAATGTTAGTTTGTAGAGAATAATAATGCACACAATATTCCGAGATATGCAACAAAACATAAGTAGTCAAAAGTAAGTACCAATTTCAAAAGACCTATTGCAAATTAAGAAATGTTCCTGAATCAATACATAAGGAATCGTCATGTCCGATGATGAGACTTGTCAGCAACCGGTGCTGATATCAGCCCATAGTTGCAAGTAGCATATGAGCATTGCAGAAATACTAATTTGTGCATCAGCAAGGCAAAAAAATACTTTTAAGAAACAGCCCATGATTGTGGGTATAGTTTAATTTTATTCTCATTTATCAAGATATATATTTTTATTCTCTCCTATAAACTTCTAAATAAAGAATCAGGGTGATCTTTATGATTGTCTTGTCTCATAACTTTTTTCATGCAAGCGATATGGCTGAAAAGTTTCCAGAAATGTAAATACTGGATATGGTAAAACTTCAGCAGCAGCAACTAAATTATGCATGTATGCTGAGATCTCAGAGATTAACACGTGCTCACCAACATTTCCTGAAATCCCTGTAACATCAAATGATGCCTGAGCTATAGGTGTGAGAACATGAATACCCAGCAGGCGATCATGTGGGCTGACTTGAGGTGTATCTTTATCGCCATATTCTGCATAGAAGAGGATCCACAGTTATAAGAGTCTAGATATGCAATATTAATAAACAGAGGGGCCTGATAGAGATATCAGACCAGAATGGGTGGATTGCACACTAATTTTCTCGCCAGGAATTTCCTCATTCTTAGCTGGTGTAGCAGGGGGGTCATCACAGTACACAGTATTCTCATGAACATAGAACTTTTTCGGGGCAGTCACATTGCACGATCCTACAAGACACAGCAATAACACAGGAGTTCATTCTACTCACCCACTGCAGATCATTATAATGTTTACAGTAAGAAGGAACAACAGAACAGAACAGAACAGCAATGGAAGAGTGTATAAAGCCAATCCCATACCTTGTTTTTGCTTGGAAACCTTTGATTCAAAGCTTTGATGAGAATGTTTGTATGAACGAGAACTATGGCCTGACTGTTCACACAATTTCTTAAAGAATTTATATTCTGCCGTTTTCGCATCACAAACTGCATAGAAAATGATGGGTTTAGCATATAAAACGAAAATGTTAAAATGCTCAAGCATCTAACAGCTACAGGCAGAAAAAGACTTCTGATTATTACAATTTACAACTGAAAATGTTGACTATATAGATCATATAATCCTATATAAGAACAATGTAGAATTTATGTTACTACAGTAACACTCCTGGAAGTACCAAAATGTCAACAAGTGAAGATGAAGAAACAAATTGCTAATTAAAACGACATTAATCTAATAAGAAATTCCAAAAGGGAGGGATATTTGCATGCAGCATTGTAGAAAAGAGATGAGTTACGCTGACACTAGGGGTGGTAGGGGTGGTGCACCTTGAGGTTTGTTTTTTGCATCTTCGCGTATGTTCGCAACGTGTTTCCCGCCTATGCAATGACTACCAGCTTCATTTGCAAATCGAACCCTTTTCCTTTGCCTTCCATCTGCTATCAGGTAATCATTGCATCAGACCAAAAAAATCAGAACGATTGCTACGAGGGAGGGATGTCCATGGATGTAGGGATGAGAAGCATACGGCCTTAAACAACACCAAAATCAACTAAACCAAGCAAAACAAATCTACCTACGCACACTAACTCTACAACCGGTCTTCTTTCCCCTCGTGAGTCATGAGCAAACCGCAAGAACTCATGCCTTGCGTTCCAATTCAGTTGCAATCAAACTTCTGAGTTATCTCTAATCCAACCCAACCTCACTAATCCCAGCTCAACCACAAGCCAGCGATTTCGGCTCCGATCCAAGAACACATCTCCGATTACATACGTCAAAAGAAAACTAGGGAGATTCCTGAAGACGAAACAAGAAACAAGAAACGAGAAACGGAGGGAGTTACGCAAGACCTGGGGAGGAGGGCTCCGGCTCCCGTAGGGTCCTCGACGCCGGCGGGGGCTGGAAGGTTGGCCCTCGCGGAGGCCGCGGGGGCTTCAGTGAAGTGGAATGGGTCCGGCTGTTAGGGTTCCGGCGCTGGAGTCGGTCCATCGACGCCGCCGCGCCGTCGTTTGGGTCGGCGCGCGCCAAAAGGGAGGCGGGGGTCGCCAGTTGCGGTTGCGGCTATAGATGGCCAGATGGGCCGGCCTAGATGGGCTGGCACGAGGCCCGCAATTCTAGTCCGGCCTTAGGCACGCTGACGACGGATACGCGGAAATAAGACCAATTCTTGGTTGCTTGTATTAGCTTATATCTAAGGTTATTTGATTCAAAGCTTATATCTATGCAATAGGTTTGCATAGTGCTTAGTACGACAGAATTGATTTTATTAAATAATGTAAACATTTCTCGTCCCATACCTCTACTAGAAATATAAGATCTCTACTAGAATATAGAGATAACTACATGTAACAAAATATAAACCAAACATAATTTTATAAAACACTGTATGGCTTATTTATGCATATATTTATGTTATCTTATGTTATGCTGCATAAGGTCTAATGCAGGCTAACAAGCAACCAATCAGATCCATAACTTATATCTAGTTGCATAACATAATCTATGGAATCTCTCTATCCCTGAATAAATCAATTTCTAGATTTGTCTTAAGTCAAATATTTTTATGTTTAATTGAATTTATAGAAAAAACACAAATATATAACACTAAATGAGCATATTATGAAAATATATTGCATGGCGTATCGAATGATATAAGTAAAAATGTAAAATAGGTAGAAAGAGGAGAGATAATGAATCTAATAACCAACATCACATCAAGAAAAACAAATCATTCAAGTATTGAGCCAGCAACTGTTTGCACAAAGTAGAACTGCTAAATATTCACAAATTGTGTTTTTCAGCAATCGATCTGTACACCAACCCCCATAGAAAAGTGAAGGGAAGCGAGCTCCATGATGCTACACTTTTGTTCTTTGTACAATGTGGATGGTGCATAGTAACACAAAACACGATCCCAACGCAAATCGTACATGATGGCATCTCATCTGCTCTATGTACAAATGAATGAAACCCATAACCCAGATAATACAAACAAATGTTACTATGGTACACAAAACATGACTCATTGGTTAGCATGCACTGGCGCACCGGACCTTGCCTGTGATATCCGATTTGCATAGATAGTTACTAGGCGCAGCTGTGTGCTACTAAGACCCTCCAAATATGGTACAAATGCTTTCCCAAGCATGATGTAGATACCTACTAAACAGAATGCAACAGCCTGAAGGAAAGCGTAAATGATATCAGATATACACCGGAACGAAAAAAAAAATGATATAACATATATTTTTTTTACAACAAAACTACAAGCTAGAAGCTACCATACAGGTATACAAAAAGGCTGCTTTTGCAGGAACACTTATGTCGTATGTTTAGGGCATTAGGCAATTAGGATTGCTAAAATCACAACAATGTTCATAAAACAACTAAGTAGCAGTGCTAATCTGCTTTTCCAGGAATACTTAAACTGTATGGTTAGGTACTTAAGCTTCAAAAAAAATATACAATGTTCATAAACTAACTAGCAGCACTAACCTATATGCAGACCTTGAACTAATCTGGGTAAAACATATGAATTACTCATACAGATCTCTAGAAGTACATCTACAAAGCTGCCAATTTACAGAGTATAGACTATTATGAGCCATGGTGATCAAATGAAACACAGGATTGTCATGGGAAAATACTTGTGATTTTCTTCATTGCTGTAACCAAGATAGCCAGATACAATTATGATTCCATGAAATCAAGTGACCCACAAAAAGATCAAGTATGATGTTTTTTCGTGGAAGATAGAAGTACATGGCTCTCTCAGTAAAGAGCTATTTCTCAGATTTGTTTGAACCACCAACATAAGCAAAGACATTTTTAAAAGGAAATAAATATAAATCAGGTTCAAGAGCACTTTGATCCTTCAGTATACCTTTACATGTACACATTGTACAGAATCTAAATGGAAGAGCATCTTTTTAATGCAATGATACACAACTTTCTTGTGTATTCAAGAAAAATAAATGGAAGAACATGCAAGTAAAAAAGTATACCCTCTGTATGGCAGGATCAAATGACATGAAAAGCCGGTGTGAACGCTCAGGCCATGTTTTTGTGAACATCCTATAGCAAGTCCTTGCCGTTGCACGGACCTGTATATGCAAATATGGCATTAAATATAGAACATGTACAGAGAAATTATTCATGATCCCAAGACTGAACATTAATATGAACTAAGTCAGGAAATTTGGATGGTGTTATTCCAACCTCAATACCTCACTCATTGCATCTGCAACACAGGACTTTATTAGGTCTTCATACAAATCAGCTGAGCAGTGTATTTCTGGAGCATCTGCCAATACTCCAATGTTAAGAGTGCATATTCGCAGCACCTGCCATAGTAGCAAATAGGCATGAATTGCTTGCAAAACAATGGATGTCCAGATAAATATGATGCTAAAATACAAATACCTAGCGCGGAGGACTGCACTGCGGTCATTCTTCGCTGTATCAGCTATAAGTGGAAGAATACGTGAAACCTTGCAGTTGCACAGGATCTGCAAGATAATACATGTCAAAAAAAAAGGGAAATATGTAATATAGTGGGGGGTGTTGGGGAGCACAATTCAATGAAAGAATGTAGATGTATTACAGATTTTATGCAGTTGTCCGCAGATTCGGCAATCACAAGCACAGTTATGATAACAAGCTTAAAAAGTACCTGACAATTTCATTGTATATTAACCCTAACGAAGTATCAAGCCACATTTGTGGAGTACTGAACTGGTTTCAAGGATTACCGGAATAAATATTTCAGCACATGGTTTGTAATGAAGATGGATATTTTGGGGTAACTAGGTCTTATGCTTTGCCAAGAGCTTGAGAGATTGAGGGAGACTAGAATTGTTTCTTCATAATTCATTGCTTGATTTTCATTGTGCCTCATGGGCTGATTATAAAGGGTACATAGGACTAACACCTCTGGTGCCTAGACAATATGGTACTATTCCTATATATAAATAACTAAGAGAGACACTAATTAACACTAATGGGCTTAAGGCCCAACTAGGACACTCGCGCCCTACGACGTCCTTCTGTATCTGACGTCTTGGGCCTATTGGGCTAGTGGCAGCCTGTTGGCTGCCCATGACATCTCCCCCGCCCTTGGAGACCCAGCTCGTCCTCGAGCTGGATAGCTGACGCGACCTAGGGATAAGCCTTTTACATCTCGGCTTCCCATTCTTATTTACGACTAAAATACAATTATATCCACCTGGATCCCATGGAAAGAGCGCCTCTGCTGGCTTCATGGAGGCTGAAGGGTGGAGTGTGAAGCAGCCGGCTCTAATGCTGGATGTGTGTAGCACCACAGCAGGCACAAGGATGAATGAGATAGCCTTTGATGCCTGATGCTGGATGTTGATGCGAGGTCGCTGCACTGGAAGCGCCCATATTTGGACCTCCCCTGCGATCGGAGCAGCCTGATGTATGGAAGGGGCCGAGGGGACGAACACGCACGACAGCGAGGAGCTGAGGAGCATGCGCATCTTTCGCACCACACGCCGGACAAGGAAACCTCGCCCGACAGCTTGTAGTCGCACCGCTGCTTGCTCCTCGGAGACTTTGGCTGCCCGAAGAAGATGCGCTCGGCGGCGTGCCAGGAGGCCCCGTACTGCTGCCTGGAGGCGTACAGCCGCCCGGCGTTCACGGTCCCTCTTGTCCTTCGCCTCGAGACACGCCCGGATGCGATCCAGTTGTGTGGACATCTCCTCAAGGATGCGCAGGGAGTTGTCGATGCCATGAGACAGTTGGTGGAGCGGGTCGGGGCACGGGGGCGGTTTGAAGTGCCGCTGCAGGAGCTCGGTGAAGCGACGCCATGCCGGGTATTCATCTTGCGTGACTTGGTGGAACCAAACTCGGGCGTCAGCTTTCAAATTGCGAGAAACCAGCCATACCTTTTCTTCCGCCATGATTCGCTCTCGGCGGAAGTAGAGTTCGCACTGGTTGATGAAGACCACCGGATCAGAGGTTCCATCAAACTGTGGAAAATCCATCGAGGCGCGCGGACGGCTGGATCGAAGCTGCGAGGTGGCGGGGGATTCCCGCAGATCGCGGGCGGCTCGGCGAACCCCGCGGATGGCGCGACGTGCTTGACGACGGCCCGCGCAGACGAGACGCGACGACGCCTTGGTGGTGAGGAAGGCGGCGCGTCGGCTGTGGTGGAGATGGGCCGCGGACGGCGCGACGAAGATTCCCGCAACGACGCGGTCGACGGTGGCGGCGCGCGGCGCGGCGGCTGGGCGACGGATGGGGACGTCGCGGTTGGGGTGTGGTTGCGGCCGAATTAGGGTTGTGGTTGGATTGGCTGGATCAGTTTTTTTTTTGGGATGGAGAGGAATCGACTGGCTATCTGATACCAGATGTAATGAAGATGGATATTTTGGGGTAACTAGGCCTTATGCTTTGCCAAGAGCTTGAGAGATTGAGGGAGACTAGAATTGTTTCTTCATAATTCATTGCTTGATTTTCATTGTGCCTCATGGGCTGATTATAAAGGGTACATAGGACTAACACCTCTGGTGCCTAGACAATATGGTACTATTCCTATATATAAATAACTAAGAGAGACACTAATTAACACTAATGGGCTTAAGGCCCAACTAGGACACTCGCGCCCTACGACGTCCTTCTGTATCTGACGTCTTGGGCCTATTGGGCTAGTGGCAGCCTGTTGGCTGCCCATGACATGGTTCAAAATCACCAAGAAGTTCCTTTGATAGTACATTAAGTTTTTCTGTCAGCAAGGTCATCTTGTCAGAAAAACTTTTCTGACAGAATTTATGTAATTGAGGTAGAAGAGTTTTATATACAAAGCAGGGTGCTAGCAAAACCGTAAGCCACCCGTAGAAAAGCCCGCCTGGGTCCAACGCCCAGCACCAGAAACAATTAAGTGAAACGTGATTTGTCTAGTTACTTGAATTGGTGTGGAGTGGATATTGTCGAAAATCCTACGGTTCCATTTGTAATTCAAGACAGTCTGAACTAAATATTATAGGGAAGAACTTAACATTACATATATAGACCCATAGATTTAGGTACAGTAATGGTTACATTAATGTGTGGCTACAAAATGATAGAAACTGTTGGCCTATGCTCCTTGGCTACAAAATGATAGAAGGATAGGCTACAAAGTGAGTAATGGTTACATTAGTGGGTGGCTTTCCACCACTGAATAATAAACTTCCTAAAGTCACTGCAGAGTGCACTCTGCTTATATCCTAGTCCTAGCTACAAAAAATTGGTGGTGCAGTCTCCTGGCACAGCCTCTCCTCGCTACAAGCTACAGCCCCCTAGCATATCTCCGAACAGCTTCTTGACCAGAGACTAGAAACTGTTGCTCCATGCTCCTTGGCTCCGAATGATTCCTGAGTTAGTTCTTGACCAGAAAGTACTCTTCTACTTACATAGCATCGAGCAGCCACTGCCCAGCGTTCCAGTGGCCCCGTTGCCGAAGTCCAGTGCCGCGCAGTTGGTCTGCACATTAGTCAGTATTGACCTGCAGAAGTCATCGAGGTCTACTGCCACCCAGCTACTCTGGACCCCTGTTGCCATGACACCAGTGTTGGGCACCACCCAGCTGCTCTGGGCCCCTGTTGCCATGGCGCCATTGTTGGGCACCACCCAGCTGCTATGGACCCCTGTTGCCATGGCACCGGTGTTGGGCGCCACCCAGCTGCTCTGGGCCCCTGTTGCCATGGCGCTGTTGTTGGGCACCACCCAGCTGCTCTGGACCCCTGTGGACTGCTCCTGATCAAAACTGTTATTGCTCTGCACATCAACCCCTATCGAGCTCCAGAACTCCAGCTCTCCCGCAGACAACTGCCGCGCCACTGGCATGGTAGATTGTTGGCCCATCAACTGCGGCACCACAATATCCTGCTGCTCTGTAGTCAGCACCTGCGCCTCCAACTCCGTGTACTGCTCTGACGCTGCGGACGAGAAGCCCTGAGAGTCGCTGCTGCCAAGAAGAGGGCTCTGCCGGAAGTTGTCATCGTCGATCAGAACGAGGTGTGAGGGTTCTTCGTCTCCAGAAGCATACGCCACGCCCGAGGAGCCGTGATTGAGCATCGCCCCAGAACAAGGAAGCGCTGATGAAGCATATGCCACGCCTGAGGAGCCCTGATCGAGCATCGCCCCAGAACAAGGAAGCGCTGATGAACCGCTGACCACGGTGGCGCCGACGCGCGCATGACCACTACTCTGACGAACTTGTTGGCCATTCGGCACGCGCATGCGCATCCGGCCGTGGCCGCTGAAGGTGATGTGGCAGATCTTGACGAGCGACGAGCAGGGCGGCGCGGCGATGGTGTACTCGTGCATCACCCACCCCACGCTGCCGCTGTTCTTGCCTTTGCCCATGTGCAGGTTGAGGTTGCTGACGTGGACCCTGATCCTCTCGCCGCGGACGCGCAGGGACTTCTCGACGCTGCTCTGCGTCTTCCACGTCCCGACGCCGCCATCACAGGCGCGGTCCTGGCGGGCGCCGGGTTTCTTGGCTTCGCTGGAGCGCACGATGAAGTAGGCCTCGTCCTCGCTCCCCACGCCGTGGCGCTCGAAGAGATCCCAGGGCAGCGAGCTCCCCGCCGCGTCGTCCTCGAAGATGACGCCGGGGAATGGGTCCTGGCCACGGGCGCGCGGGAGGAGGTAGAACTCGACGAGCTCGCGCTTCTTAGGCCGGAACCTGTAGGTGGGTGGGGATGGGATCTGCTCCGCCGA